>JAVTVJ010000629.1:0-600000 GCA_034509425.1 Eopsaltria australis | reverse complement strand
TCAGGGGTGAAAACTTCTGCCAGCATAGCTGCACTTCAAGGCAAACTTCAATGCTACACCCTTTAGTCAGCTTGGGTTGTACCTCTTTCTTGTCTTTAAACAAAATCACTTTGTCAATTGCTGAATACATACCCAGTACAACTGTCATTTTCATGCTATAGCATACACCTACACTTTACTGCTTACTTGTTTTAAATGCATCTCTTAATCATGGTCCAAATCCACATGAAAATCTGAGTGTACCTCCAACATAGTACATATTTAGAAACTTATATATCTGTACATAAATCAAAAACTTTCAAGCTGGAGAACATCTTGCATTTTCTTACAGGTGAGAAACAAGTATTTTTTTGCTTAACATTATTGCACAATTGTGCAATGACAGTTAAGTAAAAGTAAGAGGTACAGGCTTTCAAAAGATGTATACCATTAAAAATTAAGATGCTTGTAAAGGCAATAGTACTATTGCATTCAAGCTTATTATCCTTTTCACTTGTATTTTGCAATGTCCTCATAGAAGTCTCTCCCCTCTAAAAAACACCCTTTAGTTTCTTGTACTGTCTCATGTACACACTCAATTCCACTGAATTAGACTCACATACATTATCTATGAATAGAAAAAAATTTTATACTCTGAAAAACACACTTGCCCACAAATAATTTATAAAAGATAAAGAAATGGATTTAGTATTAGGCTCTAAAGTGATCTGAGCAAAAGAGAAAAATTGCCATCATATATTAATGACTTAAACATATTTGGTCTTCATGAGCTACTGCAGTGTTTTAAAAAAGTAAGAATGTTAGTAGCCAAGTTTATACTTCTTTATTTAGGACAAAAAGTGATATTCAAATAATCACATCTAAACTCTACCTTGATAAGAGTAGCCTTAAAAGTTACTTCAAAGGTATTGCATTCTTTTATTTAGTTTATCTAGATTATCTATGCATTCCTACAGATACATTTAAATACAAGATAGTGAGGACAGCTGAAGGGAAATCAAGGAACAAGGGGAAACCTAAAATACCACTTTTGTGATGAAGAAGTTGTAAGTCATTTGTGGAGTAGTCTTTCCTTACCTTGGACTTTGTATGCTAGCATGTTTTGGAGTTACCAGACCTGTTCAAGCAAGGAGGGGTGAGACAGCCATGTGAAGCAGGGGGATTAGGGAGGAAGAGTGGAGGGAGGGCAGTGAGCAGTCTGTGGAGCAGACTGAAGCAGTGTCTGCCACGGGAGAGGGCTGGCAGGCTGGAGAGGGCTTGCAGACTAAGGGGCTGGTGGGGTAGCATGTTTTCATTACAGTACCATTGCAATGGGCATTGATGTACCGGTTAGTGAGAAGGAAACCACTGGTATTTCTCTTTCACCTCTGTGTTTGTGACTTGTGCTCAGGTGGTTTTTAACCCATCAGTATGTCTGGCTCATTCTAAAGGGTGGTGTACAAGAGGTAAGAGTTACTGCCTTTTTGGAGACTGATGAGAAAATCTGTTTCACATTGGCCAGCTGCAGCAGGTCTTGTCTTGCTGTTCTCCATTCATGGCTCCTGATGGTGTTCTTCATTCACTCTTTGATATCCCTTGCTTGCACAGACACAGACAAGAAACAACCCAAAGGCTGGGATGTTGGGCAATGTGACATGCAACATACCTTTCAGATTTGTGTTTCCTTCATACCTAACACACTCAAACTTGTGTACTGGCACACCCTATGGCATATCTTATTGCTCAAGCTCTTGTGTATCTGCAGTTATCTAAGCCAACAAAACTTCAGGCTACATTATAATACTTTTCAGATAATTTACAGAGAGTAGTTTTTAAATTTTTAGATTAACATTGCCTTTTTTTTCTTCTGCAAAGGGATCTGCTGTGGAATTCTTGAGCTTATTCAAAAAGATTTGGCAGCATCTTGGGCAAGCAGTTTCTGGGTTTTTTGTTAAGTTTTGAGCAGTCCCTGATGCATATTTGGTATCTACATCATCAGAGACAGCCCTAGCTATTTTGTTGCCTGAATCAAATCTATTCTGCTGCCTCTATTCCACATTTGGGAGAAATTGTATTTAATACCAGGTACTTTTTTAGAATTGTAGAATGCCACATACTCAGGTATTATGAAATACAATCTTACAAAATTTCACAAAAATATGAGACCAAGTGTGTATGAATTATAAAAATTGATGTCTTGTTAGCAGTTTAATCAGTTCAGTCACAAATTGGCTCTAAAAATGATGGCTCCAATTCTGTGGCTCTGGGCAAGTGTCCAGCCTTTACATAAGATAAGCTGTCCTCTATGTTGTTCTGTAAGGCATTGAACATTGTTTCAAGTTTTAATTGAGTAGTTTATACAGTGATTTAATTGAGTAAATTGTCAATTAAAATTACACATATGAAATTTGTCACTTTTTTGTTTAACATGGCAGTGATTTTCTTTCTTACACTTTTTTGCATAAGACTTGACTTAAAGATTTATTTTCAAAGAAGATAGTTGTCTATTGTATGCAAAGCACAAGTTTGTCTGCACCTTTCATAAGTTTTCTTCTATGAAGCCATGACAACCACAAAAATATTTGGGGTGCAACAGTCCTGAGTTGCACATTTTACAAACACAGAGACAAAATATGGGTATTGCAGCACATGCTTTTCAGAGACGCAATACTCAGCTAAACTGGGCATATTTTTCTCAACAGTACAGAAAAGATTGCAGAATTTCAGATTTCAACATCATGCTGTTAAGCTAGGGATCGGATTCAAAGAAGATGGAAAGAACATTTTTAGAATCTAGAGCATACATTTTTCACTTTTGTATTTTGTAAGAGCTAAATTAGCTAACAGGATAACCCTTTTCCTACCTCCCCCAAAACACTTTAGATTTAAAAGCACTGAACTGGAAAAAGGGACTGGGTCATTATTTTCAGCCCATTGCAATACCAAGAAACCATATTACAACTTTATATATAGGGCTGGATTCATCCAAACACAGTGTTCAGTAGCATATGCATCTATAATTGAACAGCTTTTCTAGATGTACTTTAAATAATGGAGAGCTTGTAGGCACTTGTAGGCTGCATATCGTTTCTTTATAGCTTAGATGTCTAAAAAAGGTCAGGGAGAGATGTCACAGAACTTCATTTCTGCCCACTGATTGTAAGTGAAACCTGCATATCCAGATCACATGCAGATGTCAGCACTCTTAATGTCAAAATATGGTTGTGATGGATTGCTCCCTTAAATGAGAAAAAGTCAAATTATGTGTAAGTCAAAGAATATCTTCCAAATCTGTATCACAAGCTTAAATCTTCTCTAAAAGTGTATGAATCTAGAGTATATACTAGCAGGAGAAAAGATTATCACCCAGCACCTTAGGTCTTGCAGGGCGTTATTAAAAAAAAACCAACAAAATGACAAAAAATTCACACCAAGAGAAAACAATTTGTAACCAAACATCCATTATTAGAACAAGCTGCTATATAGCTTTAGATATTATTGCCACTGCTAACACAGGTATTATTGCCACTGCTAATCCAAGTCTTTCAAGAAGACTTGGATTGAGACAAGAGGAAAAATTGTGCTGCACTATTAACAGTAGCACTCAAGTGTATGCAGCAAAGATTATTTCTTTTCAAGTGTCTATGAATAAAAATAAGTAGTGAAACAGATGTTAGTGTGTAGAATACCTGAACTGAAGTTCAGGTCAGCAACCAGATTAAATGGTTATGATGAGTTTACTTCAATTTTGACAGTTCAATTTTTTGATCCCAAAAGAAATTCTCAGTCTCCTCTTGGTGTCTAGCTCTCTTCCAGGGAGGAATAGTTACATTTAATATGTGCCTATGTGTGAGGGGGCAACAAGGTGCAATAAATGAGCCAGCTCTAAGCACCCTTCTCAAAGGAGCTCTCACGTAGCTGGATTTGTATTGTATGTAAAACTCCACTGCCATTACTATTCACAAAATGCACTGCCAGGTATATAGTGAGTTGAGCCATGGCCCTCTTGGTATTGGTATGTTTTTATATAGACAATGGTCCAAGACTGTATTAACTTTTGTTTTTGTCAAGTTCAAGATGACAGTGGACTGCAGGCCAGCTGCCTGCCACTGACATGGCCGTGCCAGTTAGCTCTGTCACTTAGAAGTAACTTTAGTGTTAGTTCTGACCTTCCACCTCATGCTCAGTTCTCTGAATTTAGAAGCTCAGCCACAGGATAGGCACAGGTTTTAGTCCTCATTGCTCTCTGAAGTCAGTGGACCAAAGGCAGCTGTGGTCCCACACCGTGATGCCAAGTTGGTGCTGTGCTGTCCTTGCTCTTGTGGACTTTGTAGTCAGCATCCCTCGGGACATTGCAGAGGTACCTGCTGTCAGTCCATCTTTCTGTGGCTGTTTCTCACGGGTACAGAAGTCTTGGGGCCAGCAGTGATTTTCTCTTCCTCTGCCTGGGGTGGGATGAGGATCCTGTGGAAGGAAGGGCCTGCCACTGAAGGACACGGGGGGAGAGCAGCTTTGCTGACACAAGTGGGACGCTGTACCCTGGACTAAACAAAAGTTGTCAAAATGTAACAGAAGATGTCCAGCAATAGCAATGCCTCCCTTCCTACTTCTCTCCAATAATAGGAAATGTGGTATTGTTGTCACTGCAGGGTCTTTGTCAGAGTTCAGCAACCAATGTTTACTTCCTTTGTTGTCCTCTTCTTGTGTGCTTGTGTCAGCAAACATGTTCCCTTCCTGCTGTTGTCCTCAGTGCTGAGATGAACAGCCCTTACAAGTATCCTCCTCACAGTTTGGCATTAGAGGCTCACCTATCACTGCCATGCATGTTTTCATTCTTCCAGAAAGAACTGTTTCAGATTCAAATTAAAGTTTTAGACAATACAGAGATCAATTAAATGATAATAATTTTTTATGATTAGGCTGGTCTTCTTCTTTAAGCAAGTCTTCTGTTGGGTTAGCGTCCCGTAATTCTAGACCTTGTTTCACTTTTCATGTGAGATTGCCACATATCTTAGAAATGCAGATCATCATTAGCATCATTATTTTCAGATAAATTAAGAAATTTATTCCCAGAATTGCTTTCTTGCCTGTGAACATTCAAAGTGGCGGGCAGTGAAAGTAACAGAAGTTTGCCCGTAATATCTGTCCCAGAGATGGCCAGAAATTCCCAAACAAAGCACTTCTAAGAGCTTTGAGGCTTTAGTATCAGTTGCTTAGTGAATATCTAGGACAAGAGAAAGTTTTAGTTTTTTTTCCAGCCTGAGTCATTGCAATGTTTTTCTGTTTCTTTTGGCCAGGCAGTTTCATCTTTTCCATCATTTTTTGGGTCAAGGCAAGCATGGTGTACGAGACTGATAAAAAATAACAGTTTTGAGGACATACACACCTTGTTGCTTGGTTTTCCAGCAAAATAGTTAAGAACATTTTTGCAATTAAAAAGAAAAGGCTTTTGATGTGAATTTGGAAAGCATTTTGCTCAGAGTTTTTGAGTGAAGGTATGATCTGGTCTTAGGTTCAACCTACCTTCTAAGTATATATGAATTCTACTATCAGTTTTGCACGTGATTCCATTTTCTTTCCCTGTACAAAAATAATGAGTTTTTTTTAAATTTAAGAAATAATGGAAAGTAAGTTTTGGAGCTCTGCAGCAAATTCTGCGTTATCTCCAGCAAAACACAGCTTTTTACATATTGTCAAGGCTAACATTGCTTATTAATACAAAGTTTCTAATTACTCTATAAAGCCTAATGCAGTATTTTATACTTTCACTGGTAATTGAGCAGTCTAAAAAATCTATGTTAATTGAACACTTAGTGTTAATTGCTGGATAATTTTTTTCAAATGAGAAAAAAATTGGACTTTCGCAAGGTGGTAGTTGCATTAAGGGCCTCCAATTTTCCTTTAAGCTTTTACTAATGATTTTTAGAGCATTTTTATTACACTTTTTATTCATTGAACAAAATAATATTAATGTTGATCTTAACTCAGTGTATGTTATAAAAGGCAGTTTTCCAACCAACCTCACCATATATGCTGAACTCCTAGAGCATTAGACACAAACTATGGTCAGGTGTCCCCAGACATTAGCACTCAGGCTACAGCATATAAATAGAATTTTGAAGCTGAACAGGGAATGGTAAGGGAAAATCCTTTATGTCAGACAAAGAGGCTGTTATAGAAACCCTAAAGAGGTAATGGAATGTTCATAAACCAAGGATGTCATTCTGTGGGATTGGGTTCTGAATTATGAGCTTCACCATAACCTCTTGCACCTCAGTAATTTGAGATGCTTGTTGGTTTGGCAATTGGTCACACAAAATAAACTGTCCAAACATCATGTGTGATAATCAGCCAATCAGATCTCCAAAGAGTCTTTAAATGTCCAAACTGAACAAAGGCTCTGTAGCTCTCAAGTTCCGATTATTGTCTTGGACAGCAGCTCTCTGCGAGGTAATGTGCTGTTTTTCTATTTCCTTTTAGCTTTATTTAGTAGCAATAGGTAGTTTCAGATTGCTGTGGTAATCCATGCAAAACTAATTGACTAATTAAATGCAAGACAAGTCAGCACACCAGCACATGTTGCACAATGTTTGCTGTTGGCTTTTTAATGAATATCTAACATGCATTGACAAAACAGTGTGAAGCACTTCAAAGAAGAAATATTCTTCTTATACTCTGTCTAGTTCTGAAAAGTTTTAGAAAGGATTAACAACTGAATGGTGACAATTCCCAGTCTAACCAAACTCTATGGATTTGATGGACATATTTTGTTCATATAGGTTGCCAAATTTTTTGAGAAAATAAAGACTTCAAAGATGAGTCTTCTAAAGAGAAACTTAAAAGAAGAGGAAGCATGAGTGTAGCTCAGGTCATAATAGGAAGTATTAATGCCGTGTGTTCTGAAGTTACACCTAATTTATAAATTTACTCTCAAGACAAGTCTGCATAATAAACATCTTATTTTCATAAGGATTTGGGAGGCAAGCAATAACATAATCCCCCTGCATGAAACCAAATGTTGGAATGAAGGTTATTCATCTTCACTGAGTGCTTACACAGGCAGTTCTTCTGCAACACCAGAGATTTTTATAATAAAGGTTGAGGGGTTGCTTTAAAACAAACAACATGGGGGTGTATTTTACTGGCACAAGTAACTCCGTTTCAGTCTTTTGCAATGTCAGAATTCAGTGTCCCATGCCTCATTTCAGATATAGGTGCGTAAAAATTATAGATTCCTTAGAATCAAGTGTGAAAGTAATTTCCAATTAGTTTTTTTTCATTATAACAACCCCTCTAAAATCTTCAGCCGACCTAAATAGTTTTGACATAGTCCACAAGCGCTTTTAGAATGGCTGATTATACATGGTTTTGGAGAAAGGTTTGCTGAGTTTATTTCATAGAGATAACCTGGTGATTTTTGGGGCTGTTTTTGTCATCCTTGTTATCAAAGCTTAAAGGTCTAAATCTTTGTTTACTGCGTTTAAAATGGAGTTTAAAGCTGTCTTTGATTTCATCAGAATAGACTGGTGGCTTAGAGGCCAGAGTTTTGGCTGTCATCTTCACAACTCTTCTGATGTCAGAAGCATTGTAGGGGCTTATCACACAGTAAGGCTGTGGACTTAAGTAGGTCAAACTCTAAAAAAGAAAAAAGACAAAACTCCTCGGTGGAGTCCTCAGATATTTCCAATGGATATTTTATACCTTTCTTGATATTTTTTCATTTGTATTTGCTTATGACATTGTATGATTCTCAATAAATCTACATGAAATGTTACCCATAAATTGTTTTTAAAAGTAAAATAGTTGGGAGATCAAAAAGTAAGTAGTATTTTGTTTTTCGCCAGTGGCTGATACTTTGGTGTATATTTGCAAAGTCCCACTGTCATGTAGAACTGATGTGTTGTAGCTCTCCAACACTAAAAATATTGCCTTGACTATTAGCAAAACCAGGAGATAACAGAAAGGTGTTCCTACAGGGTAATAGTAGAGAGGTCTCCAAGTCCTTACATAAAGGAGTCATGCTTGAACAAATGACTTTTCATGATGCTGCCTGCAACCTTAGTGAAGTTTCAATATGAGGAAAATTCCTTTTGTTTTATCTTACCTTCTAAAAATCTGGGTTTTTTTTTTTCAGATTTTCACATAAAATTTGTTTACCTGTACAGCTCCTCTATCCCCTTAAACAGCTACAAGAAGGAAAAAAATTGAATGGGGGGGAAAAATCCAAATCAACGTGTCTCTTCTCCCCAGACTCCCAGAAAACAGGAAACACTGTGCTTGACCCATGTAACAGAGGAAAGCAGGAGAGTGAAGCATGTATTGTGCAGTGTAGTTACAGACATTATAAAGCAATCACTGCCTGATGTTTAAACATTGCTTTATAGTGTTTCCACTGAGATATTCCATCAGTGTGTGATGATAATGAATCATGGTTGTACTTCACTGAGACCTCTTGCCATGACTGCATATTTCTCTGATTTTTTTCTTCTTCTCGTGGAATGCACATGAAAACAAGGGACAGAAATTATTTGAAGAACATAATCAGAATAGTAGCTGCAAAATTACAGTGCTGCTTAGAAATGGACAAACTTTTCAACACAGTTTTATTTTGTTTTGTCAATATTACTTTATTCAAGCTAGAAGTGCAGCTTTAAAAATAGTCTTGTGGAGAATGTGGAAGAAATCTTTTAAAAGTGTCCCTGGGCAGTGCGTATGTGTTGACAAAAGTGTGTGTGGGTGTTTAATACTTTTTTTTCCACTTCTGTAGACATAGCTTGTCTACAGCAACTAATTTGAGAAAAAATATTTTCACTTAAAGAGGGGGGTTGAAACAAGACAAGTGCTTCTTTACTGGTAAGGACCTCAGCATCTCTACAGCATCTCAGTTCAGCTGGAAATGTTTGTCCCAGATCTAACTCCTACATGCTCAGATGGTAAGTCTTTAGAGCATGGAGAAGTGCCATCTGGTGATTCAGAAAATACGAAGCTGGTGGAATCAACTGCTAGGACATTACAAATGGAAGTGGTCATCAACCTCAGATAAAATTGCCATCTGTGATGTTTGGTTCTGAAGATCCTTAAAACTGACAGAACACTCCACTATCTCCATCTTCAGACTTCCATTTTAAATTTTTATTCTTTCATTCTATTGCAGCAAATTAATATTATATGTTTAGCAACAGTAGAACATAATGCATTATAGTAATCACAAAAATATCAGTATATATAATGTCTACTGATACAAAAGCTGTATACACTATATACACCAATTATATGAATTATGGAAATTATGCATGCATACTTATATTTGTCCTTTTACATTAGATTTTGAACTCTGATACATGATTTGTCATTTACATTAATATTTTAGCTCATGAATGTAAAACAATAGCAATAATATGTGTGAAGAAACTGAAGAAAGTAATAGTTCAGAATAATTCTGACTCTTCTAATAATAATTTAAAAATATTTGACAGTTAATAAACTGATGGTGCTCTGTAGGCCTCAAATTTAAGAGCAGAGAGACCATAAAAAAGGAAAAGGGTTGGCTCTGAGGTTGCAGAAAAACAAAAAACATTTAGCAAGCAGTTCTTCATTCAGCAAGTACAACTTTTTTTTCTGAGTAGAACTATATCATATGAATGTTCTGGTTTGTGGTAAGGATGATTTAGTGGATTAAAGAGTGAGATAAACTCAATTCTAGCTTGCTGCATTTGTTTAAGGTTCATGTTTGTAAGCATTTAGACTGAATGTTAATTTTATTTGTGTGAGTACTCAGAGTGTCCAGGTGCTTTTCTTTGTAGAGCATGTTATGCAAAGTTATGGGTCTTATTCTTCAAAACCCTCTTTAAAGCTTATCTGAGTGAAATATATAGCTGTGGGATCTAGTCAGAATATGCTCAGGTACTAAAATGCTGTGTGTAAGTATTCACAAGAATTGCTCTGTTAGTTTGAATACTAAAATACTTGTTGATAATGAGGAAGTATCTGTAAAACATTGATTCTTGTTCTTAGCCAGATACTCTTTGAAGTCAGGAGGCATTTCGAAATGTCAGACTGTATATGTATTTCTGTAAACTGATCTTTCAGTTTAAAAGAAGAGAAATACATAATACAGAGATGGTATTTAATGAATGTTAGACTATATCCATTTTTCTGATTTGTAATTTATGTGCTTAAAAAGCATTTACTACAGAGTTGTGTTTATAAATCACTTTTAGTATAATATAATTTTTACTTGAAAGCCTTTTGAGAAGAGAAAAAATGCATAAAGGAAGAAATTATTCTATTGAACAGTTATGTATATGTATAGAATTGTACAGGCATTGTTTGCATAGAAATTCTAATCATCTGCTGGGTATGAGCTCAAGGTGTCTTGCTGTACTCTGTGAAGTCATAACACTCTTTGTACGCAGTGCCACAGATGATAATGCAAAAAAGCAAAATTTCTCGCCAAATCCTATTTTGTAATCCCCTTTAATCTGCTTTTCCATTAATTTATATTAGTGTCTTGTAATTTAACCCCTGGTGTGAATCTAGTACTACAAATGAATACTGTCTTTTATGGTATAGATAACCTTATCCACAGCAGTATCTCTATTTTTAGGAGATGAGATGATAATTCTTTGCATTGACACACAATGTCTGGTTGGGTCAGGGTGAGTTTGCATAGTGGAATGAGCTCCCTACAGTTGTTTCCAGACACCTTGATAATGAGAAGTGGCATGAATGTTTCATTTATTCATTTCTTTCCACTCTGAAGGTCAAAATGAACTAGTGTCTTAATTTCTGTTTCTCTTAAGTTTTCAAATGAGTTTTACTTTTTTGTTTTCAAGTAATATTTAATTTGAAATATCAAAAGAATAAAATTAAATTCTTGGTGTCTGTACAAAGTTAAGAGAATGAATAAAAGATAAATAATTTTCCTTATAAATTGCAATAACAACAGGCTAATCTTAATGCAGCTTAACTATTTTAGAAGTCAGTTGATGGTCGAAGCTAATGTTAGCATAATGCAGAATGAGTGAAAACAATAATCCTTGTGGTGACTGTGCTGATGATGACCATTTGACATCTATCATGTTGTTAGAAAATCAAATAATTTTCTTCTTCAAGGACAAAAAATTTTAAGCTGTCAACAGGCATATCAAGTTCTGCTCGGAAAACCTTTCACCTTATCTTAAACAAACAAAAAGAGTTGAAAGAATGGACTAATTAATTCTCAACACAAACGACAGATCTGAACTACAAATGACTGAACTGTTTAAGGAGTTGATAGACAATTTAAGAAGTTCTTTGAATTCTAGGATTTGACTGTGGCTTAAAGCCAGGCCTCCTTTGGAAGACTGGTGCTTCATTAGAATTAGAATTCCTTCTGGACAGCATGTACTGCAACAGGAAGTCTACCAACCTGTGAGATGGAACAGCATATTCCCATCTGTTGCTGGCCAGCTGTCCTGTACATCCCCCTCCTTTTCATGAGATCAGCCTGACAGCACCAGTTATGCTCTTGAGCCATCATGCAGCTGAGCTGCAAGCATGAATCACAAGGAGTAGGTGCACTTCACAGTCACTTTCCTGACTAAAATTCAGTCCTTGGGTGTGTTGGGCTTTCTAGCTTTGACCCAGAAAAATATTCAGTGTTTGTGTCACTGAATCATTGAGGAGTCCTTTCCTAGAGAGAAGAATAAAGACCTTGTTAGGACTTGATAATGACATTGTTTTTTGAGGTTTGTTGTGGTGAATATTGTTGGAAGAAAACAGTGCTTTCCTGGTAACCACTTGTTTACAATGCTTGGTAATTAACCAACTGTTTTATATTTCATCAAATATACCATTGTCTTGTGTCAAGAGAGCTCTTATCACTGTCTCTAAGGACTTATTCCCACATTTGCAAAGAATAATTACTCTCCCTTTTTCAAAATGGTTAATTTTGCAATATAATCAGGAAATGCTCTGACAGTGACTGCAAATGTGGCAATTCACAGTGACTTCTGAAATCTAGACCTGTTGGGAGCAGGATAAAATACCAAGAAAACACTCCTTTAATGTTTGTTTTGAGAGAAAGGGATGTTGACATTAGGATTATTTTAGGAGTTGGATTTCTAAGGAAAGAGATTTTTTGTTTGGTCCCCCCCACCCCCCACCTCCATAGGTTTTAGGTAAGGTTCAAAGTTTATTTAGGGAAGTATAATGAAATACAATTCACTCTTTGTAGTTTTGCCTAAAAGCATGCATCATTAAAGAATTTGCCTTATCATTTATTTGAGTAGCTCATCCGTATATCGTGAGAAACAGCACGTAGTTGTCACCTCCTATCCTTCTGTACATCATTGTGTTTTTACTGTGTCACAGACATAGAGCAGCAAGAATATGTGATTGATGTCATTACATCATCTTGAGATTGAGTGTGAGGAGCCTTTTCATGTTTTTAATTTCATTCTGGGTGTCTATCTGTGGTGGCTGTACCAAGTGTTAATTCATTTTTCCACCCTCCCCCACTGCTGTCAGATTCATTAAAGCTGAAGCGCTTTTGCTGGTTAGCAGTAAACGTCAGGTATTTGTGAAAGAGTATGATACAAGTGGATATTGCAAAAAATGGATACTCATTAGATAACATAGTGGGTTTGGTTTGTGTGTTTGCTTTGCACTTCTAGAACTTAGGAGGTAACTCATACACATCTCTGCTGCTGACTAGCCCTTGCCTGAAGGCATCTGAATTTGGGCACCAGAAAAAGACAAAGTTAACCTAAACTGAAAATGGCAGGCTAATATAACTTCAGCCTGAGGTCATTGTAACTTCAGCTGAGCACCAGATGGTGGTGTGCAACTCAAGCAGTGTGTGCTGAGAGTGCACTAGGTCAAGAGGAGGAGGTAGGAAAGCAAAACTAGAACAGCTGACATTGGAATGAAAGTCTTTTTGAGCCCCTTAGGATTGGCTCTTTTGCATAAAGGGAATGATGGCAGATGTGAAGTCAGGTGGCATCTTGAAACATGCAGTTGAAAGGCAAAAGAACTGAGGAGGTATCTGGTATGAATTACTTGGTATATATCATGAAGAAGGCTCCATGAGAAGCAGCAAAAATCCCTTCTTATTGGTGTTTCCTGGATTAGGACAAAGGGATGGGATTTACAAGATTAAAAAATCAGCTGTTTTGGGGCATGGTTAGTCAAGTTTAGCTACTTCATTGCAGAAATCCTTGAGCTGCAGGAGGGAAAACCATCCCCCTTCTCCCTGTTACTAGAATCACTCATCTAAAGGCTAAAATTCAACATGTGAAAAAATTTACTTTTTCAGGACAAAATTACACCTTGTGCAAATCAGAATAACCATAGTAAGAGGAAGAAGCAATATTTTTTCGTTTCATGCACCTTCATGCCCTCAAAAGAGGCACTTCTAGATACAGAAAAGAGAAATAAAAATGGAAAAGAAAGAAGAAATCCCACCTAATGAAACTAGGAATCTTGAAAGAGTATTTTAACCAAACATGGCATTACAGACACTTTAAATCACTAATCACAAATTGAATGCTGTACAAAAATAGGTATATTATAAAACAACCATTTTGGTCTGTCTGGGCTTTTGGATGTCTACTTCTGTATGTTAAGTGGCTGGAGTTTTCTTTCTTTCTTTCTTTCTTTCTTTCTTTCTTTCTTTCTTTCTTTCTTTTTTCAGAGAGTAGGAACTGAATTTTAGTATCACTGCAATACATAAAATTATTGATATATCCTCAATTTTAAATTGACGTAAATTACTCATTTTAAAATGAGTAATTTTTAACAAGTAAGTAAGAGAAGAGGTGAAAACAGGGGTGTAATTCTGTAGACTAGAAATTTTTGCTTTAGCAATGAATGCTCTTCACAAAATTTTAGGAAACTAGTTTGTATCAATCAGTATGAAATAAACCATTGGAAAAAACATTAGATTTTAAAAAATACTTTATCTCTGTCTTATGAGGAAGACTTTCTATAATGTATGAAAATATTAAAGTTAATTACAGTCTATAAAAAAAAGTGCTGTGGGATGCATTGCATCCTTCACATAAAACACATTGTTTTCTGTCCCTCAGTAAGTATTTTATTTGTTCAAAATGATCCCATGATATTAATTTTTGAGTTGGCAAGAATGATATAGATCAACAGTGTGTACTAACATCTGGCCACATAGTGCAGCTGAATTAGTTGTGTGATAGCAGTAAGAGAAGAAAATGACATGCAAATATACATAATTTTAGGCTCAAGGGCCCAGTATTCTTGTGTAATGCTGATTAAACAGACTGACAAAGCAGAAACATTTCATGTGAGAAAATACCATTAGTTCCAAAATAAAAGTTACTGTAATTTAAGCAGTTGATGCAAGCTGAGGAAAATACGGCTGCTAGCCAATCAAATCATGCTGTAAGGCTCATGATTTGATGGGGATTGTAGGATTGAGATAGAAGATTTGAAGAGAAATTACAGAGCAAAACCTTCCCAAATAGAAGCATTATACATACCACAGTGAAATAGAAAAATGACAGAAATGCAGCTTCATTAGTTATTGCATCTATATCATATATAGATACTATTTTGCTTATATATATTGCATCCATATCATATCATATCAATCATATTGTATCATATCATATCTACTGATGAGTCACCAAATCACTTCTAAAACCTGTTGCTACCTGTTCTTGGGGACCTGTATTCAGCAGGTGGCTGAAGGGCAATTTACACTTCACAGAATAGTAGTTGTGCATTAATTTCCTTATGTTACTAGGGAAATGTAGTTTTTTAGCTACATATAAAGTCCTCATCCTTCTTTGCCATGATATTTAAGAAGCTGAAAATGTTTTCCCTTGTAAATAACAGTCTGTATCCTGATGGCCACATGTATGGGACATTGGACAAAGAAACATTTCTGATGAATCTGAGGGTAATTTAAAACTAATTACGAGATCTTGGCTTGTAAGACACCACATTTTGGTATCTCAAAATGGCAGACAAGAGAGAGGTGTTCTTTCACACAAAGCTTTACTTCCACTATTTTCTCATTTCTTTCGAGGACAGTGTCTGACCTTGCTTTGAAAGCACTGCTTCTTTATTTTTTCATGGTGAATACTATAATTTCTGAAGTATGTTTGAGTCTATAATGAACTGGAAAGAGGATTTTTCTTAACCTATAGTCTGATTTTGAAGTGCCTAAGTACTGGCATTTAGCCACTTGTTAATCTTTTCTTTTGTTATACAGTATGAACAGTACAAACGTGATTCTGCCTGCTCAGAACTGAAAAGGTATGTCCAACATCAGAAGTGCTAGATTTTCATGGAAAGTATTTCTTGGAGGAGATGTCAGGAAGAAGTCTTGACAGCATTACAAGTAATAAAAATTATTTGCATTACTTTAATATTGCCACAAAGCTACCTGTTGTTACATCAGCACATTTCCTCAGAATTTTTTGTACTTATTTTAGTCTATCTCCTTTATTGATTTATTTTCACTCTGATTTCTCTTTCATCAAATTTGCACATCGCTGTATTAAAAATCAGAAATGCCTTACTCATTTAGGCAGGTTTTAGGATAAAATGTTTCATGGAAGTCTCAAAGGCATATATAACTTTTTCAGTTTTTGGTCATCCTAACATGTTTATGAACAGAGAACCAATTTTTTTCTTTCCTATGCCCTATGAGGATGGAGTCTATTAAAGATAATGGATTGATACTATAATAGTATAATAATCAAATGTCAATGCATTTTTTGAGCCTCAAGCTTACTTTACAAATTTCTCATTTCAGCATTTAAGATGATGTGCATACCTGTATTGCTAATAAAAATAATTCCATTGCAGAATCATTATAATCTACAGAATTACAAGCAGTCATGAAAGTAATTAAAAGAATAGCAGTAGGCCCAGCTTCAGGGAAGCAGTTATTTACTGTGACATTCCTTTTGACTTTTGTCACGTGTGGTTTTCACAAGGTTTCTTTTATTACCCTGTGCAGTTGCCATAATAACAGCGTGTCTGTTGTTGGAAACCTCAGGCTGTATTTGTCACAGGCATACTATGCAAGTAGGAAAATTGTATTTAAGCCATGCTGTAGTACAGCATGCCTTGGTTCCTTTGTCTGGATTCAGGCAACTTCTGTGTCATTTTTGATGGATCATTAATTACTCTTGTCAGGTAGCAGCAAATGGTTTTGTAGTTTAAATCCTTCAACAGGTTTTGTAGGATGTAGAATTACTGCTGAGCTTATGTAGAACAGAACTAAAATAACTCTGGTGTTGGTTTGCTTTTATACCATTTAACATAATTTTCAATGTTTCTCACTGCTTTATTTGCCTTGTTGCTCATGTTTCATAAAATACTACATACCATATGTGACATGCTTAAATTGGTTTTGGTACATATAAACCAATGTCTTGAATATTAAATGCTCTGATCCTGTTCTTCATTTGCATTATCAAGGTGAAGTTTCATATATATTCTTTCAGTTTTAAAATCAAATAGAGAATAATTCTGGAGAATTAATTCAACAGATTTTAAAATCATGTTGATTTTGTTTGTTTACCTATTTCAATCAATAATTTTTCTTCAACTACTTTGGCATCAACATTAATGTTTCATGTAACTTTTGTCTGACATGTTGGGGAAAAAACAAATCAAATGCCCAAGTTTCATATAGAGTTAATTGTTGAAAACTACTATTAGAAGAATCTATGAAAAGTTTTACATAATTTTGTTCCAATAAAAAAGACTGGTTGTTTCTTGACTCTCTTTGTCCCCCTCGTGCATGTGTAAGACTTCTGAAATTGAGGGAAGAAAAAACAGGTTTATATTCCTATCCTCTTGATCCTAGTTATTGACTTGTTTCGATGTTTTTCCCTAATTGGGTTCAGGATCTGATCAATCAAGGTAAAAACCAACTTTGCTGTTGTGTTTTCTTCATTGTAGCTGGTCTGTGGCTGTATTCATACTGTTCTGTTGGCCAGCAGTATTTTGGAGATGCCCATGCATTTGTATTTCTTGCAGGAAATAAAGAATCTGATAATTGCAAAGAAGAAACTGAGTATATGCTGGATGCCAGGAAACAAACTAAAGAGTAAGAAAAGAGTTACAGAGAATAAAAATTAGTTCATATTTACACCTAAATCTAGTGTTTCATCACACTGCTTGATGAAGGCAGTACCAACTATTAAATATCCCTGAAATTCTGTGTTGATAAATTCTTTCAAATAAAACCCAGCAGTTTTGCCCAGTTGGCTGTATTGTTTCCTATATCTGTTGAATGATTTCACAGTTGAAAGCTTTCTGGCGTGGCAGTTCTTCTCCAGAAATGGCATGTTGTTCTGTGCTGGTCAGCTGAGGTAAGAATGGCTGTTGGAAAAAGTGCTTCAGGGTGTTAGCAAGCCACAAATAGTTTTCAAAAATACCTGTGACTGTGCCATAGCATACAAAAGAAAGATGCCTTTAATTTTGTGTGAAAGCACAGAATTTGTATCTGGCTTGGCTAGAAAAGGACAGAAAGAAAAAGGCAACTTAACACCATAGAGAGATGCAAACCATGCTGAGAGGGGAGAGTCCAGTGCTTCTTTTTTAAGTGTACAAGGTTATACATGTTATTGAGTCTGCCCACATTTCTTGCATAATCCTTTCCACCTCCTTGCATGACTTAACTCAGAATATAGTACAGGCAGGGTCAATGAGGGTGAACCAAAAGCTCTGGTCATGAGACTAAAAGGTGACCTTGTTATGCTGTGATGCCAAATCTCAGCTGAGGCCTTCTGAGAGACCCTTGAGTTGTGAGCACAAATACTAAAATAATGGAGAAATAAGAGACTGTTTAAATAAGATAAATGTGATGATGAAATCAAGCCTTCAAAAATGTTATGTATGCAATGCTAATCCCTCAGAATGCTTTCCTGTTTTGTTCATGGCAAATTTTTTTCTTTTTTAAGAGTAAATTCTACTTGGCACAGAAAAATGCTGCTCTTCTTTCTCTGTCTGTGTCTTTTAAACAAGGACTTGCTCATGCAGCAAAATGCAAGCAGGCAATAGCTTGACTGGGGCTGAATTTGTAGAATATTTGCATGTAGAGTTTCAGCTAAGTGACATGTAACACCAAATCCAGCATTGATTTCAATTTTTCCAGTAAATCAGTACATTTCAGAATGAATACTGGACTTTTATTACAGATTGGTTCTTTTATTTGCAATAAATAAAAGGAAAAGTTTATTGCTACATTATCATTCCAGATTTTCAAAATCAAGATGTCATATTTTTCCAGTAGAAAGACTTGAATATTGGATTTCCACTTGGCTCACTGAAGATAGAATCTGTTGTATTCAGAATAATCAAGAATATGTATTTCTTTGCCTCGGAAAAATAATGTGGGTTGAACTGCAGAAGAGTGTTACTAGCATACAGTCAACAAATTAACACTGCTACTAGGCTTCATTCACTTGCAATTAAAAATGTGATTAGCATTGAAATTGCCAAGTTTGTTCTGAAGACAAAGGGGAGTGTTTTTTCAAAGACTTGAGTATTAGCTTTAATCTGTAATAGTTGCATCACTGAAAGTTCTCATCTGAAATGTTGGCTTTAATGATTTTTGTCTCTTTTTCAGCTAAACCCAGACTTGTTCACCCTGCTAAGTACATGTATCTATAAATCTTGAATGACTGTACTAGACCAAAGAAGAAAATAGTACTAAAAAAAGCAGTAGTTTTATGATTTTTTTGTTTTTGGGGGGGGTGGGGGGGGGAAGTTTGCATGCTTTTTGTAGATTGTATTTTATTTTATCTCAGTTCATTTTGGAAGAATTTCTGAAATAACCTTTTCCCCACTGAGGTAAGGTTATTTGTATAAAGAAAGCACTGGTGGTTTTTGATGAACAAGGGAAAATAAATACATGACAAAAAATGTGAAATTTGAGATTCCCCACTACCACTCTCATTTTGGAAAGTTTTATGCATAACTTTTTTTTTTATTATGTTGTCTTTGATTATTCAAGAGAAGCTTCGTGCTCTCAAAGTATTCTGAACATACAGATTCCCCTGCCTATCTGCAGACAGCCTGCCTGTTGTTTTTAATCCTTGACACCACTCTGGTGGCAGTGCCACAGTGATAAATGCTTTTAAAATGCAGATGGGTTATGTAAGTTGTGACAGTGATCTGTGCAAAAGGCAGCTTCAAAGTGCAAAAATAATACAGTGTTGGAGACCTTTCATTGAGTAGAATACATAGGCTTCCACTGAAAACTGAATGAGAAAAGAAGAAGCTGATAGTCAATATATTCTACAACAGCCCCCCCTCATAACTGAATTTCCATAATGGTCAAAACAAAGATAACACCACCAATCATATATTTTTATATATATATATAGTTATATAGACACTTAAACTGTGAGGTTTTCATAGTTGGAGAAAATGGTCTTCTTTGCTATTTGCATTGGAGACATCTTTGACCACATCATCCTTTAATTCACTGCAATAAAGTTTGATACAGAAAGGAGTTTTATATGTAAGCTTGGTATATGTTAATAAAAATAAGCATATATATATAAACTCCAGTGTTCAGAACCTCAAAGAACTGCTGTATCATGGTGAGAGCCCTTAAATTTCTTTTCCTAGTTGACTTACAGGGCTGCAATTCTGCTTCTAGCATGGTCAGAAATGCCCCAGCTTTTATTATGCTGGATGTCTTGCTCCCACTGGGTCTACTAAATAAACAACAGGAAGTCATTTCTTAGATCTGGACTGTTCTACATTTTAGAGATTACTTGTTAAATAGGGTGCCACACAGTCAGTTTTTTTAAGTGACACTGGTAGCTCCTTTTTAAGCACTTGGTCAATAATTAGGACATTTCTTAATGTTTAAGTTTGCTTTCTGTGCAAGAAGATTCCAGCCAATATCTTTTGCCTTTCAGGAGAGAATTTTAATCCTGAGACTATTCAGGAGGACATTGTTACTTGATCTTGATAAAACTGTTTTATTTTGAAGAAAATACTCTCATGTTCCTTGGCTGCTAAAAATGCAAGTACTAACAAAATGTACTCTGAGGAGAAATTGCCACTTTGGAGGTGGATATGTAGACTTTAGGTTTTCCTGATGTGACTGTCTTTTCTCTACAGGCATTAGACAACAGTTTGCAAAGGTCTTGAGCCTAAATGTTTTGTTTGAAATACAAATAGATGTATGCACATTATTAAGCTCTTTGTGGAATTGAGAGATGAAGGTCTTGCCTAAAAATACAAGAAAATTTTGATGCTGAATGAGAGAATGGGTCCAGGTCATGAGAAACTTAAGTCATTGCCTTGGCTGGGAGACTGTGCTTATATGTCAGGCATATAATTAAATATTGTTTTGTGGTGTATACTTAATATTATTGGTACACTCACAAGTACAGATGATGAAAGATTCATCATTAAGATGAAAGAATAAATACAGTGGAATCAATGAAAAAGCAAGAATTTTCAGAAAAGGAGTAATTAAATATGTCAATCAACTTGATACAAACCAGTCAACTCTTACTGGAGTGGAATTATGTTACAAACAGAAAGAGCTGATGTACACCTTCAAAGACCTAGTACATCTCTCTGCTCTGTGTTTCCTGTGCTGGGTACATTAACTTATTTATAAAATAAACATTGTAATTCAGAAATATTTTTCACTTTCAGCTAATCAGTACTGATATCCAGATAAAACAAAAATCTCTGACCAATTATTATATTTAAATTTATCTGTATGCACATTCTTCTGTGAACTGTAATATCCTGGAATGGAGATAATAATTCTATTTTGGATAATGATTTGTTAATAAAATATATCTTTCTTTGTCATCAATAGGAATAAAGACTCCATCCTGAATTGTTAGGGAACCATTTTATGTCAGTCCCATGATGCAAATATGCCCTAGAACCACCTTTGCTGTGTTTAAATAAGCACTTTATTTCAAATGCTTTATTGGCAATTACCAATGTTTTTGTAGTTACTTGGCAGCACATGGCAGGATGATAGTACATTATTTCACATCACAGCAGGTATGTAGGATATATTAAAGTAAATAAACCATCACTTTGGTCTGTTAACAGACAAAAAAAAGTCTTAAAGTAAGGTGTAGCTATGCACAGGCATATCATAAAGACTTGTAGATATTTTGGGTGCGTGAACTATGTAATGGTAAGTTATTTTTTCCTTATGTGATTATGAGGAAGGCCTGAGTACAACCTTTTTGTTCAGCTTATGTTAACATCATTATTCTGGCTAAGTAACTTTCACAATTTTGAGTGATTTTTGATATTATCTAATCATTGCTGACAAAGGATATTGTCCTGTTTCACTTTTTAGAGAAAAAAAATGTTAGTAAAGATTTTCTTTCAAACTGTGTTAACACAGTTTGTAAATATGTTTTTATTATAATCACCAAAAAATAGCAGACACTAAATAATTCATCAGTATTTTCATTAACATAATTTCCAATGAAATTTGGAGGCATTCCTCATGCAGAGAAATTTCAGTGAATGAGACAAAAGTGTTGAAGAGGGTGAACATGGGTAACTCAAGGCTTGGGTAATGGACAGAATAGCCTTTTCCAACACCTAGGAGCAACCTATAGCAATGAAAAATGCAGATAGATGTAGTATAGTCTTCCAGACTTTTACTTGATATCTTAAGAAATCAGGATAAACCAAAACATTGGTAAAAGAAAAATTAATACTAGGTGAGCCTGCCACTGATCTGAAATACATCT
Organism: Eopsaltria australis; assembly: GCA_034509425.1. NCBI lineage: Eukaryota > Metazoa > Chordata > Aves > Passeriformes > Petroicidae > Eopsaltria > Eopsaltria australis. Next base: position 578,287 of record JAVTVJ010000629.1, on the reverse strand, counting down.
GCTTAGCATTAAGTAATGAGTAATCACTTAGTCTTAACCTTGAATCTATGGAAGTATTGCTTTAGCTTTACATGTAGTTTTATCCTAAGTGACTCAGGGAAGGTGACTGCTTTGTTTTGTGTATTTTTTCCCAAATCACAGAAGGCATGCAACTTTATGTGACAGGAGTGCGCATTTGTTTGATTTTGTATCTATGTTTTCTTACAGTGTTTCTGGTCAAAATTTTGGTCAAATATTCTTATTAAGCACTATATCGTAGCTCTGTTCTAACTGTACAAATTCAGTATAACAGAATAAATATTCTAAGTGCAGAGCTTCAATCTGTTAGTTTTATATCTGAGAACAATTCAGTTATTAGAGTACCTGTTCTATTTTAAAAATGTTTCATCTTTGTTTTTGTGGGACAACCTTCCAGATCAGAATTAATTGTCAAATACAAATGAAGTTCAAAGGAACTTTTTTTTTTAAGCTTCAGTGAGCACTCATGCTTTGTTTTGCAGGAGGTGGATACATATACATCCACTTGTTTAAACCACCATCTACCTGCATGTTCAAATGTGGGGTGTGAAAAGTGTCAAAAGTACTTAAAAGTTTGCCATCATTCAAAATCATATTTTTGCATTACATGTTACTGATTTTCTGCTCTGTTATTGTATTGGTGTGTGAGGTATAGAATCCCCATTCTGTCTTTTCTAGAAATATGACTGAAGAAGTCTGTATTAGAAAATACTTTATTCATTTACATAAAAAAGAATTTTTATGTCATCTTTGCATTTCTATATTTTCCTTTTAATAGTTGTAAAAAAATCTCTGAACTGGCATATGAAAAAAATAGTCTTATTTAGGGATGGTGCTAGAAAAAGGTAATGATTTTCTTTTGACTAGTAGAAATTAAACAATACTTTGTGTTAATTTACCATTTAAAATATTCTTATTCTTGGCTATCATGAGTAGTTATAATAGCCATTTTGTTGTGTACACAAACTGGAAATGTATGCAAGAATACAGCTTGCCCTGCAAAGGCTTAGATCTGATGCAGAACAGATAGAAGCTAGAGCCAGTTGAAAGGATCATAAATGGCCAGAGCTGGATAACATCTCATGCACTCCCACCACAAAATCCTGTTTTGTTTTGCAGAGTTTTAGCTTTACTCACATTTTGAAGATGAAAACACTCTTTACTTCATCTTTTTGGTCTCTGATACTTGCTCTGAAAATCTGAACAGGTACATTCTGTTACTGTCCTTTTTAACTTCCTAAAAATTCAATATCCATCAGCGTTGCATCTTTTAACAGTCAGCTTTATTATGCAGGGGCCAATCACACTTTTTCCTTCAAAGGTCAAATGAAAAACTCTCTGCATTGAAATTTCATTCCATAGGTGCTATCATCTACATGCTTTGTACCATTTCCTGAGTTGTGCAGGCACAAACCCCCAACTTAAATGAGTTTTTCCATCGTATGCTTCTTTCATCATGTAAAGGGTGCAATAAATGCATGTGACATTTTACGGACATGGTTTTTGAATCAGTAAGTTATATTAGGGAAAATGGAAACAAACAGCCCCTGTTTTTTCTATACATAAAAGCCATGCAGATTTATTTGGAGCTCATTAGGGCAGAGTTTGTTTTACCCAATGTTTCTTTTTTCATATAAACATTTTGTTGACTGATGAATCTTGCAATGCTTAACTTCAAGCGAAGAAAAAAAAAAGGACAAATCCAGATTCCATGTTTAATATTCAAAATGCAAAGTATCATGCAAATGAAATAATAGTGCTAAGTTTGAATAGAAGATAGATTTTGTGCTTGAACCAGATTACAAGAAGAACAACTTCCCCTCAGGAACACCTCACAGTGTATCTTGTAATATTTTGAGAGGTAAGAGAAATATTGAAAAGTGTGTTTGGAGAAGAATCTGCAAAGAAAAATATTGTAATTAAACCCAGTCATCCCAGGAGGTGGTGGTTGTTTCATCTGCAGCTATTGACTGAGAAAGGATCTAGCTAAATAAAACCTGAATGGAGGCCAAATCCATTTGCTCCCCTTTGAAGTCAGTCGGGCTGTATGTGAAAGTTTATGTATAAGAAGAGTATGCATAGTCTATGCATGGGTAGATAAGAGTTTAAAACTTCATTGAAAATAAGTAAAAGAGGTGTTTTTAAAGGCTGTATTAAAATGCACAAACTCCAGAGTTGTTTTGTACACAAAGAATATTACTGTATTGAAGACTGCAAGTGATCTTCAGGGGGCTGTAATGCTTAGGCTCTGAATCCAAGCATTATATTGCTTTTCAAGGGGAAACCTTGAGATTTACACAACTCCACTGCCGCCACTTTGTCTTGTTATCAAGACAAAATGGATAGGTGTGTGGAGTGTACTGTACATGTTTTTATGTGTTACAAACAACTTTGCATATAGAAAGTTTGTCTAAACCCTTATGAGTACGTGGGCCTTCAGTAGAACTCATGAACAACCAAATGTGTGTATATATATCTGCTTTTTTCAAGGAAAGACACAACTCAGTGGTTTGCCTCTGAACTGATTAAACTTCTGTCCTGAAAGGGACAATAGACTCATTTGTTAGATTGATGTGCTCATTGCCCTACACTGGATATGGTTTGCTCTTGATTTATTATGCTTCCTGGTAAATATGACTTAACTAGTCCCTTCTGTGAATATTTTTCTTGTGCCCTTTTGCTAATTGCAAGTATTCAAATGCCACAGAGATCTTTATATTTCTTGTCTCATTTGCTATATATTTTTGTAAACTCTTCTGTTTCTATGTAGCTATTATAGTCAAATTTTGAGGATCTGAATTCTATTGTTCTAGATTCTCAATAATGAGAATAAGGAGTGTTATGTTCTCTCAGTTTGCCGAAAAACAATCTGAAGTGTAAAGCTTTTCTTTTGATGATGCAGAAATTTAAAAACGGATGCTTGTGAGTCTGTCTGTTTACATCGGTATGGCTTTGGTGAAGAAGGGTTATACAAAGCAAAGCACTTTGGTACATGGAGAAGTTTCACAGTTAAGAGTCCAGCATGACTCAACAACAATGAATCTTGTAGTGGATTTTTCAGCTTTTGAGCAATGAAGCAATGCTACTCCATATTCTCTGTCAAGCGAAATGAGAAATTTGCCAGCTAAAACACAGCTAATGCATTAGTAAATTCATATCCTGTAACTAATAGGCTGTTGCACTTCAGGGCTTTAGCTTTCAGGTCTACCTTTTGGCAGCCCAGGTAATGGCCTATTTGGATTGTCCATAGTAAGAAAAAGAGTTCCTCTTGTCTTAACATTTTAAAGGAGCCCTTTCCTACTAGGTTGAGATAGCTGGTAAGTTCTGGTCAAAAAGCTTATGTTCCAGAAGGCTTATGTTTCTCATTGTAAATGAAATGGAAAATAGATGGTATTAACTTAAATCCATTGTGCTGGGATTCAATGGAAAATATAAAATAGAAGATTCAAATATGGAAAATATAATCAAAAAATGGGAAAAAATTGATTTCTAGATTCTTCAGAAGTTCTTGATGTCTTCATGAGAAGGGAGGGTTTTCAGAAAGATCAAGAACTTCTCATGAATCCTTCAGTGGTTGGTCATCTCTTTTGAGTGTATTGACAAGCACCAAACTTTTCAGTGCCACTGTGCCAGAGCAGAATCACAGGCTTCATGTATATATTCCAGGTATTCTATAAGGAGTTAGTAAGTGGCAGAGTAAAAAAGTTACAAATTATACATGTATACACAATCTGATTTACATAAAACCCTGGATAAATTCTAAAGCTTGTTGGAAAGGTTGCTTTTGCTGTAGCATTGTAGAACTATTCTATAACAGGTACAACATGTTGTACTGTTTGGGTGTTGTGTACTTTCTGTGTTGGAAAAGTGTAATCTGTAATAATCAAGAAAGATTTTTTGATCTCCCCATGTTCAGTTTCTTACAGTGGGTGGAGGAGTACGTGTCAGAATTTGATTAAACCATCTTGGTCTTTAAAGTTGTTTTGTATATATATCAGCAGGTCATCTCATTAACACTTGGACAAAGTACATAGTAAGTTTGTAATTAAACATCCTCTTCCTTCCCATGCAAATCAAATACAATCACAACTTCTTCCTTCCCTGTATTTGTTTATGTTAGAGCATTGCCACTGCCTCAATTATATTAGTTTTGGTACATACTTCAAATGAATGTTTTTATCATCATGTTCCAGACTGGACAAATAAACATCATACGTGTCCTTATTTTATGCCATGATATTCAAACAGAGCTGAAATACTGAGCTAACACGGCTCTTTTGTTCCTACTAGCCGTGTTTAGTCATCAAGAGATGGCAAGTGTATCTGTGTAGTACTCACTGTCCCATGTAAATGTGTGCCTCTCCATTTATTTAACTGTTTGTTCAAAGTTGTGGGTTATTAAATAGGAATAGACTTTCTTTTATGAACTCTTACCAGCATAAATATTAGCATAAGAAAGATGGAAAGTTGAGTGGGTTGGACATAGCTGTTGACTTTAACGATAGGTGGTTAGAGAAGTTAAATTCCCCTGCACAGTCCTCAAGATGCTATTAACATCTGATTTCTGCACCTAAGAAATGGCAAGTGCATCTTCAGGGATGGCCCCTGATTGGTCCCAAGCATGAACACTCAGTTACCATACTTGCATGATTATGTATTTGCCAGGAACTGGAAACAGCTGGAGAGGGGAGCATATCCTGCTGTCATATTTTGCTTTTTCAGAGCCATGGCTATCACTGATCGTGAGATGAAAATTAATGAAAATTAGTGCCTCTGGCTTGAAAAAACTTTCAGTTAGATGTCTCTGTGAGAATAATGTTGACATTCTGTAATTCTTCCGGTTTGTTGTGCAAAGCCACATTGATTTAGTTCTAAAAATGCTTTTTTGTAAATGCATAAAATATTTTGTCTCTACTAAATTCTATTAGTGGAAAAAAAAATCTTTTTCTTTCTTTCTTTCTTTCTTTCTTTCTTTCTTTCTTTCTTTCTTTCTTTCTTTCTTTCTTTCTTTCTTTCTTTCTTTCTTTCTTTCTTTCTTTCTTTCTTTCTTTCTTTCTTTCTTTCTTTCTTTCTTTCTTTCTTTCTTTCTTCCTTCCTTCCTTCCTTCCTTCCTTCCTTCCTTCCTTCCTTCCTTCCTTCCTTCCTTCCTTCCTTCCTTCCTTCCTTCCTTCCTTCCTTCCTCCCTTCCTCCCTCCCTCCCCTCCCTCCTCCCTCCCTCCTCCTCCCTCCCTCCCTCCCACCCTCCCTCCCTCCTCCCTCTCCCTCTCCCTCTCCTCCTCCCTCTCCCTCTCCCTCTCCCTCTCCCTCTCCTCCTCCCTCTCCCTCTCCTTCTTTCTCTCTTTATTTATCTCTTTCTCTTTTTGTTTTGTAAAATCTAATACGTAACCCAGTATGTTTCAGTAATTCCAGAATGACTTTTGGATTTGCTTTTTGGCTATAGTGTGTTTGCAATCAGTGGCTCACATTTTAACTTCCACTGCCAGAAAGAGCTCACACATCAAACCTTTACAGGCACAGTTGAATCAATTAGATTTTGCAGTTTCAATTATCTATATATTTTTAATTTTATTTCAGAGAAATACATGGCTTACTTCCTCTACTCTCACACAACTTTTAAAATCGATATAAACTGAATAGCTTCTTACTTAAGACCTATGTCCTGGGGAGCTTTTCAAATGGGATACCCAGAATAGCAGAAATTTTGCTGTTTTTTCCAAGATGCAGAGGTCCTCAAGTAATTTCTTTTAAAATATATTTTCTTCATTGTAAATTTTTGTAATTCTGCTCTTTTCCTTCTTGCCTTATTTTTCTATAAAATACATGAGATAATTGTAGCTTTGCTAAAAGGTGATTTGTAATTCATTAGCTTTCCCAGTTCACACTTTTAAAAGACTGTGTCATCAGAAGCATTCCTAAGTTTGTCCATTTTATAGAGAAAAATTTCTTAAACTGGTAACAATTTCCACACTGGCAGGAATAAATGGTATGTGAACCCTGTATAAACTTCTGCAGCCTGGAGTTGTTTTCCAGCCTTGGCCTGTTATATATTCCCCGTCATATGCTCTTAGGAGCAGCATCTAGATCAGTTTACTTGCTATTGCATAATCTAAGTAGTTGTCAGTGAGACTTAAGCATTAGTAACTATTTCCACCCATGGGAGTCATGTGTTGCACGAGAATAGAAGAAAAATATTTTCCTGGTATGTCTGAGATGATTCTTTTAGGCCAGGATTTAGACAAGTGGTAGGACATACACAAAAAATATCCTGTGCCATAATACTGGAGCAGTGATACCAGCCAAGGGCAGGATTCTGATCACAAGCGGCCAGCGTAACTTTCATAAAGTCTACAAAAATTAATGTCAGCAGAATTTCAATTGGAATCTATTGCATCTTCCTAATGTGAAATACTCAGCTCAGAGATGAATGTGAATATTATCTTCATCAATAAATTACTTAAATGTTGCCACTTCCAAATTACATGTTTATGTAAAAGAATACAAATTCAGATTTTGAAAATATTAACTAATGGTGCAGCCTAAGAATAGGCTAGCTTTTCCCATAATTGATATTTTTTTCCTGCAGCTTACTATTGAAAGAATGGTATTAAAATGAATATCTGTTATTATTGATAATGGAAAATCTGCTGCTTTAGAAAGATTATGCTATTTATTTTTCAAGCAATGTGCAACAGCTACGTAGACAACTCCATTAACACTGACTTGAAACCTTAGTTCTTCCATTTATAAAATATTAGAAATGCATGAATACGTAACTCCCCACTTCCAAACATCAGAATTTTTCAAATACATATCAAACATACAGCTCCATATTTACATGACTTTTGTTATTCTGGGAAGTCTTTTTAAAACATTTATTCAATACGAGTTTTAGAGAAGATGAGTGTGCTGATGTAGTTGAAAGGCTAATGTTACCAAAAATGGTTCAATATTGGTCTAAAAAGAGTTAAAATATCAAGTATCTGTAAGTTGTCAAGCTGGTAACTACAGTACTTGAATGTGAGGAAGTAGTGCTAGAATTTAAGAGATGCTGCGAGGGGTTAGAAATTAATAAGTTTATCAATACTCTTGGAGTGTAGGCAGTTAAGACTTTGACTTAAGAAGGGTTTAGCTGCACTTCTTAAAACTAGTTCTTTAATGGCAGAAGAAAGTTTTGGGTTGGGTGTTTTTGAAAGCTTGATCAGTTTGATGGTTTACTTTTTTTCAGGTCTGCAGAATTTTTCATCAAATTCAATGAACTTATTGTTAAATCTGAGTAATTCTTCAGACTGGATCAGTGGCATTTTTAATTTAGCTGTCAACAGTTCATTTCAGTGCACTTCAATTTGGGTGGAGTGACAACCTCTTTATGATAGATATTTTATTGACTGTCTTTTCAAAGTAATTAAAACAGAATTGCAATCACTTTGGTTGGAATTCATTTCACTTAACTCTAGTCATGTAGGTAGTTAGTCATCCAGTGTAATCCAGTTGTATAGGTTTCCCTTAAAAACAGTGGAGAAAGGTAATAACGGACTACATGATGAATGGAAGTCCAACTTGTGACTGTGACTGTGAATACAGATAATGGATTCCCAGAAGACTGTGGCAGCACAACATATGGAGTTTAAAATAAAAAAACAAATAAAACCCAAATCCAGCGACAAAAATCAAATTAATTATAAATACTGCATTAATATTAGTTTTGACATATTATGTTAGTTATCTCACTACTGGCTCGGCAGTGCTCCAAATCTGATTTCAATCATTTAATCATTCCAATATATTTAGAATATAATTTTCTCAGATAGAGGTTCCGGTACTGTAAAAACCTCACTTTAGTTACTGACTTAGTAATAACTTTTGGCTGTAGTGCAAGTGGAATTTTAATTACACTAACAGCATAATTTATGTTTTTGCTTTTTGTAGGGCAGTATCTTACAGGACTCACTTCAATGTCAGTAATCCTATTTTGAGTCTTCCAAGAGGAAGAAAGGAATTACATGATGTGCCTTTATTCTTGGTCAAAGTGAGTTAGACCTTTAAATACACTCTGCACTGGTGCATCCTCAGCTTGAATATTGTATGCACTTCTGGTCACCACAATATAAAAAAGACATTAAACTATTAGAGAGTTTCCAGAGGAGAGTAACAAAGATGGTGAAGGGCCTTGAGGGGAAGCTGTGTGATGAGTGGCCAAGGTCACTTGGTCTATTCAGCCTGTAGAACAGGAGACTGAGAAGTGACTTTTGTGCTCTACAACTTCCTCATGAGGAAGAGGAGGGGCAGGCACTGATCTCTTCTCTTTGGAGGCCAGTGACAGACCAGAGGGAATGGCCTGAAGTGTGTCAGGGGATGTTTAGGCTGGGTATCAGGAAAAGGTTCTTCACCCAGAGGGTGGCTGGGCACTGGAACAGGCTGGACAGGAAAGTGGTCACAGCACCAAGTCCAACAGAGTTCACAAAGTGTTTGCACAATACTCATGGTATATGGTGTGACTGTTGGGGTGTCCTGTGCAGGGGTAAGAGTTGAACTCCATGATCCTTGTGGATCCCTTCCAGCTCAGGATATTCTGTGATACTGTGAATATTCCCACAGCCATCAGGAGCTCCCATCTGTGATCATCCTTGTACAGCTCAGCAAACAGTTTTTGCTTTCACATCCAATTGTCTACCCAGCTGAAGCTGTTTCTAAGAATCAGTCCATTAAAATGCTAGACACTAAGAAGAAAGAAAGCTATGGGGATTGCTCATTTAATTTTATCTTAGAGCATGAGCCTTTCCATCTTTTCTGCTTCCCTTCATGGAGCCTGCCTCTGCCAGCCTCCTAGACAGCTGGAACAATGACATGCATGTGTCTGCCTTGGATGTGTGAGGGGTTCTTACTTTCCCACACTGCTTCAAGCACTTCTTTTGTTACTGCTTCAGTGGGATGACAAGTATACTACAATACTGATTCTTAACTGTAAATAATACCATATTTGTTTCATAGATATGAATATTTAGAGCTAGTTTCCTCATCTGCTCTTCAAGAAAAAACAGAAGGGCATTTTTTCTCAATGAGGTAGAGCTTTGGACTTAAAATACCTGTAGATATATTTCTAAGAATGAAGTGAAATAAGCTTTAAGTAACAATGGTGATTTTGGGATTATTTTTGCTTGGACTTTCAGCAAGAGTAGCAAATGCTAACATTAGCCCTATGAATACATTTTAATGTAATATATTATATGTAAGTTATTCTATTGTCACATAGAAGTCTGGAAAGCATTTACAGACATAACCCTTAGATCCAAGCCTGTAGGAGAAACTTTACAAAACCCAGCATCTCTCTAAAATGCTGCCTAACCTGGGCACGTTTTTAGTAGTTTTGGTCTCACACAGGGTGTATTTGTCCCAAAGATTAGACCCTAGGGGGAAAAAGGCAGTGAAGTCAGACTCTGAGTGCATCTTTCATCTTCCTGGGTTTTATTTATCACATACCCCTTAGTCTCTGAATACAGACAGAAAGGAGACTATCTTCCCCTTTTGGTAAAATTAGCCTGTTTTTTAAGGCTACGTACCGGAGCTCCTTAGGAGCTACTTTGCCTCCAGATCTGAGTAGCTAGAGCTAAAAGCAGAGAACAGACTTTCTTGCTGCCTTACAGTCAAGAGTCTTAGCGCATCTTCGCTTTCTCCAGAAAAAAGAAAAAAATTCAATTGGGTGCAAAGCCTTCTAACAAAACTAACCAGATAGGTTTTTCTTCAAAGGCTCAAAGTTGTTCCCAAGATTATGTCAATAGCTTATAAAAGTTGGTGAGGCAATACCATTTGATGAGATGGTACCTGCTATTCTGCCATCCTGCTTAGATCTCATTAAACAGGGGTTAATGAAAATTGAAAAACTTGCAGCATTCAAGCAAGGATTTTTTATAAGAGTATAATTCTTATTTAATTCATTTTCTAATGCTACTACAAAGTCATTTATTTCAAATACAGCAGTGTAATTAACGTGTGTTAAGGGTAAGTTGGAGCAGCAGAGTATTCAAACCTATGAAGCAAACGTTGTACCCCACCTGAACTCCTGGCTCTAGTACTAAGCAGTACAAATAATCTGCATTTGCTACTTAATGAGATTCTAAAATACACACATACTTAAAAATCTCAGTCATAACTCACATCCTATTTGGGTATTAGTCCATATCCCAGCTCTGACACTGATCTGGGGTAAGACTTAGGTTACTCAGCCTGTTACCACATTTGTTTCCCATGTCTAAAAGTGGATGATACTTCTCAGTCACCTCATAGGGTTGTTATGAGACTGATTTTACTCAAGTTTGCAAAGCTTTTTGCAGTTCTTGGCTTACTGTCTGGATCTGGAGGGCAGTGCACAAATGCCAAGTATTCCTACTATCCTACAGCAGCTGGGGACAGATTTTTCACATGCCAGTTCTTTGACTCTGGGACAAGTGGCTGCTGAGTCAAATGATGATCGGGCACTTTGAGGACAAGGCAGACAAAATGCAATCAGGAAAACAAACAGTTACTCCAGGGTTGCAGAAGAACAAAACTAAGACTCCCAGTAAAATCAAAGTCTCAGTAAACAAGAGAACAATATAAACCCTTCTCAGAAGGGTCTTTGACAAGCTGTTGTATTGATAGCTGATTCTGGCAGCTGACAACTGCAGAATATTAATGAAGCATTGGTAGGAACATGAGCAGTTTGAACAGGTTGACTATAACTGACTGAAGTCTACAATGCATAATATCCAGATACATTATTTGTTTGTAGCATTTGCTCTTAGTTTGACCTTGTTGCTGCTAGCTACTTTTTTCCTTCTTTCTTTCTCCCTTTTTTCCTTCCTTTCACATTTTTCCTTTCTCCCTTCCTTCCTTTTTTCTCTCTCTTTTGGTCACTAGTGCTCATATGCCTAATTAAGTTCAAATGTACTGAAAACTGCAATAAAAAAGTTGAATATCAGGTGTTATAAAAGTGCTCTCTTGTCTTTTTTCTCTCCTATTATTTGTTAGCAGACACATGCAGCTCCTATTACAGTAAGCTGTGTTCTTGTTCACTGCTTGCATAAGTTGCATTTATACAGGGGAGCTAGAAGGAGCTTAGGAGAAAATCCATGTGCACATCTGACTCAGGGTATGTAAAGGCTGAGTAATCTCTGTATTTCAGAGCGAGAAGTGAGATTGATGGCTTCACTCAGGACCCTCTCCAGTCACTATTCCCCTGCAGCTTCCCTGGGAGAGGGCAGGCAGCGTTCCTTGCCCACTGCTTGCCTATAAAGGCATAGGTATGAGCCGTGCTGTCTTGCTAGCTTTGAGCACATGACGGAGTTCATATGACTGACTGAAAACGCTGGTGGTGACCTTTCTTTACTCAAGTGCTATTTCTTTTTTTCTTATATTGGTCTGGTACTGTGTGCTTCACATGAACAGCATCACACATGCTTCTTTTTATGATTTCTGCTATATTTCATTTTATTGCTCACAACCCATAATGACATATAAGAGCTCTGAAAAGGCATTTTGCTTACCACTGCTTCATTCCTTCATCTTTGCTTCTTCCTTTATCAACATTTGTATCTACTAATGTAAAATCCGATGGTTTTTTGGCTGCTAATGGATTTCACGTTGTCCTAATGCTACCTGTATTACCCAAATCTTACTAGTTAGGCTTAGGTTAGACCTGGGTATATTAGCGGGTTAGACTTCTTTAGGAGGGATTCAGTTTCAGGGATATTCAGTACAGATTTTACAGAATACTGCTTTAGGTCCTGAGCATGTATGGAATGTTTGAGATGTTGTTTTTAATGTTTGTGAGAAAATGAGTACTTATTTTCACTTTTGTGCAAACATATATTTATTATTATTTTTCCTCTTCACCTTTTATTGACTGGAGCTAATATTGGCCGTGATTATCATAAAGGGATATCAGAGAAGCTATTCTCAGCTCTACTTAGTGAGATAAACAGGAGGTGTGAGATACTGTGATCCAGGCTCTTCTTCGTGACAGCATAATGCCCAGTGTAGGTTGGCAGACAGGACCGTGTAGTGGCCTCTGCACAAGTTTGCCTCTAGGCTAAGGCACTGGAGCAGCCAGTGCCCCTTTACTTGTCTCCTTAATGCTCCTATAATTTACTGTGAAGCTTTTAAAGGGAGGAAAGCACTCAACTGTCAGAGCCTGTTCTTCTACCCCAAAGGGGTGGATGTAGCAGGATCTCTCCAAACCATTCATTAGTGACATTCAGGAACTTTCAGCATTCTTTTGACTAATGTGGTAGCTGTGATTTTTCAAAGTGCTTTTGTGTTATTTTTAGGAAAAGGAGTGCTTCCTCAGTAAATTGATAAGCTCCTTCCATTTTATGAAGAGCAATGTGTTGATGTTGTTTGACATTAAAAAAATTTATAATAGTGATAGAAGTGTTGTCATGTGAATATTAAATATGAAAACAAATATGCTCAAGCCTTTGAAGTGTAAGAAAACAATAGTTAACCTTTTTTCATTAAACAACCACAAGTTTTCTCAGATGAGCAGAGCAACAGCTTTTCTGGGATAGATGGCAGACTCTTGTTCTTTACTTCCACTTAACTCACAAAAATAGAATTCTGCTTTTTATGGCAAATTTGAGGTTTCGTGCTCTTGAACATGCAGTCAATCATCTGTACTCTAAGTTACAGTGGGCTTTCTGAGGTACTCTTCCTTCTAATGGATCCTGATTAGCCAAAACAAAGTAGTATTTAACAGTGCTGGCAAAGTTAAGTCCCAGCAACCAAAATTGTTTGTTTGTCCGACTTGTTCTAGAGGCAGGCCCAGGTTTTCCTCTATGAGTTTTCTTGGTAAAGTAACATTAAAGTGAGACTAGGAGAAGAAACAAAGTACATACCAGAGGTTCTTTCTGGAGAGGTGTATAAAAAATATTTATATGCTCTGTGTATAGAAAAATAGATACCTATTGCTGCCAGCAGGAAATCTGTTATATGGTACAGAAGTCAAACTGTCCGGGCTTTTAAGATTTTGTCTAAAAGCCAGATGTTTTAGTCATTGATTTAGCTTCCCCCAGAGGTGTGCCAGCTACATGAGATTGTAGCTGATGTCTAAAGTGAACTTCAGTGAAGTGGAGAATCAGAAGTACACTGGGTTTCTATCACAGGGGTAGCCTAGTAATAGGTAATCTTAAAAACAACATTTTGCTTGTTTTGTGGCGTATATTGCATGCAGTGCTACATGGCATTTACCCTGAAAGTACTACAGACACTATCCCAAGAGATAAGTATAAGCTGACACAGTTGGTTTTTTTAGTTTTTGTTAAGGTAATCATCTCACTCCCACTGCTAATGCAGTTTACTGTGAGAAATTGGAATGTGCTGTAAGTGGAACAGAAGAAATCATGTAGAGACTTGCTGGTAATCCTAAGCATTACTGCAACCTACTCACTGTTATCATCCACAGTTTTCAATACTAGTATGGCAGGAGACCAATCAAGAATAGTAAGTTGCTTAAATGCCCAAGAAAGAAACAGAGAGAAAAGAAGAATTTGCAGTTTATATTGTCTGTAGGCTGGATTACACAGAAAAAACCACAGTGGACTCCAGTTCAGTGTTTAATAATAACGGGATTTGGCAGTGGAAAAAATCTGAGAAATAAAAAATGTATTTTCACTGCTACATATTTTCTGAAAAGGTAATACAAAAAGTAAAAAAATTAAACTTTTAGAGATGAGGATGATATTAGATATATGAAATTTATTTCAGGTCTTAGAAGTTTTATGTGGATTTGAGCTGCCTGAATGTGTTGTCTGCACTTCTCAAAACTTCTGTAAGGCATCATTCTGGTGGCAGCTCTTACAGTCAATTCTAAATTATAGAAGAGCTGTGGAAAGCTGGTGAGGTTTATTAGTGAAAGGCTTCCTGATGTCTTCTAACATGTGGAAACAGCAAAATTAGTACCATGAAGCTCTACCTTGTTCCTGCAAATAATATCAACATGGAAATATCAAAATACCAACATCTTAAGAGTAAAATAAGGAATTTTAATTTTTTTTTATGGATGCACAGGGAATTTTAAATGTCTGCTTAGATCTCTGCTTTTCAGATGTTTGCAATTTGTTCCTTTCTGTTGTTGCTGATGATTTTTGTGCGGTACCAATAAACATCAATAACACTTATTTATAGCATTTAGTTATAATTTAGGTGTAACTTTTTTCCATTGTTTCTTCTCCACACTGTAGATGGAAGGGCTACATAAATTAACCTACCCAAACTCGTCACTTTGCAATAAATGACTAATTGCAAATACAACTTCAGTGACTGAGATCAGTGAGTTGTAGCAGTTGTCACATATTCTCTAGGCTATTGGAAATATTCTTGCCACAAGTTTTTCAGCAGAACAGCTTTTGCTTCTAAAAAGAGATACTCTCATTCTGTGGTCCCATGAAAGCTGGAAATTGATCTTTGCTCTGAGGCTTTTTTATGATCCCTGCAGATGACTATTGAATAATGTAGTTTGCTATGGAAAAAAGGAAAAAAATTGACATCCTGTTTCTTTCCTTGTTTTTCAGTCTAGTTGGAGAAGAGACAGAGACCAAAAAATGCCACCTGCAACAGGAGCACCAGATTACCCACCTCCTGATGGAGGCTGGGGTTGGGTTGTGGTCTTTGGGGCTTTTATCTCCATTGGATTTTCCTATGCCTTCCCCAAAGCCATCACAGTGTTCTTCAAAGAAATACAAGAGATCTTCCACACATCGTATAGTGAGATAGCTTGGATATCATCGATAATGTTGGCTGTCATGTATGCAGGAGGTAAGACATTCATGCAATTAGTAAATAACATTGTTTGGTTGTTTTTTTCATATGGTTCTAAAGCATTTTTTCCCCTTAGGGCATTTTCTTTGTTCTTCTACCTAAGATTTAGGTACTTTAGATAAAATTTTGCAGTCTTTCCCTAGATTCACAATTTTTGAGAGCATAGTCTTTTAACAAATTAATGCCCAAATGATTTCTTCTGAGTCTAGGGGCAAATTTGGTCAATTTCTACTGTCTTGGTGAGATCTCTCAGTAAATCCAATGATAAAGCTTAATCACAGAAAATTATTATGTCAATGAGGGTTCATTAGTGAGACACAGGTATTCCTCTGTAAGCAGGGGCTTTATATCTGGTTCTCATTTGTCCAAAAATCCTATTTTCCATTTAGGCCAAGAGCAGTGTTTCAAACATGTCATCTCAATGACAGCTAAGATGCAGGCAGTCTTATGCTTGGGACTGAATAATGAACATAAATTCTCTGATACTTTTTTTCTTGTAAGCAAGCAGTAAAGAACAAGACAGATGAAAAAGGATTTTGAAGTTTAAAGCTGTGTTTAAGAACCAAGTGTCAAATCTGCTTTGACAGGCTTTGTGTCTGTCAACCACAAAGACTAACTTGTTAAGTTCTGCATGTTTTCTTCATTTTTTCAGATTTATTTTTCTTTTTTAAGTATTGGTGAAAGCTAGCTGCTGCTTAGGCGAAACACTTACACAGTTCAAAGGTGTGAATTAATTATGATAATTCAGGCAACAGATCTGGTATTTCCCTTTCTTTTAGTGTTTAGAGGTAACCACCTGGAGCATCTGACTATTTGCACTGATGGAGCAATTAAATGCGTACATTTATAAACATATGTGTTTATGTACCTGTACATATGAGTGAATGTATAGACACAGAGATAGAAAACATTGTGCCAATAGCATACTGATATGGGAACTCTTTAATGACTCAAGGGTATCACTCCAGTATTTTTCAGAAGTAGTACCTGTGTATTAGTAAAGTACAGGGTTGTCAGGCCCAACAAATTATCAGTTGAAGGATGCATGAAGTCTCATTTTCAGCATGGTAGTTTTTTATCTCCTATTTCAATCTCCCTGAGTTCTGGCACGTGAATGGCCCTACCTTACTCAGCAGTCAGGGAAGTGAGGAGCATGCCTACAAAGAGGATGAGGCTATCTGGATTGCTCTTTCCAACTACTTCTTTTTCCCCTCTGACTACAATAATGAAGCTGGAGCCATCATAGCATTAGCTTTAACACCACAGGTAAATACTTTTCAATTGATGGGATGGAAAAATGGACCTTTTTTCAAATTCCGTCAGTCACAGAGACCTTATGAAGACTTTGACAGATGGTATCAATATCAATGAAAGCATGCAATTCAGATATTTTGATACTATTTTTATTCATATACTAACAGAAAATCATAAGTTATTCATATGCTGGTGGAGAAATACAAAGGATTTTATAGGACCAGCAACAATAGTCAAGTGATTCAGCAAAATTCACCAAGTGAAGAAATGACTTGATGCAATCAAGAGTGGAGTAAAAGAGGGTATGTCTCATCACATTCAGGTCCCCCCAGTGTAGCACTTTCTAAAGGGTGCATTAGCACTTGAATTGTGGAGTGTACCTGTGTAACTGTGGGGGCCTCTGCACAAGTGCTGAACCCACCTGGAGCATGGGAAGAGCACAGGTGTTGAAAAGATGGATTTTTCTTCTACTTTCCATATGCTGTGACTTGCTGACCCTGAGCTCCTGTAACAATGTAAAGTAGGTTTGCTCTGTAGTGCAGGTGCTGTTATGCTGTCTTCTCTGTACAGCATTTAATTTATGCCATTTCTAACAGATCAAAGTTCACCCAGGTTTTGTTAACAGTACACATGCAAATCTCAGGACATTTAGCTGTGGTCATTTTTATCTGCAAGGTTCAATTTTCACAACTTTTCATATTAAATACAAAAGATTCAGCATTTCTGCCTTTTGTCTAACACTTCTTTGCCTGTTCTGATTACTAGCTACTAATTCCACTTGTATATTGACATTAAAAACTACAAAATTGTTTGTTATTCATTCTGCTAACACCTACCCCACTTACTAGAAAGATTATCAGCACAGGAGCAGTAAGCAGAGTTGTTTGGATATCTTATTACAGACTCGTGGTTTTAAAATTCCGAGAATGACGACCCTGCCTGATATAAACACTCTTTGAAGCCAAAGCTTGTCTGGGACCACTTCCTAAAAACTAGGCCATTTAGACAATCACTGGCAGAATATGAAATAGCAATCCGGAAAAACATTTCTGAAGGAAATCACTTCATTGTTTTTACTTATGAAGGTGATTTGATTCTTCCTTCATATTTGATGTTCTGTAATGTGAAATACACATTCAGGCCACACGTACAAGGTGCATTGTTTACTATGAAGTGTCGTACGTACAACTGCAATGAACACTTTTCATTATGCTACCAATGGAGGTAACCTGAAAACATCTCAGATCTGTCATCCTCATTATAGCTTAGCATTCAACCTATTAATCATCACAGTGGGGTCAGTGAATAAGTTAGAGTCTGTGCTGACACTTTTTGCTTTGGAGGCTGCAGCCTCTTGCAGTAATTAGCTGGCATCTGTGTTTCAGCAACAAGGTATTAACTTACCTTTCAATGCCTCAGAAAAAAAGCTCCAGTAAGGAGCTAAAAGAATGTTAATTATATTTATCACTTACTTCATACTTAGAATAAATGGCATTAAATTATAGCAGACCATCTGGCAATCCATATGGTCTCCTGCAGTCCTGGTTAATTCCAGCAAATAGGTCAAGCACAGCATTCACCCTGTTAGGAAAGCACCAGGCAGAGGTGACAAATCTGATAAATCAAATCAAATCAATATGAAACTCCTTTTCTCTCTCAATCTGGCACAATGTGCAGTTTCATACAGTTTTCTGTTGTGTTTTAGGGGGTTGGTTTGTTTGCTTTCTTAAGCTCTCTCTTCCTTCTTCCCCTACCCCCCAACCTTTTGATGTTTGTTAGAGTTTACTAAAAAGGCATCCCAAAAAGCAAGATCCAGGGATGTGATTAAGGTTACAAGTACTGCACAGCCTCTACTGTTCAGGCCATGCTTGATAAAAGCATCCTCTAGAGAAGAGCAGTCATTCAGTCTCCATGGTAACTCCTTCTTCTGCCTCTCTTGTGCTGAGACTGTCAATTGCATTAAATTAAGGGTGATGGGTTTGTGATGGATTCCTACACCCAAGGGGCTGAGATTGGGACCACCAGACTTATGTTACTGAAGGACAGAAGCTGAGATAAACTGGAACTAGTTGAGTAATCCTGACAGCACAATCTGTGTTCATGTATGTGTATGAGCAATACATATATAAAATGCATGTGCAGGTATGTATTCTTATGTCTATAAAATATATATGTATCCATATACTTACAGAGTCATATTTCTGCTCCAACACACAGAGACATTAAGGAATGACATTAAAGAAAAAGGTCAAATACATTTGGCTTCAAGTTCTCTTAGTAAATTCTTCTCTTTTTCAAAACTTCACCTCTCACTTTGTGCAGTGTTATCAGCCAAAGGTGATTAGGGAGCTTCTTATCAGAGCTCAATCTGTTTCCAGTAAAAATGTTTTCATTGCCTTCAGTGTGGGTTTGATAGGAGCCATACTGGCAGCTATGAAAGCCATGTGACAGGTCTGGTGATTTCAGACAGAGCTGACCTTGAGGTTCAGATTTCCTCAGGGAAAAAGCAGTTTGTTTGCTCGCTAGTCCTTAACTCCTCTTCTGTCATTTTTCCAAGGACAATTTCAGTTTGGGGTTTTTGTTATGTTTCTTTTGTTTGTTTGTTTTTTCTTTCTCAAACAGAACTTTTTGGGTATAACATTGGGTTATGAAGATTAACTTGAGAGGTGATAAATCCTTCAAGCCATACCCAGCTGTGAAATGTAGGACAGTCTTGCTGGTCTGAAGTTCAGAAAGCATAAAAGGTTCATTTAAATCCTGGATAATATTTCTGAGTAAATAGTTTAAAAGGCATCTTTAGACTGCTTTTGTAGAAAGATGCTATGTAAGTGTATGCAGTGGCCATTATAATTTTTAAAAACATGCTTATACTTAAGAAATACAGCATTTAATATCATCCTTTCTCTTCAGTGTTGCTTAAGTTATTCAAGCTTGAAGTTAAGTGTTTCCAAACAGTAGAAAACACTTGAAGGATTTTTCATGTGACAGCACAAAAGTAACCTATAGACAAGTCCTCGTTTTGACTTTGTCTGATATTAATTTGGAAAATAACATATCATATGGTATGTTCAAAATATTTGTGATTTTATCTCAGTGGGTGTTTTGGTGATATTGCTGTGAAGATGAAATGGCGTGCACACTGGAGATGACAGTTGTGAAATCCATGTAACACAAACAACAGATGGTTATAGATTTTTACTTTTTGGGCAGGACCTGGGTTCCTACATTTTTCTTCCTCCCTGATAACATTTTCTAATTTTGGTTTTACAAATACTGGCACACGGAATTCAGTGGCCATCCATATGGAGATTGAGAAGCTTTCTTGAATTGACCTATTTCCTTTGTTGTCAGGGGCAAGTGTTTTTCCCCATCAGAGTATGAAAAGTGTTGAATTTTAATAACCTCATTTAGAGTGTCCTTGAAAGCAGAATTTACTAACTTTCTGAGTGCCTTGTGGTCATAAGGGAATACTTCACATTTAGCCTAAGATATATGTAAAACATCTATGTCAAGTTAATTTGAGACTCACAGATAAAGGAAAAGGAGTCATAATGAAATATCACAAGAACAGAGCATTTTGACTCTTACTAGCAAATGGAGATAAGAGTACAAAAATATTATAAATATACATTAGTTCAGTTCTTAAAAAGCAAGACCTGAATGCTAAAGGCTGTCAAGGATAATACAGCCAGGTCTTACATTTCTTGGAAGGCTTTGAGTTTTAGTAAAACTGGACATTGTACGGTAGTGTTGTGAGGTAGCAATGGATGTTTTGAATGGAGGCCTTCCTAGATGTTTAGAAAACACTCTCTTTGTGTTGGTCAAGGAAAATGGTCAAAGGGAAGAAAGGTGGAAAAAAAAGGCATATCTGTTGTACAGATGGTTTAATACATTTTCTTTTCAAACAGGTTTTTCACCCTATGTACAGGAGCAATCTGGTTTTTTACTCTGCAACTTGTTACATTTTGCTGAACAGATAAGATCTAATTGCTGAATATTCAGTGCCTTTTGGGGATCCAATTTTGTCAAGTTTTCATGGAACAATGTTTTTCCTGGGATCTGAAGACACTCAGGAAGCCACTCTCAAAGTTAAGGACATGTTTCCACTGAGAGAAATAAGGAGTTTTTTTGGTTTTTATTGTATGCTTATGTTAATTTTCAGTGATTGTCAGAAAGGAATTACATTATACAGAGTTCCCATTGTGTTTCTACAAACCTCTTTTGGTGTTCCAGCCATAGGGTATTGGTGATGGTTTGATACATATGATCACCTGGTGCATGCTTTAGAGATGAACATGGCAGTGCTGGGTTAATGATTGTACTTTGGGATCTTAGAGGTCTTTTCTAACCTTATCAATTCTATGACTCTATAGAAATATTTCTGGTAACTTAAATTTAATTAACTTGAGCCTTTTACTAAAACAGGTCTCATTTACATACAAGTGGGCAATGTGGATTACATAATGATCATTAATTAATAATTCCCTTTGTAAAACTGTATTTGTCTTGATCTTAATTAGGTTTTATAGACAGGCATTTCTAAAAGTAAATCAATATTGACTGCTTTTCTATCTCCAAAGTGATGCTTTTTGATTTCCACTTAGTTTCAATAGGTCAAAATCTAACAATAATAAATAACATACATCATTTTCTAAGGGGCTAAAACGTCAGGTTTGTTTAAGAAAGGTATCAAGGGACAAACTGAGGCCTTTGATATGTTTACTGAGCTTGTAAAACTTTGACGAAAGAATGCTTATTTTGTGAATACTGCAAATGTTGGATTAGTTCCCATATAGTTTTTCACTGGGTCATACAATGGTTGCGTTCGTGATGTGTGTTGGGTAATTCAAAGGTAATGAAACAATGGTCTAGCACAACTGGGAATCATGAGACATTTAAGCAGATACCAGAGAAGAACTGTGGGGAAGGAAAAGTCTGTGTATACCATTGTAGTCACCCAGCACTTCAAATGAAATAATAAACCCAGCACTTTACAAAGAACTTATTATAGAATTTTACTGGTCCATTGTTTTGGAATGTCTAAGAACTGTTCCCGTGTTTATTTTGGAGAGTATATTCAAGGAAAACAGAGTTGTACTGATACGTTTAGAAGATGTTCTAAGCCTGTATCAAATGACAGCAGCTGAGACGTACTGTGATTCATAAAGATATGTAGTTCTGCAGTCTTTAACAGAGGTGAGTGGGCCAGGGACTTAGTGACAGCTTTATGGTGATGCCAGAGGAACAAGAGAAATAAAAAACTGTGGTGGTTTAGAATGAATCTTATGATTATATTAAACACTTTTTAAATTGATTTAGTGTTTTTGAAGATTTTTCTAAAAAACACATGGCACATGTGTTTAAACGTATAAACCATATGAAGAGTTTCTGAGGAGTCAGAATCTTTTCATCTAATGTTGATATTCTATTAAGATTCTGTATGTCAAAGACTACAAACAAATGCAGCTTTAGTAGGTAATACATATTTTGTTGATGCATATAAGCCAAAGAAAATCTTAGCTTTCTTTTCCACAGATTTTGGCGGGTATTTTTTCATGATCAAGAAACAGTTAAGTATTTGCTTTGCAGTTCTACCTGACTTTTTTGGCTGGGAGTATCTAACTATGACATGACAGTCAAATGAAAGAATGTGATTAAAACAGGAACTGTATTGTGAAAAAAAGATGTTGATTTTCTCATATAGTTCAAACATACATTGTAACATTTTCTCACTGATGATGGGAACATGTGCCCCGTTTGGTTTTCTCTGTGTAATGCTTTGAAACACTTACCATTAACTTGGAAAACTTTGAAGAAAATAGTGGTATCTTTACCGCTTTTTAGCAATAGTAGCTGGAGATAATATGAACAGGGTTCATGTGTTTAGTCTTCCTCAGCATAGGCACCTACATCTGATCCACAATCCTACAATCTTCTGTTGTCAGTCAATAAAGATGGGAATTTCTAATTAATTCCTTCTGAAGCTAAATGTCTGAAACACATCAAATAAACCATGTTTTGAAGACTTCTTTGGCTTTTGAGTGCTAAAAGAATCAAGAGGTAAAATTCAAATGTCCATTATGCACAAATCTGAGTTGATACCCTACATGATTGTTGCCCTACAGTAATCCATTATATTTTGCTACCTAGAGACCTTGAAATCTATGATCATCCTTATTAGAGATACACAACCGTTGTTAGTGATTTTGAGCTTATTGTGTTTAAGGTTTGATTTTCTTCTTTAATCTTCTTCTTGTATGTTGAATGGGTTATAATTCTCCGAAGTTCCAGTGACACCGACTCAGTTGCGTTAGTTGTGATGCTATTAAAAATATCTGGTAATTTTAACACTACCTTTTAGCTTGCAATTCTTCTCTTAGCTTGTAATGACTTTCCTCATACCTTTAATTTCCTTTCTTCCATAACCAGATAAGAAAAGAACACAACCAGGAGAATAACAGTCTTGTCTAATAATTGGCCAGGTTTACATTCTTCTGTAGATGATTATAAGGTGGTAGAAGTCAATGAATCTGTTATATTTTCTTATGTTCTGTGAATGATTTAAAAGTTAAATACAGTTCAGTCTCTTTGTAACAAGATCCCCAAACGCTTCTCTTATCAGTATCAGCTGGCAGAACCAATTTTGTCATAATGCAAACCTTACTCATACTGCTCTCCTATGGAGGAATCCTTTGCTCTTCCTGGAACAGATTTTAGTTGAGTGAAATTTTTAATTCTTTTATAAGGATGAGCTTCTTCGTCCCACACATATTGGTTCCAGATTTGCAGGATTTCCCAAGAACTCTGCACCAGCTTTCAAGATCGGACTGGCACAAGAGAAGGCAGCAGATGTCCTATTTGGCCTTCCCTAGAAGGTGGAGTAATCTTATGTCCTTGGAAGTAAAATATCACTCAGAAAAGCTTCTAGAGCAGTGCTGGTCTAAATAGTTTGAATTACTGGTGTATACCCAATTGCCAGAATTAATCTCTCCATATTGTGGCATTGCTAAGCTTTAAGTGTATGTAACAAAGTGTGTGAGTCTGCTATTACTTGCCTCACCAGAACAGTTGTAAGTTTCAGAGCAACAAGTAAACAAACAAAGTGCAGGAGGTTTTGCTTCTGGATATTTAACTTAAAGACTATCTTTGGAGCAACTATGCAATGCATAAGAAACCAAGACTCCAGAACAGTTACCATGAAACATTTATCTAAGGAACATAAGGGTATAAAGCTGGAGAGACAGAACATCTTCACTGATGATGTTACTCTCTTATCAGAGACATCTAAAATAACTGCCTGGGACTCCGTTCCAAGTATGGGCATTGGTGCTCATCTTGCAAGAAATGCTTCATTTTAAATACCTTAATGATCTCATAAACTTCAAAGTTAAATTAATTTTTTTTTCACCTACCTAAAGTCAACATGTAAACATGTTTATATATTTATGCAAATATGTTCATTCCTAGGTGTTTGCAACATCAAGATTTCTTGACAGTGTATCTTCAATGACTTAAGTGATCCCAGAGGCATTCATTAAAACCTCATTTTTATTTATATTCACCTTAAAAAGACATAATCCATAAATGATTCATATCTTTTTCCCCAAATAAAATATATATAAAATATAGAATACTAGCTTTGAAGATTTATAGGGTTTAAGCAAAGCTGGTGGTATTCACTTTATTGAAGTAATCATTGGATAAAACTACTGACTTATTTGTTAGTAAGCTTATCTCTGCTTCACAAATGGAAAAAAAAAAATCTAAGGACACAGTACAATTTGGCCTTAAGTATGAATCTCCTAACTTCAATTTTAATTTATTGGATTCTGTAGAGTTCCAGTGCTGCAAAGTTCTCTGAGAAGTCAAGAATCAGGCACTGTGACTATAAGGATTATTCATTGAAGCAACAGCTTCTGTAACAAAACATTTCCAGGTAGTGACCTGAAATTGTATGATTCTCACATGGGAAGAGAATGTGGTCAACATTGGAGATGATTCTAAGAGGCTCATGCCCCCTTACATGAACAATCACTTGGAGGTTACACCTCACAGATTGAGATATGGCAGTTCATCTCAGGGAGAGGTTCAGTGTGTGTTAGGTGACTGCATATACAGTAATAAATAACACATTGGGCTTGTACTAAAATGAGAAATTGTAGAGTTGCAAGTTTTCTAAGATGTTTGGTAATGAAATGCAATATGATACCTAATAACCTTGAAAAAAAGTTTGTAATTATTTTGAGCTAAGAGGAGGAATTTGTTCAGGGTAATGCTACACAGTTATATTTTTGATTTGTTTGTTTATATGGCAGAAGACATTTGAGATATTTCAAAGTGACTTTTTTGAAGAGTTTAAATTTAACTGAAAATTCTGAGGCTTGAAATTTCTATTTCTGCTTGGGAATAAAATGTCTGTTAAAGCATAAAGTTGGCTCATGCAATGTTTGTTTTAATTTTCTGTATTGTTCCTTAAAAATGCATGCCACATAATATATGTGGGACTGATTCTCTTGTCTTTCACACAGCACCGTAGTTTATACCTGTGCAAAGAGTGTGCAAGGTTGCATTTACCACTGTGATTTAGAAGCTCTTCATGTTTACTTACTCAAATGTAAACAGTAACCTGAGTGCAAAGCACTTGACCCTATGCTCAGAGAAACAGAGCTGAAGTGGCAAATGGGATTAAGACAAGAACAAATTTGTATCATGGAATTTCTTCCAGATTATTTCACCTGATGTTATAAAAAAATTACCTGACAAAGTGTTCAGATATACACATTGCCTAGACCAGTCAAAGTTCTCACCAATTGCTTTCCAGGAAGATGTATTAAAACTTACTAAAGAAACATAGTTCCTCCTGTAGGAAGAAAATATTACTTTCCTCAGTAAACCTAAGTAATATTCTTCCCACAGGCATACATGGTAAATCTTTGCAGGAGTAGGTATATTTCATTGGATTCTTTTAATATGTTCTTGCTGAAGAATGTCAACATAATTCTTTAGTTGAAAGGTGACTCCAGAAATGCATGATGCTTAGACAGTATCTGTAATAGAAATAATGAAAAGCCTGTATTTTAATGGGCACTAATTTATTTTGAATTTATGATGCATCACAGTCATTAGAAGGAAGCTGCTTCGCATTACTGGGTGGAAAATAAGGTTTCTGCCAGTGGCAGGTTGTTTTATTTCTTCACGGCAGGTAAAAAACCCCTCCTTGTTCAAAAGGTGGCACTAGGTCACCAAACCCCTTCATGTTGCTTTCTGAAACAGAGCTTAAATACTCCTTGTTCATGTAAGCAGACCAAGTCTTCCCCACCTGCACACTTTCAGAAAATCTTGTCTGTGGAGGTGCATCCTCTGCTGCCACAAGGGAAAGGACCATGTAGTGAATGTTACAAATGTTTCCTCTCTAGTCCAGCCAAAATACAAATGCCGTAACAGCCTTTGTCCAGCTCCCTCATAATATATTTCTTTTCCACTGTCCAAGTCCCAGAATTCTTCTACTAATTTTTCATGACTCTTTCACTCCTAATTGGTCATAATTTATGATAATTCTGATTAAGTCCACAAAATAAATGGCATGTGACTACACACAGAGAACATCTGAAAATTTGAAAGTGCATCAAGTAAAGCACTTTCTAAAATAGATGGAAATCTAGAAGTGACAGTTCAATGGCAAATTCAGGTCTGTTGAGAAAATATGTGTGAGGTGGGTATGGGAATATGCAAAGATAAGCAGACATCTACACAGATGTAATGATTTTTAAAATGTATCTGATTTCTCCTTCGATTTTTTTGGATAGAGCTGTTCTGAGACATGTATTTGACTGTAAAAGGCTAGAGAGATGCAAGAAAAATAGAATGAGAAAAGAAGAGATTAGAAGCCACTCTTAAATTATTGATTATTCAGTAAATATTTTCCTGAATATTATTCTTAGAAAGCAGTTAAATATGACTTGCCTTAAATTTAAGCAAATTGGAAATCATACACTCATAGAATTGTTGGGTTGGGACATTTTCAGAATTTTGTACATGTTTACTTAGTTGTCCTCAAAGTTTCTACTTCTTTTAGGGTGTAATAAAGGCTACTAATTTGAGCAGAATTGAAATGAAAATGCACTGAAAAATGAAAAACATCACATAAATCTTGTTACTGTTTTTGATCAAGAGTTATTTTGATAACTTTTGGCTCTTCATTATTCTAGTTTTGATTTTTTTTCTTCATTATTTCTAGGCATTTAACAGTTTATATTGCTTTTAGTCTTTTTGATCAGGAAGACAAATAGTTGGTGGTTTTTACATATCATTCTGTAATTTAACAGATTTTTCTCAATATAAACACATTATTTTTTCACTTGTCTGAAAACAGGGAAAAAACCAAGACAAATGAAGCTCCACAAAGAGTCTGTTTTAATTGTCAACTGAACGTATTTTGAAAAACAGTGGGGAAAATGTAAATTCTGTGTCTAATATGATCCCATTAATACACTACCAGTGTCTGCTCTTACATTCTAAATAGGTGCCAAAAACTAATGAGAATGCTTAGTTCCCATTTTATATGATATCTTTGAAACACAAATAAATTCCCTTTCCCCTTCTGTTTCTTTTGTCCTTTTTTTCCTCCTTCACTCTTCCCTTTTCACTTTTCACTCCCTGTTCCCATTCCCTCAGCACACTGGGAACCACATATTATTAAATATTTATTATATTTCTAAATAGAATACTTTATTATATTATCAAATTATTTAGAAATTATCTAATTTATGATTTGTAAAGGAATTTTGGTAATTTACACACTTGGGCTTCTAAATGTTAGCACTGAAAGCACCATATGGATTTTACTGGATATTATTTTAAAATTATAGTTAAAATGATAAAAAAATGCTTTAAGATTTTTTTCTGTAAGAATTTAAGCCTGATGATACTAATGTGTTAAGTGCATTTGGAAATAATCTTACAATGTTATTGACAATGGCCTAAATATGATGATTTCTCTGGACACTTCCAAGTTATAAATACATCCAGATTTATACTTTTCATCACATTTATTCTAAGTATGTAGATGTAATGATCCACTCATGATCCATAATTCACAGCGAGTGGTCCACAGAAACATCATAGGTAATAGACAGAATATTTTCAATTTGGAGTTTAATTATACAGTGCAAAACTGAGACCAGAAAGGAATATGATAAAGGAGCAACTGAGAAAGAAGTGTCTTGTGCTTTCTCTGAAATTGGGTATTATTGCCTGTAACAGTACATAAGGAATCATTTCCAGGTTATAATGTTATTCGGAAAGAAAACAAATAAACTGTAGGATGAGATGCAGGATGAAAATGGGATATTGTATGAACTTTAATATGATGGGCAATTTGTAGAAGACAGAGAAATCCAAACGACAATATTAATCTTAACTGAAGTTGGCTGCATTTTTCAGTGTGAATGCATTATGTGAAAAATGTACTGATTTGAGTTGGAGAGAATATACCCTACATTCCTAAGAACTACTCAATAGCCTGGGCTGTTGTACTTTTTATGACTTTTTGCTCTCTAAAATTCTGCTAGGCACAATTGACAAAGTATTATTCTGCTTCCAGGCAAAGTAGCCAGGGATTTTTAAGTAGGGGTATAAAAATAATGAATGATAATAGGGAATAATAAATAGAAAGTGGTGAGTAATGAACATTTCCAAATATTGTGTTCACATGTGCATACACACAGATTTTTAGAAAAAGCAGTCATTCCTCAAAGAGGAGGGAAGGAAGAAAAAAAGGAAAATCTTTGTAACTATCCAATAATATAGTTTAGGAAAAATGTCTATGAATAATTAAAATAAATATTTGCATGAACTCTTCAGTTTCGTTATTTCATCTTTTTGTGATGTTTGGGACTCTTTTATAGTTCCCAACAGCTATATCTTAGATTAACTACATATCTCTTATTTTCTAGTTGCTATAACTATAATTTTTACAGTGGTATAGTGTAACCTCTGTCTTTTTTTTTTTTTTTCAGTTTTATGACCTGCAGAAAATCGCCCCCCCTTGTAACAGCTGAATACACAGAACTTGTTTGGCAATCTGGTTCCCAGTTAGCAAGCTGTAAGGACAAGTTAGACAGCTAAAAATTGTTACCTGCTTTGGAAAGGCACAAAGTACTGAACACTAATTAGAAATTAGAAATTTTTGAGCTCTTAGAAAGTGAAAGAGTGAGTTCAGAAGGTTTCAGGTGAAAAATACTTATAAATGGGATAAGTACCTTCTGTTATCCCTGGAAAAAACTCATAATTGAGTTCATCAATCAGATGAGGGAAGGCATTGGAGTTTTTTGTTTTTCTGAGTGTATTTCTGTGAGTATGTAGTCTCCATGTCTGGGCATAGCAGTTTTTTAATAAGATTATTTTTGAGACAGAAAAACTATTAGATAGAAATACTGGTTAGCTATAAATAAACATCTCATTTCTGATTAGTACTAATTTTCCTTTGTTCCCTAAAAGTAGACCTATTAGGATTTATTTTAATATTCAGAATTGGGATGCTTTCAGTTCATGTGCTCAAACACAGATATTACCAAATTGAACTTAGCCTTTCATTTCAGTCGTTCACAGAGAAAGAAGGATAGCATTCCTCAGTTGATACATCTAAAAAACAACTACACATTTTCATGAGAATATTCAAATTATGCCTCATGAAATTCCCAATGAATCCCTGAAAGAAATGAA
The DNA here is from genome assembly GCA_034509425.1 of Eopsaltria australis. NCBI lineage: Eukaryota > Metazoa > Chordata > Aves > Passeriformes > Petroicidae > Eopsaltria > Eopsaltria australis. The sequence continues at coordinate 549,502 of JAVTVJ010000629.1, read as the reverse complement.
AATTTAATTTATTATTACCTTGTGTAGTGTATACTGCTGTAGATAATTACATTTACTAATATTTATATGTTAGCATTGTTATTTTTACTATATTTCCAGGGAGGAATAGTGAATAAGTCCTTGTTTGGTTTTTCATTTGAAGGACAAGTAGCTTTTCATGGCACAGGTTCATTGTGCATTTAACAGCAATATTATTTAAGTGAAATCCCCAACATATTTTTTGAGTCAGAAAAACTGTTTTAAATTTAGATTAATGCAAGTTTATGATGTCTTGAGGACTTAACTGCTGTTAAATACTGAGTTTTAAAATTCATTGTATTTTTTTCTGCAGAAAACTTTCATTAATTTTTCCCAGTACATCATTATTTTCCACTGAATTTTCTGATGTTCATATTGATACACTACGTGCTTAAGTTGCAAGGTGGTTGCTTTGGTTTTCTGTGAAGAAATTAGCATTTTTCTGAGAAAATTATTTGCAATGCACATATCATGCACTGATGCTGTTTCCAGCTATCCCCTTTACGTGGGCATGCAGATCATTGCTGGAAAAATATGTGCTTGGTATTACAGAGTCTCTGTTTAAATACAGCTCTCTTATAGGTGCTGGTATTCCATCTTATCCTGAGCTTGTTCCCTTCTTTCTTCTTTACTGTTTCTTACCTTTTTCTAAGTTGAAAGACTAGTTTTTGAAAATATCTATGCATGGACGTCACTCTACTCACTGATACTGGAGGTAACAGGAAACTAAATATAAGGAAAGTTTTAAAAAAGGCTGAAATATTTTTCTGCATCTGATTTCTGTTCATAATAAAGATGTCAGTGTGAAATTTGGGCAGTTAATTTTGAGACAGAATTTTTCTAGTCATTGACCATATATGTTTCTGAAATCTGCTGAGGGTTCAGTAGCTCAGAGAATTACACTCATTTCCTACTAAGTATGATGAAGTTTTGTGTTGCTTATTTCAAAAGAAATTTCATAATTTATCTTAAAGTCTTCTGCATTGTGATCAAGTGTATTAGCCTTTCATGAAAAAAATTCTGCAGCAGAGCATGCAAAACATAATTAATATAAAGCACTGATACGTATCCATGTAAATAATAATCAGGATGGCTACTCCTTGATTAAAAACTGGGCATTTTTCCAACTTTTTAAAATTCATAGATATAGAGCAATTTGCTAACTTGAAGATGTTTTCTAAATTACATGGTCCATAACTCCATACACATTTGCGCCCTAACAAACAAGAAAAAAACCTGCAAGCCAAACAAGAGCTTTAATCAAAATATGTAAAGCCCTTGATTCATGTCTCTGAGGTATTGCTAGAAAAACACAAAATACTGAAGCAGATCAAGGATCTGTGATTCCTCCATAAAAGCAATACGTTTAGAGCAAGTACCAGCACCACTGATTGCTTGTTTTTGTTTCTCCTGAACATGTCAGGGAAAAGCGGCTTATATTTGGAGTCAGACAAATGTGTTTGTGACTTGATCACTTCACTTCGAAACTTGCAGGTGTAGCTTTGGGAGGAGGAATCATGAGAAAGCGGCCAGAGTGCTCAGCACTCTTCCATCAGTCAGGCTCCTGTGTGTTACCACACACACAATGACTGCATTTCTCATAAACCTCCTAAGGAACAGATGAAGGTCAAATTAATGTTTATTAGAGATCAAAAGATAAAAACTTGATAAAATACAAGACTTCTTCAGGACACAAGTGAGAATGTGAGCATTCAAAGTAATGACACTGAGGAAATTTAGTTAAGAGCAGGGGAAGTGAAGAACGAAGTGTGATGAATGGTTGAGCAACCAACTGCATCCTCCTGGCAGGTTAAGCTTTTAGCTGCTGAGCTCAACTAACTCATAGTCTAACAACCCTAACTCAATGTTACACCTATCTGTTTGGTGGTATTTACTGCAAGAGCATTTTTTCTCATTGCTTTCTGTCAAGGTTACTCTGTTATCTGGGTTTATGAATCAGCGCAGCCAGCTGTAAATGTTATATGAAATGGAAAAAAAAATGCTGCCAAATGCCCAGAAGAACTACAGAGAAAACTTTCCAATGATTCTTGAACTAATTTACTTCATTGCTGTTACACAAACGGATATGTCAGAAATGCAGGTTACCATTCCCAGAAATATGATAAAGAATACAAATACACAAAAGAATACAAAAATAGTTGCATGACTTTTTAATATTTTTAATTTTTTTTCTGCCTAAAGCCTGTCCAAGAGTACTAAAAGAATTTAGCCAAAGGTTTCTGAACAAGAGATAACTGTCACAGAATGCATAATATTTTGACTTAGTCCTGCTTGAAAAAAACAGCATATTTTGAAAGCATTTTCCAAGTTATTGGGCAAGTTTTAAGCATTTTGAGTTATTTTTCTCTGAATACCAGAGATAGGATTCCAATAGCAGTACTAAGTACTTGCTTAAAGCCTTTGTGGTTGAATGAGTTTTTGTTAGTGGACTTCATATTTTATTTAAAAAAAAGAAAGAGAAAAAGAAAGTTGGACTGATCTTAGCAAATATTTTATACTAATATTAATTCTTGGAGCTCCTTGGGCTTTTCCAGGCTTGAAGGAAACAGAAATAAAAGATAAACCTTGACTGGAAAGACAGCTGCATTGACTCTGCGGAGCAGATGGCTGAAAATGTGTTTAAACTACTTGACTTGACAGGATGTAATCTACAATGTAGCATTTGTGCAATTTGAAATATTATTACATTTATTTCCCACTTCTTTCAGCAATTAACTTCATTTAAGTAAATGTCAAATTGTTCAGACTGAGTCATCCCACATTGCTTTGGGTCGATGACACTGTGAACACTAATGACATTGTCAATATATGTTAAAAAAAATTACCTTTTTATCAGGAAAGTTTATCTTTAGTTCCATACTAAAATTAATGGAGGTAGCAAAATAAAAAGCATAAATGCACTGGAAATATGCAAAACAAATTACAAAATGATCTTTAATTATAGCACTGTATTACAGGAGTGAGAAATCAAACTAGGAGTAATGGAAGCTAGAAGCTGTGCTAAGGCATATGGAGAACAGGGAGGTGGCTCAGGACAGCCAGCATGGCTGCATGAAAGGCAAGTCCTGCCTGACCAATCTATTTGCCTTCTATGATGGAGTGACTTTATCAGTGGACAGGGGAAAGTTTACAGATGTCACCTCTTTGGATTTCTGTAAAGCCTTTGACCCAATCCCCCACAACATCCTTGTCTCTAAATTGGAGAAAGATGGACTTGATGAGTGGACTGTTAGCTGAATAAGGAATTGGTTGGACAGCCACATCCAGAGGGTAGTGGTCAACAGCTCAGAGTCCTGATGGACATCTGTGACACGTGGTGTCCCTCAGGGGTCTTCACTGGGACCTTATTTATGATTATAATAAATTATAATATTTGATATCTTCATTAATGACTGGGATGAAGGATGGAGTGCACTCTAGGCAGGTTTGCAGATGACACTGAGCTGAGTGGTGCAGCTGACACACCTGAAGCACAGGATGCCATCCAGAGGGACCTGGACAGGCTGGAGAAGGGCCCATGGGAATCGCACGTGGTTTCACAAGGCCAAGTGCAAAGTGCTGCACCTGGATTGGGGCAAATCCTAATATCAGCCCAGGCTGGGGATGAACAGATGGAAAGCAGCCCTGCTGAGAAGGTGCTAGTGGACGAAAGGCTGGACATGACCCAGCAATGGGCAGTTGCAGCACAGAAAGTCAGTTGTGTCTGGGGCTATTTTCAAAGCAGCGTGGGCAGCAGGGCAGGGGAGGGGATTCTGCCCCTCTGCTCTGCTCTGGTGAGGTGCCAGCTGGAGAGCTGCATCAGCTCTGGGGTCCCCAGCACAGGGAGGACATTGACCTGCTGGATCAAGTCCAGTGAAGGCCACCAAGATGATCAGAGGGATGGAGTACCTCTCCTGTGAGGAAAGATTGAGAGAATTGGGATCATTCAGCCTGGAAAAGAGAGGGCTGTGGGGTGACCTAATTGTTGATTCCAGTACCTGAAGGAAGCCTACAAGAAGGATGGGGAGAGATTTTGCAAATGACCCCTTAAAGAATTTGAAATGAGATGACCTTTAAAGTCCCTTGCAGCCCAGGCCATTCTATGACTGATGGTATGATTTAGTACCAACCCCCCTGCCATGGACAGGACACCTGCCAGTAGACCAGATTGTTCAGAGCCACATCCAAGCTGGCCTAGAACACGGGGATGGGGCATCCACAGTTTCTCTGGGCAATCCCTTCCAGGGTCTTACCAGCCTCACAGGGAAGATTTTCTTGCTGACATCTAAACTAAATGTACTCTCAGCATCCACAACTTCTCTATGCACAAGTGCAAGTACACAATGCTCTTTTGAGCCATTGAAACAGAACATAGGTGTCACACTATTATAGACTTTGTATGAAACATCATAAAGAGCTCCAAAATGCATGCTCCCATCTCTGCTCACACAGCTGAAATGACTTTTGCTATCTTTCCCTTGGCATAATGACAAGCAATGTGAAAAGCAGCTATTTTTCCTTGTCTTCTAAAGCACAGTCCTTCCTGAAACTGTTTTTCAGTGGCATGGGTCACAGTTGCTGTCTTATACCTTCTCATAGCCTGGTCATTTATCTGAAACAGAAAGCTATAAAGCAAAAATACAGCTGTGAGAATGTTAGCATATTATGATAATGGTCTTAAATTTGGTTTAGGGAGTATATAATCTTTCATGTTTGATGGTTTGTTGGTGTTAAGGGGGAGATCAGAGTAAATATTCTTGTGGGTCTCTGACTTAACATCTGTTACGCAGTTACTTCAGACTTCAGGAATATAGATCAGAGATCTAGCAGTCCTTTAGTGCATTAGCATACATTAATGTGTAGCAAGATTTTGGCAGTGTAATAGTATTTAAACTGCCTAATCTTCCTTCATTTAAGAAGAAAAAATATACAAGGAATATAGACCTATGCTGGCATGTGAGCCTTGCTTAAATAATTGTTGATGATGTTAGATGTGACATGAAATTTGTACAGGGCTATACACGACAAGGGCTATAAAACATATGATGGCAGGCAAACAGCTGGAATTTATGTAGATTCATCTATGTTAAGGTATGAATATGCATTATTTTATAAGACTTCATAACCAAGTGTATGCACAGATGTCAGAATAAAATGTTTAACCTACTTATCACATTGGAAGAGTTCCTAGATAACTTAGGGAATTTAAACTAACTTTATGACTTGTAGAACAATTAATAATTCCAACATGTAAAAATTTTAAATCAAAATACTGGAATATACATAAATAAAACCTCAAATTAAGTGGAGCTGTGGTGGTAAATATGCATCATTAACTTAAAGAAAACATCTCAAAGAGAGACTTATATTTAAAGGATTTAAAAATTCATCATACATTCCAGGTTTATGTGTAACTTACAGTTGTGGCCTAACTGCCACAGCAGAGATCTGCAGAGGTGCAGTTTTCCTGTTCCTGCTAAGGAAATGTCTGTTAACAAATACTAAACAAATTTTTCATTTTCAATTTTGTAAATACGTCCATCTCATCACAGGAAGAAGAACTGGGAAAATATTTTTAAAAAATTTTTAAAAATCATTATTTTGATACATCTTAAGTGAATATTGTTATTGCGTTTAGCAATAACAACAATTATATTTTTAAAAATTGCCTTAGATTTATTTATTTTCAAACTTACAGCTATTATTTGATACTGGGATGGAACCTTTTGCTTTTAATTGGAAAAACATTTCCAGTTAAAAGGCTGTTTTTTTGACTCAGAGAAATTATTTCTGTTGTTTACATATTGCAAAAGAGCTTGCTTTCTAACTCTGATGGGAGCCCAACCACTGATTTTTCCAAACATAGCTCTACAAATAAAAACATCATTTTCTTCCATATTTCACTGCTTTCTTCATATGATCTCAAAGGGGAAAAGCTTGCTTGTCACAGTTCTGCTTGGCAGTTCCCCTCAAATGGAAATAAAGAAATGTTAGATATGTCGTCATATAAGCTGTCAGTAAAATATTTTGGTGCTTCATAAGTGCTCTAAAATCTTCTAATAAATCCCTGGTCCGTTACCTATTTGGGTGTACTTTCCATGCTGTGGATGTTTAAGTGTGCTGGTTTCAATACAGAGTTATGCTTAAGACTCCTTGGGACTCAAGCTACTTAATGAGTACACAAACTAAGATCCAAACATCACTCAAATCTTTGCTTTCCAGTCAAGTTAATTTCAAGTTGATCTCTGTGTTCATGAGCTATTAGAAAAGACATGCATGCACAGGACAACTCTATTGTAGAAGCTTATTTCCATAAGGAAGTAAGGTAAAAAATGATAATTTGGCATATTCTTAAGAGTTCTGTTGTGGATATGCAAATAGTAATTAATATTTGCAGTCTATCAATTATAATACTCTAATACATTTAAGGTAATTCAAAGAGTGGAGTCTGAAATACAACTTTGCCGATGAAAGCACACTTTTAAATTTCATTGGATTTGTGTTTTCACAGCATGAAGTTTCTGGCATTTATTCCTTTAGATATTTATAAAAACAGAGACTTAAATCTATTACCAGTACAGTGAATAACTTGCAGTGAACTCAGATGCAAATCAAGGCGTTCCACTTTTTGCTAGGTGCCTGCTCTATCTTAAGTTTGAAATGCATTGCTTTATATGATGTTGGGTTTTTTGGGTTCTTTACTTTTATTTTTTTTAATTTTTGTGTTGGATAAGTTTCGTTATTGCAAAAGCAAGACTATTTGTAATGCTTTGGGCCAAATATAGTGCAATCAGGTGCTATGCAGGTTTACCTAAAGAGCTTTGACAACCTCTTAATCTTGATATGTAGCACACCATCTATTCTAGCCACGGTCGTTCAAAAACATATAATGTATGTCGTGCTAAATTGCATGCTAGCTGTTTGGTTAGTGTGGATGTAATTATACCATAAACTGAATTGCAGTTGAAACTGAAAAATGGACCTGTAGCAATATTTTAAAGGTCTATAAGTCTTTATGCTAAACCACATTTTAGATTTTCCCAGACAACCTTTAGTCATCTCCCTACCCATTAACACACCCCTCTTGACAAGATAAGGGAAAGCAAGCCTCAGGGGCCAGAGATTTATGTTCTGATTTGACAATATTTTTAAGCCTATGTGTGGTTCTAAGTAGGGGTGCAGGACATGCTGCAGTATTAAGTAATTTTAGTCTGCTTGCCTGGAGGTTCCTCCTGCTCTGTGGAGGTTTGATACCTGTCTCATACTTGAAATTCTTCAGTCCTTGCACTTTCAAAACTTCCATTGACCGATCTTGGTATTGATTGCTCATGAACTGTAACAATCCCTCTTGCTTGTCTGATGTCCTTAATCTTTTTATCCATCTCCATAACTAATCAATATTTATATTGTCATGGAGGCAGTATATCCACATCCAGTCTTGTATCTGCAAACTCACAGAGTGTTTGTAAGACAGATTGATATAGAAACAGTTTAACATTTTCTGAGATGGAAGAGGAAAGCATTCCAACATGTTGTAAATATAGAGTTACTTGTTACCTGAAGTTATATTTTCTTTCCACCAACAGGTCCCATAAGCAGCATTTTGGTGAATAAGTACGGTAGCCGGCCCGTGATGATAGCAGGGGGTATCCTGTGTTCTTTTGGAATGATTGCATCCTCTTTCTGCAATAGCGTCCTTGAACTGTACATTTGTATCGGTGTGGTTGGAGGTAAGAGTCCTGTTTAAAAGGTTATATTATGTTATATCAATGTGTTTCTAATATTGTTCTACATATGAGCCTCACTGATCAGGAATTCTCTGTGTACAGATACAATCCAAGAAGGTGGTAAGATCAGTTAATTTCAGCTACCTGAACTGTCTAATCCTTTAAATTAACTGGTATGATGTTAAATTGTTTCTTAGTATAATTCAGAAACAACTGATGAATTTATTTAATAAATGCTGTATGTATACACTTTTCTACATTGCGCTATAATTATGGTATAAAAATTGATTGGCTTGTGACAGCACTTATTGCAGTCATTTGTGTACAATTTCACATTGATTGTTTTTAGCTTTCAGTCATGTTGCACTGCAAACAGGGTGGCAGAGGTTAGGCAGATTCTAGTAAAATTGTGAAAGCTTGTACCAGCTTTCTGTAGGTTTCTACATGCACATACTCTCACAGAAAAGTAAAACAACTTTCAGTTCAATAGTTTTCTGTTTGAAATCCCCCAGGGTCAATCACCAAATAAAACTATCCATAATCATCTATCAAAGGCCTAGATATTGCTTAAAGCAATGAAGTAAGGTTATTGTAATGCCAGTAAATTAAAGACTCTCATATCAAAAGTTGTAGAGTTTTTTAAAACTCCCTTCTCAGAATAAGGAAGGAGGGGTGAAATATTGACAGGTAATAAATGAATGAGATAATACTTATATATTCAGGCTCATCTTCCTTTATGTTGGGATTGAAGGAGTCCCTTTTTATTCAGTGATCAATCCTTAAAACTCTTATTTCTGTCATCCTAGACTTGGTGCCTACTGAAAGAGTAAAGTCAGAGTCCAGGAATGGGCCTATCAGGGAAGAAAGCTTCTCTCCTGTACCATCAAGCAGATGCATGTTAGAGCTTATGGCTTAGATCCTGTAATACAGAGAGAAGGCCTAGAGATTCAGCTTTGCGTTCAGTTTACACACTCAGCTGATGTGGATGGGTGGTCTTTTCCCATGTGTGTCCTTTACAACTCCTCAATAGTGACCTGGGGAAGGGGACCTGAATGTGCTGGAAAATAATTTGCCATTTTATGCTCCTGTTTTGCAGTTGGATCTTAATTAGAGTTGGAAATAAGAAATTAGGAGATTTATGCATTTAAATAAATGCATTCATTGTAGCTGAGGTGACATTTAATAACTTTTGTTAAATGAGCCAAGAGAGAATTGTATTATAGCTTAGCAAATATAAAAATGGTGAGTCAGGGCATTGATACCATCATTCTTCTGTATGTGATTCCCCTGTCTCTATCATTGCTGAAACACAAAAAAGAGTTTTGCCTTTCAGTGCAGCACTACGGGGGAAAATGACCAAATGCCACCATGACACAGTCTTGGTATTAACACTCATAGACAGCAATGAGGCTGAATTTCATTCTCTGATGCTAGTTGGTTTCTATATTGAGAATCACTGGATTGGATACTGGTCATTTTAAAAATAACTTGGAAGAGGTGGGATATGTTTTTCACTGCATGACTTGCAATAATATTGTCTTTTATGTGTTGTTTAGGTCTGGGTTTAGCATTCAACTTACAGCCTGCCTTGACCATGATTGGCAAGTATTTCTATAAGAAGCGTCCCATTGCTAATGGATTGGCGATGGCTGGAAGTCCAGTGTTTCTGAGCACATTGGCGCCCCTCAATCAGTTCCTCTTTAATGCTTTTGGCTGGAAAGGAAGCTTTCTTATTCTGGGAGGACTTCTTTTGAACTGCTGTGTGGCTGGGTCACTTATGAGACCTGTTGGACCTAAAAAAGTCCCTCCTGTGAAGAAAGATGTTGAAAAAGGCACAGGAGATTCTGCCTTGCACAAAAACAACAAGAAGTCTTGTTGGCAAACTATGAATAAGTATCTAGATCTGTCCCTCTTCAAACACAGAGGGTTTCTGATATATTTGTCAGGAAATGTCATTATGTTTATTGGTTTCTTTGCTCCAATAGTATTCTTGGCTCCTTATGCCAAGCACAAGGGAATTGATGAATATTCTGCTGCTTTTTTGCTCTCTATCTTAGCCTTTGTAGACATGTTTGCTAGGCCTTCCATGGGACTTGTAGCAAATTCCAGGTTTATCCGGCCAAAGATTCAGTATTTTTTTAGTTTTGCCGTCTTGTACAATGGTGTCTGTCATATCTTGTGCCCTTTGGCAAAAAATTACACTGGCTTGGTGATATATGCTGTATTTTTTGGGTTTGCGTTTGGAATGGTTAGCAGTGTTCTTTTTGAGACATTGATGGACCTTGTTGGAGCTGCCAGATTTTCCAGTGCTGTGGGACTTGTCACCATTGTGGAATGTTGCCCTGTGCTCATAGGCCCTCCTCTAGGAGGTAAGAATCTATTTCTTTCCATTTTTTTCACACATTACAGCATGATCTTGCAATGTAACATTGAATGAATATAAACATTGTTCTTAATGTTATTTAATGTGTTCACTAGAAATGTACCATAACAGCCTGATAGTAAAAAATAACTGCATCAGATACTTTTCTCAAAACTGGGGCAGCTTGAGGAGTGCTCCGTTAGGCTTGCTTAAACAACTTTATCTAAAGAGAGAGAATTGGCATTTCCAGAGAGAAAAAACTAACAGGAGAGTGTCAGAAGGAACATAGGCATGCTCAGCATTTTAGGCAGGGTGCAAACATGGTGGGATTCCATCATGGTGCTGTGGAACATTGCACCCTGACATGATTTCACACCCCACTGCCAGTTCTTTAGCCTGTGTATGTAGCTAATACGTCTGGGCAAGGCAATTCAAGATTGTGAACTGACTGAAAGATGTCAGTGTTACCAGCTTCTCTCTTCCAAGTCTCAGAGGAGCTTAAAGGGAACCTATGTGTATTGCTTAGACTATATTCATAACACTTGGGCTTCTACCAGCAAAAATGATGAAGAGTATTTTCAGAAAATATTTGCTGTTTGCTAGCTTTCTAGTCAGTATTCAGCAATGCTGATGGTAGGCTTTCTATTATTGAGATTTCTGATTATATAGGAGATAATTTTATTGAGAAGCACTGGTGTGTATCATGGCATGTGTTGCAGTATCAGCCCAACAATGTGAGAATATAAAGACAGTGAGGTTACCAGCCTTACAGCATATACCCACATTAGCACTGCCTCAGAAGTCAGCAAGATTATGTGTGCCTGAAAGCATTTATACATACCAAAGTACTTCAGATTACTGTCAGTATTTCTATGATAGCATTGTTTTGTGCAATTCTAAATATGCCAAAATAATTTCACTCACTTCAGTGCAGTAATATTTGTACAAGAAAATTTTTAATACTTCTAAAGGCATTCGTTTTTTTTCTCATCATTTAAGATACAAATCCACTTTGGTAACGGTAGAGCAAAATCTATCCTCACATAGACTCTTTCTGTGCCACCTAGTGGGGGGTCTGAGCCTGTAACCACTGGAGTCCAGCGTTTTCAGTCAGGTTCTGAAATCAGTATCAACTCAAAAGTTATTAAATCTAACATTTATGGAGCAGTAGCTTCCCAGTTATTTATTTTTCAGTATATTAACTTTTCAGGAGTTTTGGAAAACCTTTGTTTGTTCTATAACACTATGAATAATTGATTTAACAGAGACAACAAAGGGAATGAACACATGGAAAAGCTAAGCTCCAGTTTTGACTAGTTCATATCCTTTAAAATGATATGCTGAAACAATGCTAATTCAGAATTTTGTTTTTAAATATATTTTAATGAGACTGCTCATTGATAAAAATCAGCAAATTGCACTGTTTACACTAATAAGGGAATTGTACACTTGCAGTGCTACTTGAGTTTGTCCTAATACTAGGTTTGTGGAAAAAATCTGGAATAATTGGATGACTTGTAAATGTGTATCAGGTGAATAGGTTGGCATTGTGGTTTCAACCCAGTAAAAGCATCTACATGCATACTAAATTGAAGTGTCCAAGTTACCCTGTGAATTTTAATTATTCCAGAGGAAAGTTCAGAGATAAATACTTTGATATGTAAAAATGTTAATTTGGGAGTTGGGAAAATTTAGAAGGAATGTCTCCTAAATTGGAAAAACTTACATTTTATTCTCCTAGTCACAAAGAAACTAATCTCAGAAGTCTGAATGTAAGTTTTAGGTACAGGGCTCAGAGTTTAAAACTCAGCAGTTGAGCATGATGGCTGAAACCTTTCTATCTCTTTCACCAGAAAGTAAACGTGAAAAACAGGCAGCTGATGCACAGACAGCAGCCTAAAAAGCCACATACCTCTTCATCCTATTATCTTTATGCTGCCCCAGTGAGTGTCAGACTGTCACTCCAAACAATAGGAAACACAATTAGGAGGTGAATAAAATAATCAGGCAAGGAACGAATGAAAATAAAAGAGCTGAAAAACTGTCTGTCATTTTTCATTAAGCCTTACTTACTTTGTTCTTCAATATTTTATTATTGTCACTGTCTTCAATGACAATTGCTATCTTGACTAAGACAGGGCTTTTTTAAGAGCTCCACTGTCTATGTTAGACAACTTTAATGTTAAAATGTGTTTCTGCTCCAACTTCTCAACCAAGAAATATATAGATATTTCCCCAAGGGAAAAATGTGAATTATATTTGGTATTCTAGTCTAAGTACTCTTTTTGTTCCCTCTTGTCTTTGTATTTCAGGTTGGTTAGTAGATGTTACTGGTGAATATCAGTACATGTATTTTGTCTGCGGAGTGATTGTGACCGTGGCCAGTATCTGGTTGTTCATTGGCAATGCCATCAACTACAGGCTTTTGGCAAAAGAAAAGAAGTTGGAAGATGAGAAGCAGAAAGCACAGAAGAATGCTGACCCAAAGGAAGCAGAACCATTAACAAACAATGAGAATGAAGATGCTTCCAGCAGAGCTGATAAAGCTGTTGAAGATCCATCAGAAAGAGAAACCAATATTTAATCTGAAATACAGCTTAGAAGGCAACATTTATGACTTCCATTAGGAATATGTCTTCAAGACACAGGCCAGGTTTTGTGGTAATAATGATCAGTCACAATATTGGATGGGAACAGATTTTTGCCCTATGGCAAGACTCTAAGCTAAATTACTATCTACACTTTATTTATTTCAGTGATACAAAATTACCATTACAGAGGTAGTGACTCAATACAAATGAGTCCATTAAATTTTGACTCTGGACTATCAAGAGTCAGATAAACCAGGCTATAAAGCCTTCCAATGACAAACAGTTTTGTTTCAAAACTATATCTAATGCAAAAGTATCTCCTACTCTTACCTGGGAAGGTATTTGCATTCATCTTTAGGATGTGGTTAAAGTCCATTGAAATAATCTGCCTAAACTCTGCTTACCACTAATATTAATAAGAGAACATAAAGTCAAAGATTTGTTTCAAAAGAGATATAATACCTGACTGAAGCACACCAAAACAGTCTTCTCTTTTGTATGCCCACCAGATAAAAAACATGGCTGCATAAGCAATTATAATATGGATATAAAAGTTAAGGGTAGGAGACAAATAATTGGTGAGCACATCTCTAAAATACAATAAAAAGCTGATTTATAATATATTCCAGAAGTAGTTTCCTCCAGTGATAGCTGATTACATAGTACTTCAATGTATGCATTTGAATACAAAACATGTTCACACCTTGCTAATTCAAACTGAGCTAAAATCTGCCTATACCCAAGATTTACATTTCTAATAAGAGTGGCAATTAGTATGTTTGACTATGTATTCTTATATAGCTGAAGGATCTGAATCAGACTGTGAAGCCATTTTCCTAAAGGGACTAGATTCACAATCTGCTGATGTTAAAAAGATACTAACCCTTGGCTTTTGTGGCCTTAATGAGTTTCATGACAATGACTTCAAAGTAGATGCTTGGCTTTATTGACAAGTCGTTTGTTGTTTGATGGTTTCCTGAGAGGAGATCTAAGATCTAACTTCAGATCTTTGCAGATAGGTAGCTTCATACCAGTTCCCAGTTCCCTTTCTCAAGAATTTAGTGAAAAGCTACTTCTTTGTTTGTAGTGCTGCTTTGAGCAAAAATGCTGCAAGGCACCTTGACAATGCCAGTCTGGAAGCTTTGTATTGACATATCAGTTTTAAGCAGGATGTTTAGTCTTGTGTCTACAATTTCATGCATAAATCTACAATTTTACTTTACAGAAATCACTTAGTATTTGAAAGTATTTGAAAGTTTTCTGAAGATAATATATGAAATATTTCTGTTCTATTTCTAGGTAAGGAAAGGTGCTATTCATTTTGGAGGGATGCTTATAAATGCCTCAGAAATTGTGAAAATTAAAGGTCTGATTCATAAAACATTTATGCACTGTTTATGCAGGATACACCTACACTCAATTCCAGGAAAAGAATATTATTCATTTTAGTCCTCTTCTTAATTTCAGAAAGTTGGAAATATATTGGACAGAGGACTAACTGTGATATACACACTTTGAAGTGCCAATAACAAAATTAAAAAATCAACAGTAAAATCTAGTAGATATGGGAGGGGTTTTAAGAAAGTTATTTCTTAATATTATTATGTTCAATATTGTTTTAATTTTTCTTCTAAAAATGTTGATACTGCTTGCTTTTGTTTTGCTGGTTTATCATCTTACAAAGTTCCATATTAGTGCTGAATTTTTTAATTTTCTCATCACTGTTTTGGGGAGAAACATAATGAATCTACTCTCAGCATGGTTCAGAATTTTTTGCCTACTTTTTACCTAGTTATATTCAGGAAAACCAAACTTCAACAAATCCTGTAGGTTTTTAGGAGCATCAGAAACAAAATATATACATTTCAGAATTTTGGGAGAAAATACAAGCGGCATGTTCAGATTTGAGCCATGTACTGTGTAAAGGGGAATGATTCAGTCCCAGTAAAATTACAGTTCCTCTCTCAACCCCCAGCTTCAGATAGGAAGTAAATAGGAAGTAAATACATTGCACCTTCCTGTGAACCTTAGCCTTGCCAGCAATGAAAGCATTGCTCTCTTTTTGGCTGTACAAGCACACTGAGTGAATCCCAGGATCTGTGACTGCCTTGTGTGCCCATAGCCAGAAAGTGATGAGTTTCATGGACACTGAGCTTTTATACAGTGAGGAATATCAGTTATAAATACGGGACTGTGAAAGATGAACTGAAATTTTAGCTGAAGAGTAGCCATCAGGAATACCACTCTGCTCTTGACAGTCACTGATAGAAAGGCAGAGATTATTTGAAAAGAGATTAATACAGGAGTGGAACCAAAATGTCTGAGGCAAAATTGTAGGTGCTTATTATCTCTTTGCAAAAAAGCAGCGTGATTGAGAATACAGGGTAGAAGACAAGAAGTGTCAGCTTTTGACTGAAGGCTGTTAAAAGTTGCTGTTGAGTAAATAAAGGATTCAGAAAATGATGATAAAAAAAGTCTCTCAGGAAACATGCAGGCAACTTGCCTGTTCTATGCAGGATCTCAGAATACGAAACAGCATGGCATAGGAAATAAGGGAAAGACAAAGTTCCTCGAGCCATAGACACACCTGACCACCAGTAGCAAAAATTATGTTACTATCTCAGAGAAAATAAAAATTTCTATAAACTCTACAGAGGTGCTACTCTTTCATCTCTGGCCACCTATGTTAAAAGATAATAGGAGTGCAAGACCTGCTTTACCACCAATGTGCAGTTTTTAATCCCATAAGGCAAAATGATGTGGCAGGCAATTGGAGCAATACAAAGTAGGAGGACTGAAGTGAAACATTTCCTTACACTTCTTTCATTACTCTTTCTCTTAATAATAGCAAGAAAATAAAACCCATCAGTGTACTCTTGATACTACTGAATATTAAAGAACTTAAAATCCAGAGATGAGTGAAGAAAATTGGAACCATATCTATGCAAAAACTGCCTTGAATTAAAAACCTGTGTCTTCCAAATAGCAGGTCCTAAAGGGGCAATTGCCTAGTTCAGGTAGTTCTTATTTCTAAAAGTAATGATAATAATAAATTGCCTTGAATCAACTTTATTCTGAGCATCAAAGTAGCAAAATTAGCAAAACTTGCCTTCAAACTCCTGAATATCACTCTTACTTGCACTGACCTCTAATTTGTACTGTAAATCATTTCATCATTACATTTCTAGTGGGTATATACATAATCTCTCTAAATTCCTCTGGTTTCTCTTAAGTACCTCACCCTCAGTTTGAACCACTCAAGGGTCAGGTCTAAGACATTCTCCTCACCAATGATGAAGAAATGTACTCAAACTTCATAGCATATGCATCTCTTATGCACTCTAAGAATCTCTAGTCTCAGTCAGTGCAAGCAAATCCTTAATTTGTCTTATTCTCATTTATTCTCATGTATACTTCATTCCTAATTTCTCTGCCACAGTATTGCTAAGCCTGATTGCTCTCTAGAAAAAATAATGCCAAAAATTTAAAACTAATAGGAAGGTGGATGGCATCAATATTTTTCCCAATTTAATATCAGGGTTAAATTTCAAGATTTTTTAAAGTACACATCCAGATACTTCTCTCTTTTTTGGGTTTTGTATGTCATGCACTCTGTTAGCTGAAGAATTCTCCTGTATTGCCCTTTCCAACTCCAGAGAAAGACTCCTCACTAAAAATTCCCAGTACTATTTCAGGAATGTATCAACATTTCACCCCTCCCATCTCTCCCCATTGAACTGTGGTTGCACTTGTTAGTTCTGTATTTTCATGAAGTTCAGGAAAGCATCTTTTTATATGAAAGACTACAATGCTTTTATTTCAGGAATGTATTTCGTGAACTGTTTTGTCAGAGCTAGGGAAAATCTTACTTGATCTTCAAATAGATTTTTTTAAGTGATGCTGTCCTTATGAGAGGAAGTTCAGCTTTACTTAGTGCTGAAGTGAATGGCAGCAATTTCACTGACATTGATTCAAAATTCTCATGAATTTTAATGGTCGTGTTGCATATCAGCATCTACTGGGCCTAAAAAACATTTGGCAATGTGTACATGATTGTTCCTCCCAGAGAATTCTTGTTCCTTTTAAACGTTCCCCACCTCCACCACCCCATACTTTGTTTTGATGTTACACAGAAAATTTGGACTGGGTATGTAGTGACTTATCTTTAATTCTTTCTTGTTGTTGTTTTTCCTGAAATGCCACATTTGCAATGTTGCCAAATGCAACATTTTTCACTTGCTTCTTTCATATCTGGTTGTGAATATTTACTGGAGAGATACTACTGGGATACGTAAATTACAGCTACCACATGCAGCCAGATTTTGGGCTGCATCAGGATTTCACTAAACAATGCCAGTCACCACTTCTATAGATGAGCATGCTATAAATGACACTGACAATTTTGCCTATAACAAAGTTTAATCAGGCAATTTTTTGTTAGTTTCTCAATGGATGACTATTTTTCTACTCACAGAGGGGAATATAAAGGGAATTTTAAAATAATTATTTTCAGAGATGGCATACCAGTTTTAACAAGGCTGTTTGGATTTTTTTGGGGATGGATGCACTTCTAATATTTGTGCAAATATATATATAATTAAAGTGCTTGCATGTACTATCACATTTTTGATCAGAATTGCATAAGCATTGCTGTGTGATTTCAACATAATTTGCATGTTGTAGTTTTGCAGTTCAAATTTTTCTCATCATCTACCTCTCAGTTGAAGTTTGGAGACTTGCACAACCCTGGAAGAACAGAGTTAACAAAATGCATAATGGTAAAACCTGTACAGACTATTAGAAAGTCTCTCAAATATTTAAAGCTGCTTACAGTTCTGTTTTTAAGACTGCCTATCTTTGACCACATCTTTGTATCAGTTGGCATATCTTTATTAAGTCTGAACACTTAACCCATACTTGTGAAGTTTTTCCATTGCTGATCTGGT
Source organism: Eopsaltria australis (assembly GCA_034509425.1). Classification (NCBI taxonomy): domain Eukaryota; kingdom Metazoa; phylum Chordata; class Aves; order Passeriformes; family Petroicidae; genus Eopsaltria; species Eopsaltria australis. The sequence continues at coordinate 531,858 of JAVTVJ010000629.1, read as the reverse complement.
ATAAAAACTCAATATGTCATTGAGATATCCAAAGTCTGCTGGTCTTTCTGTGAGATGCTGACCTGCTCTTCTTTTTTGTTTTCTTACAATTTCTGAGTTAGGGAAATTAACAAAGTTAATATGTCCAAAGAGTTTTTTAAAGTATTACAAATATTTTGCATTTTGCATCCCTGAAAAAAAACCTCATGTTTCTGATTTTGGAATATCAGCAAACTTTAGCTTGCTTTCCCTTTTATGGGGCAGCTGAAGAAGGTAGTCACAAAATATTTTGTTGGGGCCAAGGGCTGATGATTGTTCTTCATACACTCTTTATAAAACCAGAGATGATTGTTCCTTCAAAGATACTCTTCAAACCATTCTTGCCTTCTAGAACCTTGTACAAAGTCCACTAAAGCTAACATAAAAATACCAATCAAAGAGCTTTATCAGATGTTGGAAGTGATGTGGCTTCAGTGGAGATTTCAGCCTTATTTTCTCCATTCCAAATCTCAGGACTGTCAGATATAACACAGCAAATACAGGATTTGTTACAACTGGCAAATTTGCTATGCCTGCATAATATTCCTAATGAATCAGTCCCTAAATTAACGCACAATATGTATTATTTTAATAGTCTATGTAAATAAATTAAAAAAAAATCCCACCATACACACTGAATGTAGATTATAAAATACAGAGGATATATTTAAATAAATATCCAAACAAGTCTGTTAACCCCAAAAGAAATCACCTGTTTCCTTTCAAGCCTTTGAGCAGTTTATAACTTTCATTTTTCTTATTTCCAGAGAAAATGGTTTATATCTTCTGTGTATGTATATATGGACATATATAAGGGAATATATATGCAGATGTGCTATGTGTGTATATATGTATTCCCCTATATATAAAACTCTAATTTATATATATTATATATATTTATGTATATATAAAATATATATAAAACGTTTTAGAGTAAGTTGCATATTGTGCCTGATAAATGAAACACAACTGTAAGCAAATAAAAAACTTCCACAAATGACAGAAAATTTTGAGGCTTTTCTGTAAGAGCATATGTTATTTTTCAGTTTCTGCCAGATTTATTTATAGTAGAAATTCATTCAAAAAGCTGCAGTATTACATAACACTGGTTTCCAGCCATGATTCAGTTCAAAGCAGCCTGAGATCACTGAGAATGTTCACTGAGGTAGATGGCAAAACCTACATTGTTGGTGAACTTGTAGGTGGGGTGTCATTGCTGTGGAAATATTAACTAAATGATCTCTGGAACAGACTGCAACCAATAAGCTGAGTTTTCATCTAATGTGATAAATATGACCAGTTCATACAAAGTATTGATGGACATGATATTCTTGTAACAAATATGGAATATGAGAATACTCAAGCGCCTCCAAGCAATATTCTTGTTAAATTAATATGTGAAGTTCTCCAGAATGCTAGTCACTAAAAACAATGACAAAGTATCATGCCTTTTACAGGTTTTGGGGATTTCAATTTATCTGCAAGTAGGTAAGCCCATGAAAAGTCTACATTTGGCTCTCACTCTTTAAAAAAGTTATACCTCAAAATTACTGGGAGATTTTTTCAGAGTGGTACATAAATCACTTACGTAAATTCCCTTCCTTGAAGAGTAAATCAGCTGCATTTTCCACGTACAGCCTGCTTGGAAAGTTCACCATATCTGCAGAACCTGGTATTGCTATGCAATAATTAAACATGCAGTAACCATTGTTGTTGACTAATAAAGTTGTTTCTTCCTTTCTGTATTTTGCAATGCTATATGGTTTTTACTTGAATATGTTGGCTATATTTTTTTTGACAATCATATATTAGCTAGAGGTGCTATTTATGTTCCAAAGAGATATGAGTGAATGATAACATTCTCTTTCTAGATGCCAAATCCTTTTTTTCACCTGACAAAATTCATTGTTCATAATGTATATTAACCCTGTAAAATGCTTATGCATTGCATTAAATTGTATTTAAATGCATTTTTGTTTATTGACTTCTATTCCAGGCTTGTACTACTGTGTAATATGTCAAGTTTGTCCATATATATTTATGGGAAATTATAATGAAAATTATGTATAATAAGCAATTGGAGGAAAAAAAGAAAAAAGAAAATAAAATTTCCATGTAAAGTTTGTGAAAGGATGCAAATTCTATTTTCTTAGGCTCCTTATTAGTAAATTATTTACACCTTCAGAGTGTGCAAATATTCATAGATATTTAGATTGATTCACTATTCAGTTGTAGCAAAGATCTCAGAATCACTTCTAGTTGCATACAGAAACAAAACTTCAAGATTCCCTGTGGAGAAAAGATAATACTAGTAGCAGAACATTGTACCAACTCCTTGGTATTCCTAATTTCACCCTAATTAGGATTTATTCTCATACATAACTCAAATACCATCTGGGCACCAGGAATTTTTTCCCTATTACTTGGACTGGGATGTGTCTCTATAGTCCATGTACATGGAATGTTATTCCATAATCACCAATGCTCATTTTGCTACAGAAGAGGAATTTATCCATGTCTTGAAATAGTGTGCGTAGATAAGTCTTACTTTGTATCATCTAAATGTTATCTCTTCCAGTGTTTTTGTCAATTGACCTCAGTCTATGGTTGCTTGCCCCAGTTCAATTGTTGTTTATTTATGGAAGGTGATTGGATTGTGATTTAAAATTAAGGTATTATGGAGGTGTTGGAGACAGTGTTAGGATGCACCTTTGCATGCACCTTTTACACAGATGCACAGTAAGCTACTAGGAAACAAAGATGCAAAGGATGAGCTATTGAATAAGAAATAACTCCATCAAGCAAATGATTGCTATATTTCTAATAACTGTAAAATCTGTTTTCAAAGAATTATACCTATAATAGTCATGATACAGAAGTTTTGATTCAGCCACCAAAACATGTTTAGATTTTGTTCAGATTATGGACCCTTGTAATAGCTACATATCTGACTATTTTAATATTCATAAAAATCCATTTTCAGGCACTGACCAAGCAAAAGAATAAAAGCAAAGTTAAAAATATCTAGTCATAAAATTGTCGCTTTGTAACAATGAACAAGATATGATATTTAACCCCGCTCAAAGACGTAGCTGATATCACTTTCATGCCGAAGGATATGTTGTCTCACTGAATCTGATTGCATGACTGAAATACATTGCTGAGAAATATATACTGAATTTAGAAAAATCGTTCTTATTACTGAGGTTTTGTGTTTTGATAGTGTAGGGGCAAGATAAATGGAGACCTCAGTCTGCAGTTTGTTTCTAATATCAGCTGTTACTGTTTTCCAGCAAATGTTATTTTATTCTAGTAATGAGCCCTCTTACTCTGCTGGTTATTCCAAGTCAAGTAAATAGATTGCATTTGCCATTGCAGCTCAACAATAATGGCTTCCACAGTTTTATTCCTCTGATCAGGACTTCAAAAACATTGTCATTCATTGAAGTTCCTAATCTATAACATGCAGTCTAGCCTGAACTTGTGTGGGATCTGCTGTGCCAGCTGGTTCCCTAAAAGTCTATGGGACCTGATGGGATTAATCTGAGAATACTCAAAAGTGCTGGCTGATGTCATTGCAAGATTTCTATAAATTATTTTTCAACAGTCTTGGGAATCTGAAGAGGACCCAGTTGACTGGAAGCTGGCAAACATCTGCATTTACCACAGCACATTATGTCTCACTTCATCTTCTTACATTACAGATAAGACTATGCCCTAGAGATCAGAGGTACCAACGCTGGTTTTTAAATATAACATCTGGATCATAATTCAGAGAAAATTAAATGATACATATAGTGCATTAACAAGACACACATAATTGGTGATTGTGATTCATTGGTCAAATAAGTAGTTCTGTTTCATTACGTGGCCTCTAATCACCAGTGCCCGGCGACATCAAACTGTCAGTCTGCCTTGGTCAAAATATATTCACTGATTGAATGCCTGTTTTTGTCATGGAATCTTCCAACAGGATGCTATTGTATAACACAATGATGTTCTCATCTCAAAACTTATATGTGTGGTTTTGCTCTTTTTTTGACTGGCGTGAGACTTCATTCTTGCAGGCTTTTCTGTACAAAGGAATTCTTGACTTAATCCAAAATTCTACTGTTTTTTCTCACAAGATATGAGAAAAGATTATATACCTGGAGAAAATCCAGAAACACTGAGTCAGATTGATATTTTAAGGACATTTTACCTACTTTTTATCAATTAGCACAAATGGATCTTAAAACATCTGGAACTGTACTGTCTTGAATTCAGTTTAAAAGTTTATAATCAGAGATATCATGTATTATTTGAAAATTAAATCAATATTTCACATTAATATATGAGAATGTAAAGTAATTTGTCAAAACTAATATTACTATTAGGTGATTTTCTTTTCTAGTATTTTGTCAAAATTTAGAGTAAATGGGCCTAGAAGGTAATTAAGTTACTTCCCCTCTTTCATATGATCTCCGAACTTTTTCACCGGTACTGATCATGCAAATGTGAGAGACTGGAAATGGTTAATGGCTTAAACATTGTTAAGATCACCAAAGGACTTTTATCCACTGTATCAACTACTGACCACTGAAACCCATCCCTCCCTGAATATGCCTCCCAGCAGGAATTTGGACTCTGATGGAATATGAGATAAGATAAAAGTGGTACTTTTGTCCAAATGTCTCAGGTCTAAGCAGAAGTCAACAAGGCTAAGGGAGAAGAATGAATCCACAAGGAAAGCCAAACTCAGCAGCTGTGCTGAAAATCAGCTCTGGCTGCATTCGGGGTGGGGGGAGCCCCCAGACTTATCTTCTGAGGCCAACTTTGCACACACTGCCCCTGCTGCTAAGGGAGAGGTGGAGAGTTTTTGGGGGTGTGACATAAGGAGTGAACACTCATGCATAAACTGTCTCAGTTGTAAAACCTCCCAGCAACAACAGTAAGTAATAAAAAGAAAAAAACCAAACCTCTTCCAACTGTTTGGACCTTATATGGTACAAAGCAGCTCTGAGAAATTTCTTGGAAATGGTGGAGTCTGCATAAAGAAAAAAATGAATCAAGATGCATGCCTGAAGGAGGTACTGCTCTGCATTTGCAGATATCCTAAAATCCTGCACATATTGTTTCAATTTAAGATCAAATTAGATTTTATTGCCTGGAAATTGTCAGTTTTAATTTGAGTACTTTTAAGAGTAATATCTATGCAAGGATTTACTTTGTTTCATTAAAAACACCTATGAGTTTTCTTTATTTTATATATCTCTTTTTTTCAGAGTATAATTTTTTCCCCTACAAATTGTGTAACCATAGTTAATCAAGCAATGTCAGTTTTTATATATATAAACAGTTTTCATGCCTTCTATATCAACTATATAGAGTTCAAGTCAGTTCTTACGGCTGTTCCTGCTTCCCTACTAGCATTTTTCATAAGCTAGTAATGAGCGCAGTCTATTTGAACACTTTAATGTCTATGAAATTGGAATGGAAAATTTGCTAATGCTACTTTACTTGTTTCTTAATATAAGACAAGAAGAAGTTCATCAGCACAATCTGTTTTGGTTTTATTGTCCTCATAAAAGTTCATGAAGACCTACAAACCACACGAGCATTTAATTAAACTTTTATATGGCATTAGATTCTCAGCACAAAATTCATGTGAAATATGTAGGAAAATGTGTTGTGCACACATAACTATCAAAGCTTTCTTTTAAAATAGTTTTTAACTGAATACTAAAAGAAAACATTTATCTTATATAATCTAGTTCAGATATCCCTAACTTGTTTGTGCTTATATTTTCCATAAAATGAATATTTTCAGAAATGATTCTGTAGAACCCTAAAGCTGTAACTAGGTATCAAAAGAAATGGCAACATTTTTTGATATACGTGTGTCAGTTTTCACTGACAAAGAGTTTATTTTGGAGGAACAGTGATTCATTTTGCCAACCATCATAATATACTTTGATTAATAACTGCAATTCCAGTTTGGCCTGAATGATAAATGAATAACAGTTAGGCACTATAATTTTTCAATTCAATCACTGAACTGAATAATTGGAAGAAAATGGTTGAGGATGAAATGAAGAGGTTTTTTACCCCTCACAGAAAAAGTGCTTATTTGCCTTAATTACAAAACAAAGCTTTTCAATTCCATTTTGAACTGTCTAAATGGATGTAAAGGGAAAATTGGATACAATTTATGAAACAACAGAATTTAGCAATGATCATGTTATTCATCAAACATATTGAGAGACAGATTCTGTTCTTCTGCCTGACATGAATGACCCCCTGATTCCCTCTTTTGGAGCTGCTGGGGATTCAGATTTCTCTCCTGCTCATATTCTTTACTGCCACAGAAGTGAGACATCTTTTGTTCTAGTTTGCATAGTTACATTCTACTATCTGGACTATATGTCTTCCAACACCAAATATTATATGCAAAATAAGGAACACCAGTAAAAGTAATTGCTAGTACCTGCACACCAAAAATCCCCATGGAATAGTGTTTAGGGCATATCGCAGCACATGCATTGGTTTGAAAAGTTGCAATATCTACAGCTTTTAAAAGACTGGAAAAAAAAGTAGGTTGGCATTGGTTATCTCCTATTTGTTTTTACTCAGCTGATGTCCACTGCAAGTAATAAAAGGCTTTGCTGTTGAGTATTAATAAAATCCATAGTTATTTGTTTTGTGTTTACATTGACATTGGATTTGTTGTATTTGTTTGAGGTACAATTTCATGGAGGGACCCACAAGGATCATCAAGTCCAACTTACTGAGTTCTGGCCCTGGAAAAGGCATCCCATACCATGTGCCCGAGAGTGTTGTCCAGATGATTATTGAAATCTGTCGGGCTTTGTGCCATGACCGCTTCCCTGGGAAGCCTGTTCCAGTGCCAAGCCACCCTTTGGGTAAAGCACCTTTTTCTAATATCCAAACTAAACATTCCCTGACAACTTCAGACCATTTCTCTGGGTTCTGTCACTAGGCACCAAAGAGAAGAGATCAGTACCTGCCTCATCTCTTCCCCTCACGAGGAAGTTGCAGACTGCAATGAGCTCAGTCTCCTTTTCTTCAGGCTGAACAGACGGAATGACCCCTGCTTCTACTCAAGGCTTCCTGCCCACACACTTCACCATCTCTGTTGCCCTTCTTGGGGCACTCTCCAGTAGCTTTATATCCTTACATTGTAGCACCCAAAACTGCCCACAGTATTGAAGGTGAGGCAGCACCAGTGCAGAGCAGAGCAGGACTTGCCCAGACAAGGATGCTGTGCCTGATGCACTCCAGGACACAGTTGGCCCTCCTGGCTGCCAGGCCACACTGCTAATTGAAAATGACTGCCTCACAGGACTAGATATTTCTCTTCCCATCCACAAACCCAGAGGCATAAAAGTTTGGTCTGGATACAAAAGGTTACTGAAAATGAGAAATAATGCCTCAAAGTAGCAATTATTTTCTAAGAGAGTTAATCTTTCTGGCAATGTTATTCCCACAAGTAACAGTGTCATTAAATAGTCTTAATTCTGGGTTCCACTCAAGTTTATTAAAGCAAGATTTTTCTCTTAAAATTAATCAGTGGAAGGATATTAAAACCTCATTCTTAAGTTCTGTCTTTGTAACAGCAGCAGCAGCAACTTGGAGATTTAGTGCATCTGACAAAGGGTTGCAAGTGGACTGTTAGCAGAAATATGTAGTCCTGGATATTGAAAGTGTGACATACTTAATTGCCCTTAAGAATGACATTAACAGAAGTCTGCAGCCAGAGGACTCTTTAAGATCTTCAGTTGGTGTAGGGCATCAACAAGCATGAAACACCCTGGAGCCATCTACAACCCCGTTCTGAGTATTTGTTAATAACTTATTCCCACATCTGTGTCCTCAGACTCAGCAATGTGCTTTCTGTTTATCGAAGCAACAGTCACTGGGAGGCCCCACAACAACCTTTCTCTCACCTTCCCCGGAGTGCTGACGAGAGAGCTGGCTGTAGAGCCTGAAGTGGAAATTGCTGGCCTCACACTTTTTGCACTTTCTCCAGCACACAGCTAAGCATCCACAATACACCGCTAAGCAATGCCTTGCTCCAGTGCTGCAAGGTGCTCAGGTCAGGGGTTTGTCTCACTGGGTTACATCAAGAAGTATCTGTTCTAAGCACAGTCCAGACTCTTCCTCACTCTGCCCCAAAACATACCAAGGGATGATCACAAAACTTACAGGCTTAAAGTTTTGTGTGGTTCTTTCCTTTGTGTTTGTAAACTTCAGTGTGGATGAACATAATAGAAAGGGAAAAGGTAAAGTTTTTAATTTGGGGAATTCTCTTTTTGATAGATATTTCCAAAAACATTAAAAAATTCACATGAATCAATCAAAGGTCTTTGTGAATAGATTTTTGCACTCAAGCGTGCCCATTCCTAGGAGGATTTCTCTGCTAAGAAATGTTCAGTCACTTTATGGAAAAATACATTCTTGGTCAAAACATTTTTGACCAACACGTGACTGGGAAAATTCTTAGTAATCACATGCTGGAAGTGCCTTAGGCTGGGTGGAAGGAACAAAAAACAAGTTTCAACTGTAACAAGATTACAGAAGAACACCTCTTCTCTCTTCTACTCCTGAAAAACTTTTTCTTTTTTACAGTCTTTAGGGGAAAACTTATACCTTTAGAAAATTTTTGAATAGACTCACAGTATAAATAAAAAGAAATTAAAATGCAAGATAATTGAAATTTGTTTCACATCTGTACAATGGATTATTACAGGAATTTCCAAGCACCTTTCTGGACCTGATCTATTTTCCTACCTTTCCAGGAAGTCATGGCTAGATACCTCAGTAAAGAAAGGTGAAACCTGTGAATTCAATGGATAATATCAGTGATTTCTAACATTTTTGTGTTCTCAGAACACATACTGTTTTCCATTGTCACCTTTTAGCAGCTGAAGAAGCGCTTCCCCTGTTGCAGAACTACAAGCAATGAATTCTCAGCCTGAGATTGCTAGCATCCCCGAAGAAAGAGTACAACACAGCTTCTCACTTTCTAACCCCTCTAGCCTGAAAAGAACTTCATTGTTCAGAGAAATTCAGAGAAATTTAAAGACATTTCTCTATTCATCTGTTTTTTTTTTCTAAGTGGGGTTTATTACCACAGCATAGATATGGACATTTCTAACAGCGCTAATGGATTAGATGCTAAAGAACATGTTATGCTCTCTGAAGCTAAAAATATAAAATCCAGCACCCATTTCAGAAGCAGCATCTAATCTTTCTGAAAAGTCATCTTACAGTCACCATATCTCCTTTGCTACTATGAAAACAAGTATCTGTGAATCATCTGGTTACCCCTGCATTGAATCAGTTGGTTTACATTATGCAGTGTTGTGGACCTGCAGAGAATGTGGAGCAAAAGGAAGGTCCACATAGCCTCCTAGTCCCTGGAGCACTCCTAGCTGCTGTGCTGAAATGCAGACAATTCCTTCTTTGTTACCAATGGTTGAAGAAAAGGCCGTATGCTGCTAAACTGGTGCTCTTTTTCCATCTTTTTCTCCATTTCACAAGTTAAGGCATGCTCTTTCATAGTTCCTAGTCTTGAGACAAGATGCAACAAAGGGGAAATGCTCTGCTTTCCCATTAATATGTGAGTAATATCTAAGCTAAAAGCAGGTAAGTGGAGTCTAGGAGCTGGTCTTTACCTGGCTAACTCTTCTCACATTTTTCCTTCACAGGGACTTTCTAAATACACTGTTGTGTCTCTCAAAACGGTCTCTAACTGAAAATAGATGTGATTACTGCTGAGTAGTATTCTTACTGCAACATGGTTTTGCTATTGCATGACAGGTTGTCACATATGTTGTAGTCACTCAGTGAAATATTTATGTCACAGAGACCACTTGCTTTAAGATACAGAAACAGATTACCTACATCTCTGCTTAGGTATCATCCACATCATCTCTGTTCTGCTATCACTAAGCCTGGCTGATCCACATCAACAAGGAAATAGCTCTCTAAAAAATATTATTTTTGCTATTTGCATCTTCCTTAAAGCAAGTCTGAACAGGGTGTGTGTGTGAGGAGTGTGGGCTGATGAGCAGCACTCCTAACTAGTTATGTTAGTAAGAACAGGAGGTGAGCAGAGAGAATAGGAGGTCTTCTAGAGTCAACCATGCTGTGGTTACTTCAGCTTTTCCAATCCACATATGCCTAGGCAAGTGTCTGTGAAACAATCATAAATGAGCTGCCTGTTGGAACACTGCAATGAAAATGATGGTGTCCTCTCAGGATTAGCAAATCAGCTGTTCTCTAAAGCCTTGATTTCAATAGCACAAATAAAAGGAGAAGGGAGGAAGGAAACAATGAGTGCAATCCACAGAGGACATGATCAGCTCTGTTTCATAGTTAATGTCTGATTTATGAAGTGTAAAGTGTAGCAGTCTCTGATTCAGTTTACAATAGTGTTTCTGAAACATTTTATGCACTAACAAAGATCAAAATTAGCCTCCTGCCTTCAGTTGCAATACATGACAGAGTTTATGCCTGCTGTGATGCAGGCATTCAGAATTCTGAATGGCACTTTTTATTTAAAATATGATTTCCATTACATTATAGAAGAATTGAAGCAAATAGACCTTTAAGAAGATAGTTTGTAGCCTTCTACAGTTAACCTTTCAATACAGAGCAAGAATGAGCATGCTATTGTGATGTCCATCCAAAGCATTGGATTTATTGAATTTCTGAATGCATATGAAAACTGAGATTCTTCATTGAGCTCTGGAAGTCTCAGTGTTGCTCAATAGTTTTTTCACTTGATTGCAACCTGATTTAAATGAGTTGATGACTCTCAGCTGGAGGTGTCAGGAGTAGCTTTGAAACTAACAGCCATATATTTCTTTGGGTAAATCTTACCATTGAAATCTATCAGGTGTTATGCAGGTAGCAGTTGTGGACATTGACTGTGACTTCAGAGAATTGCAATTTCTAAATTAATACCCAGGAACATTATATATATATATGAAATGCAAAGAGAAAAAAATAATTAATGTGCTTGAGAAAGTAAATTCTTTACAGAGCTATTTTCCTGATCTCTTTGTCTCTTTGCACGTCAAGAAAATAGGGTTGTAAAAAGACTCAGTCAAGTTCACTCATCACTCACACAAAAAAATCTCATCCCAATCAAATAATTTAAAATCTCCATTCTGAATACAGCTTTTATCTCTTCACTTTCATTTTCCCTAGCATGTATGCGTGAAGTTCCATAAGAATCTGCTATACTAAACATACACTTTCTATAGAGCTCTCCAGGTAACTTTCAGCTGAATTTTCATTTGATTCCCTTCAATTTTAAAGTATTAATCATTTAAAAAGTTTCGTATTTCAACTTTTAAAGCTTTTCTGCTCATAGGGAACAATTCTCATTTAATTCAGGCAGTCTTTCTATATTCATAATTAACTGTCGATTTTATATTTCATCTACTTAAGTTCTTCTGTTAGGAAGATTATTAAAAAAGAGCATATATGAAAGTGTCAGAAACTTCATCTGCTTGCACAGATCAGTAAATGAGATCTATCTTTATAATCTGAGTCATCAAGAGAATCTTCTCAGAAGATTAAAGAAATGGCCCTGAAATGTTCTGGCAATCAAAGCTGTGTAAAGTCAAAGGGCATACTTGCTGCTCTGTTCATGAAATCCATACTTTCACAAAAGAAATGAAAGGCATCTTTGGCCTTCTCAAACCTCAAAACTGCAGCTTAGAATTGAGTCCAGGAGAATAGAGATTTAGTTTTAAATCTTTAAAGAGTGATGCAAGTGTTCTTGTAAGAGGTCCACTTGGGGCTCTACTTCTTTTAAAATAGTTCCAAGAGGGGCACTAAAGTACAACAAATTGTATGCATTAAAAAAAAAAAAGCTCATCAAAGACCAGGTTAATGTGCTGAAGCAACTCTTAATGTAAAGATCTGAGAATTTTCAATTTTATGGCTATGTACAACTTCCTGACCCCCTCTGTTAACCTGGTCTTCTGGTGCTGCCCATTGCATTGCAGTAAATACCTGTGCAAAGGAAGCAATCATCTGTTTATTTCCAGAGCATTATGGAAAATGTCATAGTCGTGACTCTCATTTAGTAAGAGTTTCCACTCCAGAGGCAAAGAAGCTTCCATGAAGTTTCTTGGCTTATTTCTGGTAGATATTCATATTCAACATAGATACTTGTATCCAACACTGTGAGGGAAAAATAAACTGCTGACAGAATGCAAGAAACAGTTAAGACTACCTTCCCAGAATTAAATGAGATTTGACTGCTATATAAAAGACCTATATCAACTGATATTTGACCATTTGAGGAACTCGCTGTTTAAGTCATTCATCACATAAAGCACTACAAGCCTGGTGCTAAGAGCTGTCAATTTGTCACAAATAATTTGGGAAAAAATCAGAGGATTTGATGTGTCATATGCCTAAACTGTGAAAGTGATTGAACATATACAGAAAAGATGAAAGCATGTTTTAAGTAAAAATAGACCCAAGTAAAACTGTGTTCATAGCTTGATTAAGTAATGGCATTTGAGAACTCAGATCTTTGTCTGATGTAAATCAACACTATTACCATAATTCTGCACAGTGCATTCTTTTTTAATTTTTTCTTTTCCTACATAATAATTAATTCCAGATAGCAAGAAAAAGAGGAAAGTTTATGGCACAAGTTTTATGAAGTTTGAAGAAGTCACAATGGAAAACATTTCAGGAAAATGAATGGATCTCCTAATCCACATGAGCTCAGTAGCTAAACTGAACATTTTCACTAGAAATGCATTGGTTACATGATAGAGCTGATGTTGTAACCCTATTAACAATAAACCTAATGGTTATTTATGAATCTATTGTACAATTGAACTAGCTTTACACTATTTGGAAATATCTCTACTGGTATACAGTTTGTATTTGATACCTCAGCCATTTAACACATCAAGTCACTTGTTTCTTTGTTGTCATTAATTCTAAAAGAGGATTTCTGCTGTCCTCAGAGCTCTAACGTGACACTACTTACTTTTTAAGATGCCTATCTCTTCCTGCACACTGTGACTGTGGAATATCTCTCCCTGTCCCTGTCCCTTTCCCTGTCCCTCTCCTTTTCCTTCACCCCAACTCATTTTCACTTCGCAAATTTTAGTTTTTCTTCACAGTGTTCAGATTTCATTAAAAAAATACAAAATATTATTTTTGTCAGTCATCAACAAAAAAATTAACTAAGTTATCAAAATAAAAAGTCTTTTAAGACTTATTTATTTATCAATCAGTAACCTTCAGTATTATAAACTCAGTTTACCCCTGGGGTAGGGCTAGGTCAGGCTGAGGCTCATAAATTTATTTTTCACAGAACCCTGACCCTGATGATGTTTTGCAAAGAACAGTCTTCCTGAACTGTTTTTTCTCCCTTTAGGAACTGTCTAATGGATTTCAGAGTACAGTGATCACAAGCACAAATGTGATAACAGAAATTTGGTCTAGTAGTATTTCCCCTATAGTATTAGCAATAATGGAAATGATGTAGTAGCCTTCACATTGCTCTGTATATATTGAATATCATCATGTTTCAGTTCTTAGTTTTTTCTTGACCTTCTTCAATACTAATATTCATCAGGCTGAGAGGAAGACATGATATGTGATATGATCTGATATGGTATGATATGGTAATATGCTGACTTATTCCTCTTGAAACATCAAACTGAAGTTCTACTATTTGCTAGCAAGCTTACTGTTGTCCATTAACTACCAGGGAAATGGATGACTGTAGATTCTTTATCTTATTACAAATAACATGATATGGAAATTAAAAATACAGGAATGAAAAACTTTGAAAAAATAAATCAAGCTAGAATTCATTCATCACTTTTATGTAGTAAAGGCAAAATATGTACATTTTCTGACAGTGTTGCTGGCTCTATCTTAGATAAACAATACATTGTTTGCAGAGAAAATTTCTGTTGATAAAGCCAATTAAAGCAATCACAGTTAGGAACATTTAGACCTGGACTTTGAGCTGACACTCCACTTCACTGACTTTGTCCTCTTTTTTTAAACTGAGCAACAGATGATACAGCTCGACACTCAGCCCACATATTCCAGCTGGGCTGGGGTAGCTAATCAAGTTCCTAACATTTTTAAAAACCAAGTAATTGCAAGTGAACTAATGCAGTGATGATATGGAGAGAAAACCATTAGCACAGATATCCAAGGGTCAATAAATGAGAACTGCTGCATCCTTTGTGTTTTGAAACTAATCTGCCTAATTGGCTCCTGGAGTCTCCCTTCAAAGATGCACTTGTTTTGTAATAAAAAAGATTTAATTACTAAGTGTGAGATTGGGTCAGTCTTGATGAGGAACAGAGAGAAAACCAAAATGGCTTGCCACCCTATTTCGTCTCTTTGTCACTAAAGAAATTACCAAAATCTGTGTGACTTTTTCAATCTTTTCCAGTTCGCAAATATTCTTCCTCTTCTCCCAGTCATGTTGCTATGCTTTTCTGTCACTTCTATTTTCTTTATTTTTGAACTGCATCTTTAAAACTCTCTAAGTATGTTCTTGTTTTTACTACAATATCTTAGATGTGAAAGAGAAGTCATGGTAATTATTGTTTCCTCCTGGTCATTGTTAAGAATAAGATTCTGCTGAACCAATTATAAGAGAATAATCAAATAAATCTAAAACAATACAAGAATTGATTCATATAAACATCTTCAAATCGGACTTTAATCTTTAATTTTCTAGTTGCAAGGTTTTTTTCTAGTTGCTAATTTTCTTCTCAGTTTATTCTTATGCATCTTGTACTAAAAAATTCTTTCTAGATCATTTATCCCAGTGAAATTATTTTCTCAGCAGTAAGTGATGTTTCATAGGGTCTGGAGATACTGTGGTTATTTGTTGTTTGTGTTCTGTTCCTTTCTTTTTTGAATGGGACGTCATGAGAGACAAATCACAGAATTCACTTCAGCCACTTTTACAAATTCAAAGGGAATAAAAAACTTTTTTTTTCACTTGTTCCTAATTCTTTCTCACTTGTCACTGGCACATATAAATGACTGCAGTGTGGGCAAGGGTTGAGGGGTTAGAGAAGATAGAACGAGGGTTACTGCTGTCCATGTACTGAATTCTAATCTCTACATCAACAGCTGAAAAGTGTTTCCCATCACTGGTCTTTGCATCACCCCTCATAATTTATCCAATTCAAAACAAAAATATGAGTCATAAATTAATGCTTGTATCTCTTAGGGGAATATGTGTTTACAAAGTAAAATTTGCTTTCCCTTTGTAATAATCAGAAAGAATTTAATCTGAAATTATTACAGAATAACATGTGAATGAACTATAGTGTTTATTTTTAAATAAACAAATATTTCTAAATAACCCCTTGAGAGATGACCTTTGTTTATGATCAGTATGAATAATGGAACAATATCTTGGATTTTGTTCTCAAAAAAATCCTAAGCAACATCTCCTACACAAAAATAATTTTAGTATAAAATGCCTTTTATTAGCTAATTAGTGGATCAAAGTCAGCAAACTCATCATGTTATGAGGTTATTGCTTTGATTTTAGTTATACAAAAATGGTTGTTGCTTTACGCTTCATCTTCTTTCACCTATTTGCTCAATCTTAAATCTACAATTATATTTCAAGATTGTTTTTCTTTTTACTTCTTTTGTAGAGTTTTTAACTGTTCTTTTCTCTCTTAATTATTATTGACTCTAATGAGCACCTGAAACTTTTGATCAATGTAATGACATATAGAATCTAAATGCTTTTGGTTTTAAGTGTTAGTAAGAAGGTAAAACACTTTAAGGATACATCATGGCATACAGGTAAAGTATGTTTAAGTCAGGATCGAAATAATTAATAAAAAAAAAAGTTCTAGCTAGAAAACCTGTAAAGAATATCTGTCCTTATCTGACACTTCAAGGAATGGACTAATGTAAATAGAGACAAAAAGAATGCTAGTGTTTCTAGGAGTACTCTTTTTTGTCCCAGCAGGGTTCCACACACACACTAAAATACAAAATCTTGATTTACTTTGAGAAATATATTCTCACTAGTTGTGTTTGATGGGATTGAGAAAATCACTTTGAAGACAGGAAAAGAATATTGCATTTACAAACTGTATTTCTTCTTTTAAGAAGTGTGTAAAGGGTAAGGCACAGATATAGCTTCACTTGTTAGCCAGACTGATTTGTGGAATGATAGTAAGATCTCAAATCTGTGAAAAACAGGAGTCCTAAGCATTTACAGATTCACCTATAATTTTACTTCCCTGAGTTTGGAGGTATGGAAGAAAAATAGAGGTTTCATGCCACCATTCTTTGAGTGCTTCTGCAGACCCTGCTTATGTTAACCTCATAGGGTGCTGAAGGACCCACTTTTTGACCAAGAAATAGCACAGAAATGCCATGATGGAGGGACCCCAATGCCCAAGTCACAGGCAGGAGCCCTTGCCCTGGCCCCAGGACTGTTTTTCCAGAATGTTAGTAAGTTCTATCACATGAGTAGGACTTCATTTTTGTGCTGTAGAGTGTCTGCAGAATCTTCTGACTTGCATTTTTAAAATTTAGTGTTATTGTGAAAAATAAATTCCTTTTGTAGGTGTTAAATATTTATTTATGTGCCCTGCAGCTATAGTACTGTGCATTGTGATCCTGTCAGATCTTATAACTGATGTGTGGATGAAGGGAAAGGTGAAGGCATTCAGTCTGGAGATTATCAAGGAAAACATGCATGATCCAGGAATTAGTACTGATAGTTATAAATAACACTTTTCCTTTGAGTCAAATAATCACCACTTGGTGCTGAATGAAATGCAAAAGAAAAATAATTTTCTCAAAATAGTAAGGGATAATAACTTGAGCAACCTATCTGTTAAGGTAGTACCAATTTTTTGTTCTGCTGTGTTTGTCCCTTACATGTAAGCAGAGATGGTTACATGTTAGAAGATAGTCCTGCAAATATCTTCTTAGACTAGGTCCAATTGAATATTTAGATGCCTTCAAGTTAAGTGGGCAGTTACTGTGCATTAACACTATACTTCCTTTCCAGAGTTATGATCAGACTCTGAGTTACTCATCAGGCTGCTGAGAGCTACTCTGTACCTCAAGTATCAAAACTATTGCTTAAAAACTGGAGCCTGAAGTTCAGAGGATTGCTACTTGAAATTTATCTGATTTTTTTTTTTTTTTTTTTTTTTTTTTTTTTTTTTTTTTTTTTTTTTTTGTAGCAGTTGTACAAGAAGTCTGGGGTTTTTCTTATGCTTTTCTTATTACCTGAAGGATAGTTAATGAGAGTGATACTCTGGTTTAGCATTCCAGGGGAAACTAGAATTCAAAGTTCTGCCTGCTAAGAAATCTCCTTAACTAGAATAATAGAAAGACTATCTAGTGACTAAGAATGTTTTATCTCTCTCCTGTGTAATTGCTGAGATGCTGAATCCTTGTACTGCAGGCAGTAGATGAGAAAAAAAATTCTATAGTTTTATATTAAACCTTCCCTGCCAAAGGGACTCTTAGATTTTTGTCTACCAGTATTGTGTTTGTTGTTAATGTTGTTTGTTGTTGATGTTTCATTCAATAGCAGGGCAATGGAAATTGAAGAAGGGCTTGAGGACTTGTGCCTGGTAACATTGAAATCAGACAGTAGTCTAAAATTAAACTGCAGTTTTTAATACTATTTCCTGAGGAGAAGGCTATCCAGCCTACTAAACCTTTTTCTGTAAGAAATACAAAATTACAGAAATATAATTTTAGAACTTCCCATTTCCCTCCAAGGTAGAGAAATAAATACTTAATACTGCGAGAGTCTAATCACAGTGATGTGTAGATTAGGTAGTATCAAGAACCTGTGCCTTCCATTGATGAATGCATGATTCCTGTTAATGTCATTAGACATGAGGAAAAGATGTCAGTGTACAACTCAAGTGATCTTTGGGTTATTCCTGTAGTCTTTAGAATTCACTGATGCTTAGACAAAAGTCAAGTTCATATGTCCAGGTGCATGCACCAGAACCAAGTGTGCAGAAATCAGAGGAACTCTCACATCAAAAAGCATCTGCATGAAACCTTGACATGTAAGAAGCTGCTGTATACAGTTTCATTTCAGTGGTAACTTTGGTCTTTTGTAAGTCACCTAATTAATAATTTTTTTTTCTTTTTCTATAAAGATTAATATTGTGTACATGTCAAGTAGACATAAAGGTGTAACCACAGACTCATCCTTTCTTTTTTCTTTCTGCTTGTCTGCTTGTTTGTTTGTTTGTTTGTTTTAGATAATGACCTTGTACTGGATGCAAGCATTCCAATTCACCTTCTTGAAAATTGTTCTTTAGAGCTGAAAGCAAAACAAAGGAAAATCTGGAATTTTTATCTTGGTAAGTATGGTTTTCAATAATGCAGAAAATTGTGGTCAATGCTACCTTACTAGTGTTTGTATAGCAAAAATTATTATTAATGTCATAGAAGAGTTTTGTCTTTATAGCTAAATGTTTATACAGAATTCATCCTGCATTTCTTCTTTAGTTTAATTAAACATCAGAAACTGTATAATGTAGATAGTCAGATCAGTGCTGAAAATTAAATACTTTTTTGTTATTTTGATAGGCTTCTGAAATAGTATGGGTATTCAAAATTATTGCTAGGCTACAGCATGGAAATTATTTTTATGTCCAGATTTTTTTGTTGGACCTTAGAGCCTAGCACTTTTATTCAGAATATGCTACAAGATAAACTTTACAGATTACTAAGTAAGGAAAAAAGTTTCTGACAAGGAAAAAATAGGTCATGAAAAACAACAGTGTTTAAACTCAGATCAATAATTAAGCAGTTAACTACTCAAGGTTTTTCACTGTTGATTGATAGAAATCTGATTTTTTTAAAATCAAGATAATTTTAATAAACCCTAGAAATGACACTTAATTGTTTCTGCTAAATACCAGCTCCCTGCTCCTGGCTAGGCAGTGGGACAGCCCAGGCTGTGGGGCTGTGCTCTGTCACTCCCCAAAGCCAGACCACAGGTGCCATTGGTTTGGGGCACACTGACTAGCAGCTCTGGGATCAGATCAGGTTGCTTAAGGCTTTTTCCAGTTAGGCTGTGAACACTTCAAAGGTTGGAGACCTCAGAGCCTCCTCAGACCACTGGCTCTATTTTCTGCCTGCCCTCAAGGTGAAAAATGTATTTCTGTGTCCAGATCCAAGCTCTTCTGTTTTGGCTTGTGCATATTGTCCCTCATTCTCCTGTCACACAGCACCATGAAGATGTCAGCTCCATCTTCTTCAACATCTTATGGGCTCCAAAGGGCTAGGTTCCCTCAAAAGCCTTCTCTTCTCAGGCTGAACAGGTCTGGTCTGCTCAGCAGTGAGCATATCATAGTGACCATAATTTACTTTCAAGTTCCCGATTTTAAAAAAGTTCCCGATGAATTTTTAAAAGTTTAAGTATCAGAAGGTATATTCTGGTTTCGTTTATCTGTCTCTATTCCCTAGATAAGCTAAATCTACCTCAAGATTTTCCCCATTACCAAATAATTCTTCTTAAACTGTTGGAAATCACTTTATAAAAGGGAAAAACAACAAAACAACACTAATCACCATTTACGATTTTGTCACATAGATTAAAGTCTGAAATACAAAATTCCCTATTTTGGTAATTTTTCTTGCATTGGGAAGTATTACCATAGATGAGTCGAGGGTGTATATCAAAAACATGAGTCAAGTACACAATGTGTGCCAGCTTGAGCAGATCTTGCTTGTCTAGTGAGTCACACACTGCGCATCTCCAAGTCATGGGCATTCAGTCTGTCCAGCAGGTGGGTCTGGCTCCTCACTCTCTCCAGGTGCCTCCTACACTGCCTCTATCACACACTCCACGAGTAGGTTATGCATCACTGGGAGGTACTGGGATTCGCACAACCATGACTTTCCTCTGCATTCCCTTGTGTGTGGGACCATCTTTTCTCATGTTACCTCATTGGACGCTTCACAATAAGGATGGACAGAATTAGGTGAACATACTTCTCAGTACAGAATTGGGTGTGATAATATTGTCACAAATACGTGAAGGGAAAAATCCCATAGAGATTCCTGTTGTCACAGAGAGTTATGAAAGTCAAACTTTCTGGAGTCAATCTGCCAACTGCTCAATGATTCAACAGTGCTCTAACTCGAGTTACTCTATTGAGTAAACTCTATTTCCATATTTTTACTCTAAGAGACAGCATTTTTTTATTCAGAAATATATTCTTCAAGTCCAGGCTTGTGGAATGTGAGGGACTAATGACGCTGTTAGTCAATACATCTCACTTAATCTCTGAAAGCCTTTGTTTACATGCTGTCTTTGTTTACAAAGGAAGATGAGAGAGATTAGTGTCTTCAACTTAATCATTTCCCACAGCCACATCAAAAGACTCTGAGAAGATATTTGTGAGTGTTAGCCTTTTACTGTGTGTCCCAAAGATTAATCACGTGCAAGTTCCTAAAACAGACTCCTGCAGTTATCTTCAGCAATGCTTGCACAGTGTGCCAGTGTGCATTGGCAAACTTGAGGAAATTTAATTTCAATTCCAGTTTAAATCTAGTGATATTAGAAGTTATAACAGTAAAATAGTGCAACTTTCTTTTTCCTGCAAACTCATTTCATTAAGAGTCAGCAATTTCTTGGTTAAATGTGATTAAATGTGGCTTAAGTAATTGTTGTAGAATTTTAAGAGATACAGATTATGCCAAAGATAAGGATTCCTGAAAGTCGCTGCATTGAAGTTAAATAAAGTTATTTTATTGAAAAATGATAGCTTGACATGTCTCTGAAATTTATAGGAATTGAATCATCTTCAAAACCTCCTAGGAGCTGAAAAAAATTGTATTTGATGTAATAGAGAACTTTTGTGATTTTTAATGCAAAGCAATGTGTTCTGCATGCTTGCTGTCAAGAAACTTGTTCAGTATTCTGCCTTTGGGATGACACTTCTGATGACTTTTAAAATGAGAGAAGGTGGGTCTCTAGGAGAGATTGGAAATACTTGTATGCATACAATGGAAGTCTGCTATCTGTTGTGAAATTTTGCTGGGAAATTAGAAAATTTCCTCTGTAAACATTAATCTGGCTTTCACAATTACAGAAAACATTTTGATCTTAATCAAATTACATTTATATGGAATTCTGTAATCAACAGGTAAGTATTTAAAAAACCAATTAAGATTATGTATTTTTAAGAGATTTTTCTGTCTCATGGATTTAGTGGGTTTTTTTAATTTAATGCACCATACTTTAGAATGGGGTGAAATGAGCACATTTTGCTATGGATTTCTCTTGCATATAGATCAAATGTTTTGTAAGTTCATCGAGATATAACCTTTGACTGTCATATTTGTGTCTTATATCAGTCCTGAAAATGATTTACGAAAGCATACCTCAGATTTATATTTGGCTGTTGATAACGTTTCTTTCTAAAAAAGATGTCCATGTTTGCACAATAAATGTAGTTAATTTTTTTCTAATTATTTTAAAAGTTTCTTTACTACAATCATATATGATTTTGCTAAGAGGTTTGCTGAATCTGAACATAAAAAATAACATTCCATTCAAATTGACCAATTTTATATATGAGTGTCTGTAGTTATGGCCATTTTATTTCTAAGCAGTTCCAGGTGAAAATAAAAAGGGGAAACAGAAATAGCAAAGGTGATGGGGTCACAAAGTTTCCTTGTTCATTTCCATAGGAAGTTGTCATACTGATATCTGTCCATGAACTGAGGCAGATGAACGCTGAAATCCATTCCTTAATCACACACTCAATTGCTAATGAATCTCTCTGGAGACTTTGCATCTAGAGAACATCTTCTACACAAAAGAGTGTTTTCTAAAGCTATAAATGACAGGTCCTGTTCATGAAATATACTCTACTGAAGTTGGCTTCTCCTTTAAAATCTTACCCAGGGACAGAACTAGTACAACTACTAAGAGAGCAGTCCTGAAAATTGTGTTAGCAAGAATAAAACAGAAGCTCTGTTGCATTTCTCATCTTGTTTTTGATTTTGTTTTTTTGTTTGTTTGTGAATTGCCTCACATTTTTAACACCATGGCAATAATTAAAATGTAATTATAATGTATTAATATAATGCAATTAGAATGTATTAATATTTTTATGTTAATTTTTTACTTGCCTCCTCAAAAGCTTCTGGAATTTCATACCTATTAATTTCATTGGTATTTAATTTCATAGCAAATCTTACGTTAAAGATCTAGAAAAAATAAGGGCAATTTTTTCCATTTAACACCAAGGGGAAAAAAAATCATTTCTGAGTTTATCTCACAGATTTAAATATCTGAAAACAACTGTCTTTTCTTAAATTTTGAATGCTTACAATTACTAACCTGATTAATATTTAAGAGACAGTTATGAGAAGAGTTCCCATCATTAATACTAGATAAACATAAAATAAATCATGCTAAATAAAAATACTGGCACAATAAATTGGTGGCTGAGGGAGCTTAGCATATTGTATCCAGGTACTAATAGAGCTATAAATAAAAAGCAATTTATTTTTATGACCTTATCTATTAATTTACAATTGAATTCTTTTTCTCTGATAAAATTATTCAAAATTCCTAGGTATGTTTTTTATGAGCTTGTTTTTCAGGTTCTTGTTCTAGATTTTTTGGTTTGCTTCTCTTTCTGTCTTTCTTTCCCTCTTTCCCTCTTTCTCTCTTTCTCTCTTTCTCTCTTTCTTCTTTATTTCTTTCCTTCTTTTGGGTCAGATCTTTTATTTGTACTCTCCCCTTCTCATTTCGTTGGTCTTTTAGCTATTCAAAATTGGTATTCTGTGCCCAGAGGAAGCTTTGTGACACCCACCACAGCATCTTCTTCATCCTTCTTGTGGTTTTAACTATTTCAGCACCTACTCTTTCTTCCTACCTTGCATGGTTATGTATATGTGATTTCATGCACATGCTATCTTGGTCTATGTTAGTAATAGCAAAGATTGAATAAAAACCCCAGGTTATATATTCATTACTACAGAATGAAAAGAATGTTTTTCTTTTTAGTTTCTTTTTCTGACAGCTGTCTGGACAGATTATTTTTGGACATACATAGCATCTCAGCTTCATGGCTGAATCTTTCTTTGATTTAACAGATAGAAAGTATGTTTGCCTGAAGATATCTAAGGGGACAATAGAAAAGACAGCATTTCTTTGCCTTTTTGTGCCTACAGTGACACATCGCAGCAAATACAGTGTAAGGGTGGTCATTGTAACTTGAAACCTTTGTTTAAAAGTTACAAATATTGTTTTTAAAATTACTAATTGGGAATTAAGTGACCTGCACTTCAGAAGATAAGCTAATGAGAACACAGGAGACCACTATGATAAGGTATTCAACAGCCTTCATATTATTGGAAGGGTGTTGCACAAGTCAGAAATAATGTTATTCTGTTTCTATGACTCATTTTCTTCTTTTCTTCTAGCTTTGCAGCTCCTGAGAAAAGAACTGTTTGTGCTATTTCTCCTTTGCATCAGCTCTGTGGTTGGAACAGTCAGGAAGCCCATTACTTTGTGTCAGCATGAGCAGTTATACAGAACTCATGTTGAGCAATGTCCAGTCTTTCAAATTGTCTTATTATCCAGCTACATAGTGAACTCTTTGTTTGATGAACAAATGCTCTCCAGCAAAAGACCTTTGTGTGCAAAGGATACTCATATTCCTCCTCCTTACTCATTTTAATTGATTGTTCAGTGGCTTGGAAAACGAACTTCCTTCTCTTGTTGTAATTCAAGCTTTTCAAACCACTCAAGGCAGGTATAGAGGGACAAAACCAGTGTTTGTACTCTGACGTGTACAAATTGCAGAGAAAATTTTTTTCCTTAGATATTCTTGTGAGCAAACAAAATACAGAACAAAAAGCATATGCTGTAATGCCACTGGGATAACTATCAATCTCACAACTGCAGGTAAATTAAAATAAGAAGGAACTTATCAATAATTTATGTAAATCTCACAATATCCATACAGCTTTTTACATTTCACTAACCTTATAAAGAAAAGCATTGACTGCTTGGTTCAGCAAAAAAATGTTAGAATAAATTTGGTTTATTTTTGTATTTTTTCCTTCTCAAACTATAAGTTTGTGCTACCTGAAAATTAAATGTCTCTTTTCCTGTCCCCTATATCAAGACAGCACCAGAACTTCCTTCTCCTTAATTGGCTGAAGAATGATGTCTATGAAATAATTGAATTTCTATTGAATCAGCAGGTTTCTCAGTTTGCTTGCTGCATGAAAGAATAAGAATCTAATGATTCCAGGCAAATTACTCCATTCAACAATGGAGTGGAACACTTTGCATGGCTTCATTTCTTGCCACAACTGTTTTTGCTTTGGGGACTTTTTAAAAATTCTTTTCAGCATTTTTTTGATTATGGGAACTTTAAAGGTTGGGTGGCAGGAGGGATCATTTCTTTTCAACCTGAAATAGAGAGGCTCTGCAAGAATTCCAATAGTTCTTCTCGTCATTGTCAACTGGAGTTTTGAGCCGTTTAGTATTTTGAGGCAATGAAAACGGATGAATGTACTGACATTCAAAATTACACCCTCACTCAAGAATTAGAATGTTGTGAAATAAAAGATACAATTTCTAACAGCCCTATCTCAACCTCCAAAACACATATAGATTTCAAGTCTTTAGCATCATTTTATTCATTCTTGAGGATCCATTTCTGTTATTCTTATGGCTTGCCAATTTAGGCAGAGCTGGAGACAGTTAAGGCTCCCCAGCAGGATCTTGAATGAATACCAGCCTTCAGTCAAATCAGGGAAAAAAAGATAAAAACTGCATAAACTACACAATAAAAATCATGGCTCCTGTGGAAAGCTGTCTGTTGCTTATTAGCATTATGAATTAAAAGTCTAATGCAATTTTGTTCTCATCATAAGTTGGTTTGTCACATTAAATACAGTAATTTTTTTTAAAGACTGCTTTATTATCACAGTGACTGTGTGCCATCAAGAGAAAGGAAAATATAATCTGAGCCCCTATATACTAATTAAACTAGATTGATGCTTTTTCTAGAACAGGTATAATCAAGTATTAATCACTGGGGAAGCTACAGCTCCCTGGAGTCTCCTTCTTGGGGTCGGCCCACACAGGTTGTGTTGAGTACACCAAAAATACACAGGACATCAATGAAAGAGAAAAAAAAATTACTTTAGCTGCAAAACAAATATTTTGTTATGCTGTTTGAAATAATTGCATACCTGGAACGTACCTCAGGAGATACAGATGCTGCCACTGGATCTGGCTTAACTTCAGCAATGTGAGGCTCAGTCCTCTAACATCCAGCAGGATCCTCAAAGAGTGATTCAGTGCTCTTGCAGGCTTAGCATGGAGCAGCTACAACCAAACAATGAAAAAGGGTAGGCAAAGAACGTGTCTAAGGCATACTCAGGTGCCTTGGCAATTGAATAAAGGCTGCTCATTAGGAATTTCTTAGTTGGGTGTCAGTACAGGCATATAACCATTGAAGAAAAAAATAACTTTGCTTCGAGTATTTGAAATAACCCAGAGCAACTGGTATTAGGGAAGGATAATGGGGACTCAATGGATCAGAGATAACTCAATACTTACAGTATTGTCCAGTTATGGGTATGACTGTGACTATCTGCCTTTTCCCTGTCAAAGGCACTTCTGCAAGCTCTGTAAGATTTATGGGGCAAAAATCTGACAAGGAAGACCCTGTTGAACTATATCCCAGTTGTCTGAAGGCTCCTTGTGTTCTAGTCTCTTAGAAACCTTTAAGCTTACTGTTTTAAAGAAAAATAGGCGTATGCTCTCCTGGACACAGGGATAAGAAGTCATTTTTGAAAGCATTGAATTAAATTACTCATTATGCTGGCTCCTCTGGTTGTCACAGACTTGAATGAAACCACCTGGACTGTGTGTGTGAAATCCTGGACAAATTGAATGAACTCAATCCCTTTTCAGGGTCTTCAACTAGATGGAAACATAATCCGTGCTTGTATATCTCTTCTAATCTATCTTTGAATTTTTATGTGGTTTACACTGAGTAAGTTGCTAGATGGTTATATGGAGTATTTGTAAGTAAGCAAGTGTGTGGGGAAGTTTTTGATTCAAAATTGGAATCATCTTTTACTTAGTATGCTACCAGGGTTGGAGAGTATATTGCCTGAATTTATCTCAAAGTCTGCAGATTTTGGGTTTTCTCAATTTTATCCTTTGGTTATTTCAACTCTAACATGAAAAATTCTGTAGCATGTCTATTGGCTGCTTATAATGTTGGCTACTGAATTTTATATTAACCTTACCTTAATCTTCTGGGCTTCATTATAACACAAATAATAAAAAAATCGGAACCTGAGTATATGAACTGCATAGTATTTCCTGTCTTCTCCTCTCCCAGGCCTGAGAGCATTAGGAAAGTTCTCAGGAGAAAAATTCAATGCTGCAATGGCTCCAACTCAGAGAGGCACTCCTAATTTCTGTTAGTTGAAGAGAATGGCTGAGCTGGCCTTGTGACTTAATGTGTGTCACAGAGACAAACACTAACACATCGTTCATAATAAGCTACTCTCCATGGGTCAGAGAGCTAGGGGCAAACCTGGAAGGTTTTTCATGTATAAGTAGTCCCTGTCTTCTCTTTTTCTGACATTATTAACTTGGGTCTTACACCTTGAGCTTTACAGGTACTGGTAATATGCCCTTGCAGACGTAAGTTGTTTCAAATGAACAAAACTGGAGTTTCATGCAATGTGAGTAATTAGTATAAGCAAATCTTGTCTCATAGCAACCTTGATCTGATGATGAACACCTGCCAGCCCAGATGGTTTGGGGAGGAATTTTCTAGTTTAATATAATAAAGTAGTGTTGCTGAGCTGCTTCAAACTATTTTCAACAGGAATTTTGGAAGAAGTCTGAGAAGTGATTATGGTGAAATCTTAACAAATAAGAGTCTCCAAAATTGTCATGCTCAATTGTCATCACTTGTCAAGGTATGGCTTTTAAATAATGCATGGCTGTAACATCTTATTCTGTCTATGTGTGCTAACAATCATATTGAACAGGCATAAACTTGGGAATACTGAAAATCTAATAAGATCTGCAAAGTTACAAAATTTATTTTCTCATATGAGATTTTCTGGTAATAATTGCAGTCTATAGTTCTAAAAAGCTGTATGAACAACCTTTTAGGGGAGATTATTATGGGAGATTTTTGTAAAATTTCAAATAAAAAATTCAAATATATAAACTCTTAAATATGGATTGACTTGGATGCAAATATGATTGGAATTTTATAACTTATGGCAGTAGTTCAGAATAGGTATGTGGAGAGCTCCAAAATATATCTGTGTACTATAAATATTGTTGCAGCAACCTCATAACTTACAGATGAATTTCTGATCTCACTGATATAAAAGATACCAATATTTCAGCCACCAAACATGGGGAAACTTAAACATTTAAAAGATTTTTTGTTATCTAGAAATTTTAAAGGAGGTGACCTCTTTAATCAATTCTGTTTATTAAACTTTGAAGAGATTGGCTTTTCCATTGTTGCTTTTTTTTTTTCCAGCTTTATTACTATACCTAAAATACTGAATACTTACAAATATAGAGAGGAAGTAATTACCCTTGGAAATTTTGTGTGCTGTGTATTTTGTCTTAGATGTATTTATGATATTAATTAGTTAATATTACTGCTTAATTTTAGAGATAGGCAGACTGATGATAAAAATGCTCAGGGTTTAAAAACACGACCTTTTTTTATTATTGTAGCACTTTCCTATGTATCTTCCCTTCTTTTTGTAAAATCATTCAAGATGAAATATGAAGAACTTATTTAAAAAGACTGGTTAATTATGAAGTCCCAGAAACAATTTTGGCAGGCACTACACATGCTAATATATTCCCCAAGTGGAATTTATCAGTTCTAGGGTTCCATGAGTCAGAAGAGAAAAAAACAAAGTTTCAGGTTTTGTTTCAAATTTTGACTTAACTGCTCTAACAGTGGAGCCATGGTTTTTCTCAGTAATCTAAAAAGAGATCCTTGAGAAAATACAAAAGGTACACAAATGCATATACATCTATTTACATTCCCTCCCCCTGATGGAATCAACACTTAATTATACGTAAGAAGTAAAATGAGGGTATTTCACCAGTCACTTATCATTCATTGTAGATCTGGAGTACCATTTAATCTCTTAACACATTCCAGAGTCACACTTGCTTATGAGCTGAGAGAGAAAAAATAGATTATATCATTGGCTACTTAAGACTGGAAGAACAATAGCTTCAAAACTCCCTGTTTTCCCCAAATACCAGCAAACCACAAGGCAAAAGAAAGAGCTACACTGACAAAAAAAGGTGTACAGGGGAAGCTGGGATATGTCAGGCTGCAAAAATACCTCAAAGCATTTCTATCAGAACATAAAATGCATATTTTTTTAAATTGAAATAAAACTAGCTAGCTTTGACTCATCAGCTTCTTAAACTACCATATCACAACTTACGCTGCAGGATTTTGCTTAGGAATTTTTACTTTTTTTTTTTTTTTTTACCTTTTGCACATATTTTTCTTTACAGGAGACACAAGGAATAGAACTGTATTATTGGAAATTATTTTACTTTTTCCTTTTTGTTTATAGCAGGTGTGATCTTGTGATACAAAAGCAGGTGTGATACAATAGCAGGTGTGATCTTGTGATACAAAAGTGGTAAGTATAAATTCAAGCATCTGTGGTACAACCTCTGAGACACTGATCAATAATGAAAAAGTCAAGAAATCTGACTGTTCTGTAACACACATTCTGGTTCTTACTTAAGATAAATTTAGAAAATACTACATGTAACTGCATACTAATCATATTGAGAGCAAACTCATAAAAGTGAGCAAATTGCAAATCTGTCATTAAGTCCATTCAATAGCATCAGATACTTAAAAACATGTATTGAGGTTTCAAAACTAAACGCTGGATTAAAACTGAGATAGTGTTACACTTGTAAAGACACTGAACAGACGCTGTCAGGGAGGTTTGATTTCCCACTTTCACACTGGATGTCTTGCTCATACTGCTTACTTCATTCTTAGACTGTTTGATGGCAAAGTTTTCTCAGGTTTCATTTAAATTTCAGCCTGAAGCACACAGGACAAAATAGATGATGTCATCAAAACCAAGCCTGACAGACATTTCAGAAGAAATGTGATGAAAATAACACAAACTGTCATCTGAGTGTTTCTTCAAACCAAAGTCCTTGGAAACCAAAGAACTCATTAGACGTGCATATAGGTGCATGTGGGATGTGTAAGTGTGTGTAGACATCTAACACACAATAAGAGGGAATTAGGATTAAGGGAAGAATATCTAGGATAAGTCAGTTTATTTTGAACGTCAGATGCATTGTTTAGGCAGATAATGTGACCACTTGCTGAGGTTTCTAAGCAGATCTCCATATCTAATCTATTTTCAAGTTCTATATCAGGTTAAAAACTGAGCTAGAATATGGATTTTCTCCTAAGAGGAATGGATTGGCACATGAGATCCATGATAGAAGTGTATGGGAATTCTTGTATAAATGATGACTTATATGTATATGTGAATTTGTAAATATGTATGTGGAATTGCAATGAGTCAAGTCTGCCAACACTGTCACTGAAAGGTCATGACCCTTCCAGTTCAGTTTAGCAGAGTGTAGAAATATCTTCGTCCAAGACACCGCTGCAATCCTGAGTAGCAACATAAGAACCAGGAATTATTCTTTTAGGAACTTAGACTGTCATTAATTGATTCGGGTAAAACAGAAGATTTTTCTTCCACTCTAATTTTTATAGTATGTTTTTATTTTCTTCTTGACTCCAACATGTATGAACATTCTTGTTTGCTATTTATCTCAGCAGTTGCTCAGTACTTCTATCTACTCCCTGTTCCAAGCACTGACAGCTGCCTCAGCTGATCATCAGCTCTACTTACAACTTCTCTTTAGAAATTGTTCCTCTTTTGTTGGAGTGCCATGATATATTAAAATGTCTGCTCTCTCAGATGAAGGGAGAAAACAAACCAAATTAAAAAAAAACAAACAAACCTGAGTGCTTTCAGAGCTACATTAAATTTCTACAGTCCTGTCTGGTCTGCTCTGCTTGGGAATTGTTAGTGTTATAAATAGCAGCAGCAAGGCAATTTGAAGGAAGAGGTGAACTGCACTCTGTTAAACTGCATGAGATGTACAGGTATGCATCTACTGCTCTTAGGGGGAAATTATGAACCATTGACTTAAATTCTCCAGAACAGCATGATTTGCAACAACAGTAAGACTTCATACTGATGAGTCAGTCTAAAAACCACTAAAACTATTTCCTTCCTTATCCAGTTTCTTCCCTCATCAAAGTAGCTCTTTTGTAAACTTGGAGTGTCAATTCTAAAAGATTGTATCAGAAATTTTATTTAATGTTTTCTGTGTCATATGTTCCATCCTTCAATTAAGCAACAATGCAATAAACATGAAAAATAAGTCCTGTTTCTGTTTCAATCAACACACTCTATGTTCTCTCTTTCATATGAGATCATAGAAGAAGATTCTGGTTTAACACTATCAAAATAAAACATAACTTACCTAGGACACTTCAAAAAGAAGTTCCAATAACCTAACATAATTTATTTCATTTTATTTGGAAAAAGCTCAAGGGCAAAAAACCTAAAAAAAATACATCTGTAATGAAATTCAGTGTTCAATACTAGAAATGGGTGTCATGTCATTCCTGAACAACCACACTAAGTCCAAAAATCTATGCAACTGTTGTCTGTTTTCTCTAAATATTCAAAATGGTTTACCAGAGATATTTGTAGGAACAATTTCCTTCTTTTCAAGTTTATTAAAAATTGTTACTGTGCAATGGAAGCTGAAAGGTATGGCTACAAGATGCAATATGACTTCTTTCTAGCTTAGTCTCCTTGCCCACTACAGCATCAAGTTATGTCCAGGATCAACCTCAGTTCTTAATATTAAAGACTATATGGTAAGCAATGCAAAATCTCTTGGGAGCATTCTTTGGTATTTTAAATTAATAATTTAGATAAGTTCCAAGTTTTTTAATATTTATTTTCCAGAAATATTTACGAAATGCTGTTTACTGGCATGAATGCTATGAAAATCCGAGTTAAATTACTTTTAATATTTGTGCTGAAGGTGTTTGATCTCTCATCCAGTCAGGGATCAGAAATTCACAGAATCATAGAATATCAGGTTTGAAGGATCATCTTGATCAACGTTTTTCAATAAAAATACAGTTTAGGCAAAATGGCCCAGCATCCTATCCAGATGAATCTTAAAGGTGTTCACTGTTGAGGAAATCCACCAGTTCCCAAGGAAGATTATTCCAATGGCTGTTTGTTGTCATCATTGGTATTGTATCATCGTTGTCATCAAAGGTATCATTGCAGTATGAATATTATAATAGTGAAATTGAACTCATTACCTTTTTAATCGATCCAGTGAGAGCAGAACATAATTATTGGAGAGATACACTCATAGCAACAAGACAAGAAGAGTTCATCATAAATATATTCACTGTAATGTGTTAGTTAATTTATCCATTCTGCTATGAAGATATGAAAGCTTTCTGAAGCTTTTTTAACATATGAATGGAGCAATAACTTTGACAAGGAGTAGAGAATGAAATTTCATGGATATGTTGTCTGACACTGTAAATGAGGGCAACAAATCAAATAGAATAAAATAAAAATGATAGAAATTCAAATTCACTAGTTGTTCCAATCATTGTTTGTTTGTTTGTGTTCTGCCTAACGTGCCAGTCCCTTCTGAGAGACAGAATCAGAGTTACATTTCAAAAGAATCAAATTAAAATATAAATTACAAGCACTCTCTCTGAATGTCGATTGAATGTGGTTGACAGCAAGAAGTGTCAGGAAAATGTCTCAGGAAGGTTACCAGGAAAGGCTCTGAAAATCAGAAATGCTGATCAGGTGAAATTCAAAGGCATTGAAATTGTAATTTGAAGGACAAAATCTACGTTTAATCTCATATGCATATCTATACTTTGAGTTTCTTCGTTCTGCAACCAAATAAAAATGCCATGAAAGCACTGATTTGGCAGGTCTTCCAGTGGTGCCATTATTTGTAGAACTGGAAATCCAGAGTTACTTGAGCTTTTATTTCTTGTAAGATTTTCTCAGGAGGAAAAAACTCTGACAGCTGTTGAAACCTTTCAGCTGATATTCTGTAGCCACAAAGTAATGAGAGGATAAAATATTTCTCTCCTTCCTCTTCACATTTTCTGAATGTGAGGGTGGTACTGAATGACTGCTGTCTGTGAGATACAGATCACTAAATAGTCTTCCTGGATTAATATCTGTATTTCACTTCTAAATATGCAAACACATGCCTAGGTCCACTGCATAAAGCAATGTCAGACCTCCTTAAAAGAGGTGGACCAAAGTGCCTTTGCTTTTTGGATTCAATCTGTATTCACAGTAGAGATACAAGTGAATTTTTCTTCTTCATTCTCACTGATTTCAGATGGATGCATACTGCAGTCTCAGGACATCTGTCTAAGCTTGTAACTCCAAGTCTAATGATATCTGTTGGCTTAGAGATTCTTCAGTTATTTGTTTTGGTCCTGCTTCAGTGCAACTGTCTGAATCTGAGAAATCTTACAAGGTGGCTGGATGTACAGTTTTTACATTCAAACTCTGTAAAGATCAATTAATCATATTTGTTCTAGACCAGAACTCCTGGGCTTTATATATTAACTACTAGAAACAAGTTTTGAAATGTTTACATTAAAAATCCATTAGCAGCAGTGAATGACTGTATTCTTCATGCTGTTTGTAGATTTTCTACTAGAAGCACAAAGACTGCTCCAAATGTTAATGGGGAGTCCAGAAGTCCTGCAACCAAGGACGAAAAACAGAATATTGCTATATTTTTGACAGTCGATGAATGGGAGGAGAGAAACCAGTTTGAACCCACCATCCAGACTTACTCACTTATGGATTTGATTTCCAATCACCATTCATAAGTCAATACGATTTAAGAAAATATATTTTCTTCTATCCTAAACCATGTCCCAAGTATTTATACATAGACAGTGTGTGTGCAACTATTCCACGGGAACTAAAGCCAAATTCCAAACATTGCTACTCAGTCAGTGAGCAAGTCATGATGCAGAAGTTACTCACACAGAATCCACAATTAATAAAGGTTAGTAACCAAAACTTTCCATTCTGTGCTCAGTATTGACGTGAAAGAAACAGAAACCTACGTAAGTTACCTAAGAATAAGTTGGACCTTGACTGAATTTAAGTTAGCATTGCTACACCATTCTCTCCTACATAATCACAGAAGAGACTGCATTCCTTTACTTGGTTCTTCTCACAGGATTGCCTCCTACTTCTTCATCTTGCGAGTAAAATAAATGCACTTAATAATTTTTTATTCTACCCTGACATGTCCATTTTTTCTCAAATTGTGACAAAACCACTTTCAAACTACCTAAGAATATGTTATAAAAAGTGTTGTCTATTTAATTGAAACAGACAGTTAATAATGCAGTATGATTGTAAGTGGAAAATTATTGAGTAACAGAATTTTACATTTATTGTTCTAAGTTAAAAAATTAGTGGAAACTATTAAAAAATAAATCATACTATTAATCAGAAAATCAGTTTCTAGGTAGTTGCGTACAGGTTTATTGCACATTTTATTGCTTTATTTTTTATTTTGAGTATGTTTTCCCCTGCATATTTTCTGCCTCTTTCTGACTCAGTTCCAGAAGGTATCTTTGAAATTTAAGGAAACTCAAAATTATAATACTGCATCTGCTTTCATTCAAATATTTATTGTAACAGATTTTCTGAATTATCCAGAGATATATCTCATAAGCACTTCTTAGATAAGCAAGTCCAAGTTTTGTTTGTCTGCAAAGTGTTGGGGACCATCTCTACTGAAAGAATAAAAGATGAAGTGAAAAGAGCAGTAATGATGTCTATAGCAAGCCATGCTGAGCCCTGAAGTAGATTTGTCTTGAACTGCAGAAATTAAGGTATTCCAGGACTACTCTTCTAAAACAATTGTAAAACCAGTACAGCTTTGGAATATGGAGATAGAGCATATTGGGGGCATTTGGGCACTAAGAATGATGGTTAAAAATGCAAGTATAATTTTCAGTCTGTAAATAAATATATGTGGCATAATACATTAGATTAAAACTCTAGTAATTCAATGCCACTGAGGTCAAGTCAGGACAAGGTTAGGATGAGATGCAGCAATTTATTAACAGATAAACTGTGACAAGGCAGAGCTAGGAAAGCAATCTGTAGGTCAGGATCAGTAGATCTATAACCAGGTTATAACTGAGCTGGAGCCTACAACACTTCTGGCATGCCCCAGGTTGAGGTTAAATAGAGTTCTTGGGGTGACTGGTGTGGGTGGAGGCTCCGGGTGAGTCTGGCCATGGCCCTGAGAGAAACGCTGGTGAAAGAAAAACTTCAGGTTATTAAATTCTTCTATGGTGGAGATATATTTAGAGAAGGGGTTGTTGTATGAGAAGTGAAGCCAGACAAAGTACTCAACTAGAACAGACAGCAAACCTAGGTGATAATCTTTCTGGTCCAGTAGGACAGATCTGAAGTATACAGAAGATGATTAAAAAATCAGTGGAGATATGTCAAACTTTATTTGGTATTTCCTTACAAGTAAGAGTTTGGCTGTTCTTCCAGCTGGGAAAGAAATGAGGCAAAAAGATAAGCAGAAATGTAATCTGCACAATCTCTGAGAATACATATTCGTAAAAAATTAGTAAAACCTGCTTTTATTTTATATATCCTCACCTTTTATATTTGAAAGGTGGTGCAGTGGTAAGTGCCTCCCTCAGGTATAGTTTAGCTATTAACTTAGTCAAACACAGAGGTCATATTTCAAGATGAAATACAGATAGGACAGGGACAAAGCTGAAATGAAATTATTTGCTACATGCAAAACCAACATTGTTAAGGAATTTACCAAAATAAATGAAGTAAACCTTAGAAAGGTAGAGCTGCCAACCATTTAGGCAATTAGATAATTCCTGGTACTTTTTCCAAAGGTTTGATGGGGCACTGGGACTTACCATCTGGGAGGCCCTCCTATAAAGAGCAGCAAATGCAGAATTCCTGCTGGCATTTTCATGTGGTTCGTGCTGTCCATATGTGTTGCGGTGGTTCGGAACCAGGAAGGAAGAGGACTTCCCGTGGCATGTTCCACGGACAGAGAGTTTCCCCCTGAAGCTCCCAGAGGCAGTGGTTTGGACCACCAAGCCACGAACCCCAAGTTCCTGCTATTGGTTCCTTGATTTGTCTGTTATGTTTCCCCGCTCTGGGAAATTCCCTGTCACTCCCTTGTTCATTCATTGTTCTCTCTTCCCCCCTCCTCTCCCTAAACCTCATTTGACCATGTACCCCGGCCCCTCCCATGTATTGCCCCTTCCCTCAGTTTATTGGATGTTGTTCCTCCCTTAAATATCCATGTAATGAGCTGTTCTTGGCCCTTGGTCTCTGTGCCCCTTGGAGGTAATAAACCTACTGAATTCACACACTAAGAGCCCTCCTTCTCTGGGAGTTCTCTGCTATCTTGCCGTGCTGTGAGGGCAACATCTCCTCAGACCGAGATGCGGACTAGCGGTGTCCTCATCGGCTCACTGGGGAAGCCTTCTAGAACACGAACGGCCTCCCAGGTTCACGCTAGCGCTCTGCTGCCGGTACCGGGGCGGGATAAACAGAGAATGCAACACATATGCTACTTCCTTGCTATCTTTCTTCTCTAGAAAAAGCTAGTACACGTTTTTGTAAAAATCAGATAAAGCTGTGACGTTAGGATACTGTAGGATCCAATCAGGCTGTAGGATTTTATACCTAGAAACTTCAAAGTATTGAAAGAATAGTAGTGGGTAAGATGAACATCAGCTTTTAAATTGTGTTTTCAAGAGCATATTTCAGCTTCTAAATTCTTTCAAGGTATTTTCAAATAAAAGCAACTTATTGTGCTAGTTCTATAGCAGAGTTGTTCCATTTTCTTGCTCACTTCAGTTCAGGTGACAGGCTGGCTTTGACAGGATTTTAATTAATTTCCATATGTGAACTTTTTGTACCATGTGGCTCTGAAATACTCTTTGTGTATGGAAAAAACCCAAACAATTTAAGCAATTGCAATTATTTGCCTGCATCAGTTCTAACAGTCCAAAAACAGATGGCTTTGACAGTTTTTTTGTTCTTCATGTAGGGATATGACTGATATATAAAAATATATATAAATATAGATATGCTATTTATATTTAACAATACAATCATACTGTATACAGATGTATATGAAAACAATACAATATACAAAGTGTTGTACATATGCAACAAATGCAAATATATGTTTATGTGTACATGACTGTTATTGTCATTCCACATTGTTTGGGTAGACATTTTGCTCTCTGAGTAACTGTATTAGAAGAAGAAACAAAGATAGACAGGAGGTCAACTGAAGGATTTTCAGCTGTTAAACTCAATTATGAGCAATGACTGAAATGAATTTTAAAATGCCTTTCCTTGAAGGGTGAATTTACTTTACTCTGCAATATCTGACATGACAATGCTTGCAGGCGCTTTCTAAGATGAAATAAGCTCTGCTTATTATTTTATTTGTTCAGGGAGGAGTAGGGCTGGTATTGTTTTGGGTTTTTTCTTTTGCATCAGTTTCCTTCAGTTTTCATGGGAGCACTGAAAAACCACTGTCAAGTGTACCACAATTTCCTGTGTTCCCAAGAAGAGCTATTAATCTGACAGAAGCAATTAATTTACAATACACAAAGCATAAACAATGTTTTATTCAAAGTTGCAACAATTTAAAACAGCAAAATGAAATGTCAAAGGACAATTTGGTATAAATTACAGGGGAGGAAGCTCAGCATCTATTTACAAGAAAAATGATTGATGACTTTTTTTTAAACCCATAAAATTCAAATAAAAGAAAGATATTTTCACTTTCAGATCCTTTCTCTTATTCACTGTATAGTTGCTGACATATTTCCAGTTCTATAATTATCTGCTCTGCAGAATTTCTAGGTTTGTAGACTTATTTTTAGGTAATCTGAGTAAAAATATTTGCATCTCACTAGTGAGTCCGTAATTTAAAGTCTTTAGAATAAATTCTAAAAGTGGTGTTTACGACCTACAATTAAAACCAAATGTATTGTTGGTAAGGGTTCTTTTTGGTGGTTGTTACTTTTTTGTTTGTTTTGATTTATTTTGGTTTAGTTTTTTTGTTGTTGTTGTTTTGGGTTTTTGGAGGGTTTTTTGGGGGGTGGGTTTGTTTGTTTGGTTTGGTGTTTTTGATTTACAAAATCATGTTCCCTTCTCTCTGGAATTTTCCACTTGCAACAAAAATAATTTTAAAACTTAGAACCTGGTACAGAAAACCACAAATGCATATGCCTAAACTAAAGACAAGTCACAATAACATTAACACATTCATAGATTTTACCCTGGAAACAGCAATTTGACCACCTAGCCTAGCACTTCATATGACAGAACCAGAAAACTGAATGCACTTTTTCCTTTATTAAGTCCTGTGAGTTGTCTTTGTGTAAAAACAGATCTTCCAGAAATCTGATCTTGACTTCATAACGTCAGGTTATGGTGTACTCATCAGTTGAGTGTTTTACTCATAAATACAACATGAAGGCAATCTTTGATTTATGAGATTTAAATATATATTAAAAATTAAGGACCTATTTTCTCTGAAGGAAAATATTTTCTCATACCAAAATCTTGCACATGGGCATTGCTGAGGGATCTAGATCATGCTAGCATTCAACTTTGTTCTTGTTCCTGCAGATGGGAAAAATCCCAGTCATGTGAGTATGGGCAAAATGGATCTTAAACAATAGTGATTTCAGGAGAAGACTAATTTTATAAGGCAGACTTAACCAAACCAATAGCACTACACTTTGTAACATTAACATAATTCTGATAGAGGCTTTCCCATCATTCTTTAATACCATGAAGATTTTTAAATGCATCTTATAATTTTTCCTGATCGACCTTATGAATTTAATTCTTGGATTCTGAGAAGGTGTATTAGGTTTTCAGGACCGTATAAAATAAGAGGTCTTTTCATACATGTAACACTAGATCATATAATTATGGAATACTATTTCATATAAGAGAAATTGCAGATATTTTGAATGTATGCTAGTGAACAATTTTATGGATTTGGTTGTGGGTTGGGTTTTTTGGGTGGGGGCAGGCATAGGAGGGGTTTTCTTTGTGTTTTTTTTTCCTGTGGAAGAGAAGGAAAATAAGTCTGACAAGAGCTACCAGGGTTCTGGTCATTTTCCAAGTAAGTTTGACAAGCCTTTTTTAGCAGATGTCAGCTTTGCCCTCAGTCTGTTGAAATTTTCTGTCAAATCTTATCATTAGCTTTAATGACAGTGGTAAAAAGTCCTTAATAAGAGTGATTTTACCCCTGTGGTCATGCAATTCAGTGACAATAAAAAGGGCAAAAGCCACAATACAAGGCTCACAAGCTTGCCTGGGAACCCTAGGATGCAGGTTTATTCTTTACTGCTCTATTCTCTTCCAGGATTTTTTTTTTCACTTTTAATATTATGATTGCAAAATTCTTATCCCCCCCAAGGTTCCTATTTCACTAGCTTTTGGACAGTATGGCTGAGAAGAAAAATATTACCCCAGAAATTCTCCGAAGCCATAAACTGGAGAGAGTTCAAACTGCTAGAATATCCCACTTGCCTCACTGAATGTGTCTCAAAGGCATGGAGAGCTCTGATTTTATCTTGTAACCACACATAACACAAGACAAGGGAAGGTAAGAATTAATCTCTGGGGTTTTGGTCTTTTTATTTCCAAAGCTCAGAATAGGAAACAAAGGTACGGTAATTTATATGAGATAAAAGGAAGCAAATGAACCCTCATTAGAATCAAACCAAAACTTCTACCTCCCTCTTTGTTCATATATCAAGATGGTACCTCACTCATTCCCTCTGTTGCCTAGAACATGGGTTAGTGGTTACACCGGTCTCTAAACAAATATTTGAGGTAGTACATTGCGTGATTTGGAGGTGGAGAGAGGGATTTGAGGATGTAGCCTACCATTTCAAGGTGGGCTTTTTCCTAAAGGAGGCATTCTAGATCTTCTAGACAAGCCTCTGAGCTGTTTCTCCAGACCCCTTTTTTTTAAAAGATCTGTTTATTAAACCTAACAGAAACACACCATTTCATTAGAAAAATTACTAGAAACAACTTACTTTCTTTCAAGTAAAAAATTCTCTTTTCCACTTTATCCAATATACTCCAGTGTGATCCAGAATTTCTCTGTTAGCAAAATGTAATTTAAGCAGCAGTCTTCTTGTCACTTCTTTTCTGCTCCTTCCATTTAATTACTTAATTCATGCTTGTACTGCTGTAGTTGGTAGTGGGGATCTAAGATGAAAAAAAATATGTCAAAATGGTGAAAAAACCCCTGCAAGCCAACCAAAAATAATCCCCACCAACCAACCAACCAACCAACCAAAAAAAAACAAAAACGTGACCCCAAACTCCCACTGCCTGCAGTTTAAAAATTGAAAGGTTAGCAAACTCTTTTGGGCTGAAAATCCAAATTTGTGTCCAGGGGATGCAAATCCATTCACCAGTTTCAGTAGAGATGTGTGTTGCTGTGCCACCTTCCCATTCTCCTCTCTCAGTCGGCAGCTTGCAGTCTGCTTCTCTTCACCTGTTTGGCAGAGTTCCTGCCACGAGCCATGGCTGGTGAAGAAAGGAGCTAAGAGACAGTGGCATTGCGCAACCAGTTTTATACAGTGATGAGTTTACTCATATAGCAAAATTTCTCAATCAATTCTCTCCATTGCTTCATTTTCATACTTTTCCACAAGAGCAGCATGAGACAAACTGATGGTCTGGAAACAGAAACTGCATTCTTTGTGTGGATACACTTCAGGATGAATAGAAAGGACCACATGAGTCACATGTAGCTATTGAGCTTAAATTCTTTAGATAACTTTAGATAACTTCTTCTGTTTCCTTATAAAGCAGGAAAAAAACAGCTTGCTTTTGTGACATTTTTGAAGGTAATGGCCTCCAGTTCAAGAGAATTACAAAGCACTGGGACAAAATAGTAAAGTTGTCTTGGTTTGAAAGACGGGTGTCTGCTAAGAAAGGCAGGAGTCTCCAATAGAATGGGAAACCATAACTCCTCTCCCTACAAAGTATTATAAATTTCAAATCAAGAGGCTCTCAGGCAAAGATGTGGGAATAGGAACGACAGTTCTTTACTCATATCTAAAACAAAGCTAACAAATAACAACAGCTATGGCATTAACCACAAACAGAACCAGAAACCCAGTGGCAGCCTGCTCGGCTTCAGGCACCTTTTCCCTTTGGTGCAGTTCCAGTCACAGCCTGCAGGGGCGCTCTGGGTGTGGTGATTCCCCAGTGCCTGCAGGGGGCGCTCCGGCGTGAGCTCAGGTAGCACACGGCAATGGCGGCTGTCCGGGGCAGGCGGGAATGGAGGAGAGTCTTTGTTTCACAAACCCTCGGGGGCAGCTGATGCAGGTGCCGCAGCAGGATCCTCGGACACAGTGAGGTGGGACAGCAGGAGGTCTCGACGGGCAGGGGGAACCCAGTTACAGTGCAGCAAAAACTGGGAGCAGTGCCGGGGCGTAGGGGGAGAACTCACAGCAGACAGACCGGCAGCTCCGTGCTGGCTCTCAGGGGCCGTGGGTTCAGCAGCAGCAGCTCCGACCGTCCGGCTCTCAGGGTCCCGAGCGAGAGAACCAGCCCTATCCCTGCCCTTGCTTTTTCCAGTCCTGAAATCTCGTGTTGTCCCTGCTTCCATGAGCGAAATTTCCCCCGCCCTGCCCAGGAGAAAGCCCCTGGCCACGCACTTTTGTTCTCTTAAGTACCCAGTCCTTAGTTCCCTAGCAACCCATGGGAGAAAAATTCCCGAAGGAAAAAAAACCGCAAAAAAACTAGATCCAAACCCCGACAAAAGCATAAACTGCTGACAAAATCACTGATAATAAAGTCTACTGGGCAATGTCTAGTGAAAAGAACTGTTAGATGTCTTTCTTGTAAATTTACGCAAATCATATAGCATATTAGTATAAGTATTACTAATAAAAAAATGCTAAATAATTTAGGCATCTTTATATTAGAATTTTATAATAGAAAAAATTTTATTTTTCCTCACAAAATGCTGCTACTTTTTCTCCCTTCATTCAACATTTAAAAGGCTTTTCCAAGACAATTAAAATTACTTTATATTGTTGCTCTTTTAAAAAAATATTTCAGATTTTATTTTGTGTATTGTAGAGCTTTTATTTTGTTGCTCAAAATGGCAACAATTTTCTCTAACAAATTCAGCCACTCTGGGTGTTTTATTCTCTCCAGTGTATCTGTGTAAATCTCCTACAACAACGTGCATCAGCTTTGTTCACTACAATGTTTTGCAAATTCATCAGCTTTCTCTAGGTCTCTGGTATTGCAGTATATATATAAAAATTATAAATACCTGCTCAAAAATATAATATTGTATTAGTATTTCATTAAATTATTTAAATTATATAAAATACAAACATATTTATTAAATTTATTATAAATATTTATTTAAACATATATTATTAAAATTTTATTTATTTAAAAGTATAAATATTGCAACTCCACAGTCTCTTTTTTGACCTCTATTTATGTCAGTACCCTCTATTTTAGAAGTCAGAAAATTATAATCCATATCCTAAGTAGAGTTATGCTTCCATTTACTGTTTGCCATTAAACTGTAGATATTCAGATACAAAACAAGCTAGCTTTGAAGGCACCTTGACTGCTAAAAGTGGTAGATGTCTGATTCAGTAATTACCTTGCTTATCCCAAACGAGAAGTTAATATCTCAATTAGAGGCTAGATGTTCTATTTTGTGATGTATATGAAGTGGATTCCACTCTCATTTGTTTGAGAAATGTCCTTCAGAACTAGAAGACGTTATTTATAGTGCTGTTGTTGTTCTGTTTGTTTTTTGGGGGGAGATTTATTTTGTTTGTTTATTGTTTTTCTTGGTTTTTGATTCATTTTTGTGGGGTTTCTTGTTTATTTGGTTGGTTTGGTTTTCTTTAATGAAAAAGACCTGTGGTTAGAAGGACATCAAGGGGTAGAAGAAGCAGTCAAACTGATTCTGCAAATTTCATTTCAAGTTCCCAAAGAAAACTGAGTAGAGGGAATGTTGATTTAAATCAGTCTTGCTGCCTATCATTGTTTATTGAGGACTCAGCAACCTACAGACAAAAAGCATTGTGCAACTAATTCTCATTGCTGCACTGGTATTCTTTCTTCATAATACATACATATAGACATATAAAGCATGAATAAAAGGCAGATGAGAGAGGTTTCTTTACTCATTTCAGTGCAGAAGGAAAATGTGCACCTGGAAACAAAATGTTGGCAAGCAGGAATTATGAGGTTTGCATCCAATACAACAATAGATACCTTAAGCTGAATCCTCAAAGCTGGATCAGCACTCTGATTGTGATTTCAACAACATTTCTGGATAACAGCTAAAAATAACCTTCCACAAATGAAAAATACAGAGTTAGACCTTTCAGAAATGATTAACAATGTATTTTTAGTAAGAGTCAGATAAAAGTGCATTTCGCCAAATAATTTAGCCTATTATTTTGCCCCCAAATCCTGTTTGGTCCCTGGAAGTCCATCCTGCAAATGCATATGTCATTTAATTCTCTGTGGCAATTAATTACGTGCTTCCCTTTGAGACAAAACCCACATAAACCTGTGGCATTGCGTACTTCTGGGACCCCAGACTGTGCATGGTGTAAGTAGAGAAAGGTAGAGCTACTTAGCCATTCCTCATCCCCTGGGATATTTCACAAGGACTTTGAGATCATTTACTCCCCATAATGCCATGGTGAAGACCTGGTGTGATACTATGACTGTAACAGCATTCATGTGGGCAGCAACACAATCCTCCCATCATTTCAGGAATTTCAAAATGCAGTATTCTACATAACTGATAATTATGTTTTAGGGCCACAGAAGTCTCATGGAAAAGCCAGAGGACATGCAGGTCAGAGCACTGTGAATGTCAGCACAGCTGACCTACTTCAGAAGTGAAGTCCATAGGAGAACAAGAACAGATTTTCTCCTTCTTCTTGGCCTGGGGTCACTCCCATCAGTGGAGGATTTTTCAGATTAGTCATTGTTGTATATGCACAGTCTCATTAATCCTTTAAAATGTCCAAGATAGATTAACCAAATAATTTAAACAGGTGTGTACAAAAGATATTTTTAGACTTACCTGGGTTTTTATACCCTGTTAGAGAGAACACTGAAGAACTGATATGCAAAAAATGAAGTAGGAGGTCAGATGAAACCCCCAACAAGTATGCTGTGCAGCATCCCACTGTGGCTGGTAGCAGATAGGTAAATGATCCATATTTTCTTGACTGAATTGGATAAAAGGGAATCTGTCCAAGCTTTATTGTGGCCTAAGAAGGGATCACCTTACCAAATATTTCCTTTCCAGAGCAGGACACACATTGAATTTTGTCTCTGGAGGATGCATGTAGACATTGAGTTTAATAGCCACTACAGGCAGATCTCTGCTCACCTCTTTAACCCATTTGTACTTTTATATACATTTGTTCACTTAGCACATGACTAAAAGATCAAGACATAAATAGTAATTAAACAAGTATGAAAATATTAGCCATTATATCATCTCACCATTCAAAGCTGAAAGTATAACTTCTGGAAACTTATACAAAGGGAGATGGCAGCTAATAGGCTTTCAAAACTAATGCTTAGCTGTGAAACAAAGTTATTACTCTATAAAAATGGAAGATCTCATAGGAGTGAAATCACATTACTCAGAATTTACAATATTTACAAATACATCTTGTCTGCATATACCAGTAAATTACGAATTACTAAAATTCCATGGGCACATAAAAAAGAAATTATTTCAGAGCACATAGTGAAGTGAAATATTTTTTGATTTTCAGTGCTTATGCATTCA
Source organism: Eopsaltria australis (assembly GCA_034509425.1). Taxonomy (NCBI): domain Eukaryota; kingdom Metazoa; phylum Chordata; class Aves; order Passeriformes; family Petroicidae; genus Eopsaltria; species Eopsaltria australis. The sequence continues at coordinate 487,739 of JAVTVJ010000629.1, read as the reverse complement.
ATTTTTAAACTTGAAGTAATTCATTTTCTCATAAGGGAATTAGGTAAGCTGCAGTGCACAGTACTATAATGTTATATCCATCTTCGGTGATAGTAAATTAGTCAAGACATGAATCAGATATCCTAGTAAGAACTCCTACATATAAACTAATTGATAAAATTTCTTGGAGAGAAATATCTAATGTAATCTCTTGGCTTCATTCCAGAGTGGGCTTTTATTTACACAGCTCACCTTTCTACAAAACTCTTCCAGGAGGGCAGGTCATTGTTCTTGCAGCTGGTGGAGATATATTTAATGGAAGCAGGGACTACAGTGTGCTAAGTAAGCACAAAGGGTACTTCTCCACAGCTGACTACTGGAAAATGACAGCACCTGATGGGAAGCTCGAAACAACAGGCCTGAAGCAATATGTTGAAAGATGGAATTCAGACACCCAAGGCTCGAGACTGTCATCATGCAATGTGTCAAGCTAATAAACCAGTACCAGACTTGGCAGGCAAGCCAAGGTGGCAGCTCCAGGAGCACCCTCAGGAGACACCACAACTGTAGAGAAGTCGCCATGGTGCACAAATGGTGAATCTTTCAAATCCATCTTCAAGTCAGAATTATTTGGTTTTGTGTGGCTGCTCTTGCTCTAATTTGGGGGTATAGTAAAGAGATACTTGCCACTTTCAGGGCTCTTAGATATTCTGTTATAGTCTAAATATTTACATTATTATTACCTATACTTTCATGTAGAAATCACCTGACTGCCCCTGGAACAGGATTTATAAGCTTTAAAATAATGCAACCAGGAATTTATAAATTCTCCTTTATTAAACTCTTCAGTTAAGACTTAGACTTTTAAACCTTTCTGAAATAGTATAACACTTTTACATCTTTAGCTTATAACTTATAATAATGCTGTTGCTTCTGTAAATTAGCATAAAAATTATGAGTAAAGCTGAATTTTGGCATAAGTTATTAATTTAATCAGATAGTAACAAAGAGAGCTAAAAGAATATGTATGCCACCAAAAAAGAAATACTGATTATTCAACTGTGTAATGCTATCTGTAGTAAGGTGACTAGTTTACATGAACCAATTTGCTGAGGGAGTACACGTACTTACTTTATTTTATTTATTTTTCACTTGTGCCATTTTGGAAAATTGCACAAGAACAGGTCAATTAAATCACAAAATTAACTGAGTAAAATACATGGCAACAAATTAAACACAATAAAAAGATATTATTTTAAAATGTTTTGTAGGATTAAGTCCAAATAGCCTAACTTTTTCTGGAATCCTTTGCCCTGGAATGTCCTGTTCTGACTTTAGGCATTGCCAAGAGCCCTACAATGTGGCATCAAGAAACATTTCTTTCAATAAAAACTAAACAATAGTAATCAAGTACAAAATTAGGCAGGATAACTTATTACTTAGCACTGTTTCCTACTAAAACATTTCTACAAATATTTCATAATTAACAAACATTTTCAGCTGCATTTCATGTAATTAATTATATAGAAAGTAGCATTGCTTCTACTTAAAATTTTTAATAAAATTTTCCCTTCAGATTTTCTACTACATAAGATAGTCATAAAAGTTGTTCTAACTTAATAAATTGGAATCTCAGAATGAAAACATCTGTATATTTAATTATCAGAAAGGTCCAGCAAAATCCTTTTTGTCAAGGTGCTCACTTGCTTTTGGATTTTATTTATTTACTGCTGAGATGCCTACTGTCTGCTGCCAAACCAAATATTTGCTTCAATCTATTATCTTGAATAAAAAGAAAACAAATTGTCAATCCCAAAGTACCTATGAACACTCCCTGGAAATGCTATTTCATGGTTCATACAGTGGCAACAAAATGAGCTCTATAATGGAATTAGGTGAATTCGTTTCATTATTTAGAAGATGAGACATTTGAAAAATAACTATGGAGTTCAATGTTTAGTTATACATAATTTTTTCCAATAAAGCTTATAAAAGGACTTCGTATATCCTATATTGAAGATTGTTCAAGAAGACTTTGTTTGCATTCATTATTATTATTTTATTTTGCAGTAGCTATAAGGGGACATAACAGAGAAGTTGTATTGATAATATTCTGAAAATTGATTAAAAGACAGTTTCACAATATTTATGATTTTATCTGCTACCCATGCTGAGAACTACATTTAGGTATCTGAGATGCTGTTTGGGATACATTGCGTTCTCTTCAAGCATTTTCAGAATTCAGGTAAAAGCAGAAGAGTTATGTTTCAGATAAAAGGAAAACAGAATCAAAGAAAATGCTGGAAGTTGGAAGGGACCCACAAGGATCCTTGCACAGCACCATCCCCAAGAATCACACCCTGTGCCTGAGAGCATTGTCCAAACACTTCTTTAAATTTGTCAACATCGGTGCTGTGACCACTTCCCTGGGGAGTCTGTTCCAGTGCCCAACCACCCTCTGGATGAAGAACAGCTTTCTGATATCCAACTTATACCTCCATTGACACAACTTCAGGCTTTGGTCCTGTCACTGGTCACCACAGAGCAGAGATCAGTGTCTGTCTCTCCTCTTCTCCTAGTAAGGATGTTGAAGACTGCAATGAGGTGTCCCCTCAGTCTTCTCTTCTCCAGGCTGAGCCATCCAAGTAATTTGTTGAGGTCTCTGTGCAGGGCCTCCATGCCTTCAAGGCAGTCAACAGCTCCTCCTAATTTTGTTGGTGAGCCTGCTTAGTATCCCTTCCAGTCCTGCATCCAAGCCACCTATGAAGATGTTGAAGAGCCCTGTGGAACCCCACGAGTGACATGCCAGTCTGATGTCACCCTATTCACTACAGTCCTTTGTACCTGACCATGAACCAGTTGCTCACCCATCACATGAAGTGTTTATCCAGCTGTGTGCTGGACATTTTGTCCAGAAGATTCCTGCAAGAGATGGTATCAAAATCTTTACTGAAATCCAAGGTTTCCCCTAATGAGGTAGGTGGGTTACCTTATCATAAAAGGATTTATTGATAACCAGGACTTTCCTCTCACAAAGCCCTTCTGACTGTGATCAATGACTGCATTGTCTTTCAGGCGTTACTCAATACTGTCCAGTATAACCTTCTCCAATCTTCTTTACCAGCCTCTGAAGTGAGACTAACAGGATTGTAATTTCTGTGGTGGTCCTTCTCACCCTTCTTGAAAATCAGGACATTTGCCAGCTTCCAGTCAGCTGGGATCTCTCTGGATTCTCAGGACCACTCAAAAATCATCGAGGTTTTGCAATAACAGTTTTTCTCTTCTGTTATTCTGACCTGTATATTATATTGAATGGTATGAGTCTGTGGGACAGGAACCTGTTAATTGTCAGCACATGTCTGTAGCACACTTATTTTCATTACTTTCTGTATTCTAAGAAGCTTTAAAAATAATTGGCCAAGTAAAGTGATATATTTTGGAGAATTCAATATATATTAATGTAATTGGCAGACCAAACAATTGTGATGACCTGGTAATTTCAGCATGGGATTGAGAATCCAAATAAAATACGTTACTTCTTATGGTGAAAGATTTTGGTATGGAGGTTTGTGGGTGGCATTTTTAGACTTATTTGATGCTTCTTTTGAATTTTGGCCTTGCCCTTAGGTTAAGACAAATTACCAAAGATTTATCTAGCTCAGACTACTGGTTCAAACTGTTGGAATATCTTGTGTTCCCACATCTAGGACAAATTTCAAAACCCATATATTTGGAGTAGATCTAGTACTACCGCATGGGAAATCATAAGTGCTATATTGCTCCTAGTATAGGAAACTAAAATTATTAGGAATCTGAAAACCTGTGCTAAAAACTTGTCAGGGGAATAAGATCAAATTCAGATCAGATATATCAGTTGTAGGAAATTAGATAAATTAACTGTATTAGGGAATCTGTAATGTGTTTTGCAGACATTAAAGAATTTTATAACAGGTGTATTAGGAAATCTATAATGTGTTTTGCAGACAGTAGAGAGTTATATTAACAGGTATGTTTAAATGTAGATAACATAACGATACAGAAGCTAATAGGATTTCCAGATATAGATTTGATAGGGTTTTTTTTGTGAAAAATATTTAATTGTGCTTCAAGTGAAGCAGGATTTTCCAGTAAAATGGAGTTAATGCCAGTAACTCCTTCAATTGTTTAACAACCTGTGACAAGTCTTCAGCACACATGGTGTTTTAATTAGACATCATAGTAGCAGGCAAATTGATCTCCTCTTGTTGACAAGTGCAAGTTAGTTTAAGGTGAAGTCCCATAATTATTTCAGCTGGAGGGGAATAGAATTAGAGCATCAGATCAGCTCTGGCCATGAACTGAGTCTGTATATTATTACTGAAGCTAATCAGTTTCCTTTCTCAAGCATGTACTTATGCAGCTGAATATCAGTAACCATACACTGAGATCTTGTGTAGTGGAACTGAATATTAAATAAATGTATGGTCTTCTGTTTTCTAGGTCAAACTAACAGTCATCGACCTATATGTGATTTTGCTTCTGCAGGTGTTGTATTGCTCCTCTGCTGTCATGACAGGCAGGGGATAAAACAGCCCTCAGCATCCCCTTTTGTATGTCCTCAGTGCATAATAGGATTAGGCTTGTTGTCATTTTAAAACCTGAAACTGCATCTGCCTCATATATAGTGTTTTGTAAACAGTAGTGCTACTGAAGCTAAAACAAGAGTTGGTATGGAGAAATTTAAATAAGTCTGACAGCTACAGTGGTGCCACAGAGACTGAGCAGGCAGTGGCTTATCACAAGCTGCTGCATTTCTGGCTGGGTATTTATGTTTGCTGGTGGAAAAGACAAAACCAGCAGTCACTCTGCTCTCCCTTGCTTATGTTCTTTTGCAGGATAAAGCAAACCCCACCAACACAATCTACATCAAAGCAGAATAATATCCTTTTCTGGATTTAGGTTTGCTTTCCACCCTAGTTTTATCTTTATGCATTTAAAGGGCAAAAGGTCTTGCCATAAATGTGTTGGTTGGTATATATGATTTTAGTAATGCCACCATATACCTTTTTCACAATGCTCCAGTGGATAAACTACCGTGAAAGTGAAAGTAGGGGTTCATTTCCCTCTTTTCTGTGTAAAGATTCAACCCTCTCAGTTCCCAAGAATATTCCCTTGTTAACAGCCTACAAAATACAATACTTTTGTAGGGCTCCAGAGGCTACACTATTTATCAGCAAGTGTGTGGAAAGGCATTTTAAGTTGCAGTGCTCACCTGCAACTGTCAGAGGAACCTGCACTGGTGCACACCAGTGTTTTCTACACAATACATGGTCAAAATATAGCTAAGGTGCACTTGACATCAGAAAGTTAAAAATTACTCCTGGGACCACCTTTTTAAAGTTACAATAAAATAACTTGAATATCTTAATAGAACAAAGAAACATTCTGACATTTGACTGGGGGAGAGAAAATAGCTTCTAATATTATTATGTATTATTTATATTTTTATTTTATGATTTATACCCTACTGGGACTAAGGACTGGGACACTGTCTGGATTTCAAAACTAAGAGTTTTGAATGTGACTCCTAGCAAATAAAAGAATCTGGGAATGACTAATTGCAGGAAAAGAAATCTTATTTTACATGTGTTGCTACTTAACAGAAATAATTGGGAGAAGTAGTATCTTTCTATGTGGTAATGCCACATCTATCTTCTTCCAGCATAAATACTTGGCTTCTCATGGTAGAATAAATAGTTATGAAAAATAAACTAAAAATAATTAACTTTTTACTATGTGACTCGCGGACATGCCTGCCCAGCTGTTGGTCCCTGGGCACAGACCCGGCGTGCGCGACAGTGAGGTCCACTGCCCCAGGAGCAGGTCCCTCAAGTCGCTGGGAGTGGAATCCCTTGCGTCGTCTGCAGCCTTAGCCTATGTGGCTATGGTGCGTCGTCTTTGCTGGGGTATCCGGGAGGGTTCTTACCCGAGAGGCACAATGACACATGGACACAGAGTGTGTGTATCAGGGAGCCAGGGTCGGGAAAGACCCCAAGCCCTCGGTGCAGCCGCTTTTATTGAGAAGACAACGACCAATCACCGAGCGCCCAGGAGGAGGGACGAGGGAGGAGCAAGGAGGTAAGGTCCAACGGAGATAACACGGGGGAGGAGGAAGGGTAATAGAAATAACACTAAACCAATAGACAACCGAGTAACATGGAACATTCTAGAAAGTAGGTGGGGGAAGAGTGGGACTGACAGGCAGGTTGCCCTATCAGGCCAGGGCGTCTGGCCTCTTCGTGGCCCGTCCCATTTCTGGGCTCAACCATCAGGGAGCACCGCCCCAGCGGTGTCCCTTTACAACTCTGTAACCTCCCAGAGTTTGGACACCAGGAAAGGCAGGGCAACCACCCCCACATCTCTCCTGTTTTGTTTTTTAAAGAAAACGTGCTGTTTACAAACGAAACCACAAAACGCTTGAAACAACTTAAAAGACACATCCCAATAAAAATGATTAACAGAACTAAAAGCAAGGTACGGAGGGTTTGGGCAATCCACCCAGAGATCCCCCAACCGCTGAAGAGATTGTGCAGCCAGGCTCTCAGTCTTCAATTGGTGGATTTGGTCCCGCATCTCCTGGATTTTGGTCTTTATACTTCTTGCATGTGAGGAAAGGTTGAAACAACAGAGTCCTTCGAATTCCTCGCACCCATGGCCATGGAGCAGCAGTAGGAAGTCGATGGCAGCTCGATTCTGAAGGGTCACCTGCCTGTTGGTCTCCTCATCTGCCAGGAGGTCTGCCAATGCTTGCGATGTCAAGTTCGCCTACTTTCCAAGCCAACATTGAAGGTGAGAAAGCTCACCTAAGGCCTTGGCTGCTGCCACCCAGGGCAAAAAGATAGACGCCGCGACCCTTTTGGAGAACGACCAAGAAACCACACTGTTATCATAATTTGCATCTAATTCAAGGGTGGCTTGTTCTTTGCGTGCCAGATCTGTGTGGTTCTTCCAAGCCATGAGCTGTTTCGTTCCTGGTGTGAGCATGGAAAGCTGATCAATGGTGCAGGGTCCTCCGTGCAGATTATGAGGGATGCCGTTCCATGCCCGATCGCCACAGATGAGGAACATCCCTTTAGGGATTGTACGCTGATTGTATTTTCTTTGCAAATTTGCACCATTTAGATTCCGAATATAATTTTTTGTCATTTGGGGAGACCTCCAGGCCCGTTGGTGTTATAGGTCTCCGGGGAGGGATCTGGAGGCTCGGTGTCCTAATTCCATATCTTGTGAATAATCTGTTTTGGTGGTCAACTGAGACCTTTGGGCCGAATTGAATACAAAATTGCGGTTGTGCTGACCCCGCTAGGTCCAATTCTTGTGGGTCAGCATGCATGGGTGGAAGGTGTTGCGCCCACGTGTTCCATCTGCGTGTCAGGTTGATGTTGTGAGGCTTCCCCATTACCTCTGAGATCAGCATGGGCATTCCCACCAGGCAGGTCGACAGCGGGCTGCTTGCCATTGGAGTATTCAGGCAGAAGTCATTCTGGCCGATGGTCTTTGCCGGAGTGACCCAGACGTTTTCCTTCGGCTGATGCACCAGCCACGGACAGGCCGCTGGAATCTCCAGGATCAGCAGGACTAGAACACAGAGCCGGACCGGCCTCATCTTCTGGGGGTCTCTGGTGGAGGAAACTGAAAGAGAAATATTTAAAATCGAAAAAAGGTGAACAAACTCCCTTCCTCCCCCTTCTCTTTCAAATAAAGGGGAAACAGACAGGGGTAGGGACACACACGAGGAAGGTCAGAGGGAAAGATCGGGGAAGGATAAAATGGGAAAGTCCGGTCCGGTGTTTTCTTCCTCCTGGTCTTCTCCTCCGGCCTCTCTGATATCCTCTTTCGGTAGATCCTCTTCTTAGGGAGGTGCCTGAGGGTCGTCAAGGCCGGGTAGTGTCATCTTCCTTTTCCTTCTTTTCCAAGCCTCACTTGCCTGGAGGTTCTTCTGCAGTGAGGACGGTGGTGTGGCCTCTGCAAAACATCCTTGCATTCTCTGTTTAGGCCCCCGGTACGGACGGATGTGTTTAGCGGGTATCCACTTCGGCCCTTCTGGGGTGGACACACAAGCATACCCTCTGCCCCAGATGATCAATGGGAGGGGCCCTTTAACCTCATGGGTCTCAGGGTCCCTCACCAGCACCGGTGGATGTTCCTTCAATTTGGAATTGGCCGAATTAGTAAAGTGCCGGAATACAGGGGGACGGGCTCTTCCTGAGTACAGTTCAAAAAGCTGATCGTGAAGAGCGCCTTGCAGAGTCGCTCAATGGGTGATTTCTTCTCTGCACCTCCCTGATGCTGGTAGAGGACTCTTTTGAGTGTATTGTGAGTCCTGTCCAGGATGGCCTGCCCCGTAGGGGAGTGAGGAATGCCAGTGGCATGGGCAATTCCCCACTCCTGGAGGAACTTACGGAGATGGGCAGAGGTATATGCTGGGCCGTTGTCCGTTTTAATCTTCCTCGGGGTGCCTAAAACAGAGAACGCCATTAAGAGATGTTTACATACATCCTTGGCTTTCTTGCCCGCATGAGTGGAGGTAAATATAGCGTGGCTGAAGGTGTCCACTGAGACATGGACATACTTCAGCCTTCCAAACTCTGAAATATGGGTGACATCCATCTGCCATAATTCATTGGCTGCCAGCCCTCGGGGGTTTACCCCTGGGTGTAAGGAGGGCAGTTGGTAGGATTAGCAGCTGGGACATGTCGCCACAATTGCTCTCGCCTGCTCCAGAGGTAGGTGGAAACATCCTCCAGAGGGCAGGAGCATTCTGATGGAAAAACTGGTGGGACAATTAGGCCTGCGTGAAAATGTCAGGGATGTTGGCAGATCTTAACTGCGCAGCCATTGCCAGGGCATCCGCCCTGCGGTTCCCCTCACCAATGAAGCCTGGGAGGTCCTGGTGTGACCTCACATGCATTACATGAAATGGATGCTCTCGGTGGGGCAATAGGAACACTAGCCTCGAGAGCAGGCCGAATAAATTTGGATTGGAGACCTCCTTGAGTAAACTGTGTTCTGCCCTGGCAGCTATCCCAGCAACATATGCCGAATCTGTGACCAAATTCAGAGGTTCCTGGAACCTCTCAAAGACTCTGAGAACGGCTGCTAATTCTGCAATTTGTGGTGATCCTTCCACCACTTGGACCGCAGATTCCCACTTCTGGGTCCGAGGGTCTTTCCAAATCATCACTGACTTATGGGAAGACCCTGAGCTGTCAGTAAAAACAGTCAGAGCGCCTTTCAAAGGCTTTTTGCTCTGCATAAATTTTTGAGCCAGATTGAAATTTGTGTTAAAAAGATGATGTTTCAATTTTTTCCCTGTAATTTGGCCTGGATAACTGTCCAGTGCGAACTGGAGGTGCTCGTTGGTTTGGAGCAATTTCTCCAAATCCTCCTCTTTCCAGGGTACACGAATGCATGAAAAGTCACACCCCGCAAGGGTGCGGAGCCTGGTCCTTGCTCTTGTGACCAGCGAGGCCACCAGCTCTTGTGGCGTCGTGATAGTCTTGGACGGTGTGTGAGGGAGGAATACCCACTCTATGATCAAGAGGGGGTCCTTCAACCTCCCGTCCCATTGAAAGATATGTCCGTGTAGGTTGGGGACCTGCCCCAAGATGATAAACTGAAAGGGCAGGTCCGGGGCCACGCGGTGAGCGTGCCGGGAGGCCAAGGCCCTGTGCACCTTACCAATGGAGTCCCTGGCATCCGGAGTCAGTTCTCGCAGGGAGCCCAGTCCCTCGCCGCCCTTCAGGAGCTGGAACAAGGGGGCGAGGTCGGCCGTCGTCAGCCCCAGCAGTGGACGAACCCAGTTAATGGAGCCGCAGAGTTGGTGGAGGTCTCGTAGCATCCTGGGCTCATCCTGGATGGTGAGCTGCTGGGGTGCGGCGGTCTTCTCCCCGATCCGGATGCCGAGGTACTTCCACGGCTTGGTGCGCTGGACCTTGTCCGGATGGATCTTCATTCCGGCACGCTCGATGGCAGAGGTCACAGCTTTCAAAGTCTCTCCGAGGTAGGGCTCCGAAGGGGTGCAGACAAGGACATCATCCATATAATGGTAGATGATGGCTTTTGGGAGTGCCTTTCGTGCAGGCGATAGCACCCCAGAGACGTACCGTTGGCAGAGCACAGGAGAATTCCGCATGCCCTGAGGTAATACCCTCCAATGGTGTTGTCTCTGGGGGGCCTCCCTGTTGAGAGAGGGGACTGAAAAGGCAAACCGCAATGCGTCATCCGAATGAAGGGGGATGCTGAAAAAGCAGTCCTTGATATCAATGACCGCGAGTGGCCACTTTCAGGGGAGCATGCCCGGTGATGGCAGGTCGGGCTGGAGGGGACCCATCTCCACAATGACCTCGTTGATTTTTCAGAGGTCGTGGAGGAGCCTCCACCCATTTCCGCCAGGTTTTCATATGACAAAAACAGGGGAGTTCCAAGGGCTGTCCGATGGGACGATGTTACCCTTGGAAAGCTGCTCCTCCACAAGGGACTGAAGGGCGCTTAACTTATCTTTAGTAAGGGGCCACTGCTCCACCCACACCGGCTTCTCGGTGGTCCATCGAAGGGGTGGTACAGTGGTGTGGGTGGCGCGCCCTACAGTGGCCCCGGCTAGAAACCCCATGGTGGCTCCGGGATTTCTAGCCTTGTCCCCCATTGTGAAAGAAGGTCCCGGCCCCAGAGAGTGAAGCCGGACGGTACGACGAATGGTCTTACTGTCGCTGTGTGCCCATCTGGCCCCTCCACCACGATGTTGGTGGTGGACCTCTGGGACATCATGTCTCCCCCTATCCCTGTGATGAGATCCATGGAGGGCCGAAGCCCCCAATTCCTTGGCCACTCGTCAGCCAACACGACGGTCACGTCGGACCCCGTGTCCAGCATCCCCCTCACGTGCACCGCGGACTTACCGTTCAGCAGCCTGCACGAAAGGGAAGGCCTATCTGCGCCCAGTGTGGTGACATACATTGAGGCGGGAGCCCGCCTACGTCTCGGATTGTATTCTGGCAGCGTCATGGCGTGCTCCAGCCACTGTCCCCTTGGTATAAACCAAGGGGCGCTGTCACATGCGGCTACTAATTTGAAAGTCTCTCCCGGAATGATGGTCACAACTTGTCGGAGGACGAAGAACCCAGGCGGGCTCTTCGTGGAGTCCCCCACTATCAGTATGTCTGTCCGTTTAAAAATGTCCCCACACAGGAACACCTTAAAAGTCTGAAAGTCTGTGGTGGTGACATGTTGGGGAGCTGCACACACAAGATGGAAACGTCTGCCCCATGCCTCAGGAGGGCTCCCCTCCTCCGCCGATGACCAGGCGGCTGGCCTCTCCGTAGCGGCATCCGTGGTCGAGGTGGCGTCAGCATTTAATTTGTTGTCATAGCGTGGTGCTGTTCCGCGCTCCTCTGCCCATTTCCCTTGCTCCTCTGACAGCCCGGGCAGAGCGCCGCTACGGAGCCTGTGGTGGACGTAGAGAGAGGAGGCTTACCTCTCCTGGGCTTTGGACAATTCCATGCTATGTGGTGCAGCTCACCACAGTTGAAACAGTGGAGGTGTCCTGTGCGATCTGTTGGCTGATGCGCCGTCGAATCAGCGGCGGCGGCAGTTGATGTCCCTGTGACGGCAGTGGTGACCTTCTTCTGGAGCGTGCGATGGTGCAAGGAGGCAGGCGTGGAGGGCGGTGATTTGGGAGCGACTTCGGCGCAGGCCTCGACCATGGCCTCAATGGTAGGTCAGGGGACCTTGGGGAGGGTCTTCAGCACCGCCTTGCAGGCTGCGTTCACATTCGAGAGGGCGATTGAACGAAGCAGCTCCTTCTGATTGCCAGGGTCCTCCTCCTGCTTTGCTAGGACTGCTCTTATCCTGTCAACAAAATCTACAAAACTCTCTGAGGGGCCCTGCTTGATTACTGCATAGCTGTCCGATGGTATAGCCGCAGAGGGCATAGACTTCAAAGCCCTCAGTGCGGCCTCCTGCACCTCTGGAATGACATTGGTAGGGATCTGTGCGGCCTGCTCTTCTCCTTTTGAAAAGTCCCCCTCACCCGCCAGGTGGTCCATAGTGAGGTGGTCGAGGTCTGCATCCGCCTCATAAACTTCCAACAACTCCTCTAACAGCCACTTCCATGCATGCTCCCAAGTCCCGTACCTAGACTCCCCCAGTATGCCATCCATTATCGACTTGAGGTCTTCCGGGACCAACAGGTTGGCCTGGAAGGTGGCCTTCAGCATATTCTGGCATACTGGGGCCTCCAACCCATGGTCTCCCAACAATTTGACCAAATCCCGAAGGGTGTTAAATGGGAATGGTTCCCACTTGGGGTTGCGACCCCTTCAGTTCAAGTGAACCGGAAAGGCCGCAAGGCCCCGATCCCCTGAGGCGGCCCAAGCCGCATCATCCAGGTCCTCGGGTTCTAGATCCGAACCTGAGGAGGCCTGGGCCTGGTCCTCATAGGCCTCAGCGTAAGCCTTGGCCTTCAGGCCTCCAGGTTCTAGGTATCGGGACCTAGAATTCCAGTACGCCTTGACCTTCCTTCGCTCGGGTTCTAGGTGCGGGAACCCGAGGGAGGGGCGCGAGGGCCAGGCTACCGGGAGGCGGCGCGCAAGGGTACGGAGGCCACGCGGGCTCGGTGGATGGTCCCCGTGGCATGGGAGGGGCCCAACACGACGCGACCCCTTCGCACAACCGCGAAAACTTTGGGGCGGCCCAAGGGGCGGAGCACTGAGGGGGAGGGCTCAGGGGAGGAGTTGCTGCCGTCGCTTTCGGGGGAGGCGTCCGAGTCAAAAAAGTCCTGTTGAGTGGCAGGGGCTTTCGCGCCACCTGCGAAGTGGCCGGTGCCATTTTGGCTGCTGTGGCGGCCATTTTGAAAAGAACTTTTGGGGGGCGCAACTGGTGCAATGGGGTATGTGGGCATAGGTAGTATGTCTAAGGGAAGGTCCGCCGAGGGGTGATCAGTCCCTTGACGGTGGGGACGCCGTGGGGAGCACGAGGGGCTGGGGGAAAAGGAGACCGGACGCGACCCACGACATTTTAGGGACGAGGGTGCAGGGGAAGAGGGTGTAGGGGTAGAGGGGTGAGGGCGAACTGGGGTCCCAGCATTCCCTTTCTCCCTCTCCCTTAAACAATCGCAAATGGAAATCAAAAGCGAAAAAAAAGATCCAACCCCTTTCTCCCCCACACGCGAAGCGTGTGTTAGAACACCCCCAACTTCATCCCAAAATTTTAAATCATAAACTAACAGAACAGAAACGGAACACAAATTAACAAAAGCCCACCGAATAAATTTTTTCAACGAAACCTTATCAAAATCTTTTCCCCCTTCTACAAGGATTTTCTTAACTTGGGTATAAACCTCCCTCTGGGATTGGGATAGGCGAGCTCCCATTTTTGATCCCAAACTAAAATCTGTTCCCTTGGACAGAAATGAAAATTGGGGAAAATAAAAGCTGTACCCAGGAACCCCACACTACTTACTTTCCCATGCGGTCAGGGCTGCGCAGTGCTTTCTCCTGGAGCCTCTCGCTCCTCTCTTTGACTGTCGCCTCCGGTCGGTCCTCTCAGCGGCACCAAGGAATGTACCTTCTTGGCTCTCTGCTCCTCCTTGGGTACAGTGGGGGGGTCCAAGGGAGACAGTCCCCAGCAGCACCCAAAGGCTCCTTGGTCCGTTGAGGAGTTGCTTCGGTGCGGTCCTTCACGATCGGGCTCGTGAAACCGAGCACCGATCGATCAGGCGGCTGATCACCCAAGGCACGCCTCTGTGCGTCGAGGGTCGTTCGCGTAGGGAGGTGTGGACCTGCTGACTAGTGTCCAGTGCCCCACACTGGGCGCCAGCTGTTGTGGACATGCCTGCCCGGCTGTTGGTCCCTGGTTGCAGACCCAGCGTGTGCGACAGTGAGGTCCACTGCCCCAGGAGCAGGTCCCTCAAGTCGCTGGGAGTGGAATCCCTTGCGTCGTCTGCAGCCTTAGCCTATGTGGCTATGGTGCGTCGTCTTCGCTGGGGTATCCGGGAGGGTTCTTACCCGAGAGGCACAATGACACATGGACACAGAGTGTGTGTATCAGGGAGCCAGGGTCGGGAAAGACCCCAAGCCCTCGGTGCAGCCACTTTTATTGAGAAGACAACGACCAATCACCGAGCACCCGGGAGGAGGGACAAGGGAGGAGCAAGGAGGTAAGGTCCAATGGAGATAACACGGGGGAGGAGGAAGGGTAATAGATATAACACTAAACCAATAGACAACCGAGTAACATGGAACATTCTAGAAAGCAGGTGGGGGAAAAGTGGGACTGACAGGCAGGTTGCCCTATCAGGCCAGGGCGTCTGGCCTCTTCGTGGCCCGTCCCATTTCTGGGCTCAACCACCAGGGAGCACTGCCCCAGGGGTGTCCCTTTACAACTCTGTAACTTCCCAGGGTTTTGAGACCAGGAAAGGCAGGGCAACCACCCCCACATGTGACAACTTTTTTTAGATCATAGTGAAATAGGATTTTTCAGAAGGGATGGCTGAAAAATACCATATTCTGAATGTTTTAAAGCTTTTCTCTTTGTTGGAATTTTATTTAAGAGAAGAATACCATTACATTAAGACCACTTTGAAGTCCCATCACACATCCATATAATAAATGCCTCTATTACCAGATTTATTTGCTTGCATATATTAAGTTTTTAAAAGCTAAAGAAAGGTCAAGAAGGAAATCAAATATTTCTGTTATCTAAATAAAATATTTCAACATAATTCTGTGAGGTTTTATTTTTGAAAACGTATTTTTTGTACATGTGTTAAGTAAATGGATTTTTTATACTAATTCTTCCTTGACTTAGTACATTTAGCAACACATACATATTGCTGACTTCGCCAAGCAGCCAGGGCTAAAGTCAGAAGAATAATCAGCTTGATAATCAGCAAATTTAAAAACAGGTCACCAAAAATAAGGTGGTGTTTCATGTAATGCGAATGGCTGCAAAATTCCTCAACCTTTTTTGTTAGTAAGGTGACATTACTTCTCCTAGTATTTCTCCTCTTGTTCCATTAGAAATAATACAGCATTTAAAGGCGGCCTAGATGTTGAAATTGCATGTTGAGTCTCGCTGTGAACGGAGTCACTTTTCCCCATGGCAGCCCTGGCAGTGCTGGGCTTTGCATCATGGCTAGGAAGGTGCTAACAGCCAGTCCTTTGGCTGAGCAGCGCTGGTGCAGCAGCAGCACTGCCCCTCCAAATGTTCTACCCCTCACCAGTAGGCTGGAGATGGCAAGATCTTGGGAGGCAACACAGCCAGGATGATTGACCCAAACTGACCAAAGGAATATTCCACACTATATGATGCCTGCTCAGCTATAAAAACAAAGAGAAAATGTGTGTCGGGTGTGGGAGAAACAAGGGGGGGTTTGGGGCATAACACTTATCTTCCAGAACAACCATTACATGTACTGAAGCTCTGCTTCCTGGGAAGTGGCTGTACACCACCTGCTGCTATGAAGTAGACAATAAAACCTTTGTTTTCCTTCACTTCCATGCACAGCCTTTGGTATTGCTTTCTTAAACTGCCCTTAATTTGAACCATGATTTTTTTTCATCTTATTTTGTCCCCTTCCTGGCCTGCTGAGGAGGTGAATGGTAGAATGTCTTCATGGGTACCAATTCTCCAACCAAGGTCAACCCATCATAATTAGATATAATAATAGAATTGCCTCTACAACATTTCACAAAGCAGAAAGCACTTGTTTGCATTTTAAACTGCCGAAATGGCTCTTTAGTTTGAGGTAAGTATCTGTTTTAGTTCTGAGGGTTCCTCGCTTACAGCCTCAAAGACCTATAGTAGAGTTAAGATTAGTCCTTGTCCAATACCAGATCAAATTTGGACCACATATTTTATTCAGGCATATAGAGAGGAACACAACAGCTCTTTCATGCTGTGGCCCAAACATATCCTTTGCAATGTTTCATACTCTTGATCACAAAATATTGAGCTGCAGATCTCATTACAGAAAATACTGTGAAGGTCGCTGCTGTGGCAATGTTCAGGTCACTCCAAAATATTATTTTTATGGTCCTCATTCTTGTATGCAAGCAGATAAATGTGAAAAAACCCCAATGACCGTACTTCAAAAGGTGGGCTCACCAAGGACTGGGTCCGTCACCAATAGATAATGTGCTTTTCTGGGTAAATTAAAACATGTGCTTGTAACTATGTCAGATGTAATACAGGTAATATTTCCCAAAGTACCTTCATGCTTCTATGTAACTTCCAGTTAGAACTGAAAGTAGTGCAAGCAAAATAAAAACATTCAAAAGGTATGTTGGAATGTCCTTTTCAAGATTTTTATAGGTCATTTGAAGTTAGCTCAGACCTTTTAAAATTGCTATCAGGAGACACATTCTCAAGAGAGAATGTTTCAGAGCAGATGGGATTTTGTCTAGGCGATTTTTTTTTATCTTGAAATGGTCATCCACCCTTAAAATGTCTCAAAGAAATTTACATAATTCTCTAAATTCTATTCTTGCCTATTTTTCACTCTTAAAGACACTGCATATCTGCCTGTGTTAATATCTTATTTCAGTCTCAGAAAAAATACTCTTATTTTTCCAAATAGAATAAAAAACATCAGCAAATAAACACTGGCTTCAGAAAATTTTTCTGACTTGTTTTCTCTTTCAATACTGCTTTACATTTCTTTTGTGAATGAGTTTTACAGGGGTTTTTTGGCTTGTTTGTTTGATTGCTTGATTGATTTGTTTTGTTTCTATTGCTAAGAATTTTTGGGGGGATTTTTTGGGGGGATTTTTTTCATTTAAGGGACAATTTTAATTGAAGATAAAACACTACTTGTCACAGAACCTTTATTTATTTATTAGGTGTACTGTGCCTGGCTCTTAGATGTCAAAAAGCTTTCACTTTTTAAAAATCTCTCTCATTTTTTCCCCATTAGAAGTCATGGAAAGAAGAGTGTATGTCACCAGCTCTTGCTAATGAAGAATGTTTCATGATAATTTGCATTATTTATATACAAGCACAGGCATTCTACAGGCTGGTTTTGAGGTTCATTGTAGGACAAATACATACAGAATAGTTGTTACTGGTGCTGGAGTTTTTAAGGTTGAGCCTGTGCTGCTTCATCAGTAATCCAGCTGTTCCTCACTAGGCACTTTCAGGCACAAATCCAAAGGGATTGGAAGTTCACCTGTGCATTTAAATTCAAGACCAACTCCATAAAAATGTGCACATACTTAACTGCTATAAATGGATGTACATTTCAATTCACTTAAATAAGAAATTAAGATTTTAAAGAAAGGTTACAAACTTTTGTTGCTCTGACCCCAAGGAAGGGAATGTAAGGGGATGCACAATATCTTATCCTTACATATTCAGCTGTAATCTAATAGGAAACATTTATCTACCAAAGTTCAAGAAAACTGAAGCACTTCTTGATACTGCTTTTATGTTCAATAGCTTGACAGAAGACTTGAGTTGCTGCTTTTTTTTGTAGTTCCCTCAGTACAAGTTACGATATTGAGCATATCACAGAAACCTGCTTAGAAGGGTTTACGTCAGTTACAGGGTTGGCTACTCTTAATTTCTAGGGAAAGCTTTGTTTAATAATTCTGGCTCAGGTGTTTTTTTCCAATAACTTAGAGTCAGTACCTAGGCATCATGTAACATTATTGACTCACAAAACAAAACAATAGAATTTCTTAAATTAAAAATCCTTAATGCAATGTATTTTTAATTTAATCTGCAAATAATTACTTTTAAAATTATCTGTTCAGAGGCTCTAAACAGGAGAGGACTCACTGTTCATTCTCTCCAGTGAGAGAAGAACTGTCTGAAGGGTGCTGATTAAGAGTCTTTTAAAGACCTTAACTTGCTTCAATGAGAATTGTGATTTGTTTTTAATGTGGCAGTCACTGGTAAGTATTTATACTTCTTCCCACTACAGTTGTATGTTGCTGGAGGTTTTACAGTTTCATTCAGGCATGACTTAAATGCCATTTTTCACAGATCCTGGATAAATTACGAGTCTTAATGTAAAGGAATTTGAGTGAATAATTTTCAGTGAATAATTTATTCAGAAAATGTAACCTCTTTTTTGCTTAACTTCTCTGTGAACAATGATTGTAGGAATATATTTGCTTTCTATCACTAGTCAAATAATTATTTTTGTAAAAAGATCCTATCCCTTACTTTTCTTCTCCAATATACAAAGTTGTTATTCACTGGTTGAGATAAGTTACTTTTGCTTTATGATTAAGACTCTTGCTTGCCAGGAGATTTAGTGTGTCTATTAGTAAAGCACTCATTGAGTGCAGAAAGAGATGCTAAAAAGATGAGACTTCCAGGAAGTCGCATTTAAATCTCATGTAGGCCTAGCAGACACCCAATGTGTCTACCAAATTACATGGCCAATTAGCTATCCTGATTCAATAGTTTAGGCACTGATGGTTGGTCATTAGAATAGCTATGACCACCAAAAGCAGTGGAGCCCAAACTCTTGGGCTAAATTAGCAACACAATGGGAATTTTTTGGGCGTTTCACAAGGGTGGTGCATGGTTTAAGGGAATTATATCTGCATATGATATCAAAGGTTGCAAAGATGGGGTGGTGGTTAATGAGGAAGTATTCGACAGAATGGAACCTGAGCATGATGTAAATTATACAGAATAAGGGGTGAAGAATGGAGTGGTTTGGGCTGGGATAGATTTAATTTTCTCCATACATTTTGGGATTGTGATGAAAACAGTGTTAATACAGAGATGTTTTTGTTACTGCTGAGCAGAGCTTACCCAGAGTCAAGGCCTTTCCTGCCTCTCAAGCCACGCCACAAGTGAGGAGGTGAACAAGAAATTGAGCCAAGTGACCCAAGTGATATCCCAGACCATATGGCATGCTCAGCATACCATATGGATAGGAAGTAGTGTAAATTTGGAGATAGCATTTGTCTGTCCAAGTCACCATTATGTGTGATGAAGCCCTGATTTCCTGGGAATGGCTGAACACCTGATGCCCATGGAAAGTGAATGAATTCTTTCTTTTGCTTTGTTTGTGGGCAAAGCTTTTGCTTTACCATTAACCTGTCTTTATCTCAAGCCTGTCACCGTCCGCCTTCCGTCTGATGGTCTGGGCGTCACAGATCAAAGGCGGATGCGACGAGGGTCCTCGGTGGCCAGCCTCGTCCCCTGTCGCCGGGAGTTCAGTTTCCCTAGCTCAATGTCTGTGATCCAGAGAGGCAAACTAGATACCACACTGTGTAGCTGTAAGAGGGAATCTTCCAACCTGGGTAAAAGAGACACTGTAGCCGAGAGGTTACCAGCACTCTGTGGCACCAGGGTCGGAAGACCCCGAGCCCTCAGTGACACAGCCTTTTATTGTAAACAATCTACCAATCACAGAGGGACTCGGGGGAGGAACTAGGGTCGAGCATGGGACAGGGAACCAACCAGGAAGGCAAGGGGGTGGAGAAGGGGTAACAGACAACAGGGGGATACAATCAGCAACCGAATATTACAGAACTTACTAGAACATGGGGGTGGTGAACAATAGGTGGGCAGGTGGTGCTACCCAATCAGCCCAGAGGATGTACACTTCTCCGAGGCCCATCCTACTTGGGCTAAACCAAGTCTTGCCCCGCCTCAGGGGAATCCTCTTCTTCCCCCCAGGGCTTCCTTAATGGGAAATCCCCTTGGGCAACTTGCACCACCGCCACATCTTCCCCATTTTTATTACTTAAAGAAAGTAAACGGTTTACTAGGGAGACAACAAAACACTTAAGACAACTTAAAGAACACAACCCAATAAAAACTATCAACAGAACCAAAAGCAAAAAGAAGGGCACTTAAAATCAGATCAACAAAAAGGTAACACAAACTCCCCCTTTCAAGCCCATTATTTTTTTTTTTTTCTTTTACTTTCCGTATTCCCTCACTCCTCCCACTGGGGCTAAGTAAGCAAGTGACTGGGTGGTCCTTGGTTGCTGGATGGGGTTAAACCATGACAATAGCAAAGAACTAAAACAGGAAGAAGAAAGAAACAAACCACACTAACACCTGTTCTAGGAATCTAATTTCTGGTTGAAATGCTGTCCAGTATTATGAATCTCAGGCTTCTCATGCAATATGTCTGTAAAATAGTCATTTATCTATTCAGTCCATACACAAGAAGGTACTTTAAGGCAGAAATCAAGCCATGTCTTGGAAAGCTGCTGGTATATTTTAGTGGGAACAGATTCTTCTGTGAGATGATTATTTCCACCCACCTTGCCTGACAAAAGCAGAGGGAAGATAAAAGTATGATGCTTCCTTTTATTCAAAAATCAGCATCTGGATCACTGGTTCAGGGTATTGGAGGTGTAAATCCTTTTTCCACCTGTGTTCATCCAAACTTGTAAATAATTGCTGGAGCAGTGGTGTTTGTGATATGACCTTCTTCACAGTCTTTACGAATTTTTTGTTTACCTCCTCTCTAACTACCTAACTCCATCCCTCCTAAACAATTGTCAGAGAACCAGTTTTAAATGGTTCCAGGAGCACTTTTCACTTTGGAATATACTTCTTGGAGTGTTGCATTTGTTTCCTGTGAATGCTTTTTCTGATAAAAAAATTACTGGCCTGACTATACATGCAAAAACTCTTCATAAAGATACCATTCTTACACTATTGACAAACTTAAGGATTGCCCAGAGGAATATGATCTCAGAACAGACTAAGAACACTGCTTTCATGCTACTAAAATACCACATCTGATAACCACTGCTATTGTATGTGGCACACAGATGCTAAAAGCAGCACTTTGGAAGGTAAGCACGGTGAGATGTTGTTTGGATGATGCAACAGTGCATTCCAAGATTGGCATTCACAATTAATTCAGCACCAGTGGTTGTCTAGACAAGTGTAATCATGTTTTATTTACTTCATCCAACACCACTTCTCTTTCTGTAAAGCTTCTTATTTCACACTTCACAGTTAGTCCCATTCTTTGTACTGTTCAACATGAGCAGCAGGAGCCTGCCCCCCACTGAGATACTTGTTTCACCCAGTGAGAAGGTGCATGTATTACTGAAAAAACACCATGATCTGGCCTATGCATTTTAAAGACTTTCTTTCACAATGGTGTTTCATATTCATACTCTTTTGACCTTTTAGGATTAGCATTGCCTTTGAAGGAAGAGACAAGAGAATCTAGTACATTTTCATAAAAAATTCACATTCAGTGCTGGTTTTTTATGCCCACATTCTCAAGTTTTACAACTTCCCTTTTAAAAGTTTCTCTTTTCTGCCTCTATTTCAAAGTGATAAACATGCTTTCTTTTTGTCCCTCTCTGCCTCCCATTTACACAAAAGTAATCCCTTTTCTTGTCCACAGTTGTATATATTCAAATTAAAACAGGTACAGTGTGCTAACCGTTCTTATAATACCTTGGCTGATCTTGAGTAATTATGTTCTCTTCTTCATTGTTTAATACTACTAATTGTTCAAAGTATTGTAGAGTCCAAAACTTGTTTTGAATAACAAGCTAAGCATGTTATTTTTCATTACTTGAAAGAGAAAGACAGATAGAAGAGAGAGTATAAGGAAATTAATCACATATATAATAACATTTTTTTAACCTCCTAAATCAGCAACAGAATTGAAATTAACTAGGTTATACCAAGAAATGTAGATCACAGGTAGTTTGTGAATTATAATGAAAGATGTAAAATACAACAGAGATAAGAAAAACATTGGCATATATTTATAAATATAATCTTAAAACTGCAGTAATGTCTTCATACTGTATGATCATCTTAAGGCAGATTGTTTTAAGAAGGAACAGGTTTTAAGAATTTTTTTCTCCCTTTTATATCCTGCAAAGATTAAACATGGACTTTGATTCAGAAATTGTAAATGAGCATTCAAAACTAATCTGAACTATTGTGCCTGTTTTCCCCCACAGTAATTGATGTATTCAATGCATAAGAATGCATCAAATCATTGGTATGCATGACAGAAATCAGACAGAAGGATCTATGCCATATTATGGATGTTAATAAAATGGGCAAGATATGAACCAGATTCAGCTAGACCAAAATATTAACTCTGCATTTACATGTAAACATTGACTGTTTGTTATATTTTAAAAGTTAGGAAGACTGCTTAGCAGAGATTCTCTTTTCATTATTTCCACTACCTTCCCCTGATGATTATTTCTTCACGTGACAGAGATGGAGGAATTCTTTTCAGTTCTGCTGAGCCTTGTACCTCAAAATATGCGCAGATGTGCATCTGTGTGTGCCTGCACATGTATGGCTGCATCTGTGGAAGATCAAATATATAACAGACAGATTACAACCCTTGCCACTGTTTTTACTTTTAGCTTTTCTGACACGTAGATCATGGTTTGGACTTTCAGAAACCATTACACAAGACTTCCCTTAGCTATGACACATTTATCAAGACTTAAATGAAGGATTAACATCAAGACACCTTGAAAGAAATCTTCCATTAAGATGAAAGACATTTAAAACCACAAGGATTATTCTATTATCAAATCCAACCTGTGATTTCCATGGAAATCTACTTTTAATTTCTCATTCAATTTACCAAGTTTGAGTCCTAATTGATGCCATAAAACCTGTTTCTCCTACTACTTACTGGATTTCCAAATACATTTTTCTTGCTTTCTTCCATAGTTTTGACATTCCTTCTCTAAAAATTTCTTCAAAGCTACCAAGTTCCTGCCTTTGATATGATGTCCACCAAAAGTCTTGACATCTCTTAACTGGATAGAAAATTGTCTAAAAAACTAGGTCTCTTTCTGGTGAGGATTCCTATTTCCTGAATGCAAGCACCAGTTTCACTGAACTTCAGTCTAAAATAAAAGTAGATAACTTCTAAGAGAAAACCTGGAAATACAGTGTTGCCTAACTGAAGAGTGCTGCTACTCAAAAACATTTATCTTTTGTTCTTCAGTTAGTCTGTGGCTTTGGGAGACTCCTGAGGTGAGTTCATTCAGGACTGAGGACTCAGCACTTCTTGTGTTACAACTCTTGCAGTGGCTTCCCTGTAAAAACGATGAGGTTCAAACGATGAGGACTTAAAGCCCCAGGTCCCAGTCCTGCTGCCAGCACACTAGGAGTCCACAAGGGAGGAGTATGGGAGATATGACCTTGTTCCAGTGACAAACATTTCAGTCTCAATTACAAGTACTAATGCTTGGTTCTGTGGGAAATTTTCTAATATGGTCTAGCCCCTTACCCATTATTCTAAGTACTGTTTTACCATATTCTGTTGGGTTTTCTGTAGCCATTTATCCATCTTTTCTTAGCCTATTTTCAGTTTCCAAGATTTTAAAGGCAGTCACCCTCATTGTCTTGTTTACACCGCTTTGAACCTTCAATTTGTAAGTCATATTTAACATTCTTTCTTTTCAATACACTGGTAACTTACACAGGAAAAATATCATATAACACATGAGAATATTCTTACTAACAAAATTGTGGTAGAAAATCTGACTTACCCTTTAATTATATTCTAACTAAAAATATTTTCCGCAGATCTACCTTAGTCATGTGTGCTTATTACAAGACGAGGAGATAAGACAATAAGGACTTCATCCCACATTTTCCCATTACATGATCTGATGCAAGAAGTGGCAATTTTCTTCCAGAGACAAATTTACCATCTTGTCACTATCACACATGGAAAATATAATCTGTCACAGGGAAATTAGTCCACCATTGTGTTCTTTTCCACTTGGCTTTTGGAGGTCAATAAAGCTAAACTTGAAGACAAACCTTTTACCTGTATGTGTAACTTTGCTTGCTACTCATGACAGCTTTGCAGAGCTACAATAGTTTTGAATAAATAGACTCTCTTTTAGGTCATACATTTTTAATAGAATTGGAAGATAATTTCTGCTTATGAAGCAACCTGCAGGTACATGGACATAAAGTTATGCTATTAGTTACACATGATTATGCACAGAAGGGCTGGTTTCAACCTTCTGTCCCACAAGTGATCAGTAATTGAGAGATGGTTACACATTAGCTTGGAAAGCAAAATACCTAATTTCTGCACTATTTCTCATAAAATATTGGGTGATGTTATGAAATATAAGCATTTTGCTGAAGAATGTTGACTGCTCTGTACTTCATGTATGGTTTTACATTCATAGGAAAGTTATTCACCAGAAAAAGAAACTTTATTTCCTCTTTTCTGCAGCATAGAAATTGACAAAACCAGTGCTGAGATATAAGCCTCTTTGAAGAGGACTTTGTAGTTAAAAAGATGCAAATCCTTTGACTATAGGTTCCCTGTGAGGCATAGTTTATGTGTGGTTGCATAGTTAGAAACTACATGGAGTTTTCAGTAGGTGACATGAAACACATCCATAGTAATTGTGAAATGCTATGCTAAAGAAGCCATCTTTTTGATAAAAGTAGGCAGTTAGTATACCTAAGATCTATTGTACTAGTCCTGCCTGTTTTTCCTATTTAATTACTTGTGAAAGTGAATAACTTTTAGAAATGCTATTGTGATTAATGTGCAGAGATGTCAAAGGAAAATAGATCCTGGTTCTGCTAATTGCTCTACTGATGGCTCTTAAAGAGTGAAAATGCTAACCATTGCAATGATAAGATGAAGAGAGTGAAGAAAGGAGGAAAGGAAACCTGTTGCTAATTAAATTTAAACCATTCATCTAAAATAAGGATGTAAATAGGCTTTGTAAGAAGTAACTTTGTTTTTTGAGATGCATTGAGGTTCTTTTGCTGCATCATGAAACCATCATGAAAGAGAACTGGACATCAAGCATAAATATACAACAGTTAAAGTGGAAAATAATTCACTTCTGCTCTACTTCTAGATCATTCCCTCTCTTTTGCTTTTTTCCGGGTGCATCCCCAATTTCAGCTGTCCCAGACTGCCTGTATTCAGAAATCCATTTCACAGAGCCACAGGGAAAAGTGAATTGAAAAGCTGTGATGATCATGATATGTTCCTGGGTTAAAGGATTCCTAGAAATAGACCCCAGCTCTGCACTGACTTCATTCTATTCTGTGCACACATACAAGATGCAAATGGTGAAGCTGAAAAAATTAAAAGGCTAAACAGTGATCATTGATACATTCATTGTCATCACTCCCCGAGCCAAACACTACTTCATAAAAACATGTTACTCCTTCTGACTCTCAGTCAGTGAATCTAAATGAAACTCAAAGAATCTATTTCAAACCTATGTTATTAACATACAACAAACATTCTTTTGTTTTGCTGCACTTGTGGGCTTAGCCAAAGTGCAGATGCAAACTCAAGACATTAGCTCTTTACAAAAACATACCTTGGTGGTGGACAAGTACTCAGCTGTTGTATCTTCAATGTAAAGAAACAAAACTGTCAAGAAAATCTACCAATTCCTGCCAAGAATTATGAACATACCTCATTTTCCTCAAAGGCAGCTGGCACATGTAATTAAGCTACAGTAATTGTTTTCTAGAGGGATGTGAGGAAATGGCACTCCTGTTCCACTGACACGTGGAGGTCAGAGTCATCTCCTCTGAAGAAAATCTCACCTAAGGATTGCAGATTCTGTTCTGTCTTCTTACACTACATTGTTTTTATCCAAGTAATTGAATTGTCTGCATTTCTACTAAAGTTGGGTGATATGCTAACTATTGTGTTCTATGTAAAACAAAAACAAAGCCTACCTCTCTTAGAATATACTGCTCTTTATTCTGCCAAATACCATCTTGAATTTTCTAACATGCAACTCCACAGGCAAGTATCAATAATGGGCATATCAAGTTCATTAAAGTCTGCATCACTCAGTCAGTTTACTATTTGTAACAATCAAATTCAGTCCACACTATCTTCTGGAGTTAGAAATATCCACCTACAGTTTTTAACCAAGTCAAACGCTAACTCCCATAATTTAATTATGTACATTATGTAAACAGGTTAGTCTTTCCATCTTCATGTTTTCTTATCATCTGGAAGAGCTTAAATTATATGATAAGATGGATATTTATTGTAAAATGGACATAGTGTGATAATGAAAGTGTAGTCATTTGCAAAACATCAAATAGATCTACAAATGTAAAAATGTTCATCATTTTTTGAAAATGAATCATAATTTTTACCTTCTCAGGTCTAATATTAGGTAAAAGTCAAACCAACTTTGTGTGTACCTTTGTCCAAATTCTAAATTATGTTCTTATTTATCAATAACTTATTCTGTGTTAAGAATAGCTCTTTATTGCATTTCACTGAGATGACAGTCTACACACAGAAGAAAGACATCTGTATTCACTCTTCACGTATTTTTGATTTTCAGCATATTTATTTCAATGATGCATTTATTGTCTCAACAAAGTTTCTCAGCAATTCTAAAATATCTGTGTCCTTGAGGAAAGAACTGTTTCTACTGACTTACAAGTTGCATGCTATTAAACTATATGTTAAGAGCTGGTTTACATTTATTAGAGCTAAATATTTCAAGACAATGATGTCAATTTCTCTGATGGGGAAACTGTACAGAAGATAGAAGTTCCATTAGGTATTTGGAAAGAAAACTTGCATAATAGTTGATTGCGAAATATCTATTTATTTGTCAGAATGAAAGATTCTGTGAAGCTGAAAAGATATGTTTCGAGGAAAAAAGGAAACATATAAAGTGGAAAACCTACTTATTTTCCAAGCTATTTTTATTTTACTTTCCTTAATTCACCTAGATGAGGAGAGAATCTTGTATTTCAAAGGTTCATCAGTGGTACCTAACCTGCATTTGACTTATAAGAGTTTCAAATAATTGAAAAGGCATCTCACAGACACCTGTGAACTTTGTAGTCAATAGCTTCCTGAGCAAAACTCTACTTGATAATTGGTTGGTCATTTTAAGCAACCACTCTCTGGAGCTGAGAGAGGAATCACTGCAGTATTCTTATAATGATAAAATAAACTATAAACAAACTATGAAAAACAACATTGGATAAAACAGAGGCCTTAAGATGAAAAAACCATAAACACCATCCTTAAAACATTTAAGATAGATGACAAATTTGCAAGTGTCAGTTAATAACTATTTTTATTTGCTTGGTATTACTGTATGGATTCAGTTTTCTTCTAAAGAAAATATTTAAACCCTGATCCTGAATGATTTGTGTAATGAGTTTTCTTTCCAAATTGAAAAAAAAAATTTTACCCCTAAAAGCCCAAAAGGATTCTCACTGCCAATATTTAGCTGATATTAAGCTGCACAGTACTTAGAGTCAGTGGGCATTTGCATTTTGACAGTAAAATGTCCTCAGGGAAGTAAACCTCTGTTTCCAAATATGCATATCCATGCTCTCTAAATTTGATACTTATTAGTAAGAAAGGCCTTGGGCATTGTGAATAAGTATATGTGCATAGAAATCCACTATGCTTATGATGAGAGTCCTATTACACTAGCAAAGCAAAAATTTGCATTTTTCAAGCAAGCTGCTCATGCAAGGACCAATTATGCAGCACAGTGGATTAAATCCATCTGGACTGTGTCCTTCTTTTTAAACTGGGAGCCTATCCCCAAGGCTGGGAGTAACATTGCCACAAATGCAGTGTATCCAGACATCTTTCTCTCACTAACTTGTTAAGAGCTTTAATGTAAACATTTAGAGCAAAATTTTTAACTTCAGGTAGGAGCATGAAGGTGGAATGGGATATATTTGTTTTGTGTTGCTTCTAAACGGCTGATGAAGCAGCTGTTTAGAAGTGACTGAAAGACAGAAATACTGGTGAAAAGATATTGAGTGCTCTCAGATATCAAAACTCTTCTATTGGCAGTATTCTGATTAGAGTTAAATATTCTTGCAGTATTTTTTCAGAAAGACCCAGTGGACATCCACTGCTGGAAGACATTTATGAAGCAGCAACTCTGCATAACTAGAGGCTTCACCCCAGCTACATCTAAATTACTGAGCTGGCTAAACCCACCTTTTCAGTTCTTTTGGTGTCTGACACATTGATCTCTTCTGGCTGCCTGTCTGAGGTGCTCAGAAATACCAGTGGCTGTCATTTCAACAACTTTTTGTTAATCCAGCTTATGGTGTTAAATTCTGCAGAATAAATTTTTCATTGATATTTCTGCAAGCCAATAAAAAGACTGAAGGATAGTCAATCTGGAGAACATGGAAAGAGGTTTAAATCTTTCCCTGTTTCTACTGTATTTTATATTCTCTTGAGAAAATCAGTCCATTAAACTAAGAAAATTCACAAGTAATATTAAATAGTGGCTATCCTCAAAAGTACATATTTTACATTATTCTTCCCCCAAGAATAACAGTTGTGATATGAATTATGTTTCTTACCTTCAGAGCACTCTAGGGTGAATTATTTAGTGCAAATTAAACCCTGAATCTTGCTTAAACACACTTTCCAAACCTCAGTCTCCACAATTTGCACCAAATAGGCGATCTTTGTTAAGAAACAAGAGCTAACATTAGCATCCCTTTGGAAGGTTGCATACCACTGAGACTTCATTACCACGGAAAAAATGTTACAAAAGTAAACATAAATAATGCAAAAAGCATTGATCAAAATCTGATCTAATTTCAACAAAGGATTCTTTACTGCAGAAGTAGTCTTCTAAAAGTCAAAACCACAGACTACCATTCAATAGAAATCTATCAAAACCTAGCCTCTAAATTAGTATCTTGTAAATAAAGATAATAAGAGTTGCACACTAATCCCTTCCCCTTAAAAGACTTAATAGTTAAACTCAAGCAAAACAGAAAATAAATCTTATGTTGCATAATTCTCATTTTTTACTCATAAGACTCATTAACTCACAAATAATCAGCCATCAGCCATTGTTATAGGGGATTTAAACATTCTGATTTGTATGTAGTTTTTTGGGTTAGTTGTATTCACAGATGCACTAAGCATTAACTGCCATTTACAAGAAAACCTCAGAATACTTAAAAAACCTGCTTAAAGTAGTTTTCAGTTCAGGAATTACAAGAAAAAGGTCCTTTAGCACAGTCAGATTGAAGACTGAGCTCCTATAACCACATTTTCTGCAAATGGAGGTGATGTTACTGATGAGCCAAGAAAGAAGCTCAAAAAGAAGCTTTGTAACATCTACAGGTGAATATAAGAATTTAGAACAGTGAAAGAAAATTTTATTCCTGAAATCTCAGTCTCATTTATGAATTGGCAGCAGACACTCAAACTCCAGATGTAACTCAGCATAGTCTTGGTTTTTAGAGAAATTATTTTTAGAGTTGTACCCTCCATATATGTTCACCTACTTGTCTGTTAATTCATTTAATAAATTTAATGGCTTAAAATATGCTCAAGTGAGAAATAAAGCTATAGTAATTTTTTTCACTACATTTTAATCTATCACACCTCTGGATCTGAAGATAACATTTAACATTCCAACAGTAGATATGAAAGTGTATTACAAAAGAGGTTAGTATTGTTTCTATAGAGTCATAAATCAGAGCCTGAAAGGTCATCCAGCTGAGTCTGCACATCCAAGGCAGAATCAGCTGTACCTAACCCACCCAAGACACATATTCATCTAACCTGTTCTAAAATATCTCCAGTGATGGAGAGTCCATACCTTCCCAGACAACCTACTCAATTGCAGATCTGTCTTCAAAGCTGCCATGCTTTTTAAATGCCTCCCACATTCATTTTTTATGAACTCCAAGTACTTTACTTGTTACTCTGTGCCCAGGAAAAAAAAAAAAAAAAGCAAACATTTTATTCCCATTCTCTTTCAGCTTCCCTTTATACATTAGAAGGCCCTTATTATATCTCACCCCAGTCTTTTCCTGTCTAGACTAAGCAGCTTCAGTTTTTCCAGTAATTTCTATTGATGACCTCAGTTACTATCATGCGGACTATCTCCAAATGGAAAATACCTCTCTTTAAGCACAACCTGAAACTTGATCTTCCAGCAAAGGTACTGATGCTAATGAGTGGAATGAACAGAATAGTTAATATGTTTCACAGACCTTTCTTCTAATGAGGGCTACTTATGTAGAAAAGTCACATCATTAACTAAATTGGAATCATATATAGATCATTTGCTCGTCTGCTTTAAAGCTGTGCTGGAAAGAAGAAATCTGTTGGAGATCCGATCCTGTCTGTCACTATGTATTAGGTTTAAGGGTTTTTAAAGGTTTAGGCTCATTCCCGTTTATTTCCCTTTAGATACTGAGAAAAGAAAATACTAATATTTTCCTTTGATGGGACACAAAGATGAAAAATATACTGTGCCCACAGAACATCTATTAAATACTCCTTTTAAATCATTAAGACCAAATAAATTCAAATAATTAAGACTCAATTGAAGTTTCACCTGAATAACTATAAAGATAAACCAAAGAGAGGGGCCTAGGGCTCTAAATCAGGAAGTGGTCATGTTCAGCAAGCTCAATTCAAAATTATAGCAGTCCTGTATCAACTGGTAATTATGCATCTGTTCGTATTTGATCTATCTATAAATGTTAGGTATACCTACAGGTAAATACCTATATTTAAATGGGACTAGATCATTTTACCACGAGTGAATAGAAGACTTTCTCTTCACTCCCTTCACAGCTGATAAAGGTTGGTGTACAGAATTCCAGGGGGCAACTGTACTCATGCTCTGTGACTATCAAATTGTCTGCACTTTGGAGATGCTAGTTTCTTCTCACTGACTACAAAATCAGCCAAACAGCTAAGGCAGACCTCTCTATTCATCTTCTCTAGCTGATAGACATATAGGTTTGTACAAGTGATTAATATTCAGTAAAACAGAAAAATACAATTTCTGGTATAATCTCGTATAGCAGGAACTAGAGCAGAAACACCTTACACTAGACTAGGTTGGTTAAAGACCCATCCAACCTGGCCTTGAGCACTTCCAGGAATGGAACATCCACACCTCCTCTGGGCAACCTGTTCCAGTATCTCATGGTAAAGAACTTCTTCCTAAGATCCCATCTAAATCTACCCCTTTTCAGCTAAAATGTTCCGTAGCATTTGGTTGGCTCTCCTCCTTTCCCAGAGGATAGAGATTATAGTAAAGGTATAATCAACTATGATGAAGGGAGATGCATTGTTTAACTATGCTAAAATGAAGATCTAATTAAGTTTATCTGAGAAGGAACACATTTTCTTTTTTTGTTTTCTTCTTGAAGCTTGAAACATTGTTTTGCTCTGCCAACAATTTAGAAGCTTTTCTTAATAGTCAAAAGTTAAGGAACATTTTTTTTGGTTGAAAGCTGAGCTTCTTATAGTTCTAAGACCTAGTCCTGTATGAAACAAATGATAATATTTCCACAAGCAGCCACCTTGATTTCTTAGAGTTAAGCTCTAGAAAGTGAGAGGTCACAGTGCCAGAAGCAAAAGTAAAACACGAAAATATAATGAAACATTGATATAAAACTACCCCAAATAATTTACAAATAAGAAATCTGTTTTATATTAATTTCTCTTGTCTGTTGGTGATAAAATTTTTTTGTGCATTTCTATTCAAAACATTCAAATAATCAGCATTTTATTAGATTCCAAATACAACATTTTTTATGAGATTTATTGTTCATTATAGAAACACTGCCTTCTATAGGAACTACACTTTAGAAATCAATTACAACAAATGGATTTTTGCAGTGAATTTCAATTTGACAGATTACTTTTGAACATCCCCACAAAAGAATTCTCTGCAGTACCCTGCATTATGCAAAATACATCTTAATTTTGTAGCTAGGATTGCATTTAAATCCTTGGAGATACACAAATTTCTTTGTTTACTGGCAAATATTCAGATTTATGTATTTAGATAGATTCCTAGGTTTTCCCAAACCTTGAAACCATTCTGAAACATCAATCTGTAGCTGCTGTAGCAACATAAGACCAAAGCTGGAAGTTCTGTGCCACAGTCTGAGGACTCAGGCACTGAACCTTCACTCAGGCTTCCTGTCCCTATACTTTCCATCTCCTCCTTCCCCAAAATACCCAAAAACCTTTCAGAATTTGGAACAAGTATCTTTTAACACTTTCTAGGTATTGTGTACTAGGTATGAGGTGAGTTTCATAGGGTTTTTTTAATAATAATTCCGTTACCAATGCATAGCACAATAAAATCTTATTTTGTTAAAACTGAAGTTTAAATTTCAAAGTTTTTCTCAAAGGTTGTGCTTGAAAAAATTCTTGTTGAGACTGTTTAAGACAGCCCAATGACACTGGCTCTGTCATGTGTTTGTTCATTGAACAAAATTTTATTTTTCAGACAGAACTTTAATCTATTTTCAAAAGTGTCCTGGGTTGGGCCAGAGAGGTCAAAATCTAGGAAGTGATCTGGGCTGCAGGAATGCAGGAAGAAATACAACTTCCTTCCTGCGAGAGAGAGAGCCAATAATCAGGTAGTTTTAAGAATTGATAGGTAGGTAAACCAATTAAAAAGTTGGTCCGCCTTCAAGGAAAAAACCATATATAAGCAGAGACTCTCTGACGCTCTTCCTCTTTGGACCTGCTGCTGCTGTGTAGAGAGGAGCAGCTCCTGCTTCTCTCACTGGTAAGGCCCCCCCCTACCTCCTTCCGAAGGAGGGATGGGGGGGGGGAAGGGAGGTTTTACGGCAGCCGTGCCGCTGCAGCCGGGCAGGCATGGGGGAGGAACGGCTGGAATCTTCAGCAGATACAGCTCAGCCGGTGTGCCAGCTACACAAGAGGGAGAGCCAGGCCCCTGCTCTGGGCCAGGCAAGGACCAGGCCGGACTCCATCCAGCTCGGGCCAGGCCCTGCCCCGTCACCCCAGGCCCAGATGGCCCTACCAGGCCGAGCCAGCTTGGCCGAGCCAAGCAGAGACTCTTGAGAGCGTCTGGCATTCAGCTCGGACCTGTTCAAACAGCCCGGCAAAGAGCACGTGATCCTCACACTGCCGGAGAGAGAGAGAGACAGAGATTAACTCTCTCCATGCCTGGACTAAACTCACAGACACCCATCCTTCCTCGCAGAGAGAGGAACGAGTGAGGACATCGACATAGTGCAGCGCAGAGACTTTACAGTCAGTGAGGAAAGCAGAACTGATACTCACAAGGAGGTGCATGGGAAGTTGCTTCAAGAGTGAAGCTGAAAACTCTTTTGGAGAACCATGGTTGGGGACTGAGCTAATAAATTCTCTGTAATGTATGAAGATATAGTCCAAAGGGGGATGTGAGGTTCTTATTGCAGCCAATGAACTGAAATACCTAAGTACAGACAAGTAAGTGTTGAAAAAGTACAGCCTGATGAGAAACTAGAACCAAGAGAGAGGAGAGGCTGTGATCCAGAGCCCTGGTCCCGGGGAGAATGCTAGAGAACCTGAGTTGTCAGGAGAACCTGTGTTGCTAAGCACAGAAGAAGGGATTTTCTTTGTTGCTGCAATTGAACTGGCATCCTTAAAACAGGTACCCTGTGGACTGTTCATAACCCACCATAGTGGCTGTGGGAAGGCTACTGGTGTGGGAGGGATCAACCATTAAGCTGGTCTTTGCTCCGGGCGGCTGCTGATGGTGAGGCAGAAGACCCATAAAAACTGTATTTTTCTTACAGAAAATCCATGGTGTAAGCAAAAGAAACGTCTCTCCTTAAATAAACTAGAACAAGAGATGTTTCTCAGGCGGTAAACTGACTAGAGGTTGAAGTGTTGTCTTTCGTATGTTGTCAGGGAGAATGAAACGGAGAGGTTGGGAAGGAGGGGTGGTCTGAAAAGTTTGTTCTGGTTTTTCTTAGGTTTTTTTTCTTTTCCCTTTGCCTTAAGTATATTAATAAAACATCTTTGTACTTTATAAAGTTTGAGCCTGCTTTGCCTACTCCTAATCCTCATCTCACAACAAACAATCAAGTAAATTAAAGTAAGTATGCTGGCATTTAGCCACAAACCTGAATAGGCGAACTGAAACCACTACATTCAATGGTGTTTCTGCCCGGTTTCGAACCAAATAATGGGCAAATTCATGAGAGTTTGAGAAAAGGATTGATTAGGAGAAATAATAGGCAAAGCATGCATTAGAATACAAGATAAAGTAAATGATAGTAGAAACTGTGTATTGTAGTAGTCATATAAAGTCTAGAGGTGGAGGTTTGTGTAAGAAGCTTCTGTTTAGTTTAGTAGTTTTTCTTATTCTAAGTAAAGATTGTATGATTGATGTAATTTTGATAATAAGTCTTATATATGGTTTTTCCTGAAGGCGAGAGGTGGAATGTCCTGGGTTAGGCCAGAGGGGTCAAAATCTAGGAAGTGATCTGTGCTGCAGGAAGCAATACAATTTCCTTCCTGCGAGAGAGAGCCAATGATCAGGTAGTTTTAAGGATTGATAGGTAGGTAAACCAATTAAAAAGTTGATCCGCCTTCGAGGAAAAAAACCATATATAAGCAGAGACCTCTGACGCTCTTCCTCTTTGGACCTGCTGCTGCTGTGTAGAGAGGAGCAGCTCCTGCTTCTCTCACTGGTAAGGCCCCCCCCTACCTCCTTCCGAAGGAGGGATGGGGGGGGGGAAGGGAGGTTTTACGGCAGCCGTGCCGCTGCAGCCGGGCAGGCATGGGGGAGGAACGGCTGGAATCTTCAGCAGATACAGCTCAGCCGGTGTGCCAGCTACACAAGAGGGAGAGCCAGGCCCCTGCTCCGGGCCAGGCAAGGACCGGGCCGGACTCCATCCAGCTCGGGCCAGGCCCTGCCCCGTCACCCCAGGCCTAGATGGCCCCAGCAGGCCGAGCCAGCTTGGCCGAGCCAAGCAGAGACTCTGAGAGCGTCTGGCATTCAGCTCGGACCTGTTCAAGCAGCCCGGCAAAGAGCACGTGATCCTCACACTGCCAGAGAGAGAGAGACAGAAATTAACTCTCTCCATGCCTGGACTAAACTCACAGACACCCATCCTTCCTCGCAGAGAGAGGAACGAGTGAGGACATCTACATAGTGCAGCGCAGAGACTTTACAGTCAGTGAAGAAAGCAGAACTGATACTAAAAAGGGGGTGCATGGGAAGTTGCTTCAAGAGTGAAGCTGAAAACTCTTTGAAAACTCTTTTGGAGAACCATGGTTGGGGACTGAGCTAATAAATTCTCTGTAATATATGAAGATATAGTCCAAAGGGGGATGTGAGGTTCTTATTGCAGCCAATGAACTGAAATACCTAAGTACAAACAAGTAAGTGTTGAAAAAGTACAGCCTGATGAGAAACTAGAACCAAGAGAGAGGAGAGGCTGTGATCCAGAGCCCTGGTCCCGGGGAGAATGCTAGAGAACCTGAGTTGTCAGGAGAACCTGTGTTGCTGAGCACAGAAGAAGGGATTTTCTTTGTTGCTGCAATTGAACTGGCATCCTTAAAACAGGTACCCTGTGGACTGTTCATAACCCACCATAGTGGCTGTGAGAAGGCTACTGGTGTGGGAGAGATCCACCATTAAGCTGGACTTTACTCCGGGCGGCGGTTAATGGTGAGGCAGAAGACCCATAAAAACTGTATTTTTCTTACAGAAGATCCATGGTGTAAGCAAAAGAAACTTCTCTCCCTGAATGAACTAGAACAAGAGCTGTTTCTGAGGTGGTAAACTGACTGGAAGTCAAAGTGTTGTCTTTTGTATGTTGTCAGAGAGAATGAAATGGAGAGGTGGGGAAAGAGGGGTGGTCTGGAGAGTTTGTTCTGGTTTTTTTTTTTTCTTGAGTTTTTTTTTTTTCTTTTTTCCCTTTGTCTTAGATATATTAATAAAACTTCTTTGTACTTTATAAAGTTTGAGCCTGCTTTGCCTACTCCTAATCCTTATCTCACAACAAGCAATCAAGTAAATTTAGGTAAGTGTGCTAGCATTTAGCCACAAACCTGAATAAGCAAACTAAAACCACGACAAAAAGATAAAACCCTCGGATCCACATGCAGATTAGTAATAATGGCAAATAATTAATTACAATTATGATATGTCAGTTAATGATAAGTATTTACTTTGTACTGCTTGTAGGTCACTGACATTCAGTGATGCTCTTAAGTGGTTGATACTAATCACCTGGAATTCTCACTTCCATATACTAATGATAGCGTTTCTCTTTCTAAGGTCAGAGATATTGAAGTTTAGTGATAGGAACATGTATTTGTGAAACAAAAGAAAATTAGGAGATACCTACCTGAGAATCACAATAGGGAACTGTGTCATTGTTCAAGATCAGAACTAAACATTCCTTAAGTGTTTATACTTAGCAGGGACAGAAGGATAAATTCAGTGTTTTTCATGCTTGAATTTGTTATTTAGACAATTTAGACATGTTTTACACTTGCAGAAGCTCAGTATACTATGCCTTCAGATCACCTCTCAATAACATTCACCTTTGGCTGATTGATTCAAGGAATTTGTGTCATATTAATTACATGTTTAAGCAATGAAATGTTTTTATTGCAAAGGGTCATGGTTTTTCATTTCAAGTTGAGTGAAATCTATAGCTGCGAGAACTAATGGAAATTTAGCAAGGCTTGATAAAATGTATTCATGGTTTGCCAATGTTGCTTTTATATTTAAAGCAAAGAAATTACATGGTTTAGTCTCTTTAGAATTGAAGTAATAAGTTACTAATCTTTGAAACAAACCTTATAGCAAAAAAAATATGGATTATGTTGTTTTGGGTAAAAAACAAAAGCCAAGAAAGAAAGAAAAATAGATGCTTTGATTTTCTGTTTAGTAACTAAAGAATTTAATTTTCTTATTTTTCTATCAATTCCATTTTTTCACTCTAAGCTTCTCTCATTTTCTAAACGAAAGGTGGGAAGTGCAATTTCCAGCTATAAGTTGGAGCTCATGAGAGGTCACAGAACTTGCTCAGACTATCAGTTACTTATGATCAGACTTAATAAGAGGGGAAAAAAAGAGAAAACCAAAAGGAAACCACCAAATCCTCATGAATTTTATTTTAATTTTTCATTGTTGATTTAATATGCAGACCAAAAACAATGTTATTAGTGTGAGCTATTCAATCATTCTCTATTACTACATTCTTCTTTCCACAGGTAAAAGGTTCACACATACAGGAAGGGCTGGGATTTGCTGGGATCATCAGTGTGTTTTGAAACCTGGACACTAAAATATCTTAGACAGAGGAAGATGTCTGGTGACTGGCATTGTCACACACAGGGAACTGTTTATCAATGTTATCCTCATGGAGCATGGAAAAAAATCTGTTCTTCTATTATCAGCCTTTGCTGACCCTTGCAATCTTCACAAAATATTAAATACCCAGTTTGGGTATAGATAAAAATAAAAGTAATTTAAAAATAATAAGACATGTGTGTGCATATATGCCTTTCATCAAGATTATAAGCTCATAAATCTATAAAGCTGAAATATTTCAATAGGAAAAAAATATATTAAGTCTCCCTATATTGATCTTACGTCTAAGTTAAACAAGCAATTTGTTTATATAGTTTCTTGTCACATCTAAATAACTCATCTTCATGTGGAATCATCCTCCCTCCTCTCAGTTTCAGTTATTTATTTAATTTCTCAAGGCAACTCTAAGAAATCTTCAGGGAGTAGAGAACTCTTCCTCTCTTGCAATCAGTTTATTTTTGTTTTGGACAGGTTTCTCTTACTTGGTGTTGACAACTGGTTTTTTTCCTATGCCATTTTTTGTTGCAATCTATATGAACTCTTTTTGAAAATGCAGCTTACTGTATGCTCAAAAAAAGCACAGAAAACATATTAATGAGTTCTGAGCCTAGATTTTGCATGAACTCACACTCCATGCACTTTTTATTTAAATTTTTATTCCTCATCACCAGTTAATATGACTGGAAAAGACATCTTGGGTCATCTATTTCAATCTCTTTGCACATGACATATTTTTTTTTCACTGCTTGTCAGTCTTCTGGTGGTGTATTTGTGGGTGTACACATAAACACATCTATAGACAAGTATAAATATTCCTACAATTAAATATAATTCTGCTGTTAGCTTTCTCTCTGGACATCATTTAATTGCCAAATTTTTCTTAATGCTGAAAAAATAATAGCATCATATGTAGTTATATTTTTTCTGTTCATTCCAAGTTCGGTTTTATTCCTCCTGCACTATATACATTCTACCTCTTGCCTTTAAAAATTATATTCAAATAGGATTCTGAGATGTAGAGTGTGACTGTATCTTCTTTTACCTACAGAAACATGACTTTCCTGTCCTTCCTCCTTAGCTCCATAAACCACTGTCCTTTAATCATCTGACAGGGAAAACTTGCGACCTGAGATCAACCTGGTCATGAGACTGCTGAGTTACTCTGAAGCATAAGGCTCTACCCTCAGCTGGCATATGTGAGTGAGAAACCTCCTCACAGAAATGGTTGTCTCAAATTCATGAATTAATGTATCTATGAATGCCTTTGGTAGACAACCAAAGTAAAGCAGGAAGAGCTCTGTAAGGTTTCCCATTTGCAGGAATTGCCAAAATTCTTATTACAGATTATATTATAGGCTTAACAGGTCCTAAGGACATTTTTATATATGCTAGAACTCTTATAGAGAATATGATTGTGGGTGAACATTCAACTGCCTGGGACTCTTTTTTCACCTCCCTAGCTTTCTACACATTTCAAATGTTAATACAAGTAATAAAACTATTTAACAAATTTAATTTTCATATACTGTCTTGGAAGAGGACAGTAACCTGTTCTATTAATCCTTTTGTGAAATGCAAGTTTTGCTCAGCTATAGGATAATGCAGCTTCAGAAAAGATAATACTATTAAAAGAATAGTGCTTTAATAAAAGCAGTACTCACAGACTACTGGACTCAATGAGTTCACTACTTACAGCTCAGGAGATTTAATTTTTTTGCACTTTCAGTCCCTTTTCTGAGCCTTTGATAAACGATGACCTCTATTTAAAAAGGAACAATTTCATAAATTATGCAAATAGAGGGTATTATAAAGGAGCTCACTTAAAATTGCACTGCAAACTGTAATATAGGAATTTTGTAACCAGAGAAATTTTTATTTGTAAGTTAAATATTCCAGTCACTTATTGTTTGAAGCATAACTTTTTTTTTTCTTTTAAAACTAAATATTAGAAATTTGAAAGTTACACTCCTAATAATAGCATTATCCTCTATCAGGATAACACAGCAGTCAAGATTGATTATTCAACTTGAAAAGTAATTCAGTATTTAACCTAGCACATGTCAACTCTGAGCTGCTTTCATTGGTTTGTTGCTCAGCCTCAAGCTTGAAGCCAAAGACATCATGTGAAATCATACAATCACAGGACCTCAGAAAGGCTGAAGCTGGAAGACGCTTCTGGGGGTCAGCTGATTCAACACCCTGCTCAAGAAGGGACAACCAGAGCTGGTTGCCCAGGATCATTCTGGAAAATCTATTCCAGGGGTCAGTCACCCTCACAGTAAAAAAGTGTTTCCTGAAGTTCAACAGATGCTTCTGTGCTCCAAGTGAGGCTCATTGCCTGTGTTCCTGTCACTGGACACCACTGAAAAGAGTCTGGCTTCCTCTTTAAACTCTTCCTTCAGGTGTTTGTGCACTTTGATGAGATCCCATAGATCCTCAGCTCTCTCAGTCTTTCATAGATTGGAGATATCCCAGCCCCGTAATCTTTTTAGTGACCCTTTGTTGGGTCTACTGAAGTTAATACCATACCTCTCAGTCAAGGACTGGTCTCAGTGCCACACTAATGCTTAGTAGAGGGGAAGGATCATCTCCCTTGACATGCTGGCAATGCTATTTCTAATGCAGAATTAAATTCTTTCATTGTTGCATAACAAAAGAAAAATAATTCAGATCATGAAAGACACCCTTCGAGTGCTTTGTTTAATGTATAAGATTTGTTTAAATTCAAATCATAATATTTAATCAAACTTTAAAATGACGGTTTAGTTTTTTCATTTCTTTTCATTTATGATCAAATTATTTAAGCATGCAGTTTTGGAATGCTTCTGGTGAAGAAAACTACTTTTTCTTTTTATATATTATGAAGAAAAGTCTAGTTACAAACTACGACTTCAAGCACTAAATTATCTATTTCAGATAACAAAGAAATGCAGATACGTGAAAGTAATGTGTTAATTTCCATGTCCAACAAAAAGTATTGCCTAACAGTTGCAAATGTGTTGTGCTTACTACCACACAATTTTCCATTTTCCTACCAATCTCCTCAGCCTCTGCTTGTGGTTTAGTCCACAATTATTCTCTTAGCTCTTCATTGTGGTTCTGCAGATTACAAGGTCTTTTTCTTTCCATTCCCTCTGTGTGCATCTTTCGTATCTGGTCACTTGTATTTTCCCTGTTCTCCCTTATATTCAACCCCTAGCTTCTCTCTTCTTTCTATTCTTATTTGGTAGCTTTCCTTAAATGCAGCCTTTTTTTCATCTTGTTCAGTTGAACAAGTGGAGCAGTAATACCAGAAAGCTTCTCTAGTGTAGCATGGGATTAGAAAATCATATTTTTATGCATTAAAAGCATAACAGGCTTTGGGAGACTCAGTTTGGTAATGATTTTGGTGTGCTAAGAACTGTGAGGGGGTGAAGTGTGTTTAGCAAGGATCAAATTGTCTGGGAAGTAATGAGACTAAAAGTCAGTCTCTGGTCAACATATGCAAACTAAGTTTGAAGAAGTACACAGTGCTTTTTGCTAATAGTGCATTGTCAGAGACCTACAGAATATTCTGACTTAGATGGGACTAAAAAGGATCATCAAGTCCAGCTCTTAAAGGAATGGTCCATATAGGGATCAAGCCCACAACCTTGGGGTTATTAGCACCATGCTTCAACTAACTTGAAAAATTTAACACCCAGTGAATAATTCCCTTCCTCTATAATAACACTGCCAAATGCACTGGCTCTTCTCAAGTATTCTGTTTTTTGGAACATGGGCAGAACACACCTTCTCAGCAGGAGCTGATGAAGTTTTACTGAAAAAATGTGACTGTGCGCTGTTGCTCCTTGCAATACACTTGGTGTTCTTTCTGGTTTTGTGCAAAATGATTTAAGTTTAAGGAATTTACCATGCAAATCCGAGCTAAAATTATTAGATGTCATTTTTTAACCTTATATTCTTAAAACAATTGTACAGAGAATGAAACTTTATTTTGTGATGATTTCTTAACCTTCAAAACATTTTTTCTCATCAAAGCAAATAAAATATCTTTTGGGAAGTATTTAGAATAAAGGATTTCTTGCACATTTTTTAATACAAAAAAAAGACGCCTTCAGCTTGGAGAGAATAAAAAAAATAAAAGACATGTTCTATATGATGTTCAGTAATTACCTCTGATGTGAAATAAATTCACACACTCTCCAATCTCTTGATTAATGCACTGGTTGAGGATAAAGAAAATGCAAATTCAAGTATCTGATCTTCTTATATCAGAAGGGTCTAATATGAGAAATTCTTCACCTCAGGAAAAGTGACATCAGAGTAGCTCAATACTCAGGATGAATGCTTGGGTCCTCTGTCAAATAAAACATAGTAATATCTTCCTTATAATGCAATTGAAATTTCTAAAAATCAATAACGTCTTTCAAAGAATGGAATTTTGATTTGATTACAAATGCTCTGATGTGTTTTTTTTTTTTCTATTATGGTTGTGCTATTCTTCCTCTTAAGGGAATACAGATCGATTCCTCTCAGAACACTATGGAAGAATACCCCTCTCTTAGAGCCACAGTCATGTTCATTTCTGAGTGAACAAAAGGAGGATTTATTTGAGTTCTACAGAATATAGAAAAAGAAAACAAAAAATTAAATAGCTGAGTTGTGCCTTTGAATAGGGCAGAAACTTCTCTTATGTAGCCTAACACATTGTGTAGCTAAGCCTTTATGAGATTCATCTCACAGTTTTAATGACAGGAACTGGATGAGTACGAACGTGAGTGAAATGAAACCCTTCCTTTCCAGTACCTTTAATCTCTTCACAAAATGGCAAACTTGAAGATGCAAAATTGGAGTTGTAATTCCTTCTTTTTCTTCCTCAAGCATTGAACTTTTGCTTACTAATTTTGTTATAAATTTTGGGATCCTCTCCCATCCCATCCCATCCCATCTCATCCCATCCCATCCCATCCCATCCCATCCCATCCCATCCCATCCCATCCCATCCCATCCCATCCCATCCCATCCCTTCCCATCCCATCCCATCCCATCCCTTCCCATCCCACCTTATTCTTAACAGTAAGACATTATCAGACTGGAAAATACTGTGGATATTTTCAAGAAATTGCATTAAAAGAACTCCAGAAGAGCAAATTGTGAAAGAATTGAAGACAAATGTGAAAGATCTAGGTACATATAAGAGACTCGGGCAAAACACGAACCAGATTAGGTCCTGAGGTCCCTTTCAGCTATAAAATTTGAAAAGAATAGTAAGTAAGTTACTGATTCTTTCTTACTTAATTTTTTTTTTTGTTTGTTTTGGGTTTGTTTTTTTTTGCTGTATGAGCAAAACAGTATCTTCTCAGCCAAAGATGAACCTGAACTGTACAAAAACAAAAGCATAGAATTTCAGCCTTTTAACATAAAAAATTGGACCTCTTACTGATCAGTTGTTTTTTATTCTAGGTAAGGACTGCCTCTCTATTTTCTTCTGCTGGGCTGATGAGTAAGTAAACTTTTATGTACCTCAGTAACTTGTCAGTTTGGTAACAACCTTGCCAATGCCTTTCACTGAACATTCACAGGTCCAAAAGCTGTCCTCAGTGTTCTGTTCATCAGTACTCAGTCCAAATGAAATCATTCAGTATTGTCAAAGAGAAATTAATTTCTTACCTTTACACATACCACAACACAGTTACAGGCTCAGTATTGTAAAGCAACAGTCAGTGGTGCTGCTGTGATAACCTGTAAGTGTTCAGGCAGAAGAGTGCTTTACAAACTGATGGAAGGATTACTTTTCCAGCTGTTTATTACTACACTGTCAGATCTCCTCACTATGAACTGTCACTTCCCTAAACTTCTCAGCAGACATGTTCATGACTAAATTGCTGTGAAATTGAGAGAGGTTAAGTTAATGGGTTTAAATACAAGATTTTTCCTAAGACAGAACACTGAAGCTAACTTGGCAGCAGTAAAGCTGGCATTTCCAAGTGATAGTAAATTCTGCCTTGTAGTTGAGATGGACAGAGGCAGTGATCAGCAGACGGAGGAGTCCATAAGGTAGTGTAGAACTAGAAAAGGATGTGTGTTCAAAGCATAATGGTACACCATCCTAATGCAAACAGTGGGTTTCTGTGGCAGCGGTTGCCGTAGCAACCTGCTCCCAGAAATCACCAAAGAAGGCGTGGTGGAGCAAACCATTCTCAAGTAAGAACACCCCCGGCTCCACTGCCGCAATGGTTTAGCTCCCGCCTGCCTTGGCCCCTCCCCTAGAGTGACATTTGTTAGCCAGATTGTCAATTAGTGTTTGGGCATTGCCCAATTGCCAGAAAGTTCTCGCTTTGAGTTGTTGTGATTTGTCCCTTACCCTTGCTCCCTCCCTCTCCCTATCCCAGTTCGTCAAGATCCCTAAACCCCTCCCCAACTCCACCCCCTACCTCGGTCCCGATTGGTTGTTGGGTTTAGATATAAGGTAGTGTGCTGCGTCACACTGGGCTCTTCAGCCGTGGATGAGCAAGAATAAAGACTTAGCTGTTGCCAGACTGAAAGCCGCTCCTCATTATCTCGCCGTCATCTGCCGCCTTTAGGAGATCAACCCACGCCGCATACGCCTTGGGTTTCTGGAGAGGCTCTGCCTACTCCGGGCGGGCATCTAAGGATCGGTCGCCTGGCGACCTCCAGAAGACCTGGGGCCACCACCTAGCAGCACCCTAATTTCGGCATGGTCCGGACAGAGCTAATATATAGGTTTCTTTCCCTTTTTGTTCACCCTTCCATTTTCCAAGACTGTGCATCTTCTTTGCTAAATCACTGTGTACTGAGACAGCCAGCCATAGTCAGTGACTTTGAGAGAAATGTTTCAATCATGGTTAATCTATGGTTCATGTTAGATTTATACACTTTCAGATCATCTGGGAGGTTTAGGCAGTTTCTTAATTGTATGAGTGTTGAATTAACAGGCCACAAATACTTTTACCTGAAATTATCCTTGTACATTGGTTACTTACTGATGGCTGCAGGAAGCTGTGTGTGATGTCTTCTTGTAGTAATATCCTCTGATTCTTGTGTCATGATCCTGAACTGGAAAAGTTAGTTTGTACCAAATGAGCCCTTCACTAATGTGCTATTATTTCATCTTGCTGAAAAATTCATGCCAGATTTAAACATTTTCGAATGACAAATCTTTTCTTCCAGATCCCAATTCAGAGAATGGGGTAATGTCTCTGAAACCATTAACACTGACAAGATGGAGAGATGGAAGAAGAGACCACCCAGATCTTGCATACGTAACAGGAACTTAAGTTAACAGAAATACTTTCACTTGCAGGAGTGAGCTAGCTTGGCAGATTGCAAATTCAAAAAGAGGAGCTCTTCTCACCTCATTTTTCTTTCCCTCAGTCCTGACTCTACAGTCCTTGCTCAGCTCACCTTGACATTTTGTTGAAACTTTTGTGAGTAACTTCATTTCAGTAGCTCAGCAAAAATGCTAACAAAACTGTAGACCAACTGTAGCTTATCAGCATTTTGCCAGGCTGATAAATAGAATTGGCTCAGCAAGGTATCCTCAAATCCATGTAACACAAGGGAGGGGAGGATTCAGACAAGGGCAGGGGAATGAACAGTGAAATTGTCACTTTTGCTGGCAGAAAGCTACTCAGGCATCTCTGCTGCTCAGGGAAATGTACCGGAAGACTTACAAAAGGTGGAACTACTCCTTATCATCTGGGAGATCGTCCAAGTCCCATTAAACTAATTAAGTTTTCATACTTGCCTTAATGATGCCTGGATCAGATGTTGTATAAACAGATTGGTAAATCACTACTAGAAAC
Source organism: Eopsaltria australis (assembly GCA_034509425.1). NCBI lineage: Eukaryota > Metazoa > Chordata > Aves > Passeriformes > Petroicidae > Eopsaltria > Eopsaltria australis. Next base: position 442,855 of record JAVTVJ010000629.1, on the reverse strand, counting down.
TTAATATCAAGTGAACCAACTCTGATCTGATACGGGTGTATATTATCCAAGAATTATAAATAGTTAGGAATCAAATACACACCCTAAATTTATAAAGCATTTTTTATGTACCTATTTTTCCATAGAGAACAGAAGCTAACAATTTCCAGGAGCAAGAAATCAGGTATGGAAGGCGAGACACTGGCATGTCTGATTAGGGATCTGCTGGTCAAACTAAAGGGAAAGAAGCAAATACATAGGCAGTTGAACCCAGGATGGTGATCTGGGAAAAGTATAGGGATGAAGTACAGTTGTGTAGGGATGGACGAGGAAGCCCATAGCAAAGATGGAATTGAACCTTGCAAGAGATGCAAAAAATAATAAGGGTTTCTACAGGTGTGTTAAACAGAAAAGGAAGGTCAAAGAAGGTGAAACCACCTCATAAACAATGCTGCAAAATTGGTAACAACAGATGAGGAGGAGGCTGATGTACTAAACAAATTTTTTGCCTCAGTCTTCAATGTCAGACTCTCTTCCCACACCTCTCAAATGGGTGCAAGGCAGGATAGACTGAAGGAACAAAGAGCTTCCCACTGTTGGTAAAGATCAAGTTCATAACCACCTGAGGAAAACTGAATGTTCATAAGTCCATGGGACTTCGTGAGATGCATCCTAGGATCCTGACAGAACAGGCTGATGTGGTTGGCAAATCATTCTCCATGATATTGGAAGAGACATGACAGTCAGGTGAAGTCCCAGATGACTGGAATAAGAGAAATATTGTACCTTTCTTAGGGTAGAAAAGAGGACTCTCGGAACTACCAACCTGTCAGCCTCACCTCTGTGCTAAGGAAGATCATGGACCAGTTACTCATAGAAGCCGTGCTACGGCACATGGATGGCAGGGAGGTAGTTTGAGACAGCTAGAACAGCTTCACCTAGGTAAAATCCTATATGACCAACATTCTAGGATGGAGTCAATACCTCAGTGGACAAGGGAAACGTTAAAGTTGCATTTATACAGACTTCTATTAGACCTTTGACATGATCCCCTACAACATCCCTCTTCCTAGATTGGAGAGAGATGGATTCAACAGGTGGACTCTTAGATGGACAAGCAAGTGGTCAGATGGTGGCATCCAGAGGCTAGCAGTCAGTGTCTCAGACTCCCAATGGACATCATTGACAGGTGTCCCTCAGGGATCTGTATTGGATCAGTATTATTTAATATGTCCATTAACGACATAGATGAGGGCAATGAGTGCACCCTCAGCACGTTTGCAGACGACACTGAGCTGAGGGGTGCAGTTGAAAACCAAGGGATCAGACCCAGCTGGCATGGGCTGGGTCCATTGGATCCTGACTGACCAAATTTTATGGCCGAGTGACCTGCCTAGTGGATGAGGGAAAGGCTGTGGATGTTGTCTACAGCAAAGCCTTTGACACTGCCTTCTGCATCATACTCCTAGAAAAGTTGGCAGCCCACAGCTTGGATAGGACCATTCTTTGCTGGGTTATGAACTAGCTGGATGGCCAGGCCCAGAGTGTGGTAGTGAATGATATCGGTGAATGATGATATTTTCCCTAGTCACTAGAGAAAAACACTTTTGTGTGGCGGTGCTTGAGGCCCCGAAGGGCTCGGTCCCCCCTGAGAAGCTGTGGAATAAAGGTGCCCAAGTTTAAAGTCTCCCCTGGGGAGGAGACACAGGTGGTTTTGCCCCGCAAGTGGGCTGAGTTTCTCAGGGATGGTTCCCTTTTCCCCCATTAGTTTAAGCACCTGCCACTCTCCCGCCAATCATTTTTGTGTTCTAGAAAGTTCTGTTCCGTTCAGTAGTTGATTGTACCCCTTGGTTGTTTGTTACCCCCTCTCCTTCCCCTCTCCTTCCCGGTTAGTCCTGGTCCCCTGGTCCCTCCCTGGTTCCTCCCTCCTGGTGTTTGATGGTTGGATGGTGCCCTCACAATAAAAGTCTGTGCTCTGAGCTGTTCAGGGTCCTCTGATCCTAGACGCCCAGAGCACAGTTGGACCCTACGCCTCTGCGTCTCTATTACTCTAGCCAGAAGATCCCTCCCTATTCCTTCGGCCTCTATACAGATAGCTTGCTCTCTAAGAGCTACCTGCGGCTGGGAACGCACCGATTCCCGCAGCAGCGAACTGGCGCTCCGGTGGTCAGGGACGCTGGCTGCAGCCGCCGACGGGTCGCTAGCCAAAGACCCTGTCCACGCCCAGACAGCGGCGACCGCGACACTTTTTCTTAGACAAAAAAGATTTTCTGTTATGCTCCTGCCCCTGAAAATTTCCCTAGTAAAATCTACTTGGCACTTATCTTGGTTATATTGTAATGTAATTTCTATTCATCCAAATTTGACATTTATTATTGAAGCTGGCAGCTATTGCAATTCAAAAACCATGTAAGCTAATAATTTTAAACGCAATATTTCATGTGTTTAATGTATGAAAATTCTATTATTCAGCAATTTGGCATGTTTTTGCAGTAATAGTCACTTTAGAAGTTATTGTAGTGTTATTAAATGTTATTATGTGTTTTAGAACTGTTGCTAATTTAATCCTATAAATAATTTAAGGAGTCATTGCAAATAAAATTTTCCGTATCTAAAAATATGGAGAGTAGAACTAGTAATTCAGTCAGTGTCTTTATTCAGTTGCCTATCAAATTCTGTTTCCATTTGCTTGTTCAACTCTTCTTTCCGTTCCTTCCCTGTTCCTGCTCTACTGTGTATTTCTGTACATCCTTGTTCAAAGAGTAGGATTAGTAGTTTTGGGTGCCTCTCTGTATGCATTTAGTATATGAAGTAAAATAAAATTTTCAGTACCTGAAGCCGTCTGGCACTGTTAAGTTATCTTTAAAGAATAGTACTGAATGCCTCTCCTGCCCAAGGAAATGCGGATTACTCTTGAATTCATGTCATCTAGCTCTAATGAGGTATGACAATGAAAAATGAGAATATCTTTGTTCTGATGGGAACTCTCTTCATCTTTTAACCTCACTGTAGTTCCATACTGAACAATTTGAAGCAATCCCAGTCCTGTGGCACAAGTTTTTCCTTCTTTTTAGCTAGAAATAATACCTTTTCCTTCCACTAAGATAAACTCTGTGATTCAAATTAAAATTGATCCCTTTTTCCTCAGATTATTGTAGACTCATAGAATCAATTAGGTTGGAAAAGACCTCTAAGACCATTGAGTCCAACAGTAACCCAGCACTGTCGAGTCCACCACTAAACCACGTGCCTGATTGCCGTTTTTCAAATACCGCCAGGGATGGTATTTGAAACCACTCAACCATTGTCCTGTGTAGCCAGTTGCAATGATTGACAACCCTTCCCTGGTGCAACCTGAGGCCATTTCCTCTTGTCCTGACATTGCCTGGGAGAAAAGACCTACTCCCACCTTGCTGGTACCAACTGTAAGGTAGTTGTAGAGAGTGATAAAGTCTCCCCCCAGCCTCCTTTACTCCAGGCTAAGCAACCCCAGTTCCCTCAGCCGCTCCTCATTAGATTTCTGCTCCAGTTCCTTTCCCAGTTATTTTGCCCTCCTCTGGATACGCTTCAGCCCCTCAATCCCCTTCTTGTAGTGAGGGGCCCAGAACTGATCATGGGATTTGAGGTGTGGCCTCACTGGTGCCAAGTACAGAGAGAGGATAACTGCCATGGTCATGCTGGCCCCACTGTTTTTGATACAAGCCAGGATGTCATTGAGCTTCTGGGCTACCTGGGCACACACTGGTTCATGTTTAGAAATGATCAGTCAATACCCCAAGATTTTTTCTAACAGGATGCTTCCTCACCAGTTTTCCCCAAACCTGTAGCACTGCAGGAGTTTGTAGTAACCCAAGTGCATGACCTGGCATTTGGCCTTGGTGAAGTTTGAATAATTCATCCAATCAATACAGCCTGTCCAGATTCCTTTGCAAAGCCTTCCTGTCCTCCAATTGCTGGAACCAACAATCCCACCCAGTTTGGTGTCATCTGCATATTCAAATTATTCTCATAAAAAATAAAGTAAGGATGACTTTTCAGCTGGCAATTTCATTACATCATCTTCGTAAAGGTATAATGGAATTCTGAAATGCAACAGTACTAAGAGCTCAGAAAATGTGATACAATTAGCATCTGTATCCATATTTTTCTTGAATACAAAAAAGGTAGCAAGTGGGATTTTGTACAGCTGTACTGGAAATTATAGGAATTTTCATCTGGAAATCAGAATAACATCTGTGAAAATAGCAGCTTAACTCAGCCTCACTGCAGATGTAAAATAGCAGAATATTTTACATAAATGTTCAAATATGTTTTGCACCTTGAATATAACACAAATATCTGTGTAAAAGCAGATTCATTACATCTAAAATTGTACAGTCATATACAGATAAATATCTACATATACCTAAAATATATCTCTACATCCTTGTGTGCATCTCTGCATGCTTGTTGTACGTATGTATTGATTTCTGTCTTTAGATTACTATGCTGCAAATAAATGCACAAGGATTGAAAATGACCACCAGAAGTTGGAAAATGCAGCAGCAGAGTAAGAGCAAGGAAGCTAAAAGTGTTTTCTTTTGTGGCAGTAATACAGCTGATACAGTTGTGTCAATAACTATGTTCTAATTCTATGATATTTTATGTAGCCAGGTAGGTTTACAGAGCGATATTTAAGATTAGCACATGCACTTATCATGGTTACATTTTTATACTAGTACATCTTGCATGGATAAAATACATAAGCATTGGCATGAAACAGCATTTCTAGTTTTACTAAAAATTATTTGACTACCATTATCTTCTGTAAAAAGAGTACTGCCTAGGCAGACATGTCTAGTAGTGAGTAATTGTTGCAAAATACATAACACTATTTAGTCAGATAAGAGTGTTTGGCTATTTTCAATTGAACTGCATGTTAGCTGAAGAAATATAAACAGAGGCTAATGAGCAATGGCAAAATATGAATATTCTGGAGGCTTTTACTGGAATAAATAAAGTCTCTTCTTTTTTCCAATCTAATGATCTAAAAGAATGAAGAGTATATTCATGGAATTCACTGATAATCATTCTGATATTATGTGGAAAGGAATATTAAATACAGCTGAAAAAGAGGTAAAACAAAGGGATATGATGTTAGAAACATAATAGTAAGCAGTAATATGAAATCAGACATAAAAATGCACATTAGCCCAACTGAAATAAGGTCAATGCTGAAGCAGGTTTCGTCATGCTGGATACTGCTGGAAGGTATTGAAGGCACATGAAATGTGATACTTGCCACTCAGAGGAAGCATTTAAGCAAAGGGATATGCTTTTCATGGGGGAGAGAAAGAGCAACAGAAGAAAAACATACTGATGTTGAACCTATGCCCATGATATCACCTCAGAAACTGTTGATTTAATGTGAGCCTGTAAATGCAGAATTAAACACTGAACATGTCTTGATTTTTTTCAACAACAGTACAGAGCTCTGTTCATCTGTACAGCTGCTTTTCCACTGCTGCACAATCTATTTAGATGATGAGCTCTTCAGACCAGGGACTGTGCTTTTGCAGAAGCTTTGAATGCGGCAAGGCTTCAAGACGCTCTCATACCATCACCACTGGGGTTAATAATTATGCTTCAATTATTTTACATAAATGTTCAAATATGTTTTACACCTTGAATATAACACAAATATCTGTGTAAAAGCAATTCATTACATCTAAAATTGTATACTCATATACACATAAATATCTATATATGCATCAATGTGATTTCTTCCTCACACATTATGACATTAAGTAATGATAGCCTTGATATTATAAGGGCTTATAAAATAAACCTGAAGTTGATTTAGCATACTTAATATTTTTAAAAAAGCATGTTGAATATAGCTTTAAATATTTGAGGGTTTTAATGTTTTTAGTTGCCATGTGGCAAAAACCTTTTTATTTTTGAGTAAATTGGTAAAAATTCTTTAGATGCAAACCAGTTCCTGAGTATTCAGAAGCTGTCCCTGTTTGACATTAGATTTAAATCAGACCCTTTTGAAATTTAAATTCTAGTGGATAAAATAAAGAGAAAAACTGCAGGATAACCATCATCAGTACAATTATTTAGGCCATGGGAAAAAGAGTTTCACATTCCTTCCCTGCTAAATTTGAAGTTGGAGATATTTATTCTGCATTCATATCTCTTTACTTGGCTATACTGAAATGAAAATCTTTCTTGTGAGACATCTTCATGATTCCACAAATAGGAGACTTCCTATGCCTAAAGGGTTGTAAAAAGGGTACCCTGCCACGCTAAAGCTGAACTAGGTCAGGACTTCACAAAATTCTTTGCTCATATTTGACTCCTGCACATCTATTTTGGTTTCATCCATTTTTTGGCTTCCACACAGCTGCTTCCCTATAGTGTTATAGACACATATAAACATAATGGATAACCTGGGACACCTAAGCTGCTCTTTGATGTTTAATTTTAGACAATTTGCATCCTTTCTTAAAAATCTGAATAGTGAACTGATCACTGTGCTGAAGCCTTTTCTAATGTAACACTGATTTGGACTGAGATTGTTTCTCAGAACTCTATCTTAGAAATACCTGAATCTTTTTTACTAAAGCTTCAGTGTAAACTGATGAATTGTTACGCAGATATACATTCAAATAATTAATTAGTGTAAAGAAATAAAGATAAAAATTTCTTTCACACAGAGTTCCAGTGGACAGACCAAAAGAAATAAGCTGATTCTTTTTTCATAGCTTTATTCTTTCTTCTCTGCTCTTATTTATTGAAACACCTCCAATAGGAAAAAATCATCCACTATAATTTAACAGGTGACATTTAAACTTGTGAGGTATTGCAACAGTCTAGCAAGCATTCAGGTGTTTCAGCTCTTTTGTTTCCCATTGTAAGGCTAGAATGTCAGAGGGCTGCTCTGAGGAAAAGGGTTGACAGAAAATCATGCGATTACAGTAGATGACACTTCACAAATGTTAAATATATTTTTCCCAATAGCCCAAACTTCTTTTTTTTTACTATTTGTCTGTATAAATGGTGTTAAAGCAAATTAAAACAAAGTAGTAGTCACAATCCAGATCAAGGTAAAAAGCACATCAGCCTGCAGCATTAGGGCTATAGGAATGAAATATTGGCTGCTAAATGGTTTTGTGTATAGCTGTGGCCACACTGAAACAGTTTATGCTGCCTCCAGATTTAAACTATTTATTTGTTTAAATCTCAGAGGGGTCCTTTTGCTCAATGAAATCTTCTTAGTATGTAGACTTTTTAATCCAATATCTGGGGAAATATCTGAGTGATTTATTACAAGCTCCCGATGAATGACCCACTGCAATGCACGGTGTTGTGGCAGAGGGCAGGACACAGTGTCTGCTGAGCAGTGTGTCTGCAGCAGCCAGATCTGCTGGGGACAAACAGACAGTAAATTCACATGTCAATGGGGCAAGCATATTCTGAAAATAAAATGAAATCAAGCATATGACAAAACAGCATGAATATCTGTCTGTAGCACTGGAATAGAACTAAAGACCTTCCTCCACAAAGTGACATCCAACAAGTCCTATCTCTGTTATTTTTTTTAACTTTTTTTTTGTCTATGGAACAAGAATTACCATGAGACTTACGAACATGAGTAATGATAGGGCACAAAAAATGACAAATGTAAGTTCTATTGAAATAAATAGAAATGTCATCTTGAAAATGCAGGAAATTATCTTTGTCCTATTCTGCATCATAATTCAAGAAACACATTTGGGCATGATACCTCAAGAAGAGTTTTGATCAACTAACTAAGTTAATATGAGCACTGAGATTTGAAAAAGATATTAAAGAAAGATTGAGAGGATGGAATTACTTATTTGGAAAAGACTAACCAAGGATAAGAAAATAACCTTCCATCATGTAAAGTGTTGCTAAGAAAAGAAAGTGTTCCGTGATTTAACCCTGAGCTCAAGTAAGCAGTGGGGATGAGAAACATAAAATAAAAATAGAAATAATAATTCTAGGACATTTTAAGGAAAGTTAACTTGAAAACTTGTCATGAAAGAGGAATAGAGGCAGTATTGCACACCACAGACTGATTGAATTACAGTTCTTGCTCAAGATTTTATCATCCCTCATACAGATATTAATTATCATTCTATCACCTTCTAGGAATAGGTTTATAGGTTGCTGAACCCCAATATAAATCCTGGATTATAGATCCCAGGATAGCAAATATTACTATATCATCAAATCTAGCCTGGGATCTCTGTTTGAAAATATCAAGATGGTTTTAAAACAGCTTCATCAAATCAAGGTGTTATAAATTTTTCCATTCAGTTGTCCAAAGCATGTTCCTGTCAGCTTCTTCTGATTCATCTTAGATGGCCTGCCTTACCCCAAAGAACCCACAGGCCATTCTTCAAACAGATCCCTCTTTTCAGTCTTGAATAACCAGCTTATCTCCAAGGCTGGAGATAGCCAGAACTGCACAGGCTTCCATTGATAGTACTCCTGTGACAGAAAAAAATGGAATTTCCTAGGTTTGGCTGAACACAGGGTTTTTTTAAGCTTTCTTGAGGGAGATGAAAGTGTGAAAAGAGTCCAGAGCCACCAGTATCAAAAGTAACAAACACCTCTGAAAAAATGTCCTTGATGAAACAATTTCCAGGACAAAATATTTTTTATTGATGAGTTATCAAATCTCCTGAGATGTCCTGCACAGCTATACATCTGGCAATGTCATCTTTGGGGATACTTCTGACTCAATTACTATTTCACTTTTCTTCTTCAATCTAACAGTGCTTTCATGTGCCTTTAGCATAAATGATATAAAAGCAGGTGGTCAGCAACATGAGATGCAGGTAGAATCAAATATAGTATTCATAAAATAAAATTTAGATATTTTCCAAGTTCATTATAGCCGTCAAAGAAGTTGATTCTATTTTAATAGTTTTAAAGGGTTTTTTGCCACTTCCTTAAATAAAGTAGAAATAAATTTAAATCTTTGAGATCTGCACAGACCATAAGGTGTCAACAGTTTAATTTTTGCAAGGAAAAGGAATAATAATCCCGGAAACATTTGAGACTGAAAATACTTGTCAATGCTGTCAGTGGAAGAAGGCCAAGACAAAGGAATCTTAAGGTCAGAAGAAACTGGAAATCAAGGATCAGACAGAAAGGATATGTTGCAGAGCTTGAGGGGATGATGGGTAAAAGGAAGTGAAAGGCATTATTTAAAATCCAGCCATCAGATAAGGAAGAGGAAGGAAGTGCTTTCATTTTCTTTGAGGGAGTGTAGCATTTTTCCCTAGAGTCCTATAACTTCCTGAGGATGTTGCAGAAGCTGCATACCACAAAGTAGTCATCTGGAAAGAAAATTTTTAATATGGAACCTCCACTCTATATTGTCATAACAACAAATGGAATTGATCAATTTGAATATAAGATGCAATTTTATAAGACTGTAAATCATATGCAATTTCTACAAGGGACCATTTTGTTAGAATTCTTGAATGTTTCTTGTCCTTAAATTACACCATAGTTTAAATTAAGCAGAAAAACTTTCCTCTTTAATACCACATGAGAATGTAACAGAGTTTTAGGAAACCTCCCAGTCTTGATTTCAAGATGTCAAGAGATGAGAAAACCTGTCACTAGCATGGATAGATTTTATTCTATAATTGATGAAAATATATAACATTCCCAACACGAATGTCTAGTTTCAATTTGCAGCTACTTGTTCTTGTTACCATGTCTTGCATGAGACAAAAGAGCTCTGTAGAACTTAATGTATTTTCTTCTGTGAAGATACTTACACAGTACAATGAAATCACTTTACAATCTTCTTTTTTATATGTTCTGTATTTCACTTTAAGGTACTTTCTCCAGTGCTTTCATCATTTTTGCTAATCTCTTTTTTTCATGAACTTTCCCCAACTTTTATCATTCTTCCAAAATATCTAGACTATAATTACAGAGAATAATCTGACAGCACTCCCTGCAATGATAAAATCAACTATGTGCTCTAATGAAGTTTTCTCTTCCTTCTCCAAGAAAAAAATTACTTCTTGTTGCTACAGCATTGTTCTGAATGCTGGTTATCTTGCTGCTAGGACTCCTAGATATTTTTTCTCTTCCTTTTGGGGAAAAAAATCTTATTCTGCAAACTCCAATACTAAAATAACTTTCTCTCCGGCTGCATTCGAAATAGTTCATTTGAATATAGATGGTTTATCAACTATTCAGATAATTATATGGCATCTACATAAATAAATATTTTGCCTTCCACATGTTTTATTACTGGTGATGACATAATTAGTTGCTTATTATGTGTCATTGGACAGTGTCCTGTTCCCTGTGAAACACCATTCTCCTGTATATTAATGACTAACCACTGACATCTTATTTTTAAGTCAGTTAACCAGTTCTTGATCCATTCACCATATTATACTTTATGATACCATCCTGTGTCTACTAAATATATTTATTAAACAGTAAAAATTGATAGCCTGGAAATCTACTTAAAAGTGCTTTCAGCTTCAGATTGTTTCATCTGGCTTTCAGCAACGACTGGTCTCTTCATTAAGGGGACATCAGAAATCATGCTTATGTACAGTCTTTCTGCACTAGAAGATAATCTATCATTATAAATCCATAATAACTTGTTTTCAGCCAAACAAGGTTGACACTAACAACATAGAATACAATTGATATTCAGGCTTTCCTGCTTTTCCCCTTGTGGGATGAAAACAACTGCTAATAAAATATTCTATCTAAAAGTTTTCCCAATATTTTGAAAATCTAGAACTCTCCCTGAATTCTAATGTAATATTTCCTTTATCTGTTTCAAGAAATTATTGCCAGCGATTTTTAAAGCCACCTTACAAATTTATCAGTCTTGAAATTACTATTTCATATGGAGGAAGATAATGTACTATGATTAATATACCAGGGAGCTCCTTTGTCTCTCAGAAACAAGGATTTCATTGAAGGGAGTTTGACCACATCTTCAAGTTCTTTTGCTGTGACTGGACTTTTCCAAATGAAAGTATGTAGCATAAAAAATGTCTCCTATCACTAAAACCTGTAAAAAATGCATCACCCTTCAAATCTGTGAGTCAAAGAAACACTAAGAAAAAAGTGGTTGTACAGAAAATTAAAAATATATACTTGTATCTAAATGTAATAATTTAAAACACCTTTTAGGAGTATTCTAGTTGCAGTCATCACCATTCATGATTTTTAAGACCACCATTGTATTTGTTTGTACTGTTTTATTTGGAGGCTGCAGAATCTGTTTCTTTTGTAGAAGCTGTCCTTGTCATGTTTACTTTATATCTTTTCTAATCCAGTTCTATTATTTGGGAGATTTTGTTTAACTCTTGCTATAACTTCATATAAAGTACAAAAAATAAGAAAACAATGAATTTTCCTTGGACATTTAGAAGGTCCCATCCTCAGTAATGAGACTGTGCTATTTCTAAGGATTCGTAGAAGTCACTGAATATTGCCGTGTCCAAAAGAGAGAGAGGCAGTTTAAATGAGTTTCTATTATAATGTATCTAGTAGCTGCTTTTTGCTTTGGCTCTTAAAAATTTTTTACCAAAAAATTATTTCACGAACCTTCCTTCTGGAATACAGTCAGACATCTATTAGTTCAAAAAGCTTTGATTTTCAGCAAAGTGATTTTCTTCATAGCAACAGTTCACCTGAAGTAAAATATATTAACATTTCTACCTCTCTCCTCTTTGTCTTCATAAGCTTGAGGAAAATGTTGCCCTGAATATTTAAAGCAGCTAGTTTACTGTGGGCTCATTTAAGCTCACCTCTAAGCAAGAGATATTCTCCTAGAAGTTCAGAAATATTATGAACACTAAATTGTAGCTGCAGTTGTGGAAAAATGAATTGGGGTTAGTATCCTGTTATTCTCCCATTCTTTCCTGTGAAGGTGTTTAGAGACTGAAAACTAATGGAGAGAGACTGTAAAACTGAAGTGTTTCAAATTAAGGTGAAGAAGTTTAAATTAATCTTTACTTTCAGAATGCTTTCCACCTGGGCTCAGCCAGGTGTTTAATGCCGCCATTACAATTATTCCCTCTTGACTGAATAATGAACTCTGCTTTCCTGGTCCTAGAATAACAGCTTATGATTTGTACTTACTACTTGATCCCGCTGCAGACAATGTAAGAATGGTAGCTTTTATGAAAGACTTTTCATTCTGTGTTTCTTCCCTCTTTTTTGTTTTAGAAAACTCTCAGTAAAGAAGACATGTTCTCAAGAGGTGTTCTTCTTACCATTAGGGAAAAATCAAATACAGTTCTTTAGTATGAAAATTTACTTGTGAGAATTTTTTACTCAATATGAAGAAAACATTCCAGTTTTTTCTCTTCCAAATACTTTAAGATTATCTGGTCAGATGTGTATAATAGAGATTCAGTGGACATGAGGGCATGCACATCTCAGTGCCTCATCATTCAACTGTAGTTTTTCACCATGAGGTCTCTTGAAGGATTTAATGTATGAAGTAAATCCATAACTGATTGTTTACAATCTTCTATTGAAAGCAAATCCACTACTACTTCTAAGACATTTTAAACATTAATTGTAGGGTTTGAAAAATATTTTTCAGCCATTCTTCCATTAGAAACTAAATCTCTGTTTTTTGGTTTTTTTTAATGTTACAAGATGATATCTAACTAGCTATTTGCAATGAGATTAACAGCTTGAAATTCAAATTTCCATTTCACTCCTTCCTTATAAAATTTGTTTGTTTGTTTGCTTGTTTGTTTTGGTAGAAATTTCCATTGAAAATTAGCATGCTGAATTTACCCTTTCTCAAAAAGAAAAAAAAATTAAATATGCAATCAATATTACCCTCAGTACAAACTCTGGAACATAGAGGGCACTGTTACATTAATGAAAATAATATTTAATAAACAGAACCCTTTAGAATTTCTTTTAATGCTAGGAACTAAAGCACCATTATGCCATAGGATAGTGATGATGTAACTGTTCCTGTCTGCAAAAAGGCAGCTGATATAAAATGTGAATGGAATCACAAAAGCAGTGTGTTTATCCAGAATGAGTAAAAAATTAAAAATCTCTATCTAGAGATTACTTTTATTTATTTCTTTGAGTAAGTTTTGCATTTTATACTCATAAATTATGGTATAAAATAGCCTTATAGTATCCTAACTTCCAGAGATGCATCCTTAATCCTCCTAACACATTTTAGAAAGGATATTTAGCACATAAGTGGTATATCATAAAGTATCTTGCACACTAAGGAGAACAATAATGACCATTTTACAGGTAGAGAAATAGAGTGATTTTGCTTTTGTTTGGCTGGCTAAATGAGGAAAAAGTGTCTTAGTGCCATAGTTCTTCATTCCTGCCATTCAATCCTTCCCCTATTGCCCACAAGCAACAGCAGTACTGGAAGAAGGGCAGCTTTATGCAGATTGTTTTCCTGGTTAGCCATGCTTTACTCTGTATTGTGGAAGACTATGCAGTTAAGAACTGCAGTTGTAGGTCAGAAGACAGAAATCAGGTAGCACTGACTAGAAAGTTATTTAGAATGACTCTAATAATTCAGGCCCACATGGCATTTATTATTGTTTCACTGGAAAAGAATCCGTACACAGGCTGAGGTTTATTAATTCAGGAGGAAAGATGCTAATGCTCCCACATTTGCTCAAAGACTGAGAAGAAAGGTAGTACACTCTTCAGCATCATCTTATATTTTGTAGCCCAATATTGTTTTGTGTGTCTTTCTTTACTTGAAATTGATGAAACTGTAAAATGAGCAAGTTCCCTCCTTTATGGAGGGAGCTTGGTGACTTTAATAGCCTTGAAATTTCAATAGTGATTTTCATGAATCTTAAAGACCATATAAAGGTATAAGAAACCACATTTTCTTAACATATCACACTAATCATAGAACTAAGAAAATGTCCTGGGATCTATTTTAATTAGAACTTCCTAAGTACCACAATATAACATACATAGTAGTAGTGACTCTTTCATATGTTAAAAAAACAGTAGCTGTGATATTGGACCTGTTTGGGATTGGATTTGTTTGCAATTTTTCTGCTGTTTACAGGTATCTTGAGGTTAAAAATACTTATTCAGCTTCCACTGATCTTTATACTAAGTGCTTAAATGGGTGTATGCTTATAATAGTTCAGTCAAAGGAGATTGCCTTTCCTCAAAGCACAATAGATTAGGAATTCAGACATAGGCAAAATTTTAATATATACTTTTGATAACCAAAAGTATATCCATTGAAAATAAGAGGAAAAAAGGGTAAGTTTAAACCTGAAATTTTAGAACATTGAATATAATTGACTTTTGCCTGTCATTGCGGAAATTATGACTATGGTTCTACTGTAAATATAAATTTTTCTGTAGGTTGAAGATGTACATCAGGAATTAATCAAATGAATCTTAGTTTAAAAGAATACTTAGAAATTAATTAAGAGTGTCATTCATAATTAGTACCCACATTTTCAATACAATGAAAATTTGTTATAATAGCATACTACATGTTGATAACTAAAAATTATGAATCAAATACTAGTAGATGATAGTTAACCTGAATTTCCATTACCTTAAATTTTCTGAAGTAAAAAAAAAAGTCCAGGAACAGCTCTAAAAAAACCCACAATTTATTGTGCTATATGATATAATTCTTTCAAGATCAGCTCTTAGAGAAAGGTGATTGATAAAAAATAATTTTGGGTGCTCTGATCAGGCAGTATTCTGGACATTTCTGATAATACTCATAAGTTCAATAATGTCAAAACTAAAGTCAAAGGAACTGCCTAAATTTGAAGTTATTTATGAGTGGTATTAAATCTTTTAATATTGTGAGTATGACTGGAATTTTTAAATTGTCATTTTGCATTTCTGTGGTTTTGTGTAGCAAACTCAAAGTGGAGCTCCATGCAACAAAGTATGGGTATATTTGATAAATACAATTATTAAAGTGGTTTTAATGTTTAATTCATACAGGTTGCAATTCATTCCAATATTTCTAAAATACATGGGTTCTTTACAACATTTTTGTTCCTAGTATCAAATAATATTCCTTTTTTTTTCTGTCCCTGAGTGTTATTTCTTCAAACAAAATATATTCAATTTCAGGTCAGGAAGAACTTTTGAAAAAATTGCATAACCTAGAGTAATGTTTTGTAACTCAGAATATTGGGAGATCTGCCAGAAGCAGTGACAAGGATTATTATGTTCTTATTTTCTGCATGGCTGTGAAATATTGGACTCAAAATTTGACCCAGCAATTTTTTATGTCATAAAGACATGCTTTCAGACTAATTGATATATTTCAATTCTGCACTGAATTATGCTCTTTTCAAACATGAAAAACTGTAAGACATCCTACCTTAGCTATGTCATAAGCGTAAGACTGCTTATTTTCTTTTCAGAAAGAAAAACATGGACAAAATGTGAAAGGGATATTTCTCAAACAGTAGTTTAAATCTGATTCTACTTTCAAAAAGTCCCTGGAAGGATTTGAAGGAGCCAGATGTATCTGGCATAGAGAGAGTTACGTGCCTGAAAACTAATTAACTGTGTTATAGACTAGGGAGGCATAAGGAAATATTCTTCTGGGATTTTGAAAATTATACATTGGAACTGGCAATCTTTGAAAAATATGGAATTTTTTATGACATTAATAGAAGCCACGGAGACTTCTTGGCATAAACTCAGCATACTTACAATATACAGCCTGCAATTTAAAGTTTTGTTGGCAACACCCTCCCCCAGTCTTGCCATTAAACATGCCAGTTGATGGAGGCAAAGACCCATAGACCACGTATGAACTGTATCATAAATTTGTTTCTTTTTCACTTAGAGTTATCTATTTAAATAGACAAGGAAAATGAAAGTTTAAAGGCTTATGAGTTAAGTGGTCCTAAATGATTTTATTTTTCTAAGTTTGATTCATATTAAGGCAGCAGACCTTTTCTTTAAAGTAGCCTGTCATAGCTGATACATCTTCTGGGACAGTGCCTACAACTCCTGTGTTCTATTCTGCTCCTGGCAAGTCATAATGATGTCACATTCAGAAAACCTCAACTCTAGCACTGCAATTACCACTATTTTTCTATTCCAGTTCAATTCACAGCTCTCTTAACCCAATCAGTTCCAAAACACTACATGCTGCAGTCTTCTCTTGCCTTTCATATTGAACAAGCTCCTTTGCTGTTAGCAGATTTTAACAAGAAAAATAATGGGCTTTGAAGAATTTTAATCATAAGTAAGTATGATGAAAAAACAGATCTGCAATTTCAAAGTCTGGAAAATGAAACCTTCTTATGCAAAAGACTGGATCTTGTAAGTATGAGTTTATGGATGAGGGACAGAGGATGTACAGCTATCATGATCATGTTGAATCTTCTATGTTCCTGATTGGGTTGGTTTACAGGGACTTGCCTGAGACAAAGATTTTGGGAAAACAGAGAAGTCCCAAAGGAAATGAAAGGATGCACACAGACACAGTTATTAGGAATATATGAAGAACAGTATCTTTCCAGATATGTTTTTATTGAATGAGGGTCACAGTTAACTTTAAGAATAAAAAAATTTCAGGGTAAGTTTATATTGTGCTCCTGCTTTTTGTCTAGAACTGCAGACTTTCGAGATAGTTAAGAATCGAATGCCTTTTTCCTCCCGCAAAATCTGTCATCTTCATATTTCTGACATCCTTAGTTTCTTTGACAAGCAGTAGGTATAATAGGCAAGTTTTCAATTCACATTTCCTGAAAATTGAATATGAAAAAGACATCAAGAAAATACCAACTATTACTATATTATTCACTTTAAGACAAAGTGAGACTGGAAAATGGTTTCATACCTTTCAGTTCATGGAAATACCTATCTAAATTCTTGAAGACTGAAATACTACTCACTTTATCTTTTTTTTTCACAGAATACAATCCGTTTCAAAAGTGAAAGCAGCAGAGATTTTCTGGCCATCCAGTTATTTACTTTGAAATTTTTCTGAGCATTAATTAATGCTTCTGTCAAAATATACATTTTTGCCATTCAGAAGACATGCAAACCTCCCACACACATCCTATTGCCCCAGTTCCCAGAAGATTTGGATTTGTAAAATACAATAAGGTGGTTTTGAAAAGGATTTGTATAACACAGAGTTTTTTTTCTATGTAATTTGTATCATTTGTAAAGCAGATTTTGGGAATTACTCTTTTTTTCTTTTTCCTACAGGCACATTCTCCAAACTAGATGAGTGAATATCAACAGCAAAAATATGAAAAAATATTTTTTTCCTATACTTTATGTTCTGACAGTTGCAGACACATACTTGTAATAGTAAAACATCTGAAAGAGTGAACATGCACAGACACTTTATTTTATAATGGGATGATCATAGAAGCATTGAATGACTTGGGTTGGAAGGGACATTAAAGATCACCTGGTTCCAGCCCTCTGGCTATGGGCAGGGACACCTTCCTCTAGACCAGGTTGCTCAAAGGCCCATCCAACCTGGCTTTAAACATTTCTGGGTATGGGCCATCCAGGACTTCTGTGGGCAACCCCTTCCAGTGTCTCACTGCTTTCATAGTGCACAATTTCTTCCTAATTTCTAATCTAATGATTTAAAACCACTAACCCTTGTCCTATAACTACAAGCCTTGGTAAAATGTCCCTCTCCAATTCCCTTGTAGGCCCTTCAGGTACAGGAAAGTGCTCTAAGGTGTCCCTGGAACCTTTTTTCCTCCAGGCTGAATAGTCCCTATTCTCTCAGCCTGTCTTCACAGGAGAGGTGCTCCAGACCTCTGGTCATCTTTTTGGCCCACCTCTGAACTCAGTACAACAGACTCACATCCTTCTTCTGCTGGTGGTCACAGAGATGAGCACAGTGGTCTGAGTGGGATCTCATGAATGGAGTAGAGGGTTAGAAGATGCCTCTCTTGACCTGCTAGTCTTGTTTGTTTTGATGCAGCTTGGAATGCAGTTGTGTTTCCAGGCTGCAAGCACATGTCGCCAAGTTGTTTTGGGCTTCCCGTCGACCAACACCCCTATGTCTTTCTCCTTAGTGCTGATCTCAACTCATTCTTCAGCCAGTTTGTATTTGTGGTTTGGACTCACAGGCAGGACTGTACACTTGGTCTTGTTGAGCTTCATGAAGTCATCACAGGCCCACTTCTCAATCCTGTCAAGGTCCCTCTGGGTGGCATCCCCTCCTTCCAGAATGTTGACAGCACCACACAGCCCGATGCAATCAGCGAACTTGTCTGAAGGCACACTAATCCCACTGTCCAAGTTGCCAGCAAATATCTTAAATGGCACCAATCCCAATACTGACCCCTGAGGGCTGTCACTAGTCACTGCTCTCCACTTGGACATTGAGCCATGGACCAACACTGTAACCCTGGTATGGAAGGTCACCAAATTTGTGTGACAAAATTTGCCCTTAGTGAAACCTTGTTGGCTGACATCAATGACCTCAGTATTTTCCATGTGCCTTAGCATGACTTCCATAATAAACAATCGTAAGTATACAAAAGTATAGAATGACTACTAAAGGAAACAGACAAACTTCCAAATTCTCCCTTTGAAATGTTCAGACATCAGACGATATAAAACACAATATTGGAGACAGAGACAGCCCAGAGTTGACTAAAATTTCCATCTTTAGTATATATTTTACTGAATTTCTTAAAGAGGTTCAACAGTCTGTTATATCAATTAAATAAATCACAAGATTTTTTTTGCATAAAGAATTGAAAAATGACTTGTATTGACTGTAATGACTTGTATTTCTACTGCTGGTGAGCCCTCAATTTTGCTGATAGTTTTTTATTCTGCATTTCTTTCATCCACCCAGCTTCATGTTGATATGACTGCTCTTAGAGTAGCTAGCACAGCCTGTGGCAGACAGAATTGTTTCCCCACATCTGCCCTGAAGAGCTGTGCACTAACAGAAGTGTGACAAAATTGTACTGCCTAATCTGAATGCCTGAACATCACATGACTGAGAGAGAGATACCAGACACATCCTCTAGTATGTGCAATCTCATGAGTGGGTGATAGGGGAGACTGTGTCTGCCATGTTAATGGACAATGCCCTCCCCCAAAAATGAAGGTCAGACCAGTGAAAGGTAAGCACAAAGGGAGGAAATAATATCTAGAAAACATTATAAAGAGAGTTTCAGATTAAGTATGCCTGTTTTAAGAAAGGAGGAAAATATGAAAATTTTTAACATTGTTATTCCATTCATTGGTCTAGCAAGAAATAGATTCCCATTTTTAACATGTTATTCTGACTTTGGGAGTTGGATTTCTACTTAGAAATACTCTTTCTTTTCCAGTCACCTTACCTTTTTGTTTGTCATCTTCTTCTTTTATCATTTTTAGAAAATTATAATGAAAGTAGAAATAGCAAAAAAACAAGTAGAAGAAATTAGTTTTTCTTTTGACATAACTTCTCCTACTTTTATAATGAAGTATTGAAATACATAGATTTTTAGTTTTTTTCATATTTCGATGAGCTCTGATCATAACCAATGTTAACTTTCTTCACATACAAAGACAATAATCCAACACTATTGTTACTCTTCTCTGTGACCCCTGCTCAAACCACACTATAGAATGGAGAATACCAGGTTCTCCATCAGGGACCCATGGATTCTCTTCCTCACTTCTGGATGAAGCAACTTCCAACTCCATGATAAAATTTTCATTGCCCTGGTGTCCCCTTTTCCATCCTTTTTTAAGCAACATCCATTCCTTATTGAATACACATCAGAATCTCTTATTTTCTCTAATTTGTCTATTTTTCTCTGACCTTCCTTTTCACTGAAAAATTGAGTTTTCCCTTTGTATTTCCTCACAGTCTTTAGGAAGGGTGAGTTCTAGGAAGGATGAGTTGAGCTATTGATTTTTTTTTTTTTACACAGTACTTCTCTTCCTACCGCAACTTCCTGAGTTACTATGTATTCCCAAGATATCTCTATTCCGTGTGCTCACATGGCATACACACCAGTCTCATTTACCCTTGGAATTAAGTACTAGTGTTTCACAAAAAACACAATTGTGATGTAACAGGTGCATAATTTTGAGATTTTTGCTTCAGTTACGTTCAGCCTATTGCTTGCATTTGAACATAAGCTGGTCACTGAATTACGTGGGGTTGTGCCTGGATAATTTTAAAATGTAGAATAATGAGGAGTACAGAGTAAATCACAAATGCATGTCTGACCTGAATTTGCAGATACATGAAATCATGATAGAAACATGGAGGATTTGCAAAACTTGGAGTGTGATGTCTAGCCATCAGCTGGATATTCATAGGTACTGTGGTTTGTAAAGTTTTGGGAATTTTAATTGGGGACTTGGGGGTTAGGATCTGCACATGTTTTGGTCTCAGGCTGGTTTTATAGGATCTTCACATTCTGTGAATGTTTGTGTGAATACAAATGTTTAATAATAAATTTTCAAGAGCCTGAAAAAAATGAAATTTTAAAAAAATCCCAGCAGTTGAAAACATACTATCTGTTTTTTAAATCTACAAAAGCTTTTGATCCTATTGAGAGCTTTATTAAAGTTAATACAGGAATGTTGCTGTATTTCATTGAACACTTGTTCAATTGCAAACTTTCTTTCACAGATATTGGTTTTCTACCTTCAGATATTAAAGGTACAATTTAAAGAGTGTTGTGTAATGGCATTTTAAATTCGACACAAGTTGCAGAAATCTGATAGTTCAAGTTTATTTACAGTTTTTAATCCATTCCCAGTTTTCTTTCTTTCTTTTGTCTTGTATATTGGGTTAGACAGTGACAACTCTGGAAATATATGAGTATACATACATGTATCTCCAAAAAGAAAAATTAATAGTTTGCTTTACAGTAATTTTATTTTCAGTCTAATGAAGAAGGCTGTAATCTTCCATTCTCAAATGCCAACCAAATTTTCACAAATGTGAGGAAACAGTGCTTATGAAAATGTTAGATTAAGTGACTAATGGGACAAAGTAGATCACGACAAGCTCTCTCTCTAAAACACTTAAACTAATCTCAGTCTTCAAACCAATACGCAAATACAGATCTGAGACTGGGGACCAGGTATTAAAAAGCTCTTCACACATGTTAGCAATACCCTTTAAAACTTAAAGAGTATTAAATAGCTCTTCATACATGTTGGTATAATATTTTAGAAGCTGGATATATTTGAGAACCATTGCCTTTGTGTCCAATTCAACAGAGAGAAGGAAGGAACACAATTACCTCAATTTTAACCATGACAAAGACAAGCAGCACTGCAGAAGGTAGGTTGAAACCACATTGATTGCATGAATGTTGATGGGATCTGTGCTGTGTCATATGAGACTGAAACAGATGATAAGAACCCAAGTAGTTTCACTTCCTTCATTCACTTCACTTTCTTCACTTCATTTTTAGACACCATAATGGAGTTGGAGAGCATTTATATGTGAAAGAGGGAAACCTAAAAATGTCTGTAAGGATGTGAGTATCAGATGCACTGGCCAGAGAGATAATTTTAAAAATCAAACAATAGATCAGATTTTACTTGCCATTTGTTTTGTGAATTCTCCTTCCCTTTAGGGAAGTTGACTCTTACTGGTTATGTATACAAATTGCAGGTTTATTTGGTGAAATATTTTCCTCTGAAATCTTGTTACCTCTACCAATATTATCCCCACTACTAGTGTTTATCCAAAAGGCCAGATGAAAGTATGTTATGTGCTTGGATTGTTTACACTCCTGGAAATACTCCCTGGCTTTCTGCCCCAGCCTTTCACTATCATGTTCAGGTCAGGGGGAAATAACACTATGGATGTTACCTGGTACCATCAGACTCTTTGTTCCCAGGATCCAGGTTTTCATCTCCTGCAACATATTGAGGCATAGACAGGTGGAACATGTATTTGTAAAGTCAAAAACTGTTGGCTGCATAACTTAAAGGGCTTTTATTTCCCGCAGCCTCATTATATTGCAATCTTGTACCTTGCTTTTGATGGCTTTCAAGGCTGTACATAGAGCCTCTGATCAAAACAAACATCTTCCTAAATATTGGCCTAGTAATCTTGTATTGGGCACTATGTTTTTGGAATACACAATTCTCTGAATATTTTACATGTTAAATGTGTTTGTTTTAAAGACTTGAGTGCAATATCTGTTTTAACAAAATATGTATTTCAGTTATTTAAAGCAACAAGTAATTTTTTTAAAAAGCAAAGGAACTTGATTTTTGTTATGGGTTTTTAATTTATGTTTAATAACTTTAAGTGAAACAATTGTGGTTAATGATATTGCATTAAAATTACTAAGACAGTTTTATCTAGTGCATATAGTGTTTTTATCTGTTTTATTTTCAACATTTTTCTTGCAGCACCTTTTGATGTAATAAATTAATTTTCTTATCTTTGGATAAATAGAATTTTTATCTTGTACATGTCAATTGTATGGAACAGTCCATTAAATTTTAATTTTAGATATCAGTTTCCAATATGATAAGACTATACTGTGGCTGAGCTGTTCATTGTAATCAGAACAATAGAATACCTTAGAAAAATGACAAAAAAATTAAGACTTTTATTCATGTGCCTTTTCATTATGAATAAGTTCTTTTTAAGCAGCTTCTTCCTCTCTCTTTCTTACTCTGATGACAGAAATGTACTGGGGCACAATTTAGCATTTTAAACATTCTCTGAATTTTGTGTCATTCCTACAGTGCTGCTCTCTCAAATAACACACACTTGAAACATCTCTGTCCACTGGTACATTGCAAAGGCTAAGAAACTGTAGAATTTTGCAAGAATGAGAAGATCTAATTCAGGCTTGGTAATCTCTTTCCAGGTTGTGACACCTGTCTACCACCAAGTCTTTATTATGGGTGAGAATTTATCACTGAGACGGCAAGATTCAGAAAGAATGTCATTGAAGTTTTTACTGTGAACAAGGAGAGGTGTATTAGAAAGTGGAGGGTAAAGCAAATTGTCTTTTCTGAGCAGTTTCTGTATGCAAATTTCCCTGTACCATATCTTGATTTGCTCTTTGCTAGGAATAGAATATGAATCCTTAGAAACACCATGAAGTACATTTGGGTTTTCATTTCATGTTATGTGAGTTTATTTCACTACAAGCAAATTCTTTTCAGACAATTTCCTTCTCATTGATGTCACAATGTGATTCATGGTTTCTTCATGTTTCTTTTAACAAGCTGAAGAGATAATAAAACAAATCTAATTTATTTTTTTCTTCCCTCCATGAAGGAAGAGTGCACAGGACATAGAGAGCTGCAGAAATCAGGTGAAGAGCTTTAATTCCAAGCAGAGGAGCCTAGAACGACTTATTGTGCTTTTGATAGGTGAGATTAATTTAATATCTCCTATTTGGATGTCCTTCAGATGTTTTCTTAGTATGAAAGAGAATAGAGAGACAGAATAGTATATAAAAATGGTAGACAGAGAGTACTGATGAGGATTACAGTAAAATTAAATCTTGGTTAGTGATACCATGTTTTAAGGCATTCCTGACCAAGAAACTTCTCAGAGTTTGAGTCACTCCTTTTGCTTCCAAAACCTCTCCCAGTCACTTATCATTGAAGTCCATCAGCCACAGAATTCACAGAACCATTTGGGTTGGAAAAGAGCTATAAGATCATCTTTCCAACAGTTAATCTACAGCTCAGGATGACAATATTATACTCTGATGTTGAGTCTGGCAAGTACTCAAAGGGTCTTTAACATTTTTCTTTTTCTTCTTTTCTTCCACATCAGCTCAACAACACTATCGTATATCATAGTGAAGTAAAGCTTTAAAGCATCATAAATATTAGTGGCATCTTTAAATCATGGCCATGACGTTTTGACAAAAACTGTTATTTAGATATCTACTCTGGTAAAAGTAAAATTATTCTTCTTCTTAGAATAGTGTCCTGGTTCCAGCCAAGATAGGATAAATGAGTTATTCTGTACTACTGCACGTCATTGCTGGGTACAGGGGAAAGGGATTCCCTTTCTTCTGAGGAGAAGGAGTTCTTTCCAGTTGAGAAAATGTGGTGGAGTGTCTTTTATTAGGGATGTTTTTCCCCATAAATAATTTATTTTCTCATACCTTTTGTTATTAATTTTTTGTTGTTATTGTTTACTTTTTTACGTCATTGCTGTTTCTGGTAATTTTTTCTTATCTCAACCCAAGTTCTTTGCCTTTTGTGCCTCCAATTCTCAACTTCATGCCACTACAGGAGGAAAGAGGAGGGGAAGGGGGAGCAGCATCTGGTTTTGGAGAAACCTGGTAGGGGCACTGAATTGGGAAATACCATTCCTAAATGATGACAAATAGAATAATATATTAATATCTTGAGCTTAAAGCCTTTAGCTTGCTCAAACTGGTCTCCTTCCAGGTCTATATAAGGCCTATATAAATTTTAATATTTCCATAGCTTAAAATCCATGACATATTTGACCTGTAGGAAACAGTGAGTGTCCATCCCACAGTTAACAGGTACAAAAATAATGCATGATTCCAGAGCGGACAACTCCCATTGAATGTCTTCTATCTGCTTCGGGAAAATCATCTGGGCAGTAGGAATCTATATGAAAACAGAAGGAAAATTGTAAAATGTAGAATATATAACACATCTCTATGACAAGAAGCATAAAAATGTGTTATTCATCAAAAAGATGAGTGCGTTCAGCCAGGACACAGATATTTATTTTCCAACTTCCATTTGATGTTGTTGACTGCAATCAGATAGGAGAAATCTGTTTCTTTGGCTTGCATTCCAAATAAGTCAAAGCACTGGCTCGCAATGAAAAATAATCAGGAGCTGGAATTTGGCCCTAGCAGGTCTGCATTTCTTGCAGTTGTTCGCAGAAGAACTAGATGGAAGAATGGTAATCTACCATTAAAGCAGGAATAAAACTCTGCCCCCCTTCCACTCCCCAACTTCTCATTAGGTCCTACTCCTGACCTGCAAAGAAAGTATCCTCTTGTGAAAATCAGCCATTTTTTCTGTTCTTCAAAGCATGAATTTTACCTCACTCATTTCTAATAGTTTTTGAATAGACCTTCCTTAAAAATAAAAATGAAAAATTAAAGAGATTGTAGTGAAAATTTTTATCCATTGATGCAATCCAGAACTCTTCTTCAGACCATTATGGTCTTCATTATGGTCCCCAAAAGACAACTGGCAGTGACATTTTCAGGTTTTTTAGCAAGGTCATTCATATTTTTTTTTGCAGATATAGTCAATGGAACTACTAAAAGTCCATTGAAAAAGTATCTGGTACAGGCAAAAGTAGCCCTATGATAAACCAAATTTTAAAAGTCTCATTGGTCTATCTCTATACTCAAATTCAGAACCATCTTCCGCAGTTGCTTCCAAACGCCTACCGAACTCCTGGGGAGGGCACCAGATCAGTCATACACTGCAGCTTCTGTGAACTGCTGAAACAATCTTCATATTTAAAGCAATAATTTGTTATTAAGCTAATGAAGGGATAGTTAAATTATTTAAAAAATCATTTGATTTACAATGACAGTAATCAAATTGGGTAATTATTGCAAGAAAAAAAGTAGCTTTAATGAGACATTTAATGTTGTTATACACAAACTGTTTGGTCTCTAATAGTTTCTTCGGGGCTCACACTTCCAGTGCTTCTGTGGGTCCCAAGGCTGATGGGGCCAGTCTTCCAAGAAGCAGGTGGCACAGATTTGAGCTGACTCATTAACATCCAGAAACTGTCACCAGAACCATGACACTGTTATGTTCTTTTTATTCGTGCTAGTATCCACTTGGTACTATTTTTGTTTTAAAATTTTTCTGTGTATAGTGTAGTTTACATATGTTGGATAACTTCCTTTCTGTTTTCCTTAAAACGAATTTTTAATAGGCTTCCAAAATTACATTCCTCTGATCATTAGAAACTGTTTGCTGAAAGTATGCCTTAAGCCTGATGGCCTGCAGCCTTTGCTTTCATCCTGTGCCCACACTGTCAAGATCTTTGCTATCATTCCTCATCTGTACAGCTACACACTTCATCTTCAGTCTAGTGTTACACAGAGTTCAGGCTAAAAATTATAATTACTGTGTAATACTATCTGTCTCTTTAAATATTATATCTAAATGATTGTAACAACAGACATTACAGCAATCATAGAAAGCTAAGCCAAAGCCAAAACAGGTAAAGCAATAGCTGTTTGCTCATTATGTGTGTTGTTCTAAATAAATGAATTGTTTCAGTTTAATCCCAACGAGAAACTAAGTACCACTCAGTCCACTCTAAGTCTCCCACCAGCAGAACTGGGGAGAGAATTGAAAAAATAAAAGCTAAAAACTCATATTTTGAGATAAAGACAGTTTGATAAGTAAAGCAGCAACCATGCACACAAGCACCTCAAAGCAAGGAATTAATTCACCACTTTCCATGGGCAGACAGGTGTTCAGTCATCTCCAGGAAAACAAGGCTCCATCATGTGTAATTGTGACTTGGGCAGACAAATGCTCTGGAAGTCCCCCCTTCCTCCTTCCTCCCCTCGTTTTATATACTGAGTATGATGTCATATGGTATGGAATATTCCTTTGGGAAGTAGGGTTGAGCTGTCCTTGCTGTGTCACCTCCAAACTGATTGTGTCTCCTCAGTGTTGCCTTGACTCTGTAAAAGCACTACTCAACAATAATCAAAACATCTCTGTATTATCAACACTGTTTTCAGCACAAAACTGGAACAGACCCTCATACTGTGAAGAAAATTAACTCTACCACAGACAAAACTAGCACACGAATAAATCATCTAATGAACAGTTGTCTTCTCACCCTGACCAATTCCCACTTTTGAAAAGGAGGTAGTTCTTCTTCTGCCTCTCACCTGGCTTGGCTCAAGTAGAAAACTGTTACTTAGGAAACTTTTCTTAGTTTCATTATTAAGTGCAAGCTAGGGAATGAAGTTTGGTAATGTAGAAAGAAAAATATCTGAGAAATTACAACAAAGGATCTTAAGTAAACTGGAAATAGAAATAGAGAATTTGAAGTCTATTGTTTCATATGTTCCATTGAGCAATAAACTACATAAAAGTCTGTGTAAAATTCCAGATTGAAAGATTCTCTGTAGTTTAATACCACCTTGAATTTTCATTACATCAGCTAAGAGCAATAAATGATATTTTTCTCTTCCTTAAAAGAATAGAAATAAAAGTTATTGCTCCCTCATGTATTTGCTTTGTTTCTAGAAGTATATATGTCTACATAGGCAATAAAACTGGTTATATACTACATTCAATTAAAAAGCTGTGCAATAACAATCCAAGCAAAGAACTAGAACACAACAAAAAGCCAAGCCCATAACTGAAAATAGATACATGTACCTAAACCTAGAACATGCTTTTGACTAGCTTTCTAGTAACAGCATATCATATCAAAGTAGCATTTGGTACTTAAAGGTACTTACATTAGCAGTAGGTTCTAAACACTTTTCTTCTCCTTGCCTTCCAGTGTCCTGTGTGTATGTCCAATTAATATTTTACTGGGTTTTATGGTTTGTAGGGACTCTCTTCTTATCCATGGACATTTATGTCATGATGCTCAGTTTAGGGACAACCACACTGAAATTGTTACCGTCTTTTGAGCTTCGGTAATTTGCCAAAAACAGCAATCAACAGTCCAAAAACAAACAAACAAAAAAAAAAGCAAAACTTAGTGGATACTAGCATACTTCACCTCTCTCATGTAGTATTTTAGCACTGGAAATAGGGAAATGAAAGTGTAACTGAGATATTCCGTTTGTAGTAAAGACACAGAAAGAAACAAATTTCATTCTGCATAAAAAAATACCTGAATATTAAAGGAAAGGACAGTCATTCCACCTAGGTTTTTTCTTGGCTACTGGCCCCACATGATCCTGCTTTTAAGGAGCAACTATTTCCATAAAAAATGCTGGAAAACTTATTGCAAATATTTTTTCTGCTTTTAGCACTGTTCTTCTGTCTTTAAATTGATGTATAATTATCTTTTGTCTCTGCAATTCTGTAGAGTCCTTGGATGATGAAGTGGTTGCAGTGGTGTGGAAAAAGGGGGAAAAACAAGAGAAGTCAGAGCTAGACACTTGTAAATTCGTTGCACATTGCATTTCCTCACACGCTCATATATTGCACATATTCATAAGCTTTTTGGAAAAGAGGTGAGTAGTGAGGTGATAAAGTTTTCTGGGAGCATTAAATTATTCAGAGCAGTAAAAGCAAAATCTGGCAGTGAAAAGTTGCATAAGTTTACAAGACTGAAAGAGCAGTAAAAGATGATATTCAGTGGTGATAAATGTAGAATAATGAGCAGATGGAATAACATTTATGTACATAAACAATGAGAGAACTTAATAACTTATTACCGTTCAGGAAAGTGATTCCAGACTCATTGTAGACAATTCTACAAAAATATCAGACCCATTTTAGGAAGTGCTCAAAAAACCTGAATGTAGCATTTTGAATGACTAAGAAAGTAAAAAGCAGCAATTTAAGAGCATATTTAGAGAAATAGGTAAACACTTTGCAGTTCTGTTTCTCCTTCTAGTCTCAGTAGAATATATAAAAAAAGACTATGGTAAAAAGAATAATAGAACTTATGGAGTAGGGTTTTTTTGTCCAGAGTCTCTATAGCTAGGAAAAGAGGTAGTTGGAATTAGTCAATAAAGTCCTGAGTGAATTGGAGGATGTGCATAAGTACATCAAAAGAAATTCCTAGGACCTAGATGCTAAACAAAACAAAAGGCAGTACTTTTTACACAAATCAGCTGAATTGTGAAACTTGTTGCTACAGGATGTCATAGATGACAAAAGTACAAGTAGGGTCATAAAACAGAGAAATCGGCAAAAGAAGAATTCATGCAAGAAACCTACTTGTACAGACAGTGATGTCCTCTAAGTAAGTTTATTTTAACTATTTATTTTCATCAACTGAAGTCTGCATGGTCCTTTATGAGTAAGGTTTTCATTTTCCTTACTGGCAGAAGGCTTAGAACTCTGACTGATGAGATGAAAAATTCACAGCTGTGGTTTCAGAGATATAGAAGAATATTTTCTTTTTGGGTTAGAGTTTGAAATTGAAGCCCAAAACATGACATTTTTATTTTACTGTACAGATTTTTTTCTTTTTTCTTCCCCAATGCTCAATTAATGGTTAGGATGGTTAAAATATCTGAAATATTTTTGGTACGAAAAGATTATGTTGCTGATCTAACACTGGGCAATAGAAATGTCTAACTTACAGCACTGCACAATGTGTTTCTAAACAAATATACTGTTAAAAGTAAACATATTCTTTTTGAAAAATTGCAATGACCTTAACTTGCAAGGAAAATGATGACTTTCAAGTGTGGATTTCAAATGAAGGCCTCATTTATGTTTGGAATATTTTCCAGCATTCAAAGCCATCCCTTTTGTTACTGCTGAGAGAAAGAGTCTAAAGCGAAATA
Organism: Eopsaltria australis; assembly: GCA_034509425.1. Taxonomy (NCBI): domain Eukaryota; kingdom Metazoa; phylum Chordata; class Aves; order Passeriformes; family Petroicidae; genus Eopsaltria; species Eopsaltria australis. The sequence continues at coordinate 413,408 of JAVTVJ010000629.1, read as the reverse complement.
TCTAGAGGTAGTGATGAAAGCTAAGCAGTAGTGAAACAGCTTTTCCTTTTCTACTGATAGAAGAAAGAAAAAGTGCAGAGAAGTACTATGAAAGACTGGGAAGTTTAGTCTAGGAATGGAGCATAGAGACAGTGTTGCTTGAAAATTATTGCAACTGAAAACAAGACGATGATTTTTTTGGTCTGTCTATGACATCATGACGTTTCAGCTTACTAGAGAAGTATTTTTGTAGCAGGAGATGAAATGTGTGTGGTATATGCCCTGAGAGGTGCATGGGGTCACGTGAAAGTACAAAGTCAACTGGAACAATGTCGGGGGAGTGTGCACTATGAAGTTTCATCCAGATTGCCTTTGAGAGCAGTCCTGGAGTGAGCTATCCTAGAATGAGCTCCTTTGTAGAAAGCTAGTAAGTGTAGCATCAGCTGTGCAGATAAAGAACTCGAATGGCCTAAAAGAGCCTCAGACAACAATCCACCATGAAATGCCATTGGAATAGTTGAGAAGCACTGCCATGGAGATGATTGAAGTGATCGTTTCTTACCTTACACATCTTCAGTGTTATGTTCATATACCCAGGTTTTTTCAACCCTATCTGCCCATCTATTACAAAAAGGAGACCAGCATATGCTGTATCTTGAGTGAGACAACATGGCTGCATTCAGCTGTTCCAAGGGGCAAGGCATAGTACTTAGTTATTAAAGTTTACTGCAATATATAAAATAGAAATACATAAACTCTCTGCTTTACATTATTTCTCATAAAAATCTGCTTCAATGTAAAAGCAACAAATATGATTCCATTTTTTTTAGCTGTGAGCCTCAGGCAGCACATGAAAACTGATCTTAAATAATTTGACCTAATTTTCTGGCAGAAATCCTTAGTATGAAATTGGCAGACAAAAAAGTAATAGTGATTTGTATATGAATTTTATGTACAGCTTACATATTTAATAAAGTCTGCCTTTTCTTTCAAAAGTTAAATGATTTAAAATATTATGCACTACTCACCTATCCTTAGCCTTCACTTAAGGGAAATTCACATTATGATACTTCAATAAAAACAAAATGGTTGTGAATCTATTTGGTTGTTGTAAAGTGAGACAACTTGCTTTCAGAAGAGATGATATTTTTTCTAAATATGTATCATAAACCTTGTAAACAGATGCTCTCTTAATTCCTCTATGGTGTTATCTAATCTTAATCATACCTTATTATATCTGTAGATTCCTTTATGTTGTTCATCACCAAGGCATTTCAGTGCTTTCATCTATCCTATTTTCTGTAAAGTAAGTGCTTACCTTTACCACATATCAATTGATAGCACAGCTTCACTGGAAGAGAGTTGAGGATTTTAAAGATATGATAAAAAGGTATGGTAAAGTAAAAGCACCCATTTTACACAGCTCAGACTAGAAATCATTAGTAGTATGAAGGATTTGTATAAATGTGTCGCCGTCCGCCTATCCGATGTTATAGTGTGGCCTCTGTCCAGAGGCGGTTGCGACAGAGTGCGTGGGTCAACAGTGGCCAACTGTCTTCCCCGTCGCCGGGCCTGCTCGATCCCTTGCGCAATGGGAGAGGCGCGGAGAGAGGCAAACGATAAGGCACGCCTGTAGCTAAAGGGGGCTCTTCGGACCCAGGAATGAAGACAACTGACACGGAGGTGTTGCTTCCAGGAGAGCCGGGATCCAAAGACCTCGAGCTCCCTGTGACATGGGATTTTATTGGAACAGAACAACCAATCACAGGGAACCGAGGAGGTGGGATCAGGGAGGAGTCGGAGGCAGGGGACCAACCAGGAAAGGGCAGGGGAGGAGTAGGGGAGGAGAGAGTGTAAGTGACAACCAGGTGATACAATGAGCTTACGGAGAACATAGAACTTTCCAGGAGCGGGGAGTGGTGGTTACTTAACTGGCAGTGCGGTTTAGCCAATCTACCTCAGAGGGTGTCAATCTCTTCAGACCCATCCCCTGATGGGTCATACCACTCCAGGGCGGGGACTTGGGGGAGTTCTACTTCTTCCCCCCAGGGCCTGCCAATGGGGAATTCCTCCTGCATTACTTGAACCACCGCCACATAAATGTACATTTTTTAACAGTACATAAATGAATCAAAGTCTAACCTGTACCGCTTAGTGCAAAACCTGTCCATCACAGAACCCTTGTATCACTGTCTGCAGGCCATCTTTCTCTCTTGTACCTTCTGCCTAGCAACATGAATAGATCATTAAAGAGACTTGTTTTCTGCTTTCATCTGCTCCTGGTTATCACTGAAATGGCCAATATTCCTAATGTCATTTATATGGAAAGGATTGTGTTTCCCTGTAGAACTCTAAGGATTCAAATCCTGGTATAGCCACTGAATGTGCATGAAAGAACCTTTAGCTGCCTTTTACGTCATCCTTTTTTGTCTTATCTTCCTGTAGCTTCATTTCACTCAGTTGCCCCTTTTGACCCTGAGGTAGCATAGCTGCCATTCAGACACTTTTCAACCAAGAGGTATCTCAGTTGTTGTCTGTGGAATTGGCAGCCATGTACTGGAAAATTTCCATGTGAGCTGAATTCTTTATAACAATGGGTTTACAGAAGCTAAACATTATTTCCTTAAAGCCTGTATGAATTCCTGATGTTACAGTCCTTGCATAAACTCTGTCCTGTCACTCTTTGGCAGCTAAGAACCAAGACAGATGATTTCTTGATCTGGGAAAACACAGGCTAAACTTGCTGCAGAGTCCTTATCAGTTATGTTTAACATAACTTGGGTCATTCTTGAAAACTAGTTCCACTCTATCAGATGAATGAATTTTTATAACCTGACTTTGGATCTCAGATATTCTTGATTTTAAGATTATTTGGGAAAAAATATTGAGTCAGAAAAGAAATATGATTGCAGTTTTCTGATACAAATCCTCTGGCACTTGAGCAGGACATTTATGAGCAGCTTGGATGTAAATCAAAGCATTCAAAGGGAATCCCACAATTTTCTAACTCTAGATGTTCATAAAGCTGGTGTCTTAAAGTAGTTCTTGTAGTCCATCATACCAAAAGAAGTGGTGGCACTAATGTTATTAACATAAGAATGTACTTCTAAAGCACCTTCAGAATGCATGCACTTACAGAGAGATTAAATTTTCATGAATTGGTGTGAGTGAACACAAGTTTCAATTATTTCTGGGGTGCTTCAGTGAGGGTCTTTAAACCTTCTCTTATCATCCCACTTTCATCTAGAAAGAGGTCATTGAGTCTGCCATTCTAAACAATTTCTTGTTTAGTTCTAGCCTCTCTTTTTATTTTCTGCTCCAGAATATTTATATTAATTTTATAGCTAAAAAATATGATATGTGATCTGCAATTTGTACAAACCTACAAAAACAGTGACACTTTTTAGAACCACCTCATACAAACTGTGTTCCTGATTTAGTGTCAGCCTTGGTTGAATACATGCGAGAAATTCAAGACAATCCAAAAATGACACAGAAGTAGAATCAGAGATAAACCATGAAACACAACAGATAAGGTCCTTGTTCATAAAATGCTGACCAGCTGGTAAAGTCTTAGTAGCATAAAGAAACTCTTTTCACTGCTCAGTAAAGCTGGGAGAGATGAATCCCAGGCATGTACTGAATGAAGTCAGTGTATACTTCCTCATCTCTAATTAGAGAAAAAAATCTGTAAATGCACATTCAAAAATTCTGCTTTCATGATAATTATCTATTGCTTTCTGTACCACAGACTTCCTTAATTTTTTCAGAGATGCTATAGATGTTTGCTAAAGTTTAAGCTTGCCCACTGAGAACTGGTCAACCTGAGCACTGAATGCCTGCTAATAATTCAAACATAATTTGAAAATTAAAGCATATTGTGGGTAAAGGCTGAAAAAGAAAATGTAAAGAATGGTAACAAATACAAATCATAAGTTCATATGAGTCAACAATCTCAAAACCCACAGAATTCAAACTCCTAAGGATCTCTTTTTTTCCAGTGGTCATAGAAACACTTTACTTGTGTTGTGTTATGTTGCAGAATAACTCTTAGCAGAGAGCTGATTACAAGAACAATAAATAGTGAATATGCATGCTAGATGAGGTGGTAGCATAAAAATCATATTATGAGAGACTTTTATAGTTTCCCATATTTATTAGCTCCAAGAGAAAGATCACCTTACTGAGCTGTAAGAATTTAAGTCTTCCAGATTAAAATGGACATTTTATGCATTCCTGAAAAACCTTGGGCTGAACAGAGGCTTAGCACCACATCCACATGCTCTATTGTATTTATCAGACAAATAGTTATTCTACAGTACACATACATTTTCCTTTCTTGTACAAACTCGGAAGCTCACAAAGCAATAAGAAGTTATTTTCTGATTAATTGTGATCAAAGAGCTTTTACTTCTTTACATGCCTTCTCTGTCACAAAAGAAATCATCATTAAGAAAAGCTGTAGAGGCCCCAGATCTTCTCTGCAGACAATACTCAGTATTTGGGGATTGTACAATGAGGGTATTGCTATAGGAATATTTTAATGATACAGGAAAGAGGCATGCCAGTGATCTATGGAAGAAAAATAATTCTGTTTTATAGTTGTTTTTCCCCTGTTCTTTTTCTGTAGGACACTGCATTTTTGATCATTGCATTGACACCTGAAGTGTATCAAAGAGCATTATGCAGTATATTATGACATATATGGTAGTCATAAGACTAAGTGTTCCTCAGATAATTTTGCACTAAATATTTTACTTGCCCTGTGTGCTCCTGTGTCTTTCCACTCCTACAGTTGTTTAATTTTCAGGTTTGCTTTCCTTCTCTCAAATCAATTTTTAGGCCCACAGCCTAATAGGCCATCAGAAGAGTGGTAGGCCAAGGAGACTGACTACATGTAAAGCCAACATAGAAAATGATGCTAGTGTATAGAAATCACAAATTTTATACTTCCATGTGCTAGAAAACCTACATTAGGAACCTCACTCAAAATAAAAGATGTAGAGATCTTTTTTTTAATGACAGCAGCATCTGTTAGCAAGTCTAAAGCAATTGCTAGTGAAAACTGTTTATTTTGAGATGTGTGGGGTTGTACTTGCATTTTTATAAAGCTGAAACTGTAGTGTTTCACATTGATACACATACAACCTCAATATTTAGATGTCGTGTGTGACTAAATTCTGCATGGAAAATATTGTGCTATTGATTGAACCAGTCAGGGTTCAAATGTGGTGACTGTCTTAAATTTTGATTATTCGTTGTTATAGAAATCTTTAAAAAGAAATAAAAAAGCTGCCTTTTGTTTTCTTCCTTTTTTAAAAGTTTCTAATTTTCAGTATCTCAGAGTCTACAGCTCTTCAGAGTAAATTTCACCCTGATGCTCAGATAATAGGGAGGCTCCATGGAAGGAAAATACTTTTTTTTCTTGGGCAGTATATCATATTTATTATTTCATATTTCTATAAACAATTCCTTTTAGCTGTGTCAGTTTTTTCCTCTCCCTCATATTGATAAATGATTTTTGTTCTAAGTAATACCAGACAAGTCTGCTTATCTATATTTTATTTCTAAAAATACTTTTCCCACCATCTTAATGGCAAATAGATCCTGATTTCAGATCCAAGTCACCACTTTCACTTGTTCTTCAACAGGAAAAAACAGACTTGATTTAGGAGTATTTTATAACATTTAATAAGAAAGATGTAAAATATTGTTTCAAAAGTGTTTGCATACATAACCATTATCACAATTTAGTATTGTCCTCCCATATCACTCCAAATTAAACAATGATTCAAACATTTTCAGATTACTTGCAGAAGCACTGGGGATCGACTTATTGTTGAGTAACTGAAAAAGTGTGGACATAACTAATTTTATGGCTATTGAAAAAAGGAGTAGGTGAGAGATCTTTTCACTGAACATCAAGGAAGGATCTTTGAATTGTAATAATTAAATGACATTATGCCTGTATGTGCTAAGACATACAGTTTAGTAGTGAAAGTCAAAACACAACATTGGTAGTCAGCACATGATATACATTTTTGTGAAACAAAGAGAATATATGGATCATACTGGCTAATTTTTGTAGTTTTGCAAGATCCAGCAAATTTCTTACTTGGATGTCAGAATGTCAAAACTGTCAGATTCTCTTACTAAACACACAATTTTATTTGCATTAATAAACATTTTTAGCATTTTTCATGTTTACTGTTATGTTGGACCGTCTGTTAAACACCTATGGGGAAAAATGCTCTTTTAGGTATCAAGCAGATGGAGATAAACCCACAGTTACGTGTGGTTCTGCAGGAACCACAAATGTCAGCAGCTTAATAAAAGAATATAATGATAATAACAATAATAATAATAATAATAATTATTATTGTTGTTGTTTTGTTTTGTTTTGTTGTTGTTGTTGTTGTCATCATTACTATTGCTTAAAGAGTTCAACTCTGTCTTTTGAAACATATCAGCCTAACATCAGATCGAAGATAGCAGCATAATCAAGTGATGATAGCTAACTTTTACACTGTAGAACTTCCATATAAACTATCGGGAATAAATTTGTACTATTCTTACATTCATTCATGTAGAAATAAAAATATTACCTTATCTGTTAAAGAAACCATCAATAACCCATCCATTCTCCAGACCAAAAAGCCATCAGTCTTCTAAACTGAACTAAACAATGGATTTTCTTCCCCCCATGTACCTTGGACAAGATATTCACATTTTGTATGTGTTCTTTACCTATCATCAAGAATCACAGAAACATCACCATCTCTCAGACCAAGCAATCTAAAATTATAATCTTCCTCCTCGTGTTGAAATATTTCATTAGATCAATGCCAGTGGTCTAAATCCTCTCTGCAGAGGCTTTTTCCACTGACAGCAAAAGGCTACAGCTGGAGTAGGGATGGGTCCCGATGACCTTATACATGTTATGAAAACTTACGATAATATTTTTCAGAAGTTCATTTAATACAGGTGACAAAAATACAAAAAATAATGGAAAACAACAGGCAAATAAAGGCAATAAGAGTGAAATAATTTTTCTTAATCTTCTCTGGATACCTTATGACGAGCCTCCAAACTCTCTCAGCATGCACTCAGCTTTAAAATGGCTGAAAGAGAGTGGAGATAGCATTATAGCTGCTCTGATCATCACCTTTATAAACATTTCATTTTTATTTTCCTAAAAGAATAAGAAAATGAATAGAGCAAAGATTTATGTCATTGAATGTCATAGCTGATTACCTCTAGAAATGAGAAGAATGCAATTTTTATGACTTTATTTAAGCTCAGCTATTTTTCTTAAGTAAATACAGCCAGGACAGACAGCTTTAATTTTTAAGAATGTATGAAACACTGTGGTGTAAATATTTAAATGATGATATGTTTTTTTAGATTCAGTGTTTTTCTAAATAAAATATTCACCACAGTTCTAGTATGAATAATATTTCTGTTGTAATTTACAATGATAGTAAGACAATAATTTTTCTGAGTAAGATGCAGGCACTATGAACCATTTGAAAATACCATTCACTGATAATTTACTTGCAGGGATGACTTATGGTTACAAGAAACTGACTTCTTTTTCCATCCAGTGGAGAGAAGTCGCATGGAGAATTAGGCATGTGAAGAATGTGTAAAAGTTAACAAAATTAAAGGATGGTTGCAGTTAAACTGAGAAGTAACGGTTGTGTGTCTGGCATTCATTTTGATCCTTATTTTTGTAGGATAGATACAAATAGTTAAATTTATGTTACACAAACTCCCTGTGCATGGTCAATATAGACCTATCAACTCTCTACTAGAAGTCTGCCTGATGAATTCTTTCTTTTTGAAACTATTCTTGAACTTAAAGACACACACCCACACATTCTTTGGAGCAACCAAGCAGAGGACTATGTAAGAAGGCCAGCCCATATCCAAAGATGTGTTTGTGAGAGCAAAAGGTTCTATGTGGATGGTGCCAGTCACTGAAATAAAAGTTCTGTTCTGAAAGTTGTGTGCATAATGCTATGTTCAGGTTCACAATCTCACACTTCATGTGCCCTGGCATAGTGACACCCAAGAACAGGGGCACATAATTTTAATTGCTGATTTAGTTATCATTAAAACATCCACAGTGAAACAGTAAGCAGAACAGATATGCTCCAGGAGTAAGCATAGACAAGTATGGCTATTTCTTTTATATAAATTCTGGTATGTTAAAAAACAGCTAATGTTGATTCCACTGTCACACACAGATGCCTTCATTTTCTAGTTTATCTCTTTCTTGAAACCTCATTAGGAGACTCTTTGCTTCCTGTAGCCATTATATTTCTGGGCAGGAAAATAGTGGCAAAGAAATTCCACTATCACCTACCACTGAGCAAAAAAGATGGGCAAAGCAGAAAACAGAGATAATGCTATCACAGTGTTTAATATGACAGAAATCTACACTGCAAATTGCTGTACCATATTCTTCTTCCCAATGCTCGTGGTTCACCCTGGTTGGAAGGTTCATCCATCCATGAAGACAGATACCTGACTTGGCCAGAGTTTTGAAAGACCCGCCTCTTACTTTCCTTTAAAATGAGCACATCTGAAAAACCTGAGAGTTTACAGGTGCACCAAACTCACACTTGACCAAAAACTGAGAAAATGACCTGTTGGAATTAAAACATTAAAATAGGAGTACTTATAAATGAAATTCCTCCTTTTTCATGTATCCTCTCTGAATGGCCTCATTTGAATTTGGATCTCAACCATCAGTTTTCAGTAGTTTGTTAGGTTACATTCAAGAGAAGGCTTTGGGGTCACCTAATTGCAGACTTTCTGTACCTGAAGGGAGCTTACAAGTAAGATGGAGAGAAACTTTTTACAAAGGCATGTAGTGGAATGGCTTCAAACTGAAAGATATGAGGTTTAAACATTAAGAAGAAATTCTTTACTGTGGGGGTTGTGAGGCACTGGAACAGGTTGCCCAGAGAAGTTGCAGATGTCCCATTCCTGGGAGTGTACAAGGCCAGGCTGGATGGGACTCTGAGGAACCTGGTCAAGAGGAAGGTGCCCCTGCCCAAGTCAGGGGGGTTGGAAGCAGATGGTCTTTGAGGTCCCTTTCCAACCCACACTATTCAATGATTCTATGACTCAGCAAAACTGTCAGTAAGCAAAGATTCCTTGCAGCTTGCCCTTCCTGACCTCAGCATCAGTGTGTTCCTTCAGAGTACTTCTTTTTCTCCTCTTCACTGTAGCTAAAACACATTATTTAAAATATTTGAATATGTAACCGAAAAAGTTTTCTTGGATAAATTGCTGGGCTTTCCCCATATCTCCTGCTAATGATAAAGATTCAGAAATAGTGAGATCTTTTTATTTATTTTCTCATAGGAATTCACAGGACATGAAAATTCAGCTAATCAAAACAGCCACTCCACAGAGAAATAAAACGTCCTTCACTATTAAATTGCATACATTTGATATGAGATGACTTGTTGTCCATCACACAAGCCCTCATTTCACAAATTCCGGTAGACAGAAATAACTTAAACATTCCTATTTCTCACTCAAATACCAGTTATTTATAAAATGTAACTCACTCAGGCAGAAATATAGGCATTGGGTTAGAAAATGGTTGCTTATTTTTAGACATCACCCTATATTCTTGCTAGAGCCTGAGAGCTTCATTTCCCTTAATTGGATATGATTTTTCTGGTTACTAATATTCTGAGCATGCTGGTAGTTCCTGCATAATCTGTCATGCCTTGCTATTGACATAAGAAAAGAAATGATGTGGTTGGTAGGGATTGAGGCAATGATGAGCAAAAAAAGATTCAAAATGAGCTACTAACATTAGAAAAAACCACAGGTGCCAGGTGCAAGTTTAACACACTAAGAAATTTTATGTGTTAGAACAAGGTCAGTTAAAAAATATGCCCCTTGAGGAATCTTCTCTTCACTAACTCTTATATTCCCAGATTATAATGAGCACTGAATTCCTATCAACCCAATTACTGAGGAATATCAATTCCATATTACAAGTTTATAATGGGAAAACACTTAACCTGGAGGTGAAAAAAAACCAAACAAAACCAGAAGAAAAAAGGAGTCTATTGACACCCTAACTGTAAAGCTGCAGTTTTATTTGGCATTAGTAGTTTTTGTAAGTTCTCCAACAGGTGTGGAAATACAAATGAAAGATTCTGTCAGGCTATGTGGCTACGATATTTCAATGGTAAAGCTTTTAGAATACATATATTTCTAGATGAAATCAAAAAGGATTTGTTGGTTTGTTTCTATGGAAAAGTGCTGATATCTCTGTTCAGTTCTATACTAATACTCTTGATGACTTCCTGTAATATTAACCAACTATGGAAACAATAGAAATCAATACAGCTTTGAAATACTGCCATGCAATACCAAAAATAAGCACGAAAAAGCTGGTCTATGCAGTGTATCTCTAAATGCTTTTGAGAATTGTGCTAGCATGGCAGAGTAACAGATTTTTGCTCTGTAGGCAGCTATGGCTGCACATTTTATATGGTGCGCTTGGTAGTAGCTGATACATTCCCTTAATGTTTCTATTAAAGTATTAAGAGTGGATTCAGATCACAGATATCTGGTGAACATCTGGCACAACTCCACAGGGGATCTTTGGAGTTACTCTAATTTATATTGGTGTCACTTGGTGTCACATTGATAAAAACTTGGTCTTATAACCCACCTCTATTCCCCAGGTTCTTTGAGCTTGCAGCTTTGTGGTTAACAAGAAATTTTATGCTGGTAAGTAATTTTTCTCAAATTCTGATGTTCTCAGCAGATCTTTGTCTTTGTAAGGACATGTGGGAATGTTTTATTTAGCTAAGAAAAAATAACTGTGGAGAAACCTTATGCATGGTGCATATATAATAATGCAGGTGTTTTTCTGATGTAATTGTGTAGTAAAACTTCTAATAAACATAGTTAAGACCTATTAACTATGTACTATAACTAATATACATTAACTATGTACTATGTACTTAATGTTTATTAACTTTCTGTACTTCCTCACCCCATTTTTCTTCTGGTCATGCAACAAGTAGGAGCTGTTTCTCCAGTTTAGATTCTAACTGGTACGGTCTTCCAGACTTGCAAGATTTTACTCTGAATTTATTGAATGTCTTCCTGTGTGGTTCCAGAGTATCCCAGTGATGTGGGGCATCACTTCTTTCTTTTCTTTTCTTTTCTTTTCTTTTCTTTTCTTTTCTTTTCTTTTCTTTTCTTTTCTTTTCTTTTCTTTTCTTTTCTTTTCTTTTCTTTTCTTTTCTTTTCTTTTCTTTTCTTTCTCTTTCCTTTCCTTTCTCTTTCCTTTCCTTTTTCTTTTCTTTTCTTTTCTTTTCCTTTCCCTTTTCTTTTCTTTTCTTTTCTTTTCTTTTCTTTTCTTTTCTTTTCTTTTCTTTTCTTTTCTTTTCTTTTCTTTTCTTTTCTTTTCTTTTCTTTTCTTTTCTTTTCTTTTCTTTTCTTTTCTTTTCTTTTCTTTTCTTTTCTTTCTTTTCTTTTATTTTCTTTTCTTTTCTTTTCTTTTCTTTTCTTTTCTTTTCTTTTCTTTTCTTTTCTTTTCTTTTCTTTTCTTTTCTTTTCTTTTCTTTTCTTTTCTTTTCTTTTCTTTCCACTTATATATCACAAACTGTTGCTAAATGAAAATGCTCTCTTCTCTGCTCTCTGTCCTCTTGGTGAATCAACTCATGATCTCCGTATTTTAGCTTTTTTAATATCCAACTTTCTGCTCAAGGTCTTCTTGTATGCATTTCTTGTTGCTTCACCCCTACAGAACAATCAGTTTTTCATAAAACTACCTGCATATTTCACAGTGGGGATTAAATAATCAAAGCTGCATTTATTCCTGGCAGGTCATGTTGATTATCATAAAACAAAGGCAAGCAAAAAAATCAATTCTTTTTTTCTCAAATATCATCCTCTTCATGAAATCTGTTAATAAAATGAGCTTTAAAAACTACCCTGCAATAAGCCAGTGCATATATCTGTGATGTCACTTGCTCTGTACAAAGGAGATGAAACAAAATGGTGTTTGGAGTTCTCATTTGCATACATTAAACCGGTTTTTTTTCTATTTCTTTTCAGTAAGTGCTTGATTTATATTTAAGCAGTTTGCAGCCTGTTACAGTGAGATGCCATATTTCTAATACAATAGTGTGCATAATGTATTCTTCGATGGAATGTTTACTATAATCTATGAGGAAATGCTGTTTATTCATACAACCACTTATAAGAAAGCCTGCCATTTCTGAAATGAAAACTATTGATAAATAATGTCACTTATGCACATGCATCCAAAATTAAATACAAGTCCCTGTAATTTCAAGAAGGTCAAGGCCCCTTAGCTATACTACCATTTAGCATAAAATTACTTATTTAAAAGGTAAATTATATCTGCCAATTTTCACTTAAAAGTTAAACTGTTACCTTCTTCTATTTAACAAAACACTAAACTGATAGAGAAAAAAGAACAAATTTATAGAAATTTTCATTTCAATGATCACAGTTTTGATGGGCTATGTGGGCTATAAGACAAACCCTTTTTAGGAAGCCAAGTTATTTTCATTGTTATATTTCCTGTAATTATCTATCATTAATAAAACCACTACTTCAAGACATCACGCTGCTTAATATGAGAAGTAATAATCAAATTTATATGAATTCCAGAAAATGTAAAATTATTGTAGCTTTCCTATCTGAAATATTATTACATTTTTTTCTTTAAAATAATAAATCTTTGCCTAAATTTTGAGATGTTTGCAATAGGGATTTATGATGCTGGGTCAGATTTATCTCTTTAAAAGCAGGCCCAAATTATGAAGTGAACAATGTCTGAGCCAGATTTTTAAATTTGTCCTTATAGCCATTGAAGAAATATGGGTAATTTCAGCACAAAACTCTTTCAGTCTTATCACTCTTTACAACTATCTGAAAGGAGGTTGTAGCAAGGTGGATGTCAGTCTTTATTCCAAATAACATGTAATAGCACAAGAGGAAATGACCTCAGTGGCACCACGGGAAGTTTAGATTGGATATTAAAAATAACTTCTTCATAAAGAGGGTTGTCACATGTTGGCACAGGATGAACGTGGGGTCAGAGAAAAATTTCCTTCAGAAGTGATGGACTAATGTTTACTGGTTATTAAAAAAAATAAACTTATATAGGCAAAACTTTTAACTGTATATTAAATTGTGTTTATTTCAGCACCGAGAGAGAAAATTCAGTGCATGGAAAAATAGCAAGAGTACAAGTAATAGAAGACTAATTAAATTAGCAGAGAACACAGTTTGCTTCAAAGAGATATATAATAAACTTAGTCCAAAAAGATTTTCAATTTACAAATAATTGCTTTAAATAGGAAGATTTCATAATTCTACCAATGTTTTCTTAATATCTCAAGAATTAATAGAACATGAGCCTTTATAGTTTTGTTTTCTTATAAACTGTTAAATATATTACAAAACCACTCCATCTTTGGGTATAAAATATTTCTAGGGAGAGGTGCTTTTCAAAATGTCTTAATGGATTTTTTCAGGAATAGCAGACTTCTTTTGGTATCTTTTTTACAAGTCTTTATCCCTCATGTATTCTGTGAGCATTCTCTGCAACTGCATATTTACTAACAAGTGTGTTTTATCAATACATTGTGCTGGAAACTTTTCAAAGAAAGTAGAATATGCTGTTGTTTACAGAGCACAATGTTAAAAGGTGACATCATGCCATTTTTGTCATGAAGACACAGTTCTGTTCCATTAGAATGCTGAGATCTATAATTTCTATATAAATTTTTTGCTTTGTCAGAAATATGGCGGGGGGGGGGGGGGAGGGCACTGTAATATAAAGACAGGCTAGTTATTACCTAATGTTAGTTATCCAAGCCTCTCATTTTCAGTAAAGAGAAGCCTCTCTGGAAGGCAATTCATGCCAGCCTAGGAAAACTAGTCAAGATGAAAGGAGTAATGATCTCTCTGCAGGATGCCTGCCAATCTGCACTTATAAAAGAGAACCAATATTTCTAGATACTTAGTCCTGAATGGTTAATTAACTGCTGTGAATAAAAAGTCTGAAGAGGTGATTCTTTCCTGCTCCAAAAGCAGTGAAATACTTTTCTTTTTAGATCCTTTTTTAGTTTCTTTTTCTACCTCTCTTTCTTTCACATTTTTTCATCAGCTGTTCAGAGTTGACTCTTCCTTGTGGATGAACATTCCAGGTACAGCCCAGAAAGTTAACTGTGTTCTTGAGTGCATTAAAAAACGGTGGGTAGGAGGTCAAGGAAAGTGATTCTGCCCCTCTGCTCTTATGTGACCCCAACTGGAGCACTGCATTCTGTTCCAGGGCCCTCAGGAAAAGAAGGAAAAGGGCTTGTTAGAGCAGGTCTAGAGGAGTACCACAAAAATTACCAGAGGGCTGGAACATCTACTGTGAAGAAAGGCTGAGAGAGTTGGGAAGAACAATAACAAATCCTATTATGGCCTTTCAATGATTAGAGTTGCTTTTTACAAACTTCAGCGGTGACCGGACAAGAAGCAATGATTTTAAACTGAAAGAGGGTAGATTTCAATTTAACAAATGGAAGAAGTTTTTTACAGTGAGGGTGGTGATACAATAGAACAGGTGGCTGAGAGACGTTGTGGATGCCTTGTCACTGGCAGTGTTCAAGCTCATGGGGGATGGGGTTTTAGCAACTTGGTCTAGTGAAAGATGTCCCTGCTCACAGCAGAGATTCTTTTAGTAGATTATATTTGAATGACCCCTGAAATCCAAAACATTCTGTGATTCTATGATTCTATGATTCTTTGAGTGAGTCAGTGTATTTAAATGACATGTAGATGTGACACTTATGGACATGGCTTAGTGGTGGACTTGGAAATGTTGGGTTAATAGTTGGACTCAATGATCTCAGAGTTTTATTCCAACATAAATTATTTATGACTCTGTATTTCTGTGATTCTATTAATTCCAGCTTTACTTCAGTTTCCTATGCAGGAAAGTTTTGTTTGTTTTTTACAACATCCATTTGCAGAGAGCCTAGGGAAACAGTGAAACAGTAACTCTGAGAGACATTATTTTCTCTTTCAGTCTTTCTCTTTCCTTGCATTGCTGTATTCAACCACAGAGGCTGTGACTGTCTCTCCCATTCATTTGGGCATGTTCAGTTTAGTCTGTGTCAGTGTTTCTCTGCACAATGTGACTTTAGGTTCTAACTCCTTTAAAAAGGGTAAATGTATTAAATTAAGTAGAAAAAAAATCTCTAACTTTTCCATTCTAATGTTGAGTCTCATCTTGACTGACAATTATATATATATATATCTCCAACTTATATCCATGTATTTATAAAGCACCTTTCAGATAAGCTGCTGGGGGTTTGTTTCCCTTAATTATAAACTGTCCTTTGCCTCACATGCAAAAATGTGCCCAGCATAGGTTCTGACTCAGAAGGAATCCTTTTAAAGCTGACCTTGAACATGCAGCAAACTCTCCAATTTGATTTCAGGCTCTAAGTCAGAATATTAACATATGTGTGAATCTGTACCTTAATGGTACCTGAAATGGTACTATGTAGCTTATGCTTACATAGTATTTTATAAAAATTTACTTCATTTTGATGAAAAAATTAGTTAAATTAGACAAGCTACTCTGTTTCTTTAAACTATTGTTTGAGAGAAAATATTAACTTTTCAGGTGTTCAGATATTTGGAGGTTTTTTTAAACTGCCTTTCACTCAGCATAACAGAGAACATGTTCTTTTTGCCCTATCATTTCAATTATAAGTAATTTATATCTTAGAATAATGTTATCAGAAACATTCAAAGCCTTCATAATACCCATCAACATATTTAACATAAGAATGTCAGAGGTACAAATGTCACATTGCTTTTTCTTTCTCTATTTTGAGATGAATTTTATTGAAATTTGTCAACATCATACACAAGAAATATTGCTGCCAATTATCCATAAACATATTATTAAATACATATGTTGCCACTGAATGCTTATATATTATTAACTGAATTTCTTCTCCATAACTGTTAGTGAATTAAATATAAGACAAAGAATCAATGATAATATTTTTTTAAATAGCAGCAAAATAAATGAGTGCAAATGTGTGATAAAATCTAATTCTCATACAACCATGAGATTTCCACCTGAAAATGTTATTTCTATATATGAACTCTATTATACTTCCAGGAAAAATTGAATAAACCTAATTCTGCAAGTCACAGTACATAGGCATTTCTCCATTTCCCATGCATAGCCTTACTCATTTGATTACCTTCACTTTCGTGTTTTTGAAGATATATTTACCATACTATTTATTTTTGAATTTATTCTTTTACAAGTTTTTTTAAGAGGTCTTATATTTGCCTTGAAAACTTTTCCCCCACTTTTCTTATCCTGTTTTTGTGTTCTTTGCTGTTATGGGCTCTATACAAAGTTGTGATTTACTTCCCTTTCATGATTAACTCATATATTTTCTTTTGAAAGGACAATATAAAAAAGTATAAGTTCCAAGATTGCTAGATCAGTGCATTTGAGTGTCATCAGTGATGGTGACTTGCAGTGAGCATTAGTAAGTTATTAATTGCAAGCTGCTTTCAGATAATTTATGTGTTATTCAATTATCTACATCACCAGGACTTGTCCTGCATTTATCTTTGTGGCTTTATGACTGTGAATATGCAACAAAAGGTCCTGCTTTTTTGAAGGTAGTAAAAGTAATTGTTTTGAATGGTTTTTTTGCAGATTGAAGTAGTTTATTCTCTCCAGTGATAAATACAGGGATGTGTACCACCTTAGCCAGCAGCTAACGGCAATGTGTTTGGATCACGGATTTGGTATGTAAAATCTGTAAAAGTCCCATTTTGTTAATTGAAATTCTTGGCATTTCTATCCCCATGTTCTGCAACACAGAACATACTTAAACAAAGCTGTGGTTACCACTCAGTGTCCCTGCAAGTGACAGTGTTCTGCTCATAAGATGTTAGCAGCTAACCTGCACCATTCTCATGCTAAACTTCTAAGCTCCTTGCATTAACTGAAATGTTTCTATCCACTAAAGGGACAATTTTGTATTCTGTACAAATTCTTGGACATATTCTCCTGATCACATTAATCCTAGGATGCCCTAATTGTTTCAAGGAGTCTCCTCTGGACACAACAAATCGGCAAAAGTCACTGAAGTCTTCATTATTATTATTATTTTCCTTCCAAATCAATAACAATTCTGAAACAAACCAACCAAACAAACAAATAAATCCCACCCTTTGCTGCACATACAAATTGAGCTTTATGTGAAGGCGTATTATGTGGTGTATGCTGCATGAGGAGACAGTTAATGTCAATATTGAATGCTACCTGTGTGTTGAACATTATAAACCAGAGGCATTTCAGTCAAACAGCTGTACTATTTCTCTTGTCCTTTGACATGTTTTTCCTTGTTTTCCAGAGTAATTGAAAGGTTTTTGCTTTCACTGCCTTTTCTTGACAGAGATGCCACAAGGTATCTATACATCTCAAAGGCTAACACAAAATCAATCTGTGTGATTATGCAATTTAACTGCATTTGCAGTGCTAATTTATCTTCTAGCATCTGTAAATTACTTTATTATAAAAAATTCAAAAGCCTAGCTGAAAGCCAAATTAGACCTGGTAGCAATACAAAAACATTATCAACAAGGGAAATCTCTAAAAGCAACAGCAGACAACAAAACATCAAATGATGTGTAGAAAGACATAAAATGTGGTATAAATTCATTAAGTGCTGACTATTGTTGTTTTATTTGAGATCTGAGTAAAAGTATATTGCTGGAAGGCTTTGCCAAGTTGCCACACAGGGAGCCACTTTGTCATTTCCTATTAACCCTTGCTATTTGGATATTTTATACTTATATTTTTGTTTAACAATACTCTTTCCCAATTAAAATGGGAGGTGCGAGGGGTAATTGGAGATTTCATAAATGAAGACAAAAATTGTCCTTCAATTGGGTTAAGCTGATAGCTGAAAGTCTTTCCTCATGTAATTAAATGACAGGCACTGAATTCAACGTTAAATATTCATGTATGATGAAAAAGCAACCTATGAATTCAAGGTTAAACATTTATGCAAAAGAGCAGCATGGGAAAAAATAGAAACTTAGAAGGAAGTTAATGACCTTTAAACATCAAAGGCAGAATTCCTATCTATTAGGAGGTCAGTGTGCTAATGTAGCACAAAACTGCACTGACATGATTTCTGGTGTCACATCTGATACTGAAGGAAACCCTGTTCTCACTGAAAAAAATGATTTCTTGTAAAAGGGGCAAAGATTTAAAAATTTCTCTCTTTTTCCTTTATAAATACTACATGAATTTTATTTTTTGTGGTTCTGGAAGAATTTGACATAAGACTTGACATGCTTATCAAGCAGAAAGTCTGGCAAAGGTAAATCTACTTAATGTTTGAATATCAAACAGGTAGTAAATGTAAGGGTTTGAGACAATAAAGGCACCCAGAAGCAACTTTGCGCTCCCACCCATTCTTTTTATCATGTTCTCCATCTGAAACACCATAAATGAAATATCTGATAACTGAGTTCCAGATTGGAAAGCTTCTTGTGCGGACTGTATGTTAATAATTGTGGAGGCAAGTCTAGGACTAATACTTTCTACTCAGTCTGTCACTGATGGAAGATTTTGACTGAAAATCCAAAATATGTCTGTCATACTTCTTACAAGATTATTTTATATGCATTATTTCTGGTTGACTTCAAAGAGAAATTTCGCCTTTAATAATCATGTATGATATTCAGTAAGAGAAAGGTTAGTAAAAGAAAATAGGAGAAATATTCTACAATAAAAATATAATATATACATATTTATACACAATGTGTTTCATCTGAAGGAAGAAGAAAATCAGCCATTTATAAACCTACTGCTATCTTAAAATAATATAATACCATGATGCCTTTTAAGACTCCTAATGAAATATATGTGTGGATGAGTAAATGAAGTATTGTGTTTAGATTTTACTTACAAAGCCAAAGTGTCCTTGATGATCATAAAATCATAGAATGCTTTGAGTTGGGAGGGACCCTTTAAAGGTAATCTGGTCCAACCCCCCTGCAATAAACAGGGACTTTTTCAACCAAACTGGCTCTCTGAGACCCTGTCCAACCTTTCCTTGAATGTTTCTCTAGAGGGCAACTACCACCTCTCTGGGCAACCTGTGCCAGTGTTTTACCACTCTCATCTATCCAGTCTAAATTAACTGCCCTTCAGTTTAAACCATCACCCCTTGTCCTGTCACCAGAGGCCTTTGTGAACAGTCTCTCTACAGCTCTCTTGTAGCTCCCTTTAGGTACTGGAAGGGGCTTTAAGCTGTCCCTGGAGCCTTGTCTTCTCCAGGCTGAACAACCCCATTTTCTCAGCCTGTCCTCAGGGGAGAGGGGGCCTTTCTGGATCTGCTCCAACAGGTCCACATCCTTCTTATGCTGGGGATCCCAGAGCTGGATGTGGCACTCCAGGTGGAGTCTCACAAGACTGAGATAGACAGGGAGAATCACCTTCCTAGACCCGTGTGCCATGTTGCTTTTGATGATGACACCTTTTCATTCTTAGCTATTAATGCCCAAATGAAATTTGACCGATTTGCCTTCATCTCTACAGAACACCTGTACTGCTTAACCAAGTGAATCTATTCCCAAATAGAATTGCAACAACTGCCTGCCTGCATGGCCTATACAGCCAAGAGAGACTGACTGACAGATGGGGCTCCTTTATCATGGCTTTTCTATGGCTCATGTTTTATAAACACCCAGCAACTAAATCCCTTCTGAACGCAGGTAAAGTAAGCTTGAGAATAAAGATTTTGGAGACAGTTTTCAATCCTTGACATTCACAAAAGAAACAAAATATTTAGTTAGTATGAGTCACCCAAAGTTTGGTAACTAAGAGCACAACTATTCTTTAGACTACCCTATTTATTCATTATAGATACTTATAATCTGTCTATCAGTTGGCATGTCCCTCCTGGAGATGTACCAGATGATAGGATCTCCATACCTCACTCAATGGCAGTCAACAGAACAAGCTTCATCAATGTACAAGGTTTTTTCATAGACAATTAATTTTTATGAAATAGTGTCAAAATGAAAAAAAGCAAATTACTTTGTATAAACAATATACCAAAACCACCCTGGCAGAATGTGTTCTAACATGTCTGAAGTTGTAATAGTGTGATTTTACTCACAGCAAATAGTAGAATTCCTTTACAGAAATCCATACCACAAAAAAAAAACAACAACAACAAAAAAACAAACAAAAACCAAAAATCCCAGAGATGATCCCTGTCCATAACATATCCTGAAAAAAAGAATAGTATGTGTTGTCACTAAAAAGATGTAGATGGAAGTAGAAGCTTTACACATTGAGAAAGCAAAGATTAAAAAAAACAGAGAGAAATATCAGCAAGACAGAGTAGAGAGAAGTATCAAGCAGAGTGTAAAGGCAGACGGGGATACAGAACAATATAGGAAGTATAATATTGAGAAAAGAGAAACTATAGGAAACTAGTTATTATGGAAGTCCAGAAAAACAAATAAAACTGAAAAAATGAAATATTTTGTTGTCACAGGAGATACACAAAGACAGTGAGGGAAGAGAAATGGAAAATAAACAAGATGGAGAAAGGAAAGTACAGGAAAAAGAACTGTGAGGAGAATTATGGAGTAGTTCTTTTAAAAGGCCTTTCTTGTTTGTGTTTTTTGAGACTCTTTCTTCCCCTAAAAAACATCACATCTACATGGAAGGGGATGGTGCAGTATCTTTTATTTAGGAGATTTACAGGTGAACCATAAATATAAACCATAGTAGTAAAACAGTAGGCTAGATAAATAACTGAAGTAACAAGGAAATTTAGAGTGTCTGTGCTTTTAAAGCAGATTTTTTTTGGCAAATCTCAAAGTATAACTTACATTAATATTCAATTTCTCTTTTTATGAACTGTTCTGTGGGCATTTCTCTGGAAGTGTTTTACACTTACCTTGGAAGATACAAGTCTCCATGACATTTCCCTCTTCAACAAAGAAAACATTCAGCACAGCAAGAATCTTTCAACAGAAGGACTTCCCTAGGAGCAGAGATCTTTTCACACATCCTTTACCACTCTACAGTCTACAGTAGGAAAAGCAAAGGGTTATAAAACCCTTGAAAAACAGGATATTAAGAGATATTTTCCTTTCCTCCGATGCAGTTCTTTATTATTTGGATTTAGGTCCAGTGTCTTGTGTTCTTAATCCTACTTCACTGTTCTTCTTTCCTCAAAATGAGCTTCTCTTCCTTCACATCCTACATCTTTGTCACGGGTTGTTTTTTTGGTTTTGTTTGGTGTTTTTGTTATTGTTTGGGTTTGGTTTTGTTGTCTGCACCATGCTGATCTCTCACAGTGCAAATGTGGAAAAAAGAAAAGGAAAAAGATAATGAGGAACAAATGGTATGTAACAATACTCCCAGTTGGATCAGGTATGGAACCAGAGAATCAAAGCATAACTGGTTAGGCTAATGGCCCACTTACCAGCACCAGAATTATAAAGCTCTGCCACGTCCAAACAACAGGAGGCAGCAGAGCCCTGTGTTGGCACAAATTCCAAGGATCTTTTCTGATTCCTTTTGTTGCTCTACTTTTATACTAAGACCTTTATCTTCTCAAGATAGGCACAATTTAGTTTAGCTGCACCGATATAAAAGTATGTAAAATTTAAATTTATATTTGTAAAGGAAACGAACCAGGGAACACTCTCTAGCCCTCAGAACAAATGTCATTTCACAGCTCACATCCAAATGGCCAAATCTCTGAAATTACAAACTGCCTTTTGGAATTGGTGTGGACAGTGTTGTCCCCTGAACTGTGCCCAGCAATGGTCTATGCAAACATCTGTGTTACCAAGGTAAGAGCAGAAGTGACTCTGTGGCGTTGCCTATTCCTATATCCTCGTGCATGTTAATTTACTAGTACAGGCATTGCCAATAAAGCATTTAAGTACTACTGTAATGCAACCAGTAAAATGAAACTGGCAGATTTCCCACTGTTCTGTTAATCTCTTTGGGTGCATGTGTACATGAGTATTTTAAAGTTCAATCAACAATAAAAATCAGAAAAAATTAAAGTATATTATTTTGTCTACTCTGGAGAATAACCTTAATAGATTGAAATCTTTAATTGCTTTCATTTGTCACAGTTTTAAAGGTTTGCAAATGGAAATACTGTCTTGGACACCATCTGTGAGACAGATATAGGTCTCTGTAAAGATGTAATAAAAATGGGAAGGTAGATTAGATTATATATGAAAAATGCACACTTAAAAATTTTTACATTCAAGACACAAGCTGGAGAATGTCTGAGCTGTACAAAAGAATGTAGATACAAAAGCCTTTTTCAGGAAAGAACTGCAGTGTCTCACAGGCCTGTCTTTAACACAGTATTGGTTGTTTCCACAGTCCAAAACAGGCCAGTGAAGCAGCCCTTGGCACATTGCTGGATCTGAGCAATTTTTGAACACCATTGTGGGACCTCAAGGGTAATTTTTCATGTATTGTTTGCACAGACTCTTTGCTATTTTACCTTGCCACATTGACACTATGTTCTCTTTCCTCCTACTGAAACTTTTGCTTGTTTGTTCCTTATATCGATGCATAGGGGAATGAACATCTCACAAAAGGGTTGTTTGTAGGGATCTCAACATTTTAACAGAGAACTAAAGGAATATGGTACTCCATTAAAAAAAAAATCCTAAATAATTTGAAACCATTTCTTTATACTATTAACAATGGCAGAAGGATTTTATGTATGCAAAAACACATACCTAAATGAAAACTGCATTGTCATTGCTTTTCTTCCTGTTAAATTACTCAACAATCTGCTCTCTTTCTTGGATTTTTTTTAAGGTAGACCAGTGAAAAATCTTTCACAGATATACATTTTTACATCTATGTAAGGAAAGAGACCAAATAGATGCTTTAATTATGAAGATATTAGTGTCAACAGCCCCGTATTAAGATTGTTTATACAGCACAGGTTTTCAGCTAAAGATTAATTCTGATAAGGAAATGGTAGGCCAATAAGATTTTCTTATTCTGGTAACAAACACTACAGTCAAAGACAATTCAAAATGCAACCTCTTTTACACAAAATTCTCAGAAATTAACTATTTCCCTTCTTCTAAACACAAGTATAAACTTTAGGAATTCAATCCTGACCTCCTGAATTTGCACTTTTTCATCCTGAAAGATATCTGAAAATTTCTAGTGAATGAACAGCTGCAAATTCTTTGAGCAGGAACCCAGAATGTAGAAAAGTTGAGGAAATAAGTAGAGGTATTTAGTTTATTTTCAGCTATGGGTAAGAAAATACCCCTGGACATGAAGACAATTTAAATGTGTTCTGGGATAAACCCAAGACTCTCTCTCTGAAGAGCCTAGCACCAAAGACAAAATACAGAAATCATTTAGAGGCTACCTAGAACCACTGTGTCTGACAAACATGTTTCATGAAGAGCTTTCTGAAACTTTAAAGGGGAATATAAATCATATGAGAAAAGCAGGACTGCTGTTCAAAAAGATTGCTTTTTTTCCTAGTTACCTAAGGTTCATTTTCAAAATATGTATTTATGATTTTGACTGCTTCAGTTTATCCTTCTGCCTATACTTCAAGGATGAGAGAAAGCTGAGTTTCAACTAATGGTGTGGGACTGCTGGCCTGCTGCCTGTTTCAGACAGTGTCAAACCAATTCAGGGAAGGATTTCTCTCATAATGGCATTTGCTCCCACTGCTGCTTTCTAACACAGCCCTCCGAGGATGTCACTTTAAATTGGAAAAGAGAATAACACTGCATGAAAATGTGGGTTGTGCTATGAGGTAGAGAAGGTTTCACAGCAGCCAGGAATTTCTTTCCCTCTGTTGTGGCTCTATGGAATATTGCTTCACACTATAAAAGTTCTTGTATTAGAATCAGAATTGGAAATAGACTCTGTGTCTCCTCATTTGGATTTAGAAAATGATACATCTGAAGGAGCAATAAAACTCTGGCATGACCTGCAGAGCCTGAGGCATTCTAAAACTTTTCCATTTGCCTTGATTAAGGATCATGTCTTACACCTTATAGGCTGGTTAAAGTCTTCAGAAAAAAATTATTCCAAAGTGATGAATAAAGACTATTCAAAACAATTTAAAGTACATCAGAGAATTATCAGGACAGAAGATCTTTGATTCTAAAAAAAAATTGATGCCACTAAATTAAAATTAGAATGCTAAGACTTTTTAGAGTTATACTAAAGGTAAAATCTATGTAGTAAGGAAGACATATGGATAAGCCAAAAAAGTGACTAAAAATTTAGCTAAAACTGAAATTTCATTGGTTCTTCACAGGTCAATTTCAATTAAATACAATGTTGTTAACATTGTTATTATCATCATCGTATTTGCAAAGCTAAACCAAGAATTTTCATTTTAGATATACCATGAAGATTGTCAGTTCCATCTAAAAAAACTTTGAGCCAAAATCCAGGATCAGTGTTGAGGGATTTTTGTAATAATAGATCTTACATTTTCAGAGTTTTACAGTTAAAACAAATTTATTTTTGTCTGTATTTTTATTTTTGGCTTGTTTTTTGTTTTTTCTTAAATAACAGATTAAAGTACCGGACCCAGAAACTTTTACCATTACCATCCTCTCAACAAATTTAACTTAAATGCAGAATACCACTGGAGAGTCAGGCTAAGCCAATCATCCCTGCATGTACTTCTCAGGACGAGTGCATGTACAGAGAACTTCTGTCACAGTTTAACCATTTCATGTCTAAACCATATTTGATAGCTTCTGGTGGAATTAAATTTTTTATTTGGCCAGGCACATGCACCTAACTGCACAATGCTGATTGTGGTTGTTGCTGGAACTGCAAGACATTTACTATTTCTTTGTCATAAACAGTGATTTTAGTTTTATAAAATAATGCCACAGCTTTTCGTTCCAAAGTAGTTGCCATTCCTTCAAAATCTCCTGGGTCAATTTTTACAGTAGAAGGGGAGAAATATACTCCACGTATTTCCAAACAGTATAGGAAATATTCAGCAAGGCCAGAGAGGGAAGATTTCTGTATTTACTCAGGCTAGTTTGTTCTGTTCTATATCAATTCTGTGGTGGATTTCCTGTGTAAAATGATTTGTAGATGCTTAAACTGTATTTGTGCAAATACTGCTATCCCAATCTAATCCTTGGAGATAATACTGAAATGATACAATATCTCTTATCAAATATCACTGGGAGAGAGCAAATCTCAAGATCCCAAGACAGAACTGATTATAAATATTTTATAAGATACACATCTAATGGGCAGATCTTATTTGCAGTGAGAAAGAGGCCCGTTTTCTCTCCCCTCCCCTCCCCTCCCTCCTCCCTCCTCCCCTCCCCTCCCTCCCTCCCTCCCTCCCTCCTCCCTCCTCCCTCCTCTCCCTCCCTCCCTCCCCTCCCTCCCTCCCTCCTCCCTCCCCTTCTTCCTCTATATCCCAATATAGGTAATGAAGAATAATCATGAGACCATTTCAGATTGAAAATTTCCCTCACCAGCCAGATTGTACATAAACAAACATTTTCTAGGATAGGCATTTCACTGTCTTCTCAACTATTTAAACATTTTGACAAAGTTTCTTGTTTACACTTTTCACAATCATGTATCTTTATAAAGCACCTTGCCCAGTACTAGGGTTTTAAGAACAATATGGGGAAACAAAAAAAAGAGAGCATGACTTGAAACTGACAAAAAATTATTTTGTCCCTCCTTTCTTCTGAAAAGAATAGTATTGTTCTTGTTATACAAAATTAAGGACTCCTAAAGGAAGGGAGTATATAATGAGAAACCAGGTTGCTTACATGATTCATAAGGTTCTTCAGTTCATTAACATGTGTTTATGAGTTCAGAAATTACACATTAATTCCAATTTCTCAGTTTTCTCATTCATGGTATAAAAATATGTGGATATAGTAAGGCAATTGTCATATGAGTAGTGTATTAGTAGTTTTGCTGGAGATAGTTGATAATGGCATATGATTTAACAGATGCATTGAATGTTGTTGTTTGTCCAGCATATGGTGCTTTAGCAGATAAGCTGAATAACACTGGGAACTCCTAAAGCGATTTTATTTTGAGCATTGTTGCATTCACACTGCACTGAACAATTTGTCATTCTGCAGTCTGGGCTGTGGTTCATGAAAATATTGGGTTTCTGTCTGAAAGAAATTTCCATACTAACTGTTTGTTCAGAAGCAAATGTCTGGTAAATTATATTAAAGAACACATGATTATTTGAGAAAATCAGGTAACTCTTTGGGGCCTTTCCCCTGTTCTGATTTTGTATGTTGCCTCAAGATTTTGATGTTTTCTTGCACTTTATTTCTTCCATTCTGAAAAAGAGAGCTCAAAAACACAACTTAAATAACAGAAAAAAGCTTAAATTTCAGCTCAGCTTTACTTTTCCTTTTGACATGCAGACAACCTTACCTCTCCTACAGCAAAGTCAATCAACACAGGAAAAGATAAAATATTCTGTGCTCAACAAATCTATGACTGGGCCATAAATTTAATTTTATATCATACAGCGTAAGATTCATTTTTAGAATTACTAAGTAGAATAAAAAAATCTTTTATTGTGAAAGAAAATTAATTAAAAAAAATTTTAAACATTCTGGTTAATAAAAGAAAACTTTAGAATGTAATTTTTGGTAACAGTTTCACTTTGCTTACCTTATTGAACAGAAGGTGCTATTTTCAGTGCTCTGGAGAAAGTCTGGTGCCGAAAGAGAAGGCAACATTGAAATTCTTCAGCAACATTTTTTGTTAAACTTCATTAAAGTGGATGAAATGGAATCAATTTCAGAAGCGTGATGGAGTAGTAATGAAGAGAGGCCCAGTGCTACTGAGAGCAACACATAGCTATGTTTTTATTCTGAGACCTCTTCCATGGGAACATCCTTACTCCTTAGAAGCTGTTCTCTGTGCAATTATCACCTTCACCGCTAAGGACAAACTGCACATCATTTAATCACTCCATCAACAAAGTCCTTGCCTGTGACATCCAAAAGCAGGCAACAAGGTGTTACTGAAAGAGAAAAGGACAGAGGAGAATTTTTAATATTGTAAACCAGAGAATCAAAGCTTTTCCATTTGCTCTAAGATAACACACAATAAGCAAACATAATAGAGAAGGCAGAAAATATTGCTCAACCTTTTTCCATGCAAGGTCTTTTCAAAATACATATTGCATTCAACATTCAGATTCTAAGATAAGATTAGGAACATTTATATTCTATTAAGCCAGTAGATAATATGGTTCATTCAACTGCTGTTTATGGTCAGCTAGACAGAGTAGTACACTGTGGCTCATGACCTGAACCAGGTGACAAAAAACCAGGCTGACTTTATGATCTCAATCATAATTCCCTTACCAGCCTTTTCTCTCTCTGCTTAATTGAATTCTGTTTGAGATAAGGAAATTTTATAATACTATTTCCTAGTGTGTCTTGAGCTCGAAGCCTTTCTGGAAGTTATTTCTGTCCTATGTAAGTGTACTTACTGTTTCTACAGCATTGTCAAGTTGAATAGTTAAACCATGGTGTACAGCAGTCTATTTCTCTGACATGACCAGCATTTGGGAATAGAAATATCAATATCAGTCTTGTAATAAGCCACACTATATGGTTATTCTCTCAGACTCATGAACACCTCCTAAAACACTTCCTACCCAAATATTATTCAAACATTTCCTCTGTGGTAGCATTCATAAAAACTGTAGCAATATTCTTCAGAATGCAATCGATCACTCAAATTTCTGATCCTAAAAACAGCATGCAATGATTTTAACGTAGCTGAATGTGATATCTGTTCCAGGTCTTCTAATCTTGCCTTACACTCTTCAGTATAGCATCCATACAGAGCTTCCCTGGATCAGTTCTACCATCCAATATGCAATGATTTATGCTACTGAGGCAGGTAAATACGCACCATCAACCTTCTCACAGCAAATCTCACTGCTGAGTCAATGATTCTCATCAACTCAAAATATTTCAAAGGAATGATTCAGAGCCAGAAGCAGGAAACCAGACCGACTGGCCTGGATTGGTTTAGAGTATTATAGGTTTCCAAAAGCTAATGAAAGTGTGCATTTACTGAGGGCTGAATGAGTCTGAAGTACTTTTTTTAAACTTTTTTCTTTTCTTTTTATAATATATGGAGTATTAAGAACAAACTTTTCAAAAGTGACATTTAGGATCATTTACAGAAACAACTGAGCATCTGCTTTTTAAAATTAAGTTTTTAAATGGTGCAAAATTGATTCAACAAACTTTATAAAAGCTTTTCCAGGGGCCATAACGTTACCCTTCATATATGGTGTTTTTGAGAACCAATTTACTTTGACTTGGAAGTGGTATTCAACTTCTGTAAATGTGTTATTGGAAAAATTATTTCCAGAGTCTTAGAAGCATTATGCACACACATTCTAAAAAGTAATAATGTAATGGTTAGTTTATTCGTGCAATAAAAATGAGGGAAGAAGAGCAGAAATAAATAATATGCCTTTTCCTGATAATCTGTTCACCTAGAACAGGAACTTTCAGCCTGGTCAGGGGGAGTGTTAAAAAGAATAAATTATTATGACATTTTCCTGTTATGTTTCTTTCTGTTTCTTCTGTCTTAAATATGTATCTTCTATTCTCCTAATGTGAAAAAATCCCTTTGCTCTAAGCCTGGTAATTAAAGTACAATAATATTTTAGATGATAAAAACATGAAGAGATGTGTTAATATTTCAGAGATTCTTTTTTCCTTCCTTTTTTCTCAAAGATGGATATAAGAATACCTAGTAAGCTTGCATAGATATAATGATTATAGAACAGCATGACTGTGGTAGACAGATTCAAATTAAAGGTCACTGCCAAAAGAACAGTCATCTCGAATTCTATCAAACATTGCAGAAAATGTGTGTCAGAGTGCCTAGAAAGTCTATTGGGGCTAAATCACATTCAGATGGTTGGATCAGATGGTTGTTTATTTAAGGTACGTAATGCATATGCATTAGGGAAGTGGGATGGCTGAGATTTTTGCAGAGGAATGTGTGTAATTTTCCTACTGAATATTGTAACAGTAAATAAATGGAATCTGCTTCCCTCCCTCCCTCCCCCCCCCCCACTATGTACATATGTTTTAAACGTACTCCCTTTATTTGAGCCTGCCTGAAATATCTTAATTCATTGTTTATTGGAGCTTCCCTCTCCTTCCTTCTCACAGCTGTTAAGACAGTATCCACTAGCATTCAAGTTATGATTTTAAATCCGAACCTGCAAGTTTTTTGTTTGTTTGTTTGTTTCTGAATCTTTATATTCAGGGAAAACCTCATTGAATTAGGCAAATTTAATTTGGTATAAGACTACATGAGAAGAAAGGATGGCCAAGTCCTTTTCTCTCACTTTCCTGCCAACAATTTGTACCAGAACTCATCAGAAATCTTTCAAAACCACATAGCAAATCCAAGCTCTACAAGAAAATACCAATATATGGCTAGGTAGCAATAATGCACCATGGGAAGACAGTAGGATAAGACTACACTGATACTAAGTTTTGACAGAATAACAACCTGGATTACCCAAGCAACTGGCCAGACTGGAGAGAATAAGTGAAAAGCTTCCCTCAATTCCACCCAAAGGATGAAGGCCAGGAAAGAATCAGTCACACTTAAAAGAAAACAGTAGTCGTGAAAATAAAATGTTACACGGAAAGACATAAGCTTATGAAGAAATTCTGCTTTTGAGAGGTTACTTATCAAGATATAAAATTGATTGAAAAATATATTCAATGATAATTAAAATCTTTTGCAGCCTGAGTCAAAAACCCAAATGCAAAAAACAATCAACACACAAGCACAGTAGAAGGAAAATATAACTTGATGACACAATGGGAAAGCTGATGAGAACTTTTCACCCATAAACGAATATTAAAGGCAAAATTTCTCACAACATGAAGTTCTTTTCAATTCATCTGCCCAAACCAAACCAAGAAAATAGCTTTTTCATGATTAAACATATGATTAAATCTTTTTAAACAAATAAATAAAAAGTTATTTTTTATAACAAATATAATTTTAGTTATTTATTTAGCAATACTCTAGATGTTATTGGTGTATTGCAGCTACAATGCAAGGATAGGATTTCTTAACTTCACACTTCATCTCCTCTAAAACTTAATGAGCAAGTAGAAAAAGAGAATATAGGTGTTATAGTTCACTAACAAACTGTAAGAACAATATTTGCTGCAAGGCCAGCTGCAGGTGTTTACAGTAGTTCTCTGAAAGACATTACAAACCAAGGCAAGTCTTTCAAATTCAAAGTTGTGGAACATCTATTAAGGTACAAATTTTGTATTACATCACTTGTATCATCAATGTTTTCGGTAATGTTACATACACTCTGCCCAAACATTTATGACTATTAGGAGGTCCACAGAATCATAGATTCACTTAGGTTGCTAAAGATCCTTGAGATCATGGAGTCAAACTGTAAGTCTAACTCTGTCAAACTTGTTGCACTGGAACATTTGAAATTACAGAAAAAGATATTTTCTTCAAGTATGTGGTGAAAAAGCAGATGATTAAAAATTATATTTATTCTCACTCTGTGTTTGAGCAAGTGTCAGAGCTAAAGGTATGTTAATGACATAACAGAAGAAGTTCCATGGGAAGGGAATGTGAGACAATTTTTAAAATTTTCCACTAAAAGTGATGCTCTAGACTCTCTGCTCTTCCCTCCTTTTTAGGTCTCGCTGATAAGAAATGCTGACTCCTACCTTATATTAAATGTCCTTTCTTAGTGCACATGCCCTGGGAAACAACCTGGATCATCTGTATTGTTGCCTCATTTTTCTGAGGAAATATAAATAAAAATGCATTTCTTACATGAGATTTTTGAGTGTTAGTCAGACTGTATGAATGAATGTGCTGCTCATTTCTCTTCAATCAGGATATGTTGATAAGTAAGCATTTTTTACCAGGACCACAAAGTTTTGTTTTCTTCTACTTTTTCTTCTTCCTGTCTTTCTCTGAATATGCTGAATAGGTTTTAACTGTTTTAAGGTACTTTTTCCTTGTGAGGTTACATCTCCCTCACTACATTTTCTGTTTCTCTAAGATACACCATGAAGTGTCAGTTATTCCAAACACAAACAGAACAGAGGAGTGATAAGCCCTCAAAGCTGTGTTAGTACAAATCCTCAGGTGGAGGAGGTCTATCCATAAACTAGCACCAGAGAGAGGGAACCTGAGGTCAAAGACGGCTGACAGCACTCTCATTCCTGTTGTGTTTCCAGATAGGAAATTGTTCTCCGTAGCCTAAGTGACTGGGAAAACGTGCATCTACAGGAAGTGTGTGTGGGTGTGTGTATGTGGGTGTGTGTGAGAAAAGGGACTTCAAAGTTCGAGGCTATCAGAATTGGCTACTGGTTATAACTAGCAAAGTTGAAAATAGAAATTTTATACATGTGATTTATTACCAGTAGCTTCTCTCTCTACTGAAATACTACTATGAAATAATGTCCTTTTCCTCTGGTTATCTTTCTAGGCATGAGTTGTCTAGGCTGGTGAGGAGGGAGGGGAACATTAATGGTTTTTATTCAGGCATCCAGTGAGGCAGCACAGAAGAGGAAATTATTATATTTTTAACTGAATGCACTGGTAGCAATGCACCCAAATGCCTAAAATTAGCTTTATTTTTCAATGTTTCTAGAGGAGCAGAATGCAGGATCCGTAGCATACATATTAACAGCACCAATTATCCATATGACTGCTGCTCTTCTTGAGCCCTGTATATTTCAGGAGATACATTTTCTATCTTTATGCTTTGTGCTCAGAGTGTGAAATTCAATAAACTAAACCAGAGCAGTATCACTGATACCGTGGGGTTTTTTACTGCTTCCCATCGGGTCCATTAGACTAATTAATTCCCGTGATATAGCCATATATATTCTGCAAGTGATTCCTGGAAACGTGTGGGCAAGAGAAGGTTTCAGGGTTTTTGTTGTTCTTCATTAATAGTTTTCCCAGCTATTTCCCTTAATTCTCTCCGCAAGAAGAAGTAAATCTTGCTCAAACATCTTTGAGCTCTTCCTCTGTTTCCACACAGTTGCTGGCTAACTGAGTTGCATTGACAATAACTTTGCAGTGTGTTGCTGATATTTTTTTCTCTCAAACAAGTGCAAGAGCAAGAGTTATATTTCATCACCTTTTTATATGTCCATAGAGACAATAAGTAACGGAGATTAAAAAAAAAATCAATATTTTAATTAAGAAAATGTATGCCAAGGATGTTTTGACTCAGAGGGAGTTAATTGTCTCCTTGGAAGGATTTTAAGTCAGGGATTAAATGGCACAATTCGGTATGGTATTGTAATCATCTTCAATGGTCATAGCCAGTATATCAGACAATTTGTTGTGGTATTATTTGAAGATAAGAGAATTTTGTAAATGTTCACCCAGACTGCAGGAGTTTATGTAGAGTCAAGATTTGCTCCCTTTTGAGCTGAAATTTGGGATGGCCATGGAGAGAAAGTCTTTACTGGTCTGTCAGGCCTTAGCTGACCGTAACAGAAAAGGAAGTCCAGCTGAGGTACCATCAGTTCTGTTATCAGTAATACCTGGGAAACAAAGACTACAGAAATTTGATTTTTTTTCTGAAATGAAATATTTTACATTTCTCTGGAGTTTTTTAGTTTGGATCCATGACTGTAGTGAAAGAGAGATTTAAGTTATTCAAAGAATCACTGTCAAAGGGATTAGCAAAACTGGTTTTAATTTAAATTTTTTTAAGTGGCATTTAACAAAGCTCAGTGGCAAGGTTCACTCTATTATGTACGGCACGAAAAAACCATACAAAGGAAAACTGACTTAGAATCAAGGCAGAATGATTTACACAGAGACTGGAGACAAAAAAAGGGTAAGGGACACCCTCCCACTGAGTCACAAGAGCTGCTATATTTCTGGAAAATAAGTGTTTGGCTTGGGGTCAAAATATATACAGTGGAAAAGGTATGCATGAGACTCTTTGTTTCTTGTTCTTTGGTTCTTGGCAAGTGACTCTTGGAAAAACTGTGGTCACTTTTCTCCTTTGGGGGTTTCCTAGAGGGAGAACAGTCAGGAGCCACAGCCCAGGCCTTTACCCACTTTGGAAACTGCACCAAGGTCTGGTTAGTTTGTTCAAGGTGTTGAGTGCATCCATAACAATGACCAACTACTAAATTTTTGAAGTAATTCTGTGAAATATTTTGCTCAGAGTACATTTTTGAAAGCACACATAGCATGTTCATCTTAATCTCAAAAGTTATATCTTTCTGTGTTTATTATCCAAATATAACTAACCACAAATTTGTTATGAAAACATCTATTTATTTAGTTGCACTTTACAACAATGGACATGTATCTAAATTGTCAAACATGTATCTTAATTGGCATTAAAATATTATAAATTAAAAAGAAATGTTAATTTAAGAGGAACCAAATCCTTATTTGGGATGTTTAATTTAATATATCATCAAAAATCATTTGCTAAGAAAATCCTATTGAGAATTACTATCTTATTCTCGTTATCATCCTGAGGCAGTGTGAGTTAACTAAAATGTCATTGTAGGAATACTAAATATCAAGGAATTTTTACATGATGCTCCACAATGTGATACATACTCTAGTCTAATCAATTACATATTTGATTTTTTAAACAAATTGTATCAAGCAGATCAAAGAAGTTTGGAGTACTCATTTTAAGCTGATGCTCCAACAGATGCAAAGAATCTCTTCCTTAGTTCCATCCTAATTGGAGGAAACTAAAAGCTGTAGTTTATAAGGACATTTCATGCACCATTATTTATTTTCTATATTAGACATGGGTACTTTTGTAGCATTTGAACAATTTTGTAGCAATGGAGAAATATTGCCTTGCTTTCTAAACCATCCCTCATTTTTGTAAGCACTTCAATAACATTTCAATAACATTGTGGGACAATTAAATTATGATATATCCCACAATGAAATTATGATATATCAAACATATTTGGTCTTTTCTACTAAGAATGTATCTGAATGGACTTAATTACTTATGCATTTTTGTTCCATCGGCTTTGTTTAGAAAGTTTTCTAGGACACAGCAGTATTTTTTGAATGAGTCCTCCCAAGCAATTCTTTCAATAACAGAACACTTTTTTGAGTATTTTGCTTTAGTGCAAATAAAAAGCTCTTTCTGAAAAATGAGTTTCAATTGTATGAATATCATTGTGATTGTAACTAAGTAAAAAATAATTGTCATCATTAAGTTATGTAGAATCTCCCTCATCTGCTCACAGCAGGTAATACTTGACTCAAGTTTCTCTGCTTGCAAAAATATAGGAGTAGTAATACTTCCAAACTGATAATGTATCTACGGTAGCAGTACACATGTGTTTCTGCCATCTGGCTCCTAAAATTTGCACAATTTTTCTTGGCTGAATTTGATCAGACAGCTGCAATAGGAAGAATGTCAGTGATTCAATTCCCATTCTTATAGTTTGGAGTAAGTTAGAAACCTGGTGACTTGAATCTTCTGATCCCTCAGTGTCAAGAAGCAGGAAAATGCCATGCAGATGTCTCTTATAAGGGTACTTAGACCAGATTTTCTTAGGTTGAAGAGAATTTTAAAACCTAGTTTTAATCCTAGGTGGTGTGTAAACTTGCATGTGGTTACCACTGCTTCATTGTTTAAAATCTAATAATACATAATTTATCAATGGCTTCCAGAATGTGGATTCTAACACTTGTACATAGCAAAGCCACTTCCAAAGTCCAGAGACACAGGTTTGCAGTCCAGAGAAAAGTAGCATTTCAGAAGCAGATTTGCATTTGAAATTTTGTAATAATTGCTGTCAAAAGTTTCATGTTATTTTTCTTGGGTTTTTTTCCCTCTTCACAAGTACCCTATGAAACCCAGGCACTTAACTCTCAGCACTAGATTCGGTCACAGAGGAAAAACCAAAACCAGCATGGTGTAAAATGCAAAACCTGGACACTTAAAACTTCCCTTCTGCCTAATCCAAAAAAAAAAGTGAGCAAAATAATTTAAAAGTTGGCAATTTTAGATTCAGTTTTTTACAGATTCTGTACATCTATGCATATATATACACACATATATATAGCTATACACAAAACTACAAAGGCATACCTCAAAAGTTATGCTTTTCCTTTCATAGATTCACTATGTTTTCATTTAATTTAGCATTTGGATGGTCCCAGTATTATACTTCTGTCTTGTACAATCCTTTCCCTTTGTGAAGTGTGCTGAATCTATTCATGACATTTAAGATAGATGAAACCTCTCTGAAAGATGTTCATATTACCTGGCCTTGTGAGGGTCTGATTACTTTGCTATTGGACATCAATGCATTTCTTTCAAGCTTGCTGACATCTCATTAATCGTGAGTAAATTCATGCCAGGCCCTTGCAAGAATTGTAATTGATGCCCAGTGGCATCCAACCAGACTCTTAAATTGTTCATCAATAAAGTAACATGCAAATTCTGTCCTTGAGGAGCAATGAATCTACTTTCTTCAAAATCCCATCAGAGAATCCAAGAAAGCACGGGAAGAAAAGGAACAGATGGAAAGCTGGATAATAAGAGCTAAATCAGAGCACAGTGCTATACTGTAACACAGCTACAACACATGAATCTCTGGTCTGGAATTATCTTCAAGAAGCAATTCTCTTGAACCTTGTCTTTAGGGGAGCTTAGTGCTGAAAAATGAAGGCAAGAGAGAGGAAGGACTCCATTCTCCTGCATTTACTGTTGCATTGTTGTCCACAGCATTTATTTACTTTTTACTGATATCACAGATATATATGCCCTGTTTAATTCTTGGTTGCGGTTTAAAATTCTGTAATACAAAGATAAATCTTTGGAATTCAGATAGCACCTTATTATTTGTATTTTCTTGTTCTAGCAAAACATGTCTTTTAGCACTGTATGGAGAAATTCATACCAAAAAATCCAACTATAGTTTCTAAGGTATAATTACAATAGTGTACAACATACCTGATTTAAAGAAGAAATGTACTGTATTTTGAGAAATCAGAATGCAAATGTAATTTATTCTCTACATACTATTTTTAAGAAAGGAAAAATGTATGCCATAATATGAATTATTGTATTTTAGAAGCAAGCCAACTGCTTCTAAAGCAAAGATAAAAATTTAAATAATTTGAATGTTTTGGAAACTAGATTTTTGATAAATAATTTAATTTTTGTCTATGAAAATATTGATTATATTGATTGAAATAACCATAAATACTAATATTTTAATTATAAAAAAATTTCCTGATTGAAATATATATGGGTGTGGAGTTTTTTAATTACTGTAGAGTTTACAAAGTGTGGTTCTAGTGAGCTGGACAGTTATTATTTTAAAGACTTTAAATTAACATCTCTTTTTTATTAAATTTTTTCTGCTGAAACATCTGAAAGGAGCTGCATAAAATATCCTACATTTCACAACTAAAGCATTCATGGGGTTCCTTTTTAAAGAGCTCTGCTCTACCAGTCTAAGAGGAAACGTCCAGACTATGACCAGATATATTTTTATTTTCATTTGCTTATTGTTAAGTCCTCATGAGAGAGGGTTAGTGTCAAAACCAAAAATATTCTTTGCCCTTACAAAGTGAACTTCTGTCTCTGGTTGCTGCTGCTTTTGGATTATAGTAATATTCTCTGTCTTGATCTAAATGCATCATTGATACAAATGAAATGAAGAATCTTTGATACTTACCTTTATATTTTGCCTCAGTCAAAACTAAGATCTTGAACTGTGAACAAATTAGGTTGTCCTATTCACAGAAAATTAATTATTAAGCTTTTTAGGAATCTATGGAATTAAATAGTTGACATACCATCTAAAGGGAGTGAAAAATTCTCCCCCTTGTAAGTGGCCGGCATTTGTACAGTTATTGCTGTTCATGTCCTCCTGCTCCCTTCAAACAGACACAAAGCAGAACAACTCAGGGAATCAGTACAAATGGGAAAGTGATTGGCAGGGCAGCAGTCTTGCTGGAAAGGACCTGGGGATTACAGTGAATGCAGGCTGTATTTGTATTCAACAATGCACTTCCACAGCATTCAAGCAAAACCTCACACCAAGCTACAACGGAAGCAGCATAAGTGGCAGACGCAGGGAAGTTATCATCTCTCTCTGCTCAGAGCTCGTCAGGATGAAGATTGACTGTTGAGTCCGGTTTTGAATCCTCAGAGGTCTGTGGGAAGGTGGAGACAAGGCTGCCATTCTGGGTGGGGCATGTGATCTTTGGGAAGGGGTTAAGACATGACGTTTATTAGTCCAGCAGGACAGTGTCTAATTCATGGTTCACTGGCAGCCTGTGGTTACCTGAAGGCTGCTCCAGGACTGAGGCAGACAGACTCTTCTCAGTTGTAAAAGGTAATACAACAAAGGGTAAAAGCTACACAGTGTCTCAGGAAGTGTGCTGGACATCAAGAAAAAAGTCTTCACTGATAAGTTAGTGCAGACAGTACTGAGGTTTCTCAAACAGGCTGAGGATCTCCATTCTTGGAGACTTTAACATTTACCTAGACAAAGCCATAGGTGACTGGTCTAGAACTGGAGACTGTCCTGCACAGATCAGGAGTGTGGGCTAGATAGTCCCTAGTGTCTTACTGTGATCTTACTATGCCA
Source organism: Eopsaltria australis (assembly GCA_034509425.1). NCBI lineage: Eukaryota > Metazoa > Chordata > Aves > Passeriformes > Petroicidae > Eopsaltria > Eopsaltria australis. The sequence continues at coordinate 375,638 of JAVTVJ010000629.1, read as the reverse complement.
GAAATACCCTCAAGCATCCCAGAAATCTCTAAGTCTGATTCAGCCTCATTGATTATTTTGAACCCCTTTACCACAGTCAGAAACCTCCCTCCAATCAGAGTCCCCCAAAAAAATCTTCTTTAGAAGAAACCTGGTTTTGCCTAAGAAATTCCACTGTACATGTATCACTATACACATAGTCACTACATTATTTGATATCTTCAATTTATCACTGAATTATTCAAAGTGTCCAGCCCTCTTAGTTTTTTGGTCTACTGGCAGACTGCGTCTTGGTGGTGACACAGACAGGTAAGACATAACAATTCCTCTGATGTTGATGATTTTATGGACAAAAGTTTCTACAGATATATCACATATGACGTAGCTCCTGCCCTCTTTCTTCTTCGCCGTTCAAAACAGCAAAACCGATGAAGTGAGATTCCCAAAACTTTTTATTTCAGGATAAGTCTTATGTATTAAAGTCTGGCACAAAGACCTGTATCACCGTGTACCAGAAAATAATTATTCCATGTCCTAGAATTGTGTAATCTCACTGTTCTGGTTCCTTATTCTCATTAAAAAGAAGGTGAAAAAAAATTGTCATGTGTATGACATCAGCAAGATTAAATGGGATTAATGACTTTATTTCCACAAACTCTTGGACAGCCTGCCAAGAAAAAAAATTCTCATCCAAATGTGGTGGCATTATCATTGTGTTGCTCAATTTTGGCTCATGATCAATAGAATAATTTTTAGACATAACTGGACTAATACTTCCACTTAGTCTAGATTCTTTTCTGCTTAGATTATTCCTGAAAATACCACTAATGGGCTTTTACAAAGATTTATGCAGACATATAATCCTTTCTATGAAGAGCATTATTGCCTGTGCAAAATTGTCGTTCACATCTAGCTAAGGCTGGAAAATTACAAAGAACTTCATATAATGTTACATTTGGAAAATGCTCTAAAATGCTTCAACATTTGAAGCTATGTTGGTTTCTCCTATATAACATAACAGGAATCTCTGCTAAATTCTTCTGAACAATGTAAATGCTGACGTATAGCAAACAATATCCCACCACAGAAAGTGTCAGAAATTCTGTGATTGATGGCACAATATTCTTTGGGAATAAGAACATAAGGATTTGGTATTTAGAAAGCTTTGTATTTTAAGTAGGAAGTCAACATTTAAAAACTATTCCATATAATGAATAGCACGGTATTCCTCAATACTCTGGGAGTGGGAGGGTCTAGGTCTGGGAGTCAGTGCTGGGTTAAATAATGGAAGAGGAGTGGAGAGCCCCTATCATCTGAAAAGTACAAAGAAAATGAAAACCATGCATTATTCTCACTGATCTAGCACTTGAAGTTATAAATTTACATGTTTATATGATTCAAAGAACACATATTGAGACTTGGATCTTGCCTACCCAAGCAAATGAAAATATTTCTTACAAAACAGAATATTGATTAGGGTTAAGTGCATGCATAGTCATTGACAGCTTCTTTCGTTCCAGAAAAAGGCTACTAGCATTTTTTAAGTTATTGAGTAGTCAAAAATTCTGGATTAAAAGTACTAACACAGATTTCCTGTTCAGGTTACAGAGGACAGAAAACTCTGGCACAATTCTTTGAATATGAAAAACATCACAGAGAGAGTTTCAAATGTAAGGTTGCACACATCATCACACCATGATCTCCTTTGATGATAGTGATACCTAATGGGAAGATCTTGGACCAAACTGTACATCCATCCTCATAGCTGTTAGCTAACATAGGAAAGTATCTTTGTGAAATAAAGCTGGTGTGGTTTCTATTTGCTTTGAGAAATATTTTTTGTGCTAACATTCAGCTGCAGTGAAAACAGAGACCAGAATAACCATCAGAATAAAATAGGTCCTGTTTCCAAGACCTCAACAAGTAATAAACCCAGATATTGAACCATTCCTGCACATTTATCAGCACAAAAGAGTTTTAAGTTGCTCAATATACAGTAGGTTTCCTAGTGAGCTGCATGGTATATGTGATTTTATTTAGGTTTTATAGCATGAGATAATAGTATGGAAAAAAACACACTCCAGCAGCAAATGCCAGCAAACATGTCATTTCTGACAAATATCTGAACGGGAGAGGGGTCTTGATCTTCCATGGTTCTCTCACAATGTATATTAGAGACCAACATGGCCTTTTAAAACTGCACAATGTATGACAGAAATTTTTGGTAGTCTTGGAAATATATATTGTTTAAAAAATAACATTGACTTGCAATCCTTGATATTTTTGATATCTTGCCTTGTCTTTTTACAACTTTGTTCCTTAAATTCAACATTTTGCTCTTTTTTTTTTTCCATTAGGAAATTACCTGTGGATGCAGAAATCCTTTTTCTTTACATTATTCCATACCCCACTTTCCTCCCTTATTCCAGAAACCTTCAAAAGATGCAGCCAGCTATATGTAATAAATAGGTAGATCTAACTAGATTATCTAATATTCTAAATGCCCTGGGCAGGAATAAAAAAGCTCAAATAAATGTAAACATTATGTCTGATATTTTGTTGCTACAAGAGCAAATGTGAGAGAAACATGGAGAAATTATACCTGACTGCCTGAGATGGACTTCTGTAGTTTATTCTTACACTTCTTTGGCCACAACCATCAGTGGGGATTTGGGTGTGAAAAACTGTTTAGCTGTGCAAGTATTGCATGTTTTTAAGGGGAGCACATTACATTGGAACATATACCAGCTAAAAAAGTAAAAACCAAACTAAAAGTACTCTTGCTTAACAGTTTTTTACTGCATTTATAAAAAACAAACAAAAGCTGAAGTGTTTGCATTTAGTAAATATTTTTCTTTTAAGAATAATTCCAGAGATGGTCAGTTTAAAATGGAAATTCTTCTGCTTTCTTTTAAAAGACAATGGTGTAAAAATGCACAACTGAGACATTTCTTTGCACAATTGCACTCTACCTGCAGGGAGAGATCTTGATGTCAAATAATAACAGCTAGAAGAAAATTTTTTGCCATGGAAATCCATATCAATAAAGTTTCTCATAGTTCCACAGATCAATAACGTCTTAGAAGCAGAAGTACTGTAATAGTAAACTGATGTGAAGTTAATTTTATCATATGGAGATCAATGCCTTTAGAAATAATTATAGATTTCTAGGTTCTTACATTCTTATTGAAGTTTACATATTGGGCTCCAAAGATTTATTTAATGTTTGATTCATGTTTTTGCAATAAATTAATACACTGCATGTAGTATATTCAGTAGTTTTATTCATAATATCTGTATAAATATAACATGTTGTGCAACATAATGCATTCTCATGGTATGACAAGAGCCTGCCTTCATCCTCTTGACATCCCTTCCTCAGATACTGAGAGACAGTGATGAGGTCACCCCTCAATCATCTCTTCTCAAGACTGAACAGGCACAGCTCTCCCAGCCTTTCCTCATAAGGGAGATACCCCCTTCCTCTGATCATCTTTGTCACCCTCTGTGGGACTCTCCAGGAACTCCATGTCTCTCTGGTGCTGAGGAGCCCAGAACTGACACAGCACTCCAGATGTGGCCTCACCAGAGCTGAGTGGAGGGGCAAGATCACCTCCCTTGACCTGCTGGCAATGCTCTTCCCAATGCACCCTAGGATTCCATTGGCCTTCCTGGCCACAAGGGCACTGCTGGCTCATGGACAGCTTGGTGTCCACCAGGATCCCCAGGTCCTTCTCCACAGAGCTGCTTCACAGCAGGTCAGCCCCAAGCCTGTGCTGGTGCAGGGGTTATTCCTCCCGAGGTGCAGGACCCTGCATTTGCCTTTGCTGAATTTCAAACAGTCCCTCCCTGCCCATCTTTCCAACCTGTTGAGGTCCTTCTGCAGGGCTGCACACACCTCTGCGGTATTGATCACTCTTCCCAGGTGTCCTGGGTTAGGCCAGAGGGGTCAAAATCTAGGAAGTGATCTGTGCTGCAGGAAGGAATACAACTTCCTTCCTGGGAGAGAGAGCCAATAATCAGGTAGTTTTAAGGATTGATATGTAAGTGAACCAATTAAAAAGTTGATCCGCCTTCAAGGAAAAAACCATATATAAGCAGAGACTCTCTGAAGCTCTTCCTCTTTGGACCTGCTGCTGCTGTGTAGAGAGGAGCAGCTCCTGCTTCTCTCACTGGTAAGGCCCCCCCCCTACCTCCTTCCGAAGGAGGGATGGGGGGGGGGAAGGGAGGTTTTACGGCAGCCGTGCTGCTGCAGCCGGGCAGGCATGGGGGAGGAAACGATTGGAATTTTCAGCAGATCCAGCTCAGCCGGTGTGTCAGCTACACAAGAGGGAGAGCCGGGCCAGGCAAGGACCGGGCCGGACTCCATCCAGCTCGGGCCAGGCCCTGCCCTGTCACCCCGGGCCCAGATGGCCCCACCAGGCCGAGCCAGCTTCGCAGAGCCAAGCAGAGACTCTTGAGAGCGTCTGGCATCCAGCTCGGACCTGTTCAAGCAGCCCGGCAAAGAGCACGTGATCCTCACACTGCCGGAGAGAGAGAGACAGAGATTAACTCTCTCCATGCCTGAACTAAACTCACAGACACCCATCCTTCCTCGCAGAGAGAGGAACGAGTGAAGACATCGACATAGTGCAGCGCAGAGACTTTACAGTCAGTGAGGAAAGCAGAACTGATACCTAGAGGGAGGTGCATGAGAAGTTGCTTCAAGAGTGAAGCTGAAAACTCTTTTGGAGAACCATGGTTGGGGACTGAGCTAATAAATTCTCTGTAATGTATGAAGATATAGTCCAAAGGGGGATGTGAGGTTCTTATTGCAGCCAATGAACTGAAATACCTAAGTACAGACAAGTAAGTGTTGAAAAAAGTACAGCCTGATGAGAAACTAGAACCAAGAGAGAGGAGAGGCTGTGACCCAGAGCCCTGGTCCCGGGGAGAATGCTAGAGAACCTGAGTTGTCAGGAGAACCTGTGTTGCTAAGCACAGAAGAAGGGATTTTCTTTATTGCTGCAATTGAACTGTGCATCCTTAAAACAGGTACCCTGTGGACTGTTCATAACCCACCCAAGTGGCTGTGGGAAGGCTACTGGTGTGAAAGAGATCCACCATTAAGCTGGACTTTGCTCTGGCGGTGGCTAATGGTGAGGCAGAAGACCCATAAAAACTGTATTTTTCTTACAGAAAATCCATGGTGTAAGCAAAAGAAACTTCTCTCCCTAACTGAACTGTAACAAGAGCTGTTTCTGACTGGAGGTCGAAGTGTTGTCTTTTGTATGTTGTCAGGGAGAAAGAAATGGAGAGGTGGGGGAAGGAGGGGTAGTCTGAAGAGTTTGTTCTGGTTTTTCTTGAGGTTTTTTTTTTCCTTTTCCCGTTGTCTTAAGTATATTAATAAAACTTCTTTGTACTTTATAAAGTTTGAGCCTGCTTTGCCTACTCCTAACCCTCATCTCACAACAAGCAATCAAGTAAATTTAGGTAAGTGTGCTAGCATTTAGCCACAAACCTGAATAAGCGAACTGAAACCACTACACCAGGTTTGTGTCATCAGTGAAATTACTACTCTTCTCTCATCTATAAATCCAGTTTTTCCCATTTCAGAAGGCAATCATCTTGGTTAAGCACACTTAGCCCTTCATGAACATCTATGTAATAGTGTCTATTACTATATGTATGTCTAGAAATATGTATATAAATTTATATGCATGTGAATTGTATATCAATATCAACTTTTTTGTCAAGAATGTTAGTTAGCATTTTAGGAATAGATATTATTTGTACTTTTCAAGATGATACTTTGGTGAAAAGCAGAATATTGTGTATTTGATACACAATAAAGGAACGCCAAAGCAAGTGAGATGCAACAGTACGTAACTGCAGAAATATTAGTTGTGGTCATTATACTCATTAAATATTTTATTCCAAAGTGCAGGAAAAAATGAAGTGTTAAATAAAGTGAAGGGAATAAAACAATTAAATTATTTTATACTAAAACAATTCAAAGAATTAATGATAAAAAAATGTAAAAATGGCATCCAATAGGAACCCTCGATATTTAAAATGGATTATCTTAAGTCTTTTCACCTGCTTATCCTATAAGCATGAATAGATGGCATGTTATCGTTACTGAAAAAGGTGCCTTTCTTGGTTTCTTTAAGAAATGAAAAACACAAAAGAGAATAATAACATGCAAGATTCTCTTCCACAGGGAAAAAAATTCAATAAATTATTCAGGCCTTAAGAAGAAATTGCTGACACAGAAAAGTTTCTGTATTTGATCAGTCCCTGATGAAGACCAAGTACAATTCACGAGGCCATTTCTAATCAGGAGGCATTCTAAGACATGCTTAATATTGCTATCAGTAACTAACATGACATGACTTTCAAAAAAATATATAACTCAGCAGAGATACTCATAAAAAAGCAACACTCGGGACAAAATTGAATACTGATAATGGATTATATTTGTTTATTTGTTTGTTGATGTATTTATTTATTTTGGCAACTAATCTTTAAATACAGCACTGTATAATAATCTAGCTACATATATCAATTTGCTCAGATTGTTTTGAAATTTCATTATGTATCTTTTACGTAGATATGAAATTCCATTTTACATTTCTGTGCCAATGGATCTTACTAAAAGTTAAATGACCAAATTTTATACTGAAAAGAGAACACCAGAACTGATGATCATAATTAATATTTATATCACTAACATAGAAAATATCAAAAAGATAGAATTCAATTGATCATTTAAATTATAAAGTCCAAGTTCTTTTTTTAATTCTGAACATGCAAGAACTGACTTTTTTCTTACATGTTTCATACAATAGAATAAAGTATGCAAGTATCCATTACTAAATTTCAACTTTATCTTAAATGTTTTGATGCATTGGTCAGGTAGGCCAATGCACTAATATTTTCTGTTGAATTAATGTGTTAATATTTTAAGCTTGTCACATTCATTATTAACTGAAATATTAAATTGCCAAAAATCAATATGAGAATCAAGTTTATACTGTGCTTAGATTATTAATGAATAATAAAATATTTAAAGATCCTTTATTGTGAGCAATCTTCAAAGCGATTGTTAGGAAATTATGCCATCAACTCCCACCCTACATTTAATATATAACATAAAGATAAGTTTGAGGACATTATTAGGCTCTCAAATCTAACTCAAGAAGCTCTGAAAATGCAGGATTAAGGCTGACAGAATTAAGATTGTTTTTAGTTCTCATATTCCTTCTTGGAAAACAAAATGTTGCTTTTTTCCTAAAGGTCTTATAGCTGTTTCAATGAGCTAACAACAACACTTGAAATAAAGAACAGCTATTGAATATGTTCTTTTTCTCTTGTTCTGTGTCATATTTATTGCATACTATACAAATCCTTTCCTCAAGAAAAAAGTATCCATTTTCTTGTAGCCACAGGGTTTTCAACACTGTACTATCTGAATTCTCCATAGGCAGTTATAAGTTTATTTCAACAATATAGCGTGAGATACAGTTACATGAGACGTTTCTTCAGTATGAGAATATCCAGTTTCATCTCCCCACATAGCAGATCGTGTTGTTGTCCCCCGTCTGCCAAAACATATTTAATTAACATTAAGCTTGATGACAACAGTGGGTGTAAAGTAGTTCCACTGTCTGATTGAGGCAGATACCTCACCCAGGCATGTCTTCCCAAATGTTCATGAAGCCACAGATAACATGACCTTTATAGCATTTGCTAAGACCTTTAAATTCCATGTCAGCAGTCCTGTGCTTTGGGATAACTCCCTCAGTGTAAATACATTGGCTACACCATCTCTCCATCAAATATTTTATAAATCTTTCAGTTTAGCAGTGAATTAATGTTATGTTTTTGCATATTCTGTCTCATAAGAATAAGCTTGTTTGGCATCTGCAACATTGTATGAATGAAAAATAAGGGAAGCTGAAAACAACATGAATTGAAAGATATCCTGAGGTGGTTTCTACTATGATGTATTCCTCAGAGCAGATGTCCCACCTACCCATCTACCTGTCCTGTTGTATTGCTGTGTAGCATACAAGATTAAGCAAGAACAAGCTGGGCTGGCATTGAACCTGCTTCATCTAGAACTTCAGCTTTAGCAAGTACGTAAAGCATTTAGGAATGGATTAGATAGCAGTTTAAATACAAGGAACAAAGGCAGTGTAAACTAGATTGATAAAAGACAGTGTAATTCTCTGACCTCTTCCAACTGGGTTGCTATTTAGAGGTCTGTAGAAAGACACTGGTTTTGCCCCATCAGACTTAGGTTTGACATAACTAAAATGTAATACACTAGTGAGAACACCTAGAAGCACAAGGTCTTTGTGTGTGATATGGTATCTATTTCTTCTCTGTTTCAAAATATAAGCCTCAGGAATTCTTCTGACAAGATTAATTTATGTATCTGGTATCTATAATTTCCAGAATCCTTCAGATTTATAAATAAAAAATTGTATATTAAATTTTTCTCTTTTAAAATGCTGATCTATTTTGCTGTAGAAATTATTTATGAACAAATTTGTTCCATTAAAAAGTAAATGCAAGGTTTTCTGATTTTCCAAAGAAAAATAAAAATCCAGCCATAAACCCTTTATTTGTCTTCCTAAAGTTACTTTGTGATCCAAATCAAGTAGAAGCAGTTACAAAATATCTGGTTGGATTGTCTGAATCCAACTTCCTTTCAGTAATTGTAGAAAGTAATAAGCCTCCTTTCTCCACGCTAAACAACACCAGCTCCCTCAGCTGCTCCTCATAGGACTTGTGCTCCAGAGCCTTTGCTGGCTCTGTCGTCCTTCTCTGGAATCCCTCCAGCCTCTCAATGTCCTTCCTGAACTGAGGGGCCCAAAACTGAACACAGCATTTGAGGTGTGGCCTCACCAGTGCTGGAGGATCAGGGGGACAATCTCTTCCCTGTTCCTGCAGCCACACTGTTGCTTGTACAGGGCAGGACGCCACTAGCCTTTTTGGCAACCTGGGCACATCCTAGCTCATGTTCAGCCACTGTCAACCAGCACCCCCAGATCTTTCTCTGTTGTGCAGCTTTCCAGTCTCTCAGCCCTCAGCCTGTAACACTCCATGAGATTGTTGTGGCCAAAATGTAGGACCTGGCACTTAGTCTTGTTAAATTTCATGCCACTGGTCTCAACCCTTATTTGACAGTGCACATGTATGTACATGTAAAACATGCAGTGTAAAGGTGCATTGTTAAATGTCTCAATTTAAATTGAAATAAACAGAAATTGTATGTGAATCAGGATACAGAAAGATACAACAAAGTCTAGTGCACTAGTACTCGATGTACAGTCTTAGAATAACAGAATCATTATGACTGGAAAAGATCTCCAAGATCATGAAATCCAACCTTCAACCAAATACCACCATACCATGTTAATGTCTGTGGACAACTCCTCGTTCTGGAGACAAGGTACTATTTCTTCAGAAGTGCTAAAGATAACATCAAAAAGTGTTTAAAAGTATTTCCTTCGTATTTATTAACAGATAGGTGGCTTCACAGCCAAGACTCGATGTGTTCAGTGCAAAATCTGACTTGCAAGGCATGAGACTTTAGGGGTATATTAAGGTGTCACATTTTATTTTGTTGCCTCTTCTTGTCACTGCCCACATTGTGCGCACACAAGATTGCTCCTGGGATGTCTCTGGAATACCTGAAAGATTCACTAGGATGAAAACCTATGAGCAGTCCAGTGCTCACCTCACCCAGCAATACAGATCAGTCACCTGCTCCAGCTCCTTAAATCTCAAGCATGGCAGAAAGATCATATGGAGCCGCTCTGCATTCAGCACAAGGTCTAAGCATTGCAATCTGTCTAATGGGCTGTGGCAAGCAAATGTCATGGTGAGGGAATGCAACACAGGCTTGCTGAAGCACATGAGAACTGCAGAGACTAAAGACAGAAATAATGAACCAAGTGCTGCAGTTATGCATATAAACAGTAAGAACTGTGTCACTGTTTCTTTTTCTAGATAAAATTTCATTTAAATTAATATGGTTCTGTCCTTTTGATCTGTTTTGTTTTTCCTTTTGACTGATTCAAATTTTCTGGTGGGTTTTAGGATAATTAAGCAATTTTCAAATAGTGACGCATACTAGAAACATATTTGAACTTTTCTTTCTCAGATATGAAACAGTTTTCATAATAGCTGGTTTATGAAGAAAATATTTTCTGAAGGTCTCTTTGCTAATAACTCTTAATCTATGCTTCTACTGTGTTTCCTACTGTGCTCAGACAATACCTCTTTAGGAATTCTTTGTAAGGAAGCAAAAACACTATTACCAGTTTTTCATAACCACAGCAACCTCAAGTTTCCTTTGCTAACCACTCAGGTCAAAGGGCACATCTACCTCCTAACTGAAAACTTTATTTTTTTTTCCTCTTCCTCTCTTTCTTTTTGATACTTCTCAGAAAGCCCATGTGGCAGTCTTGGCAGTGTGAAGTGTCAGGTTGGAAAGTTGTGAACTTGCTCCCTGGTGAAATTAAAAAGCCAAGATTCAGCACTGTGAATTCTTGTGTTTTCCAGTTTCAGAAAGGTAGTTACTCTCACCTTGAGCTCTTTTGCTTTCCTACACAGTCTTTCATGCTGTTAGCATTTAAAAGATACTTCACAGTACTTCAGAGTTTAAAATTTAATGTATCTTTTAAACTGTTGCAATCTTGCAGCCAATGATCAGGGTATTCACGATATATTAAGTGACCAAAAAAAAAATAGTCCAGCAGCATGACACAAAAGGAATTCTGTAAAGATGTAGATGCTGTTAGTGTGCTTTTTCTAAGACTGTGGGAACTTCTTCAAAGTTTAGGTGACACAGGTTAATATTGAACATATTTTCTCCTTTGCTTCACGTGAGCTGAATGTAACCTTATAAACTCTGACTGAGACCATTAAACTCCAGGAGAATATAAAGACCTGATTATTGCAAAAATGTGTCCTGTCTCTATCGCATTTCTGTCTATGGAGTCCTGCATAATAAACTGAAATGAGTGTGTGGTGAGGATTAGTAGACGAGGAAAAGCCTGTGGATGTTCTCTACCTAGATTTTGTATAGCCTTTGACACTGTTTTCCACAACCATTCTCATGGAGAAACTGGCTGCTCATGGCCTGGACAGGTGCAATCTTTGTTGGGTTAAAAACTGGTTGGATGGCCTGGCCCAGAGACTTGTGGTGAGTGGAGTTAAATTCAGCAGGGAGCTGTTCTTTCATGGGTTCTCCAAAGCTCAGTGTCGGGGTCAGTTCTGTTTAATGCCTTTATTACTGAGCTGGATGAGAGGATCAAGTGTACTCTCAGCAATTTCGCAGTCAACATCAAATTCAGTGGCAGTGTTGATTTACTGGAAGGCAGGAAGCCCCTGAATCATTGGACTGAAGCCGATTGTGTGAGGTTCACCAAGCCCAAATGCCAGGTCCTGCTCTTGGGCCACAGTAACCACAAGCAGTGCTATAGGCTGGGGGCAGAGTGGCTGGAAGGCAGCTCAGTGGAAAAGTACCTAGGGGTGCCGGTCAACAGGCAGCTGAATATGTGCCAGCATGTGCCCAGGTGGCCAAGAAGGCTAATGGCATCTGAGTTTTAATCAGAAATAGTGAGGCCAGCAGGACCAGGGTAGTGATTGTCCCCCTGTACTCAGCACTGATGAGGTCACACCTTGAATCCTGGGTTCAGTTTAGGGTCTCTTGTTACCCGGAGTACCCCGCGGCTAAACGCGTGATCCCCTGTAGAATCCCGTGCGGTTCCGCTGCTAGGTGGTTGCCTTAGGACTCTCAGGGGTCGCCAGGTGGCCGACCCTCAGGTGCCCACCCAGAGTAGACTGAAGGTCTCCCCAAGATCCCAAGGCTTGCGCGTCGTGGGTTGTTCTCTTGAAAACCGCAGAGGATGGCGAAGTAGGACAGGAGCGGCTTTCGGTCAGGCAACAGCAAGGTCTTTATTCTTGCTCGTCCTGGGGCCGAAGAGCCCCGAGTGACGCAGCACAACATCTTATATATAGAACCGTTAACCAATCACAAACCGGGTTAGGGGCGGAGTTGGGGTGGGGCTTAGGGATCTTGACCAACTGGGATAGGGAGAGGGAGGGAACAAGGGTAAGGGACAAATCACAGTCTCTAAGAACAAGAACTTTCTAGCAACTGGGCCATGCCCAAACCCTAATTGACAGTCCGGCCAGCGAATAAGCAACAAGGGGAGTGGATGAGGCGGGCTAGGGCTAGACCATCGCAGCCGTAGAGCTAGGGGTGTTTCTTCTTGCAAATGGTCTGTTCCACCACGCCTTCCTTGACGTCTGCTGGGAGCTGGTTGCTACGGCAACCACTGCCACAGTCTCTCACTGCAAGCGCATTTTGGTGCTGGACAAAGTCCAGAGAAGTGCAACAAAGCTGGCAAAGGTTCTGGAGCACAAGTCCTGTGAGGAGCAGCTGAGGGGGCTGGGGTTGTTTAGCCTGGAAAAGGAGGCTCAGGGGAGACCTTATTGCTCTCTACAGCTGCCTGAAAGACATTTGGGGTGAGGTAGGGGTTGGCTTCTTCTTCCAGAAAAGCCCTTACAGAATGAGGAAATTACATCAATTTGAACCAGAAGTTTAAATCGGATATTATGAAAAATTTCTCCATTAAAAGGGTTGTCAAGCATTGGAGCAATCCACCCCTGAAAGCGGTGGACTCATCACCTGGAAGTGTTCATAAAACATGTAGATGAGACATTTGTGGACATGGTTTAGTAGTGAACACAGTTCACTACTAAGTTGGATTGGGACTAAGTTGGATTTGATGGTCTTTAAGGTCTTTTCCAACTTCAGGAGTTCTATGAAATAGAGGGCAGTAAGATGACAGGGTAGACATTGCTCCCCATCTGGAAAGGTGCAAGACAGCTTAGGTCAACCCTATTTCCTTTTTTGCAGAGCTGAGGAATAGTCCTCATTAAAGAATGAAAGTCAAAGAGGTTGGGACATATCCTCCTGGGAAATGTGCACATTAGTAGAGAAGTTTTGACAACTAGCTCGGGAGGCAGGAGTGAATACAAGAAATACACTTTGTCCTCTCCCAAACATCTTTACCTTTCCTTTTCCATATGTAAATATCCCATAACATGTACCCTTTGGTCCTCAAATACTCCAGTCTGCTCCTCTCAGCAAGCTCTGTGGCCCTTGACAATGCTCCTTTTCTGTGGGGTGACACAGACAGTGTCCCCACTGACTCTGCTGCTGCATGACCCCTGTCCCACGGGACTTGATCACACCTACCACAACCCTCAAACTGGCTTGTTTTTCTGACTGAAGTATTTAGGATTTGCTGCCCACAATCATGCCTCTGTGATCTTTCGTGTTTGTGAAGAGTCTTTAATCATCTAACATAACAGGATTCATTTCACATTATTTCCTCTTTATAGATGGAAATTAAAATGGGTACTAGTAAAATGAGTGCTATATGTAAATGTTTTGGAGCAGGCTGCATATCATCGAGCTATTTACATAAAGTGTGCATCTAAATCTGATCTAGTCACTCAGATTAGTCACTTCCTGCCTGAACACTATGGAAGAAAAGGAACTCTGTCCAAACCAAACTCAACCGCACAGCCAAGACAGCCAAGAGCCCATCTCTATGTCACTTGAGTTCTGTTCTAAAGACAAGTCTATGAATCACTACTCCACACCAGTATAATTTTGTTCATTTAAAAACACATACTTTTTCAAGTTATTATTTAAGGGAATTTTTTTCAGTTTGTTTCGCTCAGTTTCCCTGTTCCCTGCTAGCAGGCTTCAAAGGAGAAGTCAAATTCACACAACAAAGAAAGCTGTCAGGAATGATACTGCTGGCATATACTTGAACTTGTCTTACCACATACTTTAGAGAACTGCCCAGAGGTATATAAATTAGATGCCACTGAAAGTGCCTCTTTCACCAGTATTTCACTGCTGAATAACTGCTTATTGTACAAGAATTCTTGTACCATTCTACAACAGGAGTAACACAGTAGGGAATTTATTCAAGGATGGATGGGTTTTAAGAAAACTTATGGAAATATGATAGCAATAAAGTCTGTTAACTTTTTTCCTTGACTTTTGTTTAAAATTAAGCGATATATAAAAAGATAGGACACAAACCAATTCCTTTAATGGCTTATATTACACCTTTTAAAATACATTATCCTGGAAACATAACCATTGATTTTGCTGTTATTTTATATACCAAACTATATTCAGCTTTGCTGTGGTATTGAACAATATTGGGTTTTTTTATTGACATCTGAGAGCCTGTAGAGTCTGTATTTGTTAAATAAAAAAAGTGAAAGGCAAACATTGCATAAAACATACTGATAGTGATGGGAGATTTTTTTTTAATCAAGTCATGAAATTGCACTGACTGTCCAAATAATGATAAGAACTTGCTTACTTTTAATTTAAATTTATTCAGAGATTTTAAGGTTTGGCCTTTATGTTGACTAGAAGCCTAACAAATGGTTTACCCTGCAGTCTGATTTGAAACAAATTATTCCACTTCATCTCACAAGTAACATCAGGAAGAGCAGATGGACCAGCTTTGTGATGATGGAGGTGTTAGTGAACTGAAAGGTAATTAAGGAAATACAGTGGTTAAAGCAGTCTAGGCAAGTCAACATTCTACCATAAAGTGAAAGTCAATTATTGTCTATGTGATAAAAAATATATCTATTAAATACCTAATATTCAGAGAATGTAAGTTATGATATTCTTTTTCTTTCCTGCTCTTTTGATTTTATGCAGTAATCATTGACAGTGTGAATAATTAATTCACCTTCAGTGTAAGTTCCATGTAGTACAGTGCAAATGACCAAAATATCAAAAGAAGTCTCTAGTTTTCTTCAAAGCACAGTTTGTTCCTGCCTGTCTACCACCATCTGTAGGCGGCTAGTGGCTGAAGGTCCAGGTATCTGTCCTGCAGCACTAATTATGATCGTTAGAGGTGTGTGTGCCAGACTTAAGTGCTGATTTGAATTTTAAAGCTGTTTCTTCATCTGCATGGTTAAAGTCACAGCTTTGCAGACATTAATGTAAGTTCTGCTGACATCCAAGGTCCACTGCAGTGCACCTGGAGTGGGTTGCACTCAGACTTATCAAAAGTGAATATTCTAATTGAAACTCATTAGTTGGTCTCAGTCTGTACCGAGTGGGAGATCACCACTTGCAAAGAGTAGTTTTCCCAGCTATTTTGGATGAACCAGTTTTCTAAGGTGGTGTTTTTCGTTCTTTGGGTTTTTTCAAAATTTCCTATTCTCTCCTTTGTGCTGACCCCCAGCAGTTTTCCCACATGGACCAGTCTCAGCTCCCTGGGGCAAACAGTCTCCCTAGACACACCAGGTCCTTCATCTCCCAGAATTTCACTGTAATAATTCACCTCTATTGTAGCCTATCTTGTACAACTGATTATCAATCTCGACATACTTTTAGATTTTTAATATTGTTTTATCCATACCCATGCAAACATTAGCAACAGCAACAATTAGTCACAAAAAAATGTTTATTTCATGCTCTGTATCTTTAAAGATCATATGCAGACATTAGTAGTTCTGTGCATCTTCCTACTTGAAGTAGTAGGTGGTGTTTGAGTAGGGTGTTTGAGAACATTTTTACAGACTTTTGATGGGCTAAAGACATCCTGCTTTTTAGTCTATTTTCTGTCAGTTTGTCAATCACACTCCCAGCTTCGTCGTTACTTACACAGCTCCATTAATTAGATTTTGTATTTTTCCAGCTTTCATATCACTGCTTTAGCTTACACTTATCTCTTCCTGCCAGCTACAGAGGGAGTTGGATGACTGCGCTGAACTAGATACTTAGCTTCTAAGCAGCTAAACTTGGAAGATACTTCACACTCATAATACTTTCAATTCCCAAACAGAGACTCTAAGCAAGGGTTGAGTTTTGGAAAAGAGGGATCCTCCATCTTCTGAATATGAGGCCAAGTTAAATTAAACACTCAGAAGCTCAAGTATTCAGTCACCAAATGTTTTTTTGACAGCATTGATTAATGAAATACAGATTCAAAGAGACTCTTTGTACATAAAAGAGAGTACTTTCTTAGCTGATGCTATCTTTAAAACAGAGAGAAAATTTCAACACGCCCGTTATGATCTGACATGTTCTGCAATTTACTTTGCAAATAGAAAGACTTCCCTTTCCCCAAAATGACTAAAACCTTATGAAGCCATTGTAAGTTTAGATGCATGTTTATATACATCAGGGGAAGCAGTTTTCAACACAAGACTGCATTGTCAGGATATTAGCTGTAACTCTCCGTTATGTTAGAGGATTAATTGTATCCTCTACAAAGGTCAGTGTAGCAGGCAAAGATTGTGAAGAAACTGCTTTAGAGATGGCTATCTCCTGGATAAATTAGCTGGTGCTTTATCTTGATTATAGTTTATTCTATATTCCAAAGAAGTTTAAGTAGGTGAATACCACAGACAATAAATACAGATTACTCAGCTTTCATTGAAAACTGATCTTCTCCACAAGGGAAATCTATGGTAGACTTGTTCCTTAAACACAACGAAAATGTTTCACTTCACAGTGCAGACAAATGGGGCCTAAGTCTGGTACTTCATCAAACTGGACAACTAATGCAGTGAAACAACTCATATTCCTAAAGCACTGATTATGCTTTCCTCTTTTTAGTTTAAGTAAATTATTGACTAATTCTTATTTTGTTGGGTCTGTTTTCTTTCCTTTAAAAAAAGCATGCATGGAATTATGGTCTCTGAATCCTATATCACTAAAGCCAGAAAGAGGAGGGAATTCATCACTAAAAGGAATTATCTTTTCTTGTTCAAATCCTTGGCACAATGATGCTGGGACAAGAATTCTTGGCTGCAGTAGTACTTATATTGTGAAGAATAACATGTGGGGGTTTGGTGGGGTATGTTGTTGTTGTTGCTGTTGTTGTTGCTGTTCAGGAGTGGTTGGTTTGTTTTGATTTTTTTTGTTGTTTTGGTTTTTTATTAATCTTCTGTAGAATTTTACTTGTCAAATTCAAGTTTGAATAAGATATTCTCAACCACCAAGACTGTACTATTAGCAGTTATTGTTGCTATCATTACTGCTAAGGATGAAAGGTGAAGAAAGAAAGAATTAAAGCCCTCTCCAGAATACTGCTTAAGGAAAAAACAGTAGTCACACTTGAACACAGGGTGACTACAAAACTGAATTCTAAGCATGTGGTTGTGAGTATTGGACAAGAAATGTGCAGTGTATGTCACTGGTCAAAATAAAGATAGGATGTTTTCCTAGGCAGCTGGACAGAAACCACCATGAAACCCAGTTCTGACAGATAGAGGAAAAACAAGCTGTTCTCTGCTACTGTGTCTCTGAACAATATTGAAGAAGGGTAGAACAGTAACACTGCTCCTTTTTTGCTCAATTTATGACTTCAGAAAGCATAGGTGCAACTGGGTTAGCAAGCTATACACTTCCCATTGAAGGTCTATTAGCTTTTACTGACAAAGTAATTCAGATCATTAATATCAAAGCACTTGTGAAAAAAATGTCCGTCTTGGATTATGGCTGTATTAATAAAGAATCCAGTTTCAAATTGTTACAAAGCAAAAAGCAGAACTCAATGAACCAGCTCCCTAAACCAACTTTTTTCATTGACAACTTGAAAGATAAAGGTTTATTATTACTTCAAGGGGCATTTCAAAAGATCAAAGAAAATTGTATATATCAGAAAGGATATATTTGAGAGGTAGGATTTAGAACTTAAAACTATGTCAAGAAATACAATTATAAAAATCAGTCAGTTCTACTCCAAATCTGTGATATCAGTGAGGCATAGTAATGAATAAGATTGATGCCTTAGTATGTCCTCAGAAAAAAAAGGATTATGTCCCTGGAGCAGGAAGCCTGAGTCAAAATTCTTCAAAACCATTGAGGATGCATCTTAGAAAACAAAGCTTAAGGAAATGATACCAAAAGCAAGATGAAAATATCTAAGAAACAGATGAAAGCTGAGGAACCAAAACACCCATGTAAGAATAAGACATTCCCACCGTGCTGCAAAAAGTAAGCAAAATACAAAAGATCTACAGACAGAAAAAACTCTTTAAGACCAATAAAAACATTTTAAAAACAAAACCCAGAACGATGAAAGATTAGTAAAAACTTGAGTATTGCCTTAGGCCACAGAAGACATGGTTTTCTGGAGAAAATTTCATTACAGTCTGATAAAACACTAATTATGTTGCATGAATTAAAAAAAAAAATTAAAAATTATTATATGAAAAAATTGGGAAAGAAGACTAAAAAAAACTTGAAGACCGGATATATCTTGTATTGAAGACAGGTATGACATCTTCATGTGATCTTAAGAAGAGAAACCTCATAATAAAGCAATTTTATAGCTTTTGGCCAATCATATTTCTCAGTGTTTCCCAATTACTTGACAGAACTCAAATGAGTGAGATACTCATATCAATTGGTATTCATCTAGGTGTTGGTTCTGATTGGTTTTGTTCAGTTTTATTCTTTTATGTGTCATTGTCTTTTTGAAATTCTAACTAAATGTCTATAAATACTGTACAAAACAGACCAGTACTACCTGAATTGATTAGCTGAGTCATACTAATGTTTGTTATTCTTTTGACCTCAGAACTATTGGTCTGTTAGAGCTGTACATCAATAAGAGAAATAAAACTTATTTTCCATCGGGGTGAAAATGCTATTGGGTTTAAGTGCCTTCCTGTAGAACCATAATAGCAAGTGAACTCCAACTTCTTTTCCATTGATCTCTTTGAATGAAATTAATGCCAAAAATGCTTTTAAAGTGTTCTGTCAGACCGTGTTACTCTGAGGTTGTATGTCTATGAAACAGGTGCATACATACTTAAGCACTGCAGTAGGCCTGAAGCAGGTACACATATTAGTGCAGATGTTTCTATATGAAAACTCTCTAAAAATGTATGCACTTAATGTTAGAAACTTAAAAAAAAAGAATTTGACAAGGAAGATGCTCAATGTGATAAGGCACCTAGATATCCCCACAGTGTTTTTGAAGAAGACACCTAAATTCAACCAAAGTCCCCTGCTATTTGGCTGGAGCTTACCCTTGGTCTTTCACTGAATCAAGCTCAAAGTGAATCAGGAAGGCTGTTTTCCTGACCCTATAAAACATGTTTTATATGAGCAGTCATGGGGGTATTCAGGATTATGGAGGAATATGGCAAAAATCTGGCCAAAAGGAGTTAAAATTGATCTACAGTCTCAGATTAATTTCTTTGGCTTTTTTCTTTTCACAATAACCATTGTGACAAGATCTGACTATTTTTGTTTGTGTGGATACAAATCTGACACTTGGAAAGGACCTTAGCTATCTAAGAATCAATCATCCTGTTTCAATAAATTTTCATTTAGATTAGTCTGATACTTCAGAGAATAATTTGAGTTGGAAGGGACCCAGAAGTATCTGCAAGTCCAGCTCTTAGGTGAATTACCCATGTGGGGATAGAAGCTATGACCTTGGTGTTATTAGCACTTAGGTGCCATTAGTTCAGGACTGCAACGTTGGCTTCCTTGGCATAGCTTGGCCAGACTGCACATCTCTGCAGGACTACTCACTGCTCTATGCAATCATGCCACTGCTGTCACTCAGGCACTAGAAGAGGAATTGGAACTCAAGTTTTTGCTCACAGAGTAAGAAATTATTTGAATCCTCTTGTCCCCTCTTGGTTTTGTTTCTGGGAGTTTTAATCTTATCCTCAGCAGTGCTTTGTGACTATTTCATATTTTCAAAACTTTTTCGTAACCACAGAAGCTACAGATAAAAAGCTATTTTTCTCATAATCACTATAGCTTTTTCTGTTAAGAACTAATTCAGACATGAATATACAGAACACCTTCTAAAAGAGGAGTTTTTTCTTCCAACGTGACCTATTTTAATCTGAAGTTTCTATTTTTTTGCTGATGTCTTCTAGAAAATCTTGAACTCATTATGTTAATTAAAACTTCCTCATGTTAATCTGAACATAGAATTTTTTACTACTTACTTGTTATCATTGTTCTGCATTAATCTACTTATATCTGCAATAAAAATCTGATATTTCTCCTTTAAATCTCAAGACAAAAATAAATAATTCTTTGGTTTATGATCAGGGGACAAACTGAACATAGAAGTGTTGTACGTATTCTTAAATGGAAGAAATGAGAAGTCACTCCAGACTGAATGATATTAAAAGAATGAAGTGAAATACAATAAGTCAAAAGTTTATTGTGAAAAAAAACACACTCTTTTTCCAAAAGCAGTATAGCATCCAGATCACATTTGAAGTTAGAATAGCACCAGTATCCCTGTTGAAAAGAACATATTGAAACACAGTTTATAGAAGCCCATCAAGAATAAAAACTAATACATTGAATCAAGCAGAAGAAGCTAATTCGGAAAGAAATATTCTGTTTTCCAGCTGTTATTTCAATAATTAAATAATCAAAGTGCCTATATAAAAGCTCATACCATGTAATTAAGCTGTTACTTTGAATAATGTGATCATGGAAAATTTTCTGACATTACCACATTAAACAAATAGTGCACTTGCTTCCACTGTGCACGGCTCCAGCTGAGTTTGGGCTTTGGTGACCCTGGGGAGCAGCCAGAGCTCTGCATAGCTTCAAGGCTTGCACAGTGATGTCCAGCTTGAAAGAGGAGTGGAGACCAAGCCACCAGATTGTTTGGGTGAGGGTCTTCTCCTTGCCCATTGCAGCTGTACATGATGCATTTATAAACACTTAGGTCATCAGTTGTGTCAGCTCTCTCCCCAGCTTAATGATCACTGGTTTTATAAAGCACAGCTTCTCAAGCAGAAATAAGTAAAAATCTTAAAAGCAACTGCCCTCTTTTGTGACACCTGTGGGAACCTGTGGGCAGAGTGTGGCTGAATACAAACCTGCTGCTCTCCTTAGAAGATATCCATACTCTATGGAAAGAAATCATATCTTCTGAAACCAATGAAGGGGGAATTTACCTCATACATTGTCGTGATGTCATGTAGTGATAACTTCATTTGTCTTGGGAGGCTGAGATACTCCAGCACATTTATTCAGATTCTGTGGCCTCTGACTGACTGATTTCTGGCATTATACCCGAAGTTATTTCATTCATAGGGAGCAAGTTGGCTTCTGTTGAATATTATTCTTTGACATCTTCATTTTTCATTGAAGATTTTGTCAGGTTTCATTAAAGATATTCAACATTTCTTCTGAGTAACCAGCTTTGAGATCTTATCACATTGTTCACCAAAAGAAGTTATTCAATTAGCTTTGGTATTATTTGCATTTGGGAAAGTCTAGCTTAGACAGATCTTTCAGTATTACAACTTACAAAATTCAGATGTTTTTGAAACATTATTCTGCCTAAATTAACTTTTTTGGAAAAGTTTTACTCAATGAGTTTACAGTGTTTTAACATTAACTCTCAAAGGTTTGCAACAGATCATTTTTATTAGGAATATACTTTTTCTCTGACATACTTAGTCCTTCTGAAAACATCCATCTTCAAAGGACAAAGAGATTGAGCAGACCCTTTAAAGGAGATTTCCAAACCCAGCCACTCTATGAACTTTCTGTAACTTTTCTGCAATTGCATTTCTACACTTCCCTTGGTTTGGACCTACAACCAGGTCACTGAACTGAAAGTAAGTAATTTTTCTACCCTGCATTGATTGATTTGTCAGTGCACAACCAATGTAAAATAAAAGGATGATCAATTTGAACGGAGTCAAGAGAAACAGCAGAGAATAAGCACATTGCAAAAGTGTTGGAAAGCAGAATTTGAGACTAAGTTAGAGGAAAAACGAAAAGGGAGATTATGGGCAGGATGCTGGGGCAGACTGTCAGGGAGAAAAAAATGAATGCTGTTCTAGGCCAGTCTGCATCTTAAAACTAAAACTCTAAGGCTGATTTTTACCTTTAAAATATTCTGAAAACAATTTCAACATTAATAGAATAAATTACTTAGTTTCCTTTTATGCTTCAAATTTTCAATTCTTCTTACAACAAATGATATTCTCATAGATTTAGGAATCTTGAAGTTTGCTTGCTCTTACAGTCCCTTGTTTATGATTTCTTTTCTCAATTAAGGGACAAAGTAAAACTTTGTGGGGATAATTTAGACCATGATAATGTGGGTGACTAGCAAAAGTGGGTTGTGTCACCTTTAGGTGTTTCTCTTCCCTTTCCCTGTAAAAGGAGCTTAAATTACATACTGAGATCACATGCCTAACACATTGATGGCTAAATGAGATTAATTCCATCCCTATTACTGTTTTACTGTGCAGATCTGCTAAGTTTTGTAGGTGTAGTGAGAGCTGGACCACAGAAGGCAAACTGATGCCAAAGATTGCTTTTGGGATATTGCATAGTAACCTCCATCCCTTCCTGGCTGACCTAGGTAACAAGTTTTCCATGCTGCTCTATTTAGAGATCAGACCTAAAGTCCTTGACATCGTGGCACTACAAAGCAATGTGGAGCCTCAAAATCAAGAAGCAGGTACTTGCCTGCTATGTAGCTGCAGTCACTGAGGCAAATGAAGCTGCTTTACACCTTTGTCAGGATCCTGGTATTGCTTTTTGTGATTTCTTCATCTGTTGCATCAAGTTTTACTTCCTCTTTCCATTGGTACATGCATTCAGTGACTATAATATTGAGATTTAACTAAAAGTAAAAAATTAGATCCCAGCCAAGCATATGTGTGGTTAGTCAGGAATTTTTACTCTTCCTTATGTTCAGAGCTGTGATGCCTGTGTAATGGATGCACTTGACAGGAACAACCCCTTATAATACTCTTAAGAGCAGACATAAGAACAACAACCCAAACCACATCCATTATTAATAATTGATGTTCATTCAGCATTGCCAAGCATTGATTATAGGCTCAAATGGAAGTTTTTTGCAATATCGATTTGGATGCTTTTTACTTGAAACTGAAAGCTGAATGTACATAGTGGAAGTTGGTCACATTTCTTAAAAATTAAACAGTCATTAAGTTTCAGGGATTCACTGCTCCACTATCTTGTTTCTGTGGGATAGGTTGCATATCCTTGGGAAAACATAAAAAATATGTCAAACCTTGCAAATTTTTAAAACAGACTAGGATAAAAAAATCACAAAAACATGCAATAGATTCTGACATTCTTTTTGTTCTACGTTGGGAAAGATGATTTACTGAAGAGTTATCTTTAAAAAAAATAAAAAAGGAAATGAGAGGAATTAAGATGAGGGGAAAGGAGATAAGGAATATTAGTTGTTACTTAGTAAGAAAGGCATTGTGCCAACAGTTTTTTTTTTTTTATTCTGTTGCTTTATACCAGTTTCACAGCAGTTCTGAATCCTTGGCTGAAAAATAGAGTTGCAAACTTGTGTAAAGACAGGGAAAAAACTTAGGTGGATGAAGCACTTAAGTAATTGTTACTACATTATTAGAGGACAGTGTGGGACTGAAAATTAATTGGAGGTTTAGGAGATTATTCCATTTCCACTAAATGTCTGAAATTGAAGCACTGATTTCAGTTGCCATTAAGCAGTTCTTCAAGAAGTTTCTCTTTTTTTGGTGCTAGTTTCAGCAGCAGCACTGAGCTTTCTAAAGAATGACCTCCACTTCCACCCCTGAAGTAATATTGAAAAATGTCAGTGAGATCTCAGTGTAGACTAATCTTTACTATTGACTTGAAATTTGTTAGAAGGAAAAGTTTTATTCCTGAATATAATTTGACTTGATGGTTTATCTGTAACTGAATGTCTTTTTAGAAGGTATCTAAAAAGGTTGAAAGAAGATACACACAAATGTTTTAATTCTTAAAATAATAAGTGAAATCAACCAAAGTGCTTTTGCAGTCATAATCATTAAATCCTTCTTTACTCAGTCGAATGATGTTTTCAAAAATAATTTTGGCATAAAGTGTACACCTTTTCTACTGGCTAAGGTGTAAAGTTTTATATTATTTTTCGGTGTAATACCTACTCGTCCTCCGATCCCAGGCACGGTGCCTCTGCTCGGTGGTTGCCTTCCTCACCACTGTGCTACCTCAACCCCCTGTCCGTTAGGATGAGAGCCGAGGGAACCCCGAGGATTCCACACAGGGAGGAAGGCGTGGAGGGTCGTCTTGGGTTTGGTTCAGGAGGAATCACAAAGGCAGGAGCGACTCTAAGCTTCAGGCAACAGAGAGGTTTATTCCCTGGAACCCCAAAGTCAAAGGAGCCCCGACTAGCTCTCGACAGCAACTTATGTAGTACAATAAACAACCAATCAGGGTAAAGGCTTGGGGTGGGATTAAGGCGGGAGCTTTCAACAGCAGCAAATAATATAGAAACAGGGGAGTGGTTTGGGGATAACAACAAATCATAAACAGGGGTACAGAGAACTTTCCAGAACAACCTGTCAATCACCTTTGTGATAGACAAATAACATATTCAATAGGAACAAGGGGTGTCAACTTTGGGTGTTAACTGGGGTGTGACTACAACCAGGCTAAACCATGGATGTTTTTATAGCAGGGGGGCGACTCCCCGATGGACCAATCCACCAGGAAGTCCTCAAGCCCCTAGGTCTCGTTTCTATATTGACAACTGCCACATCTCCCCCTTTTCTTTTATTTAAAAAAGCCCGTTGTACTAACGATACTAGAATATTTTTTAAGCAACCAAACATACTTAACACGATAACGATGACGATTAGGATCCATAAAATAGATTTCAATAAGTCCATGCCCCATTTTGAAATGCCCCAGTCACTCATTAGATGGTCCAACCAGTCTTTACTTTCAGTCCTTAGTTGAGTGAATTGTCCTTGCAGTTCTTGTAGCGTTGCATGGATGCTTTTTGAATGGGATGATAAGTTCATACAACACATCCCTTCAAAGTCCTCGCACCCGTGCCCGTGTGCGAGAAGGAGAAAGTCAATCGCCGCCCTGTTCTGCAGGGTGGCGTGCCTAGTAGTGTCCTTATCTTCCAGCAGCTGGGTCAATGCCCAGGACGTGAGGTTGGCTTGTCTGCCAAGCCAACACTCTAAATGGCCTAATTCCCCCAAGGCCTTAGCTGCCGCCACCCAGGGCACGAATATGGAGGCAGCCACCCTCTTTGAAAAACTCCAATGTTCAACAGCCGAATTGCAACTTTCGTCCCAAATTCTGAGTGATCTTTTTTGACGGGTCAGATTATAGAATTTTCTCCATTCAAGAATTTGGGTCTTGTTGGGGGTCATGAGGGTGAGTTGGCCCAACGTGCATGGCCCACCTGAAAGACGGGACGGTATCCCAGCCCAGACTCTATCTCCACAGATTAAGAATACGCCGGAGGGGAGAGTCTTCGGGACGGGCGTGGACTTGGACCGTTTGAGGACAGATCTCGTGGTATAGTTACACCAATTTTCAAGACTGTACACTGATCTTTTTAGGGGATGCACATCCTGGTATGGAATTTTATCATATCCTCCAAATATTTTAGCATCTTCCCACTTAGGGAAGTAGTCAAAATTGATACAAAAGTCAGCTTTGGAGGACCCCAACAGTGCCAATTCTTGGGGCTCCTCTGGTGCATGGGGAAGGGTCCTCATCCACGCATCCCAGTTGTCAACAGGTTCGGGCCTTTTACCTGCGAAGGAGGTGTCATTCATTCGCAGGGGGATACCTACTAGGCAGGTCGACATGGGATCTGAAGTTGCACCCATACTCAAACACATGCTGTCTTGGTTTAGGGCTTTGGCTAACGTGATCCAGATATTCTCTTGTGGCTGTTGTACAAGCCATCCTTCGATTCGGGGCAGGACGTTCAGCATCACCCACATCAGGGCCATGATGACTCCCGTGGTTTTCATTGTCATGGATCCTTTAAATCTAATATCAAAACAAACATGAATAACTTTTGAATCAAACCAAAACAATTTTTCAATTTTCTGATTCTTTTCAACTCCTCTCCGCCTCCCCCTTTTCTTTTACTTAAATTAGGATACAAGGTGGGATAGGGTTATTACGGGACTGTTAGGTTGGGATATAAACAAGGAGAATAAGGTAAGTGAAGGGATATGGGGTTGGAACACAGGGTAGTCTTAGAGGGAGTGTCGTAGAGGGGTTAATCATAAACTATGGCTTCTCTGTCTGGTATTCGCTGGTCGCTGATCGGTACACGTCATATCAGGTAAGTCCTTTCCCTTTCCATTTCTCCTTTTTCTTCTTTTCCATGCGACTGATGGATTGTTGTCGCTCTTATCCTTGTCTTTCCCACGATCCTCCACATACGGCTTCACATTTTTTGCCGGAATCCACCGCGGACCGCCTGGGGTGGAGACACATGCATACCCCCTCCCCCAGACGATTAACGGTGCGGGACCTAAAATTTGATGACTCTGCGGATCCTTAAACAGCACCGGCGGTCTTTCTGTCAATTTGGAATTTGTCGAATTCATGAAATGCCGGAAGACGGGGGGAGTTGGCTCACTATCAGAGCAATTTAAAAAATTTAACGTAAACAGAGCCTTGCAGAGGCGCTCAACGGGCGACTTCTCTCCTGCCTCTCCCCGCTGCTGTGTAAGGATGCGTTTAATATCTTGATGTTTCCTCTCAACTAACGCTTGTCCCGACGGAGAATGTGGAATTCCGGTCGTATGTTCTACTCCCCAGTTTTGAAAAAACTGACGCAAGGAGGCAGATACATACGCCGGTCCGTTGTCTGTTTTAATCTGTTTTGGAATTCCCAAAACTGCAAATGCCATAGTAAAATGTTTTTTGGCATCTCTCGCCTTCTCTCCGGCATGAGCCGAGGCGAAGAGAGCGCCTGAAAATGTGTCTACTGACACGTGTATATATTTCAACTTCCCGAAAGGTGTAAAATGGGTGACATCTGATTGCCAAATCTCATTGGAGTTCAACCCCCTAGGGTTGACTCCTGCGTTGAATGTAGGTATTTGATAGGATTGACATGATGGACATGTGGCCACTATTGCCTTAGCTTGCTCCAAGGATAGGTGAAACATCCTACGGAGTGCTGGCGCATTCTGGTGAAAGAATTGATGGCTAAGGCGAGCCTGTGCGAATGTGTCAGGTACGGTACACTTCATCACAGGCATCGCCAGAGCATCGGCTCTCGCATTGCCTTCAGATATAAAACCTGGCAAGCCAGAATGTGATCTTATGTGCATCACAAAATATTGATGCTGGCGGTGGGACAATAACATTACGAGCCGCGCAAGCAAACCAAATAATTTTTTATTTGGGACCTCTCTCAGTAAGGAATGCTCTGCTCTAGAAACTACTCCTGCCACATATGCCGAATCAGTTACGAGGTTGAGTGGCAGTTCCTCAAACCTCTCAAACACTCTAACTACAGCAGCTAGTTCAGCTATTTGAGGGGAACCCTCAACTATCTGAACTTCTTCGTCCCACTGGAGGGTCTCTGGATCTCTCCAAGTCAACACCGACTTATGAGAAGAGCCAGAGCCATCTGTAAAAACTGTTAGAGCATTCTTAATTGGTGTTTTACTTTGAGCCACATCAGGAGCCAATTTAAACTCAGTATTGAACAATTGGTGTTTTAGCTTTTGGTTGCCAATTTGGCCTGAGTAATTTTCGAGGGCAAGCTGGAGGTCCTCACTTTCTTGGAGCACTTCTTCAAAACTATTCTGCTTCCAAGGAACTTGGATGTACGCAAAATCACATCCTGCTAGTACACGGAGCCGGTGCCGAGCCTTAATGATCAGCTCGGCCACCAATTCCTGTGGCCTTGTTATTGTCTTGGACGATGTGTGAGGCAAGAAAATCCACTCCACGATTAGGAGCGACTCCTTGACCCCCTCGTCCCACTGAAAAATGAGACCATAATACCTTGGTGTCTTTCCCAGTACCATACATCGGTACGGGAGAATCGGGTTAATTCTGTGTGCGTGTTTTGTGGAGATCGTAAACATTACCTTCTTGATGACCTGTTCGGCCTCTGGTGTCACGGCTATTGGGGCGTCTAGGGCTTGTCCTCCTCGTAGCAGCTCAAATAAAGGTGACAACTCTGAAGTTTTCAGTCCGAGGAGCGGCCTGATCCAGTTTATCGATCCACACAGTTGATGAAGTTCGCGCAAAGTTGACGGATGCTGCTCTAACTTCAGCAACTGCGGTGTTACTGTTGTCTCCTGGATCTTCATTCCCAAGTACTTCCAAGGTGGCATCCTCTGTATCTTTTCGGGATGTACTTGCATTCCCACGTCCTCGATGGCCTTGACAACCTCCTTTAAGGCAGAGTCTAGAGTCAATTGGAGTCTCTCAAATGGTGTAGGTGATAAGTCTCCTGGATAAAGCTGTTGGTGTTGGAAGTTTCTAGGCTCTAATGGTGTAGTGTCGTCAGAGGTAGCAGTCCTTAATTTGTTGAAGGAGCGCGAGGCTGCTTCGCGCTCCCATCCTGGTTTCCCGACCAGTAGGGTGATGGTGTTTGAGGGATCCACCATGGCATCGTTGGTGGGTACCATCCCCACGGCGGAGGATTTGGTGGCGCTTGCGGTTGTGGTGCTGGTGGGAAAGACTTGGCAGAATTGTTAGCTTGAGTCTTATTCTTATTTAGTTTTGGTTTTTTACAGTCCTTTGCAAAATGTCCAGTTCCATTACAATTGAAACACTTTTGTTCTTGTTGACCTGCATTTGTCTTTGATGTCTCCTTAGTATATTGAGTTTCTACTGGATATGTCACTTTACATTTATGTCCACACATTTTTGATTCATTCCCTGGTACACGTGGTTTAATTTGTGCACACTTTTCTGTAATTTGCTCAATCGTTGGTGGGGGGTCAATGGGAAACATCTCAATAACTCGTTTACACTGTTCATTCGCATTTTCTTTAGCTAATTCAGTTAGCATTTCTCTCAGCATCACTGGATTGCTGATAGCTTTACTCATCGCCTCCCTGAGGCGATCCACAAAGGCTGTGAAATTCTCATCCGGGCCTTGCCGGATCGTTGTGTAACTAACTGGAGGCCCCATGTCAATAGACATGGTGAACAAAACGTTTTTTGCTGCTAACTGTACATCCCTTAGTATTTCCTCTGGAATGTTATTTGCTTGGTCACGAGGTTTGGATTGATTCCCCTCCCCCACAAGATGGTCTATAGTAATATTGGCTTTATTTGGGTCACCTTTATATGATTCAAGCAACTTTGTTAATTCTCTTCTCCATCTTTTGTCCCATATCCAGTAGTGACTCTCAACTAAAAGACTTGACATCAGCGTTTTGATGTCATCAGGTACTAAGACAGATGTTTTAAAGGTTGCATTTATAAGTCCTTTAAAATATGCTGAATCTCTTCCAAATTCTTTTGAGGCTTTACAGATTTCTTTTATCGTTTGTTGTGGGAGAGGCTCCCATCTGGGATTGGCACCTGTCCTATTGTATGTCACTGGTGCTACAATGGGTGTGGGCAAGGCTGCTGCCGAGGCTTGTTGGCTATAGGCTTCAGGCACACCCCCTTCCGGTGTAGACCCGTGGGAACCGAAAGCCTGGGCGTGGGAAAGTGGAAGGGGGGCGGGGTTCCCAGGGGAGGAGACAGGGAGGTGGGCGGGGTGCGCGACGGCAGGGGTGGAGGGTGTTGGGGGGTGGAGCTGGGAAGGAGGGAGGGGACCCGTAGGATTGACATCGCCGGCCGCAGAGGGTGGGACCGACGCGTGACCAATCGATGCCAAGGGGGTAGGGCTAGGGAAGGGGGTTAGGGGGTTCCCGCCGCGATCTCCCGCGCATGCGCCCTGAATTCCGCATTGCGGCAAAACTAATTCAATGGTATACCGTGGCGCAGTGAAAATTCCCCTGCCGCCATCTCCCGATGGCGCAGTAAGAATTCCCCCGCCGCCATTCCCGATGGCGCAGTAAGAATTCCCCCGCCGCCATCTCCCGATGGCGCAGTAAGAATTCCCCCGCCGCCATCTCCCGATGGCGCAGTAAGAATTCCCCCGCCGCCATGGCGCAGTAAGAATTCCCCCACCGCCGTTCCCCGATGGCGCGGGTTTAAATTCTATTAAACTATTATAACGTGGGGAGGGACACACAACCGGTGCAACTGGGGACGGAGGGAAAGGAATAAGGGCTGGGGTGGGATCTGTCTTGGGTGGATCCGTCCCAGGACAGAAGGGGTCGGTGGGATCACGAACAGAATCGGAGCTTCTGTGGCTCCGGATTTCTCCCTCACGCTGCTCGCTAATGAGGGGTATCCTGCCGTTTTCCACACCGGAGGGAAGAGGGATCGGGTTAGTGGCATTAGGTTCACTTTTCGGAGAAGGGGGAACAGCTTTATCTAAACCAGAACTCTTCTCCCCGTTGTTAGATAAAACTCGATAAATCGCGATTTGTAACCCGAAAAATTTCTGAACTGCAAATCGCCCCTCGCTGTCACATTCGTTTAGTTTAAATCCTACACGATCCCAAAATTCTAAAGTAAAAACCTCTTTTGGTGCTTCAAAAGAAACATTTTCGATTACCCACTTTACAAATTTCCGTAATAACTTTTTGTCAAATTTTTCCCCTGAAGTAACTAACTGAGCTTTTAAACCGTAATAAATAAATGAAAGCTCCTTTTCCCTCTTAGCAAGGTGGTTGCCCATCCTTACTATAGAAGAAAACTCCCCCACCTTAAACTTAAAAAAAAAAAAAAAACGCGGCGGAACAAAGTCCAAGCACTCACTTGCTCTGCGAATTCTTCTCCGAATTCTTTTTCGCCGGCTTCTTCAAATTCCCCTCTCTTCTCGAGGGTCCCCTCTCTTGTCGAGGGCAAACCACCAAAAGAAATCCAAAGAAATGGGGGGGCCTTTGTGGAGTGAGCTGCTTTCCCGCTCCCAGAGCCGGGGGTCGCAGCTCGACCTGCAGAAGCTGCTTTCTTAAACGAAAGGCGGTTTCGCAGGGAGTGGCCCGCAACGGCGTCTTCGCTGCTGGTAGCGAGCTGTCTTTCGTGATTCCTCCAGGAACCACTCACGTTGGGCGCCAACTGTAAAGTTTTATATTATTTTTCGGTGTAATACCTACTCGTCCTCCGATCCCAGGCACGGTGCCTCTGCTCGGTGGTTGCCTTCCTCACCACTGTGCTACCTCAACCCCCTGTCCGTTAGGATGAGAGCCGAGGGAACCCCGAGGATTCCACACAGGGAGGAAGGCGTGGAGGGTCGTCTTGGGTTTGGTTCAGGAGGAATCACAAAGGCAGGAGCGACTCTAAGCTTCAGGCAACAGAGAGGTTTATTCCCTGGAACCCCAAAGTCAAAGGAGCCCCGACTAGCTCTCGACAGCAACTTATGTAGTACAATAAACAACCAATCAGGGTAAAGGCTTGGGGTGGGATTAAGGCGGGAGCTTTCAACAGCAGCAAATAATATAGAAACAGGGGAGTGGTTTGGGGATAACAACAAATCATAAACAGGGGTACAGAGAACTTTCCAGAACAACCTGTCAATCACCTTTGTGATAGACAAATAACATATTCAATAGGAACAAGGGGTGTCAACTTTGGGTGTTAACTGGGGTGTGACTACAACCAGGCTAAACCATGGATGTTTTTATAGCAGGGGGGCGACTCCCCGATGGACCAATCCACCAGGAAGTCCTCAAGCCCCTAGGTCTCGTTTCTATATTGACAACTGCCACACTAAGGTATGTTGATGAAGTGATATATAAAAGCTATATAAATACTTTATTTAAAAGATGACACAGATAAAACTGAAGCAATAATGTCAAAAAAATGTCTCACAAGAGGGGCAAAAAAATTCAACTTGCAACACCTGTCTAAAAGCAGGAAGAAGACATGATGAGAGGAAATGTCTATAATTCAACTATGTAACCAAGCCTTTAATTGTAAAGAGTTTATCCTAATCTTTTAATCTTCAGTTGTGAATATAATAACTGTATGAAAGCCTTCACCAAATGAGAGGGAGCTAATGAGACTAAATATGAGAAGTTTAGCACGCAGAAAATTTGGTTGGGTAAAAGAGTAAAGTAAGATTGTCTTTGACATATAAGAAAATCTTTCTCTTCAGTTAACTGCATAAAAATATTTGAAAGGTTTAGCTGTTCTGATAGCATGGTCTTTGCTAGTATTGGGCCTGCATGACTTTCTAATGAACTTGTAAAAGAGTAAGGGACAGAAACAAATTGCACTGATTTTACACCCATTAATAAACTGCCATATTTGTACTGCAAGGAACTTCCAAATGAACATACATGTCAGATGTGGCTTTCTATAACAAAGATGTGTGACTCTATTGTTCACTGTACTTCTTACATGCTTTGATTACATCATTTTGCCATATAAGGGTAATGAAAACAATAGAAACTTCTTTTGCTTCATAACGCTTTGACTTAACATGTAAAAAAATGTTAACTCCATGCCTGAGAATTTCCCTAAGAGCCCTGATATGACATGCAAAAGTCAAACTTAGCAAAATTAATGTATATTAATCAAACCTCATCTAACTGAAACTTAATCTGACAAGCGACTTTACAGTTATTAGTGCTACAGTTCTGTAAAATGGTTCTAAGTAGGGTTCTAAATCTCAAATATCTACTAAATAATATTGATGATGAATGCATAAAAATTTCCACAAATTTGTTCATATGTCTAAGTAGTCCTTCTTTTTCTCTCCTAAAATTTTGTAGAGCAGAATCTTAACTGCCATGTGATGCAGTCAGCTAGAATAGAGAGTACAACATTTTACCAGAAAAGTGACATTTAAGCCCACACCAGTTTTCAGTTTTGCTGAAGACTTGTCTGTAAATAGCCCAGAGTTGGGGGGGGGGGTTATGTTTTGAGTGGCTTTGGAAGTGGGGTTTTTTTGTCAATAAAAGCTGTCACTGATATGAGAAGAAGGGGCATTTTTTAGTGGTTTATTTTCAATACTAATATAACAAGTAGGTTAAGGTGATTAAGATTCCTCACATAAAAAGTATCTCCTAAAGAGCAGAACTGCTTCTCTTGTTCTTTTAGTGATTGCACTTGAAAAAGGTACAAAACTATGCAGAAGGTCAAAAAACTGAGGGTCTGGTCCACCCAGAGTTTAATGACTGTTTACTTCTGGCTGTTTTGTTTTCTCAGGGGCTGGATGATGTAGATTTTCACTAAAATAGGATTAACAAATGTGTAGGTAATAGAATTGTTCTTTCTTTTCCAGCACCCATGTTCTGTAAGATTTAAAACCCATCCAGCAGTACCTGTATGTTCATTATTGAATCACATCAGACAGGAGCCTGATTCATAGCAGGGTTACCAATCTCCCATACATCAAATTGAAATGAGTTGGGAGTATCCTTTCTAATCATACCATACTTCTCAAAAACTAACTGCTCTATGCAAGTACCCACACTCACTAGATAAACCTCCTGAAAAGTCTGGATTCATTCACTATGGGACTTAATCCTTCCATTTAAAATAGAAATAATGTTGGCACCTTAGCTCTGCAGAAGCTTAAAGCATTTTGTGCACAGTGATATGCTCTAAGAAAAATCATTGACGAGTCACAATGAGAAATAATAATTCCCAGAATTCCTAGCCTTGCTGTTTACCTCTATAACTATTGCTTTTCTCAATAAAACTGTTGTATCATAAATTAATGGATTAGATTTGAAAACAAATTCCATTACTATCTGTTTTCCAACAAAATAAAAGGGAATGTTTTAATAAATAATTGTATTCACAGAGTTATATTTTTCCACTTATTTTAATACATAATATTTTTTCTCAGTAAGTGCCTAGAATGTAGAATGGTATTAATTTTCAGTTATTTGTGATTACAGTGAAATATCTGTGCTGCAATACAGTCTTTTGGTCTCAACTGACAATGGAAAACATAATTCTGATAAATATATAAATTCAAGAAAGATTCAAAATAACTTAGTTGGTGAGCAAGACAGTGAAAAGCACCAAGAGTGAAAAGAAGAGGAACAGAATAGTTGATATTCTGATAACAGAACAGTTGATAATTACGACCTTGATATCACCCCTTTTTTAAAATGTGTAATGTTTTTTAAAATTTAGATGCAAACACACAGCAATAGCAAAAACATGTAACATTATTATTATTATAATATGATTCTGTGATTCTGTATCTGCTAAAAGGAATGCTACTTCATAATTCTGACTTAGGGACTTCTACCTAAGAGCTCTAAATATACTTAGCAGAGTTATTGTAGACATCAATTCTAATTAATTTCCCCTCTGAAGTTTTAAGGGTCTACATGCTCAAGAAATGCTGAGTCTATGTGGCCATAAAAGAGAATATAAACCTCAGTTCCCATTACTTTCATGGATAGTGATTTGAAGTAGGCACATGAAAGAGGAAGTATGTAGTGTATACAATTTATTTTCTTTTCAGTCTTTACCCTGGAGCAGGAAGTCTTGGCGGGTGACAGAATGGGCAGCAGACTGGTCCTCATTTACTGAGCAGAGAGTTTAAATGGCACAAATAGTGTCACAGCCTTCATATCCTGAGATTATGTACCAGCCCAGTTCCTCCTAAGGCTCCCTGTTGTGGATGTCACCAGCTGTACTTAGCCCAGAGGTGCAGCCCTTCCTTAATCATTTCAATGTGGTTTGCTTAGAACAATACTGAAAACAGCATTCATAAAATCCTGAAACCTTGTTTGCAGAGGCCACAGGGTAGTTAAGAAAAGAAATGGGGATCTCTACATCTCCACTGCAGGCTTCTGAAGGATTGCTTTCCTAGAGGACATTTCCATGTAAATGCAAATGTACTCAAACTTGGTCTATGGTGCCTACAGGCTAGGAATGAAGCAAACTAGAGAAAATTGCTCCTAAGGAGTTCCTCTTCCTCTTCCTTCCCCTGCTTGCCTTGAAAGATTGATTATGCAGTTTGAACTCAGCAGTCTCAACTTAGCTGTGCTTAGCCCAATACAACATTTATGCACAATGTAATCTTTCAACTTGCTTCCTCCTTCAACACTTCTGAAATTACCTCCAATGACCACACTGTTTTACAAGTAAACCTCAGCTGCCCACAAACACAGCCAATATATGTTTATGAAAACGTGTTAAGCTTATAAAATGAAAGTAACATCAGCAGGTTGTTTTCTAGTAATTTGAAGAGTCTGTAGCATGTCTGTGTGCAGCAGATTATTTATGCTATGTTTGTTTCTGCTGAATGTGCCTAATTTTCAGTCTGGAATCCACATAAGATGACTGATTTTGACTTAATACACTCAAATAGTCATTTAGGGTCACGTGGGAACAAACAAAGTGCAAATGGAGGTGTGTGTAGGGGAGATGAAGATTCATCAGATCTCATATTACCATTTTTCTCACAGCCTTGTAACTACTGCTTTACCAGTCAACATGTTTGATTAACTGAGTTAATTATTCTTCCAATTTTCATAGTCTTTGCATGTTCAGAGCCTCTGATTCATATTGGACAGAGAAATGCACAATTGTCTTCATCCATCTATACAGCAGTATCCTAGGTTATTTTTGTTGAAATAGTTATTTCAACATATGTAGTAATGCAATCCAAATGGATCAGCTTGCAGTTTTATACTTCCAATGACAATTAGTCCAAAGGCAATTGCTCTTAACATTGACAGTGACAGTGATCTCCACGATGACTTGCATTGGTGACATTTCAGTACTCAAAGTCTGATTTTTTTTAACTAGAAGGTAGTCAAATGGAACAAATCCTTATACCATATCTCTGCAAAAATTAGTATTTTTCCAAGATGCCGGGCTACTAAATAATGAGGATTTATATTATAGTACCTAATTACCAGCAATTATCCACAACAATATAAACCCTGCCTACACATCAGAAAATTACTCAGAAAGGTGAAGCCTGAAATTTCACTACTATTTGGTAACTTCAAGCAACCCCAGTTGAAACTCCATCAAAACTATGTAAATTATGACAGAAAACATGAGATCTTTCTACTGATGATTGCAACATTCCTTAGGAAGGAAATTGTATAATCTCTGTGTAGTGATTTTTGCTGTTTTCTTCAAACTGATATCCTAACTGAACCATGTTGTGTTAATATTTTCATGGGGTTTTGGAAGAAACCCTGGCCAGGATGCTGCTTATATCTCATAATATTGTTCAAACCTAACATTCTTTTCATGCAGATTTAGTCCAATAAGAAGAACTGATTAACCTTTTCAGACTTCATGAGTTTTCATTAAATCGCTAAACTAATAATTGCATCTGTATCATATTGGACTTTAGGGTAAAGTTAGCTGTCGAAGGACCTTGACCCTAGGTCTCATCTATTTTCGATTCCATTTTAATGAACACATTCAAACTTCATTCCTTAATTACATCACACATCAATGAATCTTGCATTTTGAGTAGGTAATAATTCTATGTGATTCTCTGGATCACTTGAGAATACGCCCATGAAACATCTAAACCATGCTAATGAGTTCCAAGAAGGGCATATCTATATATGCTTTAGACTCATTAACATTTGTTTCCTATCTAGACAGAGGTATTAGTATTTCATTTTATGATAATATAAGCATTTGTGTTGTTGCTCTTCGCGCTCTGCAGTATGTTTTGTATTTCTCAAATACTATTTCATCTCTCTCACTGTAAGAGTGATCATAGTATACCTGTATCAGTCAGATAAAATTTCCTAAGGAGATAGGGAGACTTTGATCTTATGTGTTTCAGGGTTTTTTTATTTTATTTTATTTTATTTTATTTTATTTTATTTTATTTTATTTTATTTTATTTAGGAAAAAATACATTTATCTTAAGAAACTTCAGAACAAAATTCTCATATTACCTTGTTAATAGCTAAGGGGCTGTTCTGTTTTTCCCCTGTACCAGGCCATTATATTTCTTGAAAAAAACATTCTTCTTGGAACTTCTCTACTCTTCAGGTTGTTCCATGTATTACCCAATTTTTTTTTTTTTTGGGCAAATAGTTTGCAGAAGGAGTCCGTTTTTTAGTGAAGAGTAAAATACATCAAAACAGTGAAATACTTCTTAAATTTGGATTTCTTCATCATAGAAAATGTCACAGCTAAACATGAAACACAAGATATAATCTTGGATCTGGAAGAAATAAGGTATCTTGGACAAAAGTTGCAAAGAATGCTAACTGAGCTTGAAATACAGATGGTAGGTTGGGCCACACAACTACTATGGATGAACATTTATAAAGGCCACGTGCAGGAGCAGCTTAAGCACTGAGGTTTTCTTATACAAATCAAAGTAGTCAATATTATTTCACAGAATTTCATGAGCTTAAAAAAACTGTGAGTCTTAAAAAACAAAAAGAAACCAATAAAACACCCTTGTAAATCTTGTACTGTAGATCTGTAATTCAGCATCCGAAAATCAGCATTTGATGTGCCATGCTGAGAACAATTTGTGGCCAGGCAAGAAATGCACTTGTGGTTTCAGGAAAATAAATTGATTTGTGACAATTTAGATATTTTATAGAAATGTATCTCAATCAAATAATGCTATTAATTTTCCTGCTTTAAATCAGACATTTAAATCAGACATCAAAAATACAAATACTGGAATGGTAATTCCAAACTGGCAATTACAGTTTCAAGCTTTGCAACCTTTTCTTTTCTGTCAAAGATACTGGTGGTATTTTTTTTTTTTTAGCAGACCTTGTTTACACCTATAATTTTTTTTTTTTTTTGCAATATATCTTCAGGCTATCACTGTACCTTGGAGGATGTCAAGCTCTGTAATTAGAGAATCTCTTAACTGAAGAGCACTAATGGCAGTCACTGCCACTGTCAGCACTTTCTCACTTTTCACATGAGGACACTGTTTGCTAATTGGATTAAGTCTGGTTCTGGCTGTAATCTCTGCAAGCAGTAGTTAAAGAAAGAACTGTGATGCCACACCTGGTTTGTGGGCTGGAAGGTGATGAGCACTGCTAATAAAATCTAATTTAAAGCACAATCCATGCACATAATTAACTATGCCTTATTTCCTTGATTAAAAATCTGCTTATCATTGATAATGGCTCAACTAAAACACGATGTAATATTTTAAGGTAGAGTAGGCACTTACATTACTTGAATAAGATACTGTTTAAATGTGCTGAGTGAGTTTCTTTTATGTGGCGCTGCTGCTCCTTTTGAAAAACAGGCAAGAATTGTTCAGAGCTTTGCAAGTTGACATTTTTTCTGCAGTGGAAAAACTGAACAGAAGGGGATACTTTTCTAATAAAACCAAGTCCAGTTCTTAAGTTCCTCTTTCTCAGAGCAGTACCACCAAATTCCATGAGAGAGCTGCTCTAGAAATCTAAGACTGTCAGCACCCTTCACAGAAAGTTTTTATTTCTCTTGACTTACCCCATTGTGAATGTTTGACATCTCTCAATTTCTGTTGATTTTAGTTTCCTATTTCAGTCTTTTTTTCCCTATGCATGAAAGTTGATAAATAGATACAACTGAATCAATTCTCATCCCTCGGCCTTTGCAATAAGAACAGCCTCTGGTCATTGTAACTCTTGTCTGAGTCATCATTAGAATTTAACTCCACCCTTACTGAGCATGAGGGGAAAGACAACATAAATTAGGTTTATGATAGCTCAGCGATCAAAGACAAGCTTTCTGCAAGCTATACACCCTCTGGCATAACAGTATAGCTACACTGCTGGGTGATTTTTTTGAATCTTTATAGTTCCTAATAAGACATGGATTCAAGGCTTATGTTCAATAGTACTGCAAGAAAGGATAATAAAGAACTGATGACTCTGCAGAGGTTTGGAAATTCAATCTAAAGAAAATTCAATCTAAAGAACATTGACCTGACAAGGATAAAGAAAAAGAAACAGATGATGGAGCCTAAAAACTGTAAAAGGAATTCTGGTATATCATGCAGTAGGAGTAGTGATAGTATTTCAATATGGGTTGAGAGGTTACGGACAGTAAGAGAATAGCTAAGCTTTATTTGTAACTAATGTTGTAATGGCTGAATTCTTAAGGGACTCATAGAGAGCTAAAGAGCTTAGAGATAAACACCTCCCCTTTCCAAACATTTCCAATTAAAGAAAAAGTGGTTTTCATCCTTATTCTGTTTTTACGCCATCTGAAATATTTTGAAATAATATAATTTAAAATCTTACTGCATATTTTCCATAATCCACCTACCTAGTGAGGGACTAGAAACATTCTCCAACTATTGTACAGCAATAGTTGAAGAAGCTGAAGGTAAAAGAGGTATCTGCTCAAGATCTTGAGAACCACTGTGAGGAGCTCATCAGCAGTGTTTCAGTAAAGTGACTCAGGAAAGTCATAAGGCTCTGGAAAATCCTTGTCTGGCTGTTTAAAAAAGTAAAATAAATAGGTATTTTCTACTACATTGCAAAGAAGTCACTTTCTGACAAATATAGAAAAAATATGGTGCAGAAAGCAAATGCAAAACTGGTTCTTGGACTAGTGTGCTCTGAACGTGGAGTTTAACAATCCCTGTGTAAGCAATAGAGACTGTTGATGTAGCATGTTTTAGCGATCTGTCTTTGTAATGCATTTTTAATTTCTGGACATTTATGAATGTGTTTAAATTAATACAATTAAGCCTCATAAGTGTATATTGTCCTGTGATCTCCCATATTTGTGAAATGTAAAAGCAGTCTATGAGATAGTTTTGGCCCAGGCTAAAAAATATCCTTTCAAATAGCTCCTAAACACAGCTTGGGAGCAATGTACAATAGAGGTTTGCATCTAATTACTGTGCTTCAGGCAATAAGATAGTTTAATACTTGGGACACAGGCCATTCTGTGTAACCTGACCTCAGACACTGACATTCATTCATTCATCCATGATCAATTTTACTGGTACACTTATGAACCCTGTATAGTATCCGGTTGAGATGGAGTTAATTTTCCCCATAGCAGCCCTCACAGTGCTGTGCTTTGTTTGGAGAGCTAGAAAAGTGTTTATAGTGTGCTTTGGCTGAACAATGCTGTCCTTCCAACCTTCCCCAGCACCACCAGAAGGCAGGGGCTGGGCAAGATCTTTGGAGGGAACATAGCCAGGACAGCTGGCCCAAACTGACCAAAGGGTATTACACACAATGTTTGGTCAGCAATAAAAGCTAAGAAAAAGGAGGACATTTGTTATTGCACTGTTTGTCATCCATTACGTGTGTTCTGGGGAAGTGGCTGGACATGGCCTGCTGATAGAAAGTAGAAAATTAATATTTTCATTTGTTTCTGCATGAGGCCTTCACTTTTCCAAACTGCCTTTCTCTTGACCCAGGAGGATTTTCTGTCTTATTTTCTTCCCTTCCCATCCTGTTGAGGAGTGGAGTGCCAGAGTGGTTTAGTGAGCACCTGGCATCCAGCCAAGATCAACCCACCAAAATCTACATCTTCTTAACAATCAAGATCATGTATTCTTAAACATAAATGTCTATTTAGAACTTTGTAGTTGAACTCTAAAGGAACAGTAGGGTGTTTCCCTTTCAATAGTCCCTCTGGAGGTATTGCCATATATTGTTAGACTTGCATATATGTGAGCATATACACGATTCATATAGGGTGTGTCAGCTAAATTGTCTGAGACATTTTATCTCTAATTTTCTGCTTTAAATGCTAACATTTCCTTCTGCAATTCTCATTCCTACACTGTCTGAGTAGGTTCTGCCCCTCTGAACTTTTGCCTTTTGTGTATTTTGATGACACTGACTTGTGATTCCTTGCAAACCATTCATTCTTTGCCTTTTTTTGTTCCACATAGTGACAAAATGGCCCCTTAAAGCCTTGGACTAAGTCCTTTTGATAACTCAGCTCTTGCAAATGCTTTGTCTATAGACCATGACTTTTAATTTGCAAAGTACTGTGTAGGCAGCAGTTTTACAGGTACTTGTCAATCAGTTTTATTATATTCCTTGCCCTAGCTATTTTTCGTCTCCCACTGGCTGATCGTTTTCATTTTATTTTCTTTTTAACCCCAATGTTTTCTCCCCTCTTTATTTAAGAATACAGGGAGATTTTGCAGGTCAGACTTAGCATATTAAAGGCTTTCATATTCCATTATTATAAATAAGGAATACTATTAGACCATGCTAACACTGAAATTGTTTAATGTCACTGTCATTTTATCACTGCAATAGCAAATCCTCTAGTGTTGGACTACTAAAGTGCCAGAGTAGGAGTCCTTACATGAGTTTATATGATGAAGTGCATGATGTTCTTTGGATGTTCAGCTAGGCTTTCCTTAATGTACTAAGATGCATGCGTTACATGGACTGCAAATTATGTATGTCTCTATGTACGCATATATTCACATATTTATACTGTCAAAATTCAATGTTCCTTTGCTGTAAAAGTCTCTAGTAAAATAATCTGCATTTAAAAGACCAGCAGTTCATGAAAGCATGCTATTCTCAGGAACCATATTGTATCATATCCTCTTCATACTTGAGATGATCTGGAGTACTCCTACATTGCAAGGAAAGAGCTAAAAGAGAAGTTGTATGAGTACTTTATTTTTAGTTTGTGGGAGTTCTTTTTTTTTTTTTTGAGGGGGATAACCCACTGATTCCTGAAATTTGGCTTAGGTGAAAGCAGTTAAAATCCAATTTAGATAAATAAAAACCTTTACCAGATATATGAAGACTGTGCTTTCATATGGTATTTTAAGCAGAAAGATAATAAACTTGTAAAAGCAGCTGTAGGAGATCCAAAATTACTTGCAATTTATGTTTCAATAGCAAAATAGCTGCTGCAGAAGGAGCGAGTGAATTTTGAAAATTGTCTGTGAAGTGTTTTGACACTTTCTGAAAAGGAAACAGTTTGTTTTGAAATTATATTTTTGCTATTTCATCGTGGCTGAAATACTTTCTGTTGATACACAAATTTATCTTCTTTTCTGGTTTTAAGAAGAAAAAGCCCTCTAATAATTTATTTTCAGTCCAAGGGAGTACTTGAGCAAGAAAATCATAATCCTTTTATCAACTAGTTTTAATAAGGCAGAAAATAATCCTGATGTAATAAGTGTTTCAAAGTTATGCATTTAAAAAAATAAATAATATTGAGGGGGAAGGTCTGTCATTACACCATCTGATACTGTCTGCTTATGGTTATATGCATATCAAGTACAAAAAATAGCTGGAATAAAGAAAAAAGGCAACCTTTTTAGTAAAAGTGTCTATAATGCCATGAGTAACTTCCTCAGACAGTGAAATTGTATCTTTTTGACTTCCATAGAAATAAGAGGCTCCAAAACATTCACAGTTAGGAAACACAATTCTAATAATAATGATGGAAGACATCCTCTTCGTGCCTCATAGCCAGCAGGATAGGGCTCCAAGAGTTTATAAAATCCTTAGAAAGTCTGGATGTTGGGGAGTAGTTCACGTATTTCTGATTATATTAGCATTTAGTTTGGCCAAGTGTTTGATAGGACATTTTAAAATAATTTGTCTAACATTCTAGGTTTGCTGACATATCACAGTTACTGGTCACATAATTTGAGGAAATGCAGCACCCTAAGAAACTTGCAAAATAGCAAGTAGGACCTTTCATTTTATCTCCAGAATACATAAAATTTCCATTTTTTTAATCATTGTAATAAAACTTGAAAACAACTGAACAGTAAAACAGAAAGCCCCCACAAAACACAAAATTAGACTGGAAAAATCAGTAACATATTTCACAAGCTGCTGGAGTTTTCAACAGGTAAGTATAAATTTCATTACTGAAGGTTAAAAGACCCATTTTCTCATACTTTCCTATCTGAATCAAGGAAACATCAAGGAAAAGATGGGAAATTATTCAGTTCCCATTAAAAACCTTTAGCTGTTTTCAGATACAGACTTCATGGATGCTTAGGAAATGTTAAGTGACTAGTTCTAAATATTTCCTTATATTTACTTGTTTCTTCTTTTGTTTCTGACAATACCCTCCATTCTACATTGAACTAATTTTTACTTTTCTTTTTCTTTTTTTAATTTGAATATACTTTTAATGTTACTTTACAAAAGAATTACCAGAGGAGCATTTGGAATTTTAAAGTACAATTTTTTTTAATATCTGCTCTTCAGACTCAGAATTTTTTTTATTTATTTCTTCTCATAGTGATTTTTCAAAACTGTCTGAAACATATCTGAAAATCATGAAGAAAGGCCAACAAAGGCTGAATTTTCACCTTAGTCCTCTCCTATTTTCTCCTTGTCCTTCGACTACCTATCCTGAGAAATTTCTAACAAAATAAAATTCTAGTTCAACCCTGTAATAACCCAGCTAGTTCCTCAACTCCAGTGAAGCACTTTTATTTTCTGGAAAACAATACTGGGATTCAAGATACCCCTCTTTTGGAACCAGAGACATCTCTCTCTTTCTGTCTCTCTGTCTCAGTCTCTCTCTCACACACCTTTGAAAAAAAAAAGTCTGCAGTGAACAAATCCTCTTCTCAGCACCTGCACAATGTAACCTGGAGAGCACCAAGATATGTGAAATACAATTAAGTGGGAAGATTTCCTGAGAGTAAATCCAATGCCATTTCTGTTTCTCTCTTTGTGCCTCTGCATGTATGACTGACAACATAATAATATATTTTCAAAGTATTGTAAATGCTTTAATTGGAAGGATATGTTCCTAAAGCAATCTTGTAAGTGATTTCTTTACCTCCTAAAATGTTTCATGCTTTTCCCATAAAAAACAACATCTTTCATAGAAAAAACAACTGGAATTATTAATGTCTCATTTTTAATTAAATTATGATTCGCATTTAACAGTGATTAAATTGAAATAGCCAAATAAATTACGATAACAACATTTAGCTTAATTAAATTAGGTATGGTATTACTTCTTATTACCACTGTGGTTCACTAACACAATGGGACTACAAATTTCCTTGTTTTATCATTCACTCATTTATTTGTGCATGTAAATGTGCTTTATCACTAAAAGAAAATTATTAACAGGCTTACATCTTTTTATGTTCTAAAATATATCCTTCATCTGAATTTAAAAATATTTTCATACCTGAAAAATATTTATGTAAGACAGCTACTTGATATTTTCAATCTTAAATTCAGGACTCCTA
Organism: Eopsaltria australis; assembly: GCA_034509425.1. NCBI lineage: Eukaryota > Metazoa > Chordata > Aves > Passeriformes > Petroicidae > Eopsaltria > Eopsaltria australis. The sequence goes on along the minus strand of JAVTVJ010000629.1, from coordinate 331,647 downwards.
CAATTTTTTCAAGCCACTATTAAAAAAAGAGTATTATCCATATTTTAAAAAATATAAAACTATTTATTTTAGTCCTAAGTTGTGTTCCTTTAAATCTGAGTTACTCTAGTTCTCTTAAATAATCCTTTAGTTTAAAATATATTTCCCATTCTAAAGTTCCACTTTGAAAAATCTGCCACTAAGTGTTTCTTAAAATTCTGCTGTTCTTCCTGATAGCAGGAATGCAACGCTTTATTTCAGCTTTACATTTTACTGAAATGCTTCTTGTCAGAGGTTACAGCTGAACAAATAGCATATAAGCTTGTTTGCATAAGTCCATGAAATCCAAATTTTGCTTATGAAAGAGACAAATGAGAAAATAGCTCAACTATAAAAGAGAAGGTAAAGGAGCCACAGAATTACATCCTTATTTGCCATTCTCCTATACAAGGTTGAGACGTATTTTAAAAAATCAAGCCCGAATTTAAATTATTTTCTTTTTATCAGTAATAAGAGTGCATAGAAAAAATATGTAAGGCTTTTACAGCTACCAGTTAGCATGAAAACCGAGATATCACATTTTAGAAAGAAAATCCACTTTGAATAAATATTCAAAGCAGCAATAGCCATACAGGCAAAAAAAAAAAGACAGGTTTTTCTTCAGTGAGAAGGTAAGAAAAGAGTTCAGCCATTCCATTCTTTATTCCTTCAGTTGTCTTTTCAATTTCTGGTCATTGTCAGAGATGAACTAGATGGACCACTGGATTCAAATGGGGCTCTTATTTGCATAAGGCTTTGTATATTTATTGGATTTTCTCCTAAAGGATTTTTCCATTGTTTCTAATTCTATTCAGATCCTTTAAAAAAAACAACTATTTATTTGGAAGCTTTCCAGATACCAGAGCAACAACTCATAAAGATAGACAAACATGACTGAAAAGTATGTTTTGCCACAGGACACATCTATCTTAGCTCTAAGATCTAAAATCAGGAATTACACTTTTGAACTTGATCTTTCAAGTGTCACAATTTCCTCCACTTTGGTTCATACTCAGAAGCAGGCAAATAGGATTAGTTTTGGTGAGACTAAACTGGGAGATCAGCTCAAGAACACTAATAGACATTCTGCTAAGATTATCCAACTAGGACAAGCCCAAGCTAGACTCACCAAAAGACAAGTAGAGCAAATTCTGGGTCACTAACAAAAACTGCTTTGCTTTACTGGTTCCAATGACACCATAAAACTTAACACCTACATGGTCATAAAAAATGCCCCATTCTGCTTAACTCTCAAAGAGGGAGTATAAAAACACTGCCCTGCCTGTGTGTGTTATAAAATAGTTCTAATATGGGCAGTCTGGAGGATTTGACCTAAAGTCCAAGGCTTTGAATTTATTTTCTCACTATGGTAAAGTCAGATGCTTGGAAGATATTTTTAAGGTAAATAAGCAATTATCTTCTAGCAACAATAGGAACAGAAAAAAAATCCACTTTTTCAAGGTTATTTTCTTAATAAACTCAGTGAAGAAACAAATTGCTAGAGTAAATTAGTGAAATTTGGGCAAAATGTTGAAGATCTTTTACAATGGAAAACTCAGACTTCCTACTAAGCAAGCACTAATACTCATTAGTCCAAGGTTTTTTGCTATCAACAACTGAAGAATAAACTGTAGTATTAAATATGTTTTTAAAATTCAATAAATAAATGAATCAAATACAAATTAAATTTTATTTAAAAACAGCATCCAACCAACTAGCCCACTCACTCGCACTCACTCACTCACTTCAGTTTTATTTCTAGAAAATAAATTAATTGAAACTAGAAACCTAGTTTCATTTCATACGCAGGTGTTTATTTTGTATTCCAAAGCTTGCACCAAGCATTTATTTGCTGCTGAAAATTTAAAAACAAAAAACAAACAAACAGAATACAAAAAAAACTACCACAAATTTCAGGATTTGTAAACTGATGGCGAAACTCTAAGAAAAGTAATGCAGCTGCTAAATTGGACTTCCAAGCAAACAAGCATAAAAAAAAGAGATCCTGGAAAGAAGCTCCCTTTATAGTAGGAATTATTTATTTCATCAGCTGTAAAGACACTTAGAGTTATTAATATGCAATTATAGTTTCAACAGCTGCAAACCTAGAATTAATTACCACTTAAATATTTGATCTTACTTACCTGCATGGCTTTTAAATACATGGTGGCTATAGTTGTATGGTTTTTACCATTAGAAACAATAATAATGCAACACTGAACTATATTTATATTTTGAAGATGTCACTGAATGCACCACCTTGGAGTAATACAAAATGGGAAAGCAAGGCATAAAAATAAATTAACTCATATATTGAGTGCATGTGAGTAATTCTAACATTTATTTCTTGAATTCTAGCACAGGTATCCTAACATTATCCTTTTTCCCAGCAGTTTGTTTAGTATCCTGTGTATCTACTGAGAATCAGGATAACTGAATACCTTGCTAAATACTAAATACACTACTGTATGGATGTTACTGCTAGGGTTAAAACAAAAGCCCTGGAGACTATGAAAGTTTATATTTTGTTCCAGATTCTTGAAATAAAGCTGACTTGACTAGAAAAAAATTATGCAAGGCAGCTTGAAAATCATGTGTCTTTATATAAGTTATATGATACTGGGTAAGTATCATAGGAGTAGTAGTAGAAATCTGAAACAATCATATTTCTTGAGCTTATAAAATTTTTTTTTTCTCTTTGAATGTATTTCTGCAACAAGCAAGTAAGCTGTGAAAGTATAGAGAAGATGACATAAATAAAAGAGTTAGAGGGTAAAAAAAAGTGCATATTTGTAATTTTTTATTTTTGATATAGTTGGTTAAAAAGAATGTCTTTCAACAAAAAGATTCAAGAGGTGTGAAGCTGTAAGATTTGACTTACAAAGTACTTAAAGGTTGTCATAATTTTATCAACAGATAAATGGAGGGCATATCAGCTCTCTGAAAATAAACTTCATTCTGAACATAGTAAGTGGCAGGAGGCAAGTTCAGCAGGTGAGAAGCAAAATAAATATGGAAGATTAGTACTGTAAATACAGAGTACAGAGCAGCTGCCTGAAGACATAACACCTTGTTTTATGATTGTCTTCCATTAGGCAAAATAAATGAGGTTGATTATGGATAATCTTGTAATGAAAAGGACCTCTGCTGGAAGTACTACTGTTGACTGAGAAGGATGTATCCTTTTCTGTAACTAAAATTAATTAAATCACAATCCCTATATGGGTTTAAAGTACTTTGCATTTTTAGGATCTGTACCCTATTGTACAAAATTTAATTATTCTTATAGATAAGATAGATAGATATAGATTAATGTGGTCCGAAGCAGAAGAAAGACATGGACTATTGATCCATGATTAAAACATTACAACTAATCATCACCAGAGTTTCACTGATCTTTCTAAGCTCACCTTGTCCCTGTTGCTTTCTTACTTCATTCACAGACCACATTCTGTATGCAATGAAATGACTGAGCTCCGTGATGGAGTCACAGGCCAGCCTATCCATTTCCATGCAAAATATTGCACTGCACTGCTGCTCTGTTTTCTCATGTGACCCACTTCTGCTACAGAGGCCTTGCTGCATGCGAACACGGACTTCACCTGAGCAAACCAGCTGAGTAAGCCAGGCATGCAGACCTGGTGAATACCTACAGGGCTTTACTGTGAATGGGTCTTCATTCACACATATATATACCTCCCTCCCTCCCAGAATTCCTGCCTTCCAGAATTCCATCCTTCACTTCCTTCCTCACTTCTTCACTTCCTCCCTGCCTTCCTTCCTTGTTTCCAGCAGAGTTGGAGATAAGGAACTTTTCATTATGCACCTAAGACCAGAATGAATCAGTCTGAATCTTCTGTGCAGCATTTCTTTGCAATTATGCCTATTTTAGAGGGCTGAATCATTTCTGCTACTCTTCTCCATCCCCTGGTAATCCATGCCTTCACTCCAGGATGCCTGAATACCATTTATATACTGACTTTAGGACAGACAGCATGGTGCAGCAACCTGTTGTGTCTAGACATTTGCTTGGACAGAAAGTAACCACCACTGAAAAAGGGAAGGATACCACATTTTCTATTTTAAAGCTATGCTTTGGCCTTCTGGAGTTCAGACACTGATTACAGAGCACTCTCCACCTGGGACAACTTTCAATGGAAGCACTCTTCAAATGAAGGAAAGATTTTTGGCCAAATGTCTATTTTTAGCCCCAAATTTCTTTTATTGTCTCATTTATCCACATTGTGATCTACCTAAGACCCACCCTCCTGTCCATTATCTAGTTCAGACAGTACTATCCAGACTTAGAGCTGCCTCCAACCTCATCCATATTGCCAAGGCTGGCAGTGATGCCATGATGATTTTTTGCCTTTTCCTTTTTATACGCCTTTTATGTATTCTCAGTATTCTTAGCATATATACTTGTAATTCTTTAAGCCTGATATCTTAGCATAGTCCTGGTGTTCTGCTAGGTAAGAAGACCAAACATTCTGAAGGCCTCACAGTTGGAGGCCAGAAAGCCTTATGCTATCTTGGGAAACCAAGGCTCCCTCTAGAACATGTTTTGTAAACTAGGAATAAGCCTCGTCTGGGGGTAATACTTTAGAATAGGGGGATGTCATGCCATTCATTTAAGCTTCTTACTGAGAATCTTTGTTAAATATGCTAATTTTCAAGGTCTATAAAATCGTAAATGCAGTATACCGGGTGGGTGCATTTTGGCATATTCCATCTTGAAGAATTGTTGCACCTAAGGGTCCTTATTATTAAATATCAAAGTAAAAAACCCTTTTATCCCTTAACTATGTCTGGCTCATAATTCTAGTGTCAGAAAAAAAGCATCAGAAGTAATGGCTACCTCAGAACTGTCTTCTCCTGGCAGTCCTCTGCCCTTACCACTCCTCAGAAATTATCCCATAGAAAATTTACATGTTTAAAAAACCTAATCCTTATAAGTGTCTTGGTCTTTTCCAAAGTTGCAAGCAGTGGTTGTAGTTGAAGTTATGTTTTGCAAATAGCTTTTTGTCCCTTGCTTACTTGTACAATTCCTACAGTCAATGCAAAACAATTCAAGCAGAACAAGAATGCTGACTTCATAGCTTAGCTACAGAAATTATCATAAATAGATTTTCTTAGAGTAACTTTAAAAACCATTTTTGTACCTTATTTGTCAACAGAAAATGAGAGGCTCATTGGCTTCTAAAGACTAATAAAACAGTACTCAACACACAGTAATATTATTTATAGAGTTGCAAATTCAAAAGTAATTTCTATTGAATTTTCATGATAGTAGCATTTAAAAAGAAAACAACCAAGCCAAAAGCTAATGGAAATTATACTGAAAAGATAGACTAAAAAATAATTTGGCTCAATTTACCTCCTTTTTTTTTTTAGAAGTAAGTGTATAACAAACATGAAAAATATGTGTTTTCATGGTAAAAAAATGTGTCTAATTGCTAGGTAAAAAAGATGCACAGAGGACCAAGGCTATTATTATAAATATTGCAAGCCAGCATTACTAGTATATTGAGGCCGAGTCTCAGAGTCGCTCAATGTAATAAACATTCGAATCACTTTGTTTCATAAATGAGATCTTAAACTCAGCAAGTTTTAAGATGGAAAGACAGAACTACTACAAGGAAAATGTCAATTACTGTCCAGGGAATCTGAAAAATGAGTCTGAAAGGTGGAATAGATCAAATTGTCATGAAGAAAATGAAGAAAAACTGATGAAAAAATAATTCCGGAGGTTAGGCAACCTCCTGTGCCAGGAAGACACTCTCCCTACCGTTGATACCTAGTAGGTGATAGATTAACATCTCCCTAGAATATAATGACCACATGAATTTGATCTCTTCTAATACTGATGGAGCTGGAGATACCTAACTAACAATACATATATAAATTTAGAGGCATCGGAGTCAAATAAACCCTCAATCACGCTGATCAGAAGGACTCAGATACTTTGAAAATTTACTTCCCAAGTAAAATATGTAATGCAAAAAATGTGAGTTTTCTGCTGCTTCATTTTTTTCAATCCAGAACTTATTTCTATCTTTCTATTTTTCTTCAATTTGTAAATAGTATTGTTTTAAGGAAGTGGAACTGAAGCATTTCTGTGACAACAGCATCCACAGTAACATCCACAGCAACATCCAAAGCCCAAAATTCAATTTCTCTTAGGTGGCTTTTTTACTAATTCCCATTAACTGTTTTTCTTTTCTTGTAATACTTGCTGCTGTGTAGAAAAAAAAGGCAAAAACAGGATGCTGTTAAAGATGAAACACTCTATTTACTTGTCTTCATTTTTATCATTAATAGGCTGTTAAGAAAATACTATATTTTGACATTAATAGAATGACAGCTGTTTGCACTGGTGACTGCTTAAAAATCAAAACCACATTTAACTCTTAATAATATGAGGCAGCTGGTCTGGTTAGAATCTTTGCCTATATAAGTTTATATATTCCATCAAAACTTGCTTTTTACTGTGCTTATTATTTAATACCTAATGTATTAAGATTAGCATTAATGCTAATCTCTGAGCTTCAGAGAAAATTATCAAGTCTTTGTGATAATAACAGCACAGTCATAAGTAATAATCGCCTCATTCTTAGTAGGTATTCTGGATCCTGTTACTAAATGAATTTAAATATTGATAGTCAACATTATATCTGCTATCTTATACATCATTCTGTGTATTTCATGTATGCAATATTGTAAAACCTTCATTATAAAAGGAGCGACCTAAAAATAAGAAATGCATCTGAAAATAAAAATACATGCATATTGTGTACTACCATTTCTATGAATGTTGCTAGATTGAGGTAACAGGACTCAGTGTTTTCAAAACTTTGGGAATTTCCTAAAGAGTTATTTTACAAGTGATTTGGATTTTTGATGTTTTGGTCTGTTTTTTGTTTTTCACTAGGTTTCATGTAAGTGTGTTACATGTTTTTAAATTGCAAATAATTTAGGAGCCAACAAATAGACATACTGTTGTTATCCTGTAGCAAAGGTGCAGTACAGTCTGTCTCGACCAAGTTTCTCAGTGACACAGTGTTGGACAAATGTTTTTTCCTATCTACATGATGTTGCAGTCTGGTGGTGATCTCCCCAGAAAAAGAGAAAGATAATCAGCAGGACTGGAAGGGCTGCGGAACAGTACACTACTAAATTCACTGAAAGGCAAAATCCTCTTTTATGATTTTTAAGTACAAGTACTCTGCAATCAGCAAAAGAGGTTCTCAATCACAGTTTGAGTTTGCTTCCTGATCACCACACAGTAACTGTGTGAAAGAAGTAATTTTTCTCATTCTTTTTCCTCTGCATATTTCCTCTGAAAGCTTCAACCACACACATAATTCAGGGAAATGAGCTCTATTGTTATTCATTTGCCAGGCTTTAAGATCATAAAGGCATTAGGTTTTCCTTCTTTTTTCTTTAAACTATGATGTGTAGTATATTAAGGCTATTAGGAGATTTGTTAGTCTACCATAACATATTACAGTATAACAAATTAAATGTATTCTTCAAAGCTTTCCCTAATTTTTTGTCATGAACCACACAACTCTTGCAATAATGCTGAATGAATTCATAATGACTGAATATTTAAAATAGTGAGAAATAATATATTTTAAATTTTAAGCCTTAATTATTCATTACTAAAAAATTCTCATAATACCGGCAATATATTCAGCAGATGCCCCTGTAGCTGTGATAGGTCTCAGTAATCTGATTACCATATAATTTAATAGTCATTTTCCTTATCTTGGTTGTTACGAAAAGCATTATTTTAAAAAGGATCCCAGTAATATTTTTAAGATTGCTTTTCAAACAACATTGAAATGTACTTCTCAACTATTCGAGAAGTCCAGAGTAGTCCACACTTAATACACACCAGGAGTTCTATAAAGACTTTTGGTGTAGTTTATTGCCATTAGGTCTACCAATTCTTGACTTCAATGTCAAAGCAGTGACAGCAATTTCAGATTAGTTTAGCTGCCAGAAACACTATTTTCATTCAGAAGATAAACTCCAACTGACTTCAGAGGAGTAAGTTCAAGACCTTTGTGGGTAAAAAAACACCTTTGAATAAGAAACTCTCTAATGTGAAATATTACCACACTCCTTCCTTGGCAAGAGAGGTAAGTACTTATCAAAAAACTGCATACTTAGAAATCCTTTCTTTGTTTAAATAACTATCTGCAGCCCTTGACTACACTAGCAGTATCTTAAACAAGCATACAAGTAATGAAGGTCACTCAAATGTTAAAGGATAATTGCATCATGATTTGATTTACAAGTCCTTTATCTTGGTGTGCTCAGAATATCATTGTTATTGCATGTAAGCAACAACCCTATTTATCTGAAAATCTGGACTGCGTTAAAGGACAGTTATAGGAATCTTCGTAATTAAAAAAAGTTCACAGGGCCACACCTTAGATGTGTCTTGCATGTATTTGCTAATGTTCCATATTGATTACGTGAATATTGGATAACACAAGTTCAGCAGAATACACATGATTTATAAATTTGACAAAACAGCAATTTCTGAATCAGAAATTACCAAAAAGGATTCACTGAGGCTGAAGATGGATTGCTGGGAAAGGAGTAATTCTCTGCACTCTCCTGACATCTGAAGAAAGAATGGCAGCATTTTCAAAACAGAAGTCAGAAAAATTGAATGCAAAATGAATCACAAACCTTTCATTTTCTTCATTGAGTCGCTGAGTGTTTTAACAGTACAAGTCTTTTACAGAAGACACTGGGTAGAAAACTTCCTTTTGAGAGGAAAACATCATGTACACGGATTCATTTATCACAAGATTACAGTAATTCAGTGGGTTTGAATTAAGGGTTAGCTGATTCACTCATATGGAATCCAGTCCAAGAAGACTGTGCTAAACAGAATTATTGACAGCAACAAGCATCTGTTTTTCTCTTTGTGACTCTGAAATATTTCAGTAATTCTTATTATAGAGCTGATCTTTCCCTTACATTGAACAGAGATAAATCAGCAAATAAATTCCATGCTCTCTAAAAAATGTCATCATTTTGTAATCTGCATTGTGCAAGTACCTATGTATCGTCCATGGAGTATACGCTTACCCAGTGCATATGGAATTTAAACAGTGCTATATAAAGTGATGGCTTTTATGTTTTCAAATGTCTCACATGAATGGTTTACGCCAAATATTTCACAGTGCAAAAAGTAAGAATGTGTAGTACTGAAAGGAAGAAAGAAAAAAATTGTTAGAAAGGTAGCTGAGAGAAGTTACAACACCTGGAAAGATTTTGCACGATTTTGAAAAAAATGAAAAAAATCATTCAATCACTGAAAAATGTGCAATTTAGCACAGCAAAATGTATAACCTCTTCTAGAAGTAGTGAATTGAAAATCTAAACTCTATTGTCCTCTTATAAAATGCATCCTTAGGAGTGAAAATTTTGAATTTCTTAAATAAATACTTAAATGTTTACAATATTCTGTACCAAGTCTACTATTAAAAATCTCCTAGACTCTTCATGCATTTCACTCACAGTCCTGGCTCTGAACATCTCAACAGCTTTTTTTTACTGCTTTAAAATGTTTTTTTTTTACCTAGCCTGTAAACTTAACTCATATGTGAACAGTATGAACTTTGAAAAGTTCTACCCAAAGAACAATTTAGACAGCCATAATATACAGAAATAAACCACCAAAATATCTTCGAATGAACACGAGTTCATATCTGATATTATATTACTACAGAGTTTATTAACTGTAAGCAATGTCTCTTTTAATGAAAATCTTCACATAGATTTTTTTTTTAATAAAGTAAACTAAGTGGTTACACAAACAATCAATAATTTTTGGTTTCTCATAACTCCAAGTGTTTACCTCTTAGCTTGACAGTTCACATGTGGCAGTACCTCATTCACCAGCATTGTTTCCCAGGCACAACCATAATAAAGACAAACACCCATAATTCCCCTAAAAGGAAACCTACTTACAAATTCTTGTCTCCCTTGAATGGGCAATCACATGCTCATATCTTATGTGATGCCTCCAGAAATCTTAAGGCTTGCAGCATGTGAGCCACTGCTGACTTCAGCTTCTGACTCCAATGCTTAGATTCAACAGTGTCACATAAAATCTGATCTGCGGTCCTTTTGTGCAGATATACACTTGCATGTATTTTCAGAGAGTTCCTCTGGCTGATAAACAGTTAACAGCTGATGTTAAGATTTAGAGAGTGATTATTGATACATCAAAGAGTTGCTAAACAAGATTTCTGTGTACTGCACTGAATGCCCATGAACAAATTGTAATACCCAATAGGTGAAACATACAAAGCAAAATAACTTGTGCAAAATTTGCAATTCTGGATCTACAGATTTATAAACATCATAAAATGGTGTTAAAATACCCCACTGAGTTACTGTAGCTCATACCACAAAGACTACAATAAAAAGCTATCATTAAATTGTCAGAACAATAACAGTATTTGTGGCCTCATTACTAAAGAAAGTATCCAAAGTTCTAGGCTCCACAGAGCAAAGACCTTTGTAAGCTAAATTAATTCACACAGAGTTTGAAGTAAATGTTTCAGCTACAGCTGACCACATCTGCTACTGAGAAACTTGTTATTCTTTCCAAACTACCATTGGTTAATTTCAATATTATATAAGACAAGGGAAATTTTTGCAAATCGAGTGGTAACCATAATATTTTCTTCCATTATGTTGCACACATCCCACATAAATGTACACAGATATTTTTATATATCCAGATACATATATACGTTCAGTGTATGTTCAGTCTGTGTATGTGTGCATTAATAAACACAGGTTCATTTTTATATACTGTAAGTCTTCAAGATTCTCTGCAGAACAAGATCTTAGTTTATTATTGTTATTTCTCCTGTCTGTTTGGCATGGTGGAATTTATTCCCATATTGTGTGTGCAAGACTAATGATGCAATTCACTTTCTTATTAGTCTTGTTGACAACAAGCATATATTTTAATTTTGAATGTTATATTTTTTTCACAAAGGCAAGAGCTGCATGTTAAGAGTTCTGGTATAAGTCTTCTATTTCTGTTATGTGGACATACAGGACTTGAAGAGGATATTTATTCAGGTTTGGCTTAGCATGATAACATTCAGCTTGTTAGTCATAGTGAATCTGATGGAAAAAAGACATACTTACAAGTTAAACATGTATCAGAACAACTCACATTGTCTGATTCAAGTACTCATATAGATAACTGATGTTTGGATGTTGCAGTGGATGAAGCCACCCTGAGGGTGGCTGAAAGAAGAGACAAACAAGCCCGACGAGTGGTGGGAAGGCACCACTGCGTAATATCTCCTCCCTGAGTGTGTAATGGCTCTGCCCTGTTACAGTTATGTTAATTCAGTTCCAGTGGTTAGTCAGTTATTCCCCCCGCCTTCTTTTAAATATTCATATTGTCCGAGAATGTTTCCCGAACCTCGACATCCCATTGGCCTGGTCCCCTTCTCCCCTCCCCTGCTCTTCCCTGGTTGGCCCCCCTTGCATTGTCCCTCCCCATTCTGCCCCTGAACCCTGTCCCTATTGGTTGACCCTCTCCATATAAAAGTTGATGTTCTACCCTGTCTATCTGCCTTTTGTCCCTGGACCCTTCTGGAGTTAATAAACTCAGGAGTTCATACAAAAGACCCCTCTTATCTCTTAGTCCGGTGTCAGTTCTTCTTCAAGGAGTGTCTGTGGCTGCTATCTCACCAGCAGGGCTGTAACCTGCAGCTGGGATCAGCAGGATCCTGCCAGGGGACCGCCAGGTGCTGACGAGAGCCCCAGGCCAGGAGCCCTTTGGAACACACGGGGCTGCGGGTTTGTCCCGGACCCCGAGAAGAAGTGTTGCGTTTTGTAACATTTTATTTACGTTTGGAAGACCAGGTCATCAACAGTGTAATACACTTTGTAAAAAAACCGAAAAACCTGCCAGCTGCCAAACAAGCATGGTCTTGATTGTCCTTTCCAGAGAACAGAGATTTTGAGGCATCTCCGAGGCCTAGATTCCCCGCAAAATACTTAAAGATGATGTGGTCTACAGCTGCGTGTTTCTTGTTTTATATTCTTTTTATCAGAGAAAAAGCTAGTATAGGTGCTAAAAAGATGTTAGGAAAAAAAAAATTGAGAAGGTTTGTATAATGTAAAACCGAAGATTCCCTGGTCTATCTGAATATACTGTATCATTAAAAAAAAAAGGTATTTTTGCTGTTAGAAGGAAAATTGGCAACTGTTCCATGTATGTCACTGAATCCCTATTTGTATATGTTCCCACACCAGCATGGAGTCAGATCTTGCATTTGAACTGCAATTGCTTACAGCACATGTGCAAAACAAAACAGAATTTAAAACAGATTTAAGAGACTTTGTAGGGGAGAGGGTACAACACAGAGGTGTACATGTTTTCGTTATTGTACAATCATTTTTCTTGGGTAAAAAATGGAATTACAGTCTGTTGACAAATCATTCAGGATGCACATCATTCCTTTAGAAAAACTAGTGAGGGAATAATAATCAAGGTCTTTTTGGAGATGTGGTATGGGTAGTTGCTTGTGCATTTCCTACTGAGATATATGATTTAGGGAAAGGACATAAAACTGGACCTATGTGTTTGCCACTGTCACTTAGTGTCTCGTCAGCTTCTATTTCTACACCTCCTGTACAATAACAGGATACTGCTGATCATGGAAGCCAAGCTCCCAACCAGGCATCACCTCCATTGGAATCCGAGTGCAGCAATATCTCTTGCCCTCCATGGGAGAAGAATATCCCAGACACAGCTTCTATTTATGTGTGGTAATCAGTTTTTATTTAAGTACAGAAAGTTTCAGTGGCTATGTTTGCTTGAACGTGCAAATACAATTTGGAAGACTGATCTGGAAAATGTGTTATGTGGAGAAAGCAGGGAGTTAAAGTGCTTGTTTTAACTAAACTGGCAGCTCGGCCTTGTATGCCCCTCTGAAAATGATATGATAAACAATTCATTGCGCACTCTCACAGTGCAGCTGCTGTGAAGCCCTGTGAGGATCTGACAGACCTTGCTTGACTAAAGTGGATAGAAATACCCGTGAAAGCCACTCTGAACAGTTGCTAAGTTCAGGAAGCTGCATAAAATAAAAAAATTCTATTCTTACAGTTACATCAATTTATAATTTAGCATCCAGTTTTTCAAATCCCAACTGACAGATTTATGTGGTTTTATTTTAAAAATTATATAAAAATATGTGTATGTGACTTCTTTTTGCATGTGATATAGATTCCAATTAAATTTGACTGTTTTCTTTACATTCTGTGTGGAAACTTTTGAACAGAACCTAAGTGAATCATCTTTAGGAAGTGCAAAATGATATCTGACAGCTTTAAAAATGACTGTCACTGGCTAGTAGTCAAAAGCTTAGTCTATTTAATCATAAGCTTCTGTTTTATGCAAAGCTTTTTGTGAAATATTTACATGTACTACTTAAGCACTTATATTCTTGCATGCCGCATAGTTTCCATCTTCTGTATATTTCCAAATTAACAGTATGGAATTCGACATGAGGTAGATCACAACCTGGCTTTCTTCTGTGGGAAGCCTGTTCCTCTGCATCAGAGTAGCTACATTTCATGTGCACTTTTTCTTCTTGCAGGTGGACTCACATCACATGGATACCATTTGACAAGTGCATCTTCTGCTTGGCTTGAACACATACAATGTTTAGTCTGCATTCTGCAAGGTGAACTCTCATCATCGTCTTGCAGATCTCTGCGGTTATACTTGTACAGTGGAAAGACTCCAGAACATAGTAATGGTCATATTAGTATAACAATGGCTTACATTTCAGTTCTTTCCACTTGTAAATCGGTTTTGAAGTAGAGACACGTGAAAAGAGAACCAAAAGAAGGACAAGTTTTACAATGTGCAACACAAAATGCAGCTGAAAGTACTCGGCTTCTTCAGCAAGCACCAAGGAAGGGTTGTTAGCAAATCAAGCAGACAAACATCAGGCAGTGAAAAGAACTACTTAAACTGAAGGGACTAGCAGCACAAGAGTAGGTGAAAACAAGCTGTCAATGAATAAACAGAGATTGAAAGTCATAAGGGGAAAAATGTAGAAGAATAAGATCATGAAACAGTTTCCTAAATAGGAATCAACACAGATTTATCTGCTTTGAAGGCAGCTTTTATTTAGTGTTTGAAAAATATTACATAAGGTGAATATCGATATTAGAAGATCATGAAACTGTGTCTTAACCAAGCCTCCAGAGAAGTGGAGAGTCTTGCACATCCCAGCAGCCTTTTTATTTGTCTTGTTTATAAACAGAAGGTCTTAAGAGCTTCCATTAAATAAGTGACCTATTTTCACTGTTTCAACTACAAGGCAACAGTATGCTTTTGGTGCTTCATAGTCTTCTAGTAATTTTTCCTCCATAATATTTTTTCAGCATAGGTAATATGTAACTTGTCAAAAAATAAAATGTGTCTCTTCATTCTGAAAGAAGTCCACAGGAAAATTTCTACATAATATTGTTGAACTTCTTACAAGAATTTCCATTGAAAAATTACACCTTTACAAAGATACACAAGTTTGTAGGAATAATCTTCCAATGAGTAGTTGTTACAGAAGCAGGTTAGACTGCATCTAGAACGCTGAAAATTTGCAAGACTTTTTCAAAAAATAGTCTTCAGCATTTGTGAAAATTATTTCAATGCATTTCACCTTATTTACAGGATCAGTCTGAGTAATTTATATCGCTGTCTTAAATAGAAAAAATACTTCCTCATAATATTTGTAGGTTTCAACACAACATAAATAGTTACTCCTTCTTTAAAATTATAGCATAATACTAGCAGCAAAAGCAAAATGCAAATGCTTATTTGAAAGATGATATTTATAGAGTTCATCTTTTTTACATGTGGAAATGTAGAATCCAGTTCAAATGTGACTCTAAACCTGAACTGTAGCAAATGATGACCTATTTTTTTCTACTGAGAATATAATGATTATATTTAATGGTATAAATATCAATTGGAAAAAGTCTTTTCAAGAATTTCAAGAATTGTTTTCTACACAACATCCAATTAATGATCAGACATATAGTGTAATAAAAGAACATCTAATCAATACAAATGTAGTATATATAAATATACACGCAGGCTAACTGAAAAGTTGTTCAAAAAGCACCCTAGCTTGAAGGAAAGGCTCTATTGGTTTCCACATAAATAAACAGGGCCATTAAGCCATCTTATTAGGGACATAAAAGCAGTGCCTCTACAGCAGTATGAACTGAGGCAGTTTGGATTTCAACTTCATGGGTTTTTGGTACAACTATAGTCAAATCTGATTAAAAAAATATTTCTGTACTGAAGTTAACCAGAAAATCTAAGCCTCATTTTCAATTCTATTATTCAGTCCAAGAAACTGCCAAGCATGATGTGTCTAATATTGTTAGCTCTACTATATATTGAAATACATAAATGCAAATGAACTGACTAGTCATGAATTGCAAAACAGCTAGTAATATATTGCTGAGGGGATGTTTTCCTTGTTATGCTTCCTATGAGAATCTCATTCCTTGGAATGCCATTCAGAGTATATGGTATTTACCTATCAATCTTACCTTGAAAAGGTTTTAAAATCCTTGATCCTGGAGGTACTTATATACATAGTATTGGTACAGTTTTTCCTAAAGATTTTTTGTGCTCCTAACCATCAGAGCATCAAAGTTACTTGACTCTGCAGTAAGACAAAAAACTCTGAAGGTCGCATATTTGGATGGAATATCAAGGCACTAAGAGATTAAATGGACTTCCAAAGACATGCAGCAAGTCTGTGTTTTTTTCTTTTATTTTATTCTTCAGTCTTTTATTCTTCAGAGAATTTGAGGAGGATTCTGCTTCTCTGATAATCATTGTGTCATCCTCCCTCTTGATTTAGTAGCTGATTCTAAAGTTAAATATTAGATAGAGCTACAGAGCCTTTGGGGAAAAAATGTGGAAGCAGGTTAGAAACATGGCTAAAGCCATTTATCTGGAATTTACAGTAGCTGAATACAATCAGGACCATACAGACTTCTACTTCCAGAAACTCCGAAAATTTCATTACGGAGACACCATGTGCTATTTTGAAAGGATTCCACAAGTCAAATGTTCATTGGTGACAGTCAGACATGAACTTGCTCAGCCCAAACAGCTGTTGGAGACACTGCCTCGCCCTGATCCCTGTGGTATGGCAGCATCCAGCAAGTTCTGTACCCTGCACACGTGCCAAACACTCTTCCCAGCAGCCCTATTCCATCCTGCAACTTCAGTTTGATTTTCTGTTCACTCCTGCTCCCATCACCCCAGTGCACACAAGACAGAACATCCCAGAGCAGGATGCATAGCGGTCTGGCATCATTCATGGTCCCGAAAGGCCCTGGTCTCGGTTTGCAGGAGCAAGAAAATGGAAATACGTGTCAAATGCATAAAGGGAAAATCAGCACTCAAATAGTTTAGCAAACGTAATAAGTAACTGTAGAAGTTAGTCAAAATTAGACCAAAAAAAGGAAATTACAGGATTCATTTTAATATTCTGGGTTACACAGGTGCTCACTCACCCTGTTTACAGTGCCTTTAAAGACAGCATAGCTTTAGATATCTACACATTTTTTCTGCATCAAAGCACTTCCCTTGGGCAGTGTTCAAAAGGAAATAAAAGGAAAATTTCTTGCTTTTTCTCACTCTGTGACTCTCGGGAGTTTTTTTACTTGTCAAAAGGTTTCAATTTTCTTTTTATATCTTCTGCTGAGTAGCACTCTGCACTCTTCTACTTTGCTTTTGTCTTCTCCCCTCTTCTAACACCCCATAAACTGCAATTTGCCACTCTCAGAATTTCAAAGCCCTTCTGCGGCTTAAAATAATTGTGAGAAGTTTGACTTTGGCACTGCAGTAGTGATGCTTTTGAACCCTGCCAGATGTTTAAAAGGAAATAGTTAAAGTTTGGGGGGAAAAAAACCAAGTTTTCAAAGGTGTCCCATTAAGAATGAAACAAAGGTCTCTGAGTAACAAAGAAATAATGTCAAATAAGCAGCTAAGAAAGAAAACAGTAACAAATTGAAACATCAGCACTTTTAAGCTTTTTTCCAGAAACAAAAATATCATATGTGAAAAATCTCTTTGAGGTCTGATATCAACCAAATATGCACAAACTTACTCCGTGGTTGCTCCATTATGACATCTTTATAGTCTCCTGTGGAACTGGAAATGCATGAGTGACCTTAAATGACCTTCATGTTCTTCTGTGATTCCAGGCCTGATACAATTTTGACGTAGAAAGACATTAATTTTAAATTTCATATTTGGACCCCAGTTTTTTGAAGACAGATAGTCTACATTTATTTACCTTTGGGGAAAAGTTTATCTCTTCATACCAGCTTCGAAGTTTCTGTGAGTTTATATGCATGCTCAAACTGGTGTGCTCTAAGAAGTTACCATTCAACAGCTAAGGTGGATTAATCAGAGTGATACACATTCTTACCCAGTTTCAAATAAAAACTAATTTTAGCTGAAGAGAAAGGTATTTTGTAATAGATACTTATTCTTTTTCCCCTATCAGTTATATCCTTGGATTTCAACTTAAAACCCCTAATTTTTCAAATTGTATGACTGTATTCTTTTACCATATCTCCTCCTTTATGTGGCTTACAGTAAATCTTGATTTATCATAATAATTGAAAACAGACAAGGAGCACTCAATTCGAGTTAATTCTTCTGTATTATTCCCTTAATCATTCCTACATCCATCCCTCTTCCTCACTGCTAACAGGAGGGATGTCTACTTCTGCTCTACAGACCTGAACAATGTCAATTAGAACCTCCTATTCTTAATAATACAGGCTTCTTTGAAGGCACATTTGTAAGAATGGATGGAGATTCTTGCTGCTTTTTGAGGGAAATGCCAGTTTTAATTCCTCAGTTTAAAATAGGCAATTTTGCTGAGAGAAAAAAAAAATAGAGCAGAAAGAAAATCAGGAAATTTTGGATAGAGTCTTCCAAAGTGGCATATAGAAATCCTTTTCCTAGTGTCAGTGGCCAGCACATATAATTATATTGATGTTGGTCTAATAGAAATATGTGCTGTTCTCATCTCTGAGTGCTCTGACAGAGTATAGCTGACCCCTGAATTAATAACAGATTCTTAACACTGTGAGGAATGCATAATAAGTGAACTGACAGTGTGTCACATATTTTCACAATTCTCAAGTTGTGCAGTAATCACTTTGGAAATGCTCTTTCTTCTAAATAAATGCTCCTTGTTCTGAAGAACGAAAACTGAATGTTAAAATATGTATTTTACTGTGAACCTTCTGGTGTGAGTTTTCTTTTTTTATTTTCTGCTTATGCTTACAATATTTTTTCTGCATATTTTTGAGGGCTTCTTACCTCTTATAAATATAAATCCAGAATTTAAAAAGTGTTTATTCATAATAGCTATGTAGTGTATTTTACACATAGCATAAAAAATGGGAGGAGAGGTCTGTATTAAAGGGTCTTGGATCTTTTCCCAATGATGTTTCATGCTGCAGCCCAACACACAGGCATTAGACCATTATATCATGGGTAAGAAGTTAGAATATTTCAGGTCTGTTGAACACTGTAAATGTTTTACAGTTGATTAGATTAACTGCTGAAATGCAGGTGGTTTTGTATGGTGAGAAAAAATCCAGTGTTTAGTGGTCCTCACATTCTTTCACCTGTGCAGATCTCTCATCTAGTGAATAAAATAACCAACATCAGTTAGCACATGGCCTGTTAATATGCAGTGCCATCATGATTATGCTGTTTAGTTTACAAGAGAATGCTGCTTTTATTTTTTCTTTTTTCCTCCTTTTTTTCCTTCTTTTTTTAAGAAAACTATGTTTTAAATAGCTTGGGTAGGCAGCTTTTTAATTAGAAGACTCTCATACTACACAAAGAAAGAAAATGTGTTTCTAGTAGCAACAGTGATTGTGTGGAATACATTAAAGGAATAAGCTGAGTAAACCAGCATAAATTTTTCACAGTCAATTCACAAAACTATCAGTAAAGAAGTAACCTTTCGAAATATCTTTGAAGAAAACATAAATCTCAAAGAAAACAATACCCAGATAAACTTGGTCTTTTAGGTTTCAGTTTTTACGTAGACAGCCCTGCAGTACTATCGTAATGGTCAGCAATATGACCAAAGAAAACTTGCTTCTTTTCCAGTACTTGAGATGTTAGGATAATTATTCACAGTCTGGTGCACAGAAATAATTCTAAATATCGTAGTTTTGGTCTCCACAATAATATCAACTCCATTTGAAAGAAGATTCTTTAGTCATAATTCTAAGACCAAAGAAGAAAGATGAATAGTTATAAAATGGATTCTGGGAGGAAAACAAGTAAGTTTCCACATCCTGCTGTGGGAAAGATGGAAATATTTGGATAATCATTGAATGAAAAAATGGTGACCACAAAAAATACATTAATTGAAAAAGCATCTTTGATTCTGCTGCACATAATTGCTTGTTTTGCCCACACCCAGATTCAGACATTTTTTGTTTGCTTTTTAGTACCCTGACTTGCATTTTCAGCCTCACAGAAAGCAAGCATTATATTTGAACCCGTGTCTGTAGGTGACCATTCAGCTGTACTTCAAGAAAATATAAAGTTGAGCACTATCAAGATTCAGTTGGTCCAAGTGCTTTCAATGTCAGTGTTGGTTTTAGGTGATTCTGGATTTAGGCAGCTTCCATCTGCCATCTTCCTAATTGCCAACTCCAAGCGATTTCTGCTTTGCAAACAGGATTTTGGAGAGTTTAGTCATCTATTTTCTTAATTTTTGTTCTGAAATTGACTCTTTGAGATGGGTAACAAATGGTTCTGGATTTAAAAAATTGGACTTAAAAATGTTTGGGTTCTCCCCATTGTGTCATTACTCCTGTTCTTCTATACAAAGAATGCCATAGAAACATTGAATGATTTGCACTGGCAGGGATCTGAAAGATCATCTCATTCCAACCTCCCTGACATGCTCAGGGACACTTTCTACTGGATGAGGTTGCTCAATGGACATCCAACATAATCTTGAACTCTTCCAGGGATGGGGCATCCACAGTTTCTCTGGACACCACCATCACAGTCAAGAATTTCTTCCTATTATATATTGTGAAAGTATCCTCTTTCAGTCAAAAACATTCCCTCTTGTCCTGTCTTCACATGCCTTTGCAAAAAGTCCCTCTCTAGCTTTCCTAGACCCCCTTTAGGCACTGGAAGCTGTTATGAGGTCTTCCCAGGGCCTTCTTCAAGCTGAACAACCCCACCTCTCTCAGCCTGTCCTCATGGGAGAGGTGCTCCAGACCTCTGACCCACTTGGAGGCCCTTCTCTTGACCCACACCAACAGATCCACATCCTTCTTGTCTTTGGGGCCCCAGAACTGAACACAGTACGCCAGGTGGGAGGTCACGAGAGCAGAGCAGGGGACAATCACCTTCTAACCTTCTGGCCACATTTCTTTTGAGATAGACTGTGACACAGTTGACTTTGTAGGCTGCATGCACACATTTCTGGGTCTTGTCAAGGTCCCCATCCACCAACATCCCCAAGTCATAATCCTCAGGGCTACTCTCAATAAAAAATTTTACACACCTGGGCATATTAACTACTGTTTTCATAAAATGTAGTTATTTGTTAATAGAAGGAGAGCAGGACAAGAATGTATGGTATATAAGTAATACTGTAAGCAAAAGAAACAAAGACTCCCTTAATCATTTTCCAGTCAGGGAGAGTGAAGACAGTAGTATGAAAATGTTTTGATTTTGTGAGTTTGTTTATTTCTATTTAGACTTAAATTCTTTCCATTATTGAAACAAATTACCTTAGAGCTTACCTAAAAAAGTAGGTGAAGTTCACTATCTGAAGGACAGGTAATGAGACAGATATGTAGATATAGATATTTAGGCAAGAAAATATTTATAAGACCATAAATATAAAAACTTGTAAAATATTCTGTAAGGGTAAAAGCACTATGAATAGGCTTTGATGCACTTTTCAGCAGAATTACTTGAGGTGTTATATATACTCATAAAGTGATCAGTATCTTTATTCTAATTCTTTCAAGGTGTGTAACAATAATTTTTTATAGATATGAAAAGTGACCTATTCATACATCTGTAAAATGTTGCTTCATATAATTGGGATAAATATTTCAAAAGGAAAATACTATTATTAATTATTTCACCCAAAACCTAAAAAAAATATGTTCAATACATTGCTGAGGTATCGTAGCCTGTAATACTCCCAGAAATTATTTTGGGGTGAAAGAAGTTAATACATTGTGTAAACAGTACTTTCAGATAGGTTTAGATATTCTTACCAAACGGCATGGAAATCCAAATCACTTTTCTATAATGAATATCAATGGCCAAATTGAAGGACTGCAAATAAAGTAGATGCTTCATTTCTAAAACATTCAGAGACATTTGCAATAGATTGACTACTCTTGAATCAGTGTGGCCACCAGTGTTCAACTACAGGCCACAACTCAAATTATTTTCATTTTTTCTGAGTCAATGAAGAGTATATTAAACTACATACTTTAATTTCTCACAGTGCTTGGACCCCACAGGATTTAGAAATTGCTTTCAACTTTTGCAGTGACTCCAAACAGTGCATTCAACATGCATTATTTTAGTGACTTTATTTTGTATGTGATCTGTATCACTATGTTTCTTCCACTAAGAGATTTATCTTTTCCATCTTTAAGAAAAACTTAAAGTAGCTGTTAATATTCCAAGAGGACTGAGATTTAAACCCAGGAGCTTGCTGTTAGCAAGTTGTGCCTTGAGGAAAAAATGAATACACAAGTTGGGCTGTTCAATTATTTCAGTCTTGAAAGAACAGTGATTCACTTGAGCTTTTGGGAGAACATTTTGTGGGAGGGGATGCTAGCTCCATGTCTAAATATCTATTTTCCTTTGCTCGTAGGAAAAAGAACACATGTGATGAGCAAATTAGAGTAAGTGATCTAGGGAGATCTTTACAAATAAAATACCTCTAAAATAATATTAATTTGCATAAATATACCAATCAAATGAATATCTAACCCAGGGTTTCTGTCACTGTATGAGACTATGATGTTCATCAAAGTAATTAATTTCCATTATTCACCAAAATCTACTGTTCAGGAAAAAATTCCATTTGCTGTATAGCACAAGATTCTATTGAAACCTATGCATTGGACAAGGAAGGATTACAAAGATTAGAACCAGGCAGGGGAATACAGATAAAAATAGCTGGTAGTTTGGGTGTGTACATCTGGAAGATCTTCACCTAATGTATTTGTGGCTAGAGATGGGTACACTCACATAAACATTTGAAAACAGTCCCTAGCGTTAGATGCAATTGCAGCCAGGAAGGAATATGAATATACTGACTGCCAAAGAGCAGGATGGACATCAGTTTGGCCTACCTGGAAGAGGTGTGCATGTTATAACCTACTTAGCAAAATGTCCCCACGGTACAAGACACGGACTCTGGAGTCTCTGCTGGTGCATCTTGGTGTTGAACTTAAAAATTTTCAAACATCACTTGTCTTTTCATACCATACAATTCAAACTACTTCATCACTGTCACGTAGTTGGGATCGTGTGTGTGATTTCACACATGTAATATTTGGCATCTAGTTTATGAATCATGGAATTATTACTCTGATGCACTGACCTTCCAGGTAAAATAATTTTTATAAAATAATTTATGCTACATTTTGCTTAAGTCTTTCTGTCTTTAAGTTTATGGAAGGTTTGAATTTTGCTTCAGACATGTAGTAATGATTTTTCTCTTCCTAATGTAAGCAATACCATTGACACTGTACGATTCAGGATATTCTACAGCACTCTGGAAAAAAGATCTGTTCTTGGCTTAGTATTGGTAATCTGATTCAGTTAACCAAGGGTAAAATAAGTCATGTAGAAAGAATTGTTTGGGTTTCCTGTCCAATTAGAAGTTCACATTCAATTTATGAATGCCCTGAAATTTTAACTCTTGTTAAATTTTATGATGTCACTTTTACTAATGGATTGACTTAATTAGATTAAACAAATTGAAGGTTTCTGTGCAATGGACATAACTTTACTTCAAATCCATAAGTAGGAACAAGGAATGTGCTATGGATAAAATAAAAAAAAAAATTTAAAACTTGAAAAAATTCTGCTTCATTTGAATGAATACAGAAAAAAAATCTACCTTGAGATACTTAAGTGTACATTAACCACTGGTGGAGAGGTTGGAGAGGAAACATGACTAAAATCAAAATATTTGTGTAAAATTCTATTTCAAGGGAAATACGAGTATTAATACCTATAGTTGTAGTAAGTGTAAAGAAATAGCGAGAGTAGGAATTTGCAAGTTTGTGCCCTAGATATTAGATATCACACTGTACTAGGAATTGATAAGCTTTATAGCAGAAACTGGACCCCTGAATAAAAGTTTACCAAAAGCATAATGGTGACATGAGTAATGTATTTGCTTTGTGAATTTTCTTTGAACGTTTTCCAAACAGAGATGTGAAAGTGTTAAAACTCAGAAAGAAGAATCATTAGGAACGGAGTGGAAAGAATTAATTATCAAAAAGGTCAGCATTTAAAGGATATTCTGATACTGAAAGGAAGAAAAAGTGTTTAAAAATGTAACCAGACCAAAAGCTAGAAATATATTATTTTATCATTACATGAAAACCAGTTTTCTGAACAGCTTTTCTAGCAGGACGTGAGATACTCTTGGATATATGTGGACATGTGTGAACTTCAAAAACTTTCATTTGCTCCCATAACCTTTGTTATGAGGTGTTCAGAATCCCCAGCTGAAATTAAATGTGTGAGGTATGGCAAACCAACAGAGAGAATAAGGTGTTAAAAATGTTTTGAGTTGGTGTTATGTAGGATATGGCTGTTTGTGGCAGATATTTTCCAGTCTGTTTAAGATAAGAATCTCCCTCCAGCTGGCACTTGTCAGAGGATCACAGAACAAACCTGTGAATTTTCTGCTTGCAAATGACAATTGTGAGGATGTGCATATAATTTTAGTCTTCCTTGGACATGTAGCTCACGATAACTTCCTAAGGATAATGAAAAAGCAGATTCAATTTAACTATGGCAGTTCAAATCAATCTAATTCAGTTCTTCTGAGACTGTCCTGTATGCAGCCCCCAGAGAGTCATCATTCAGTTCTGCTCCCTCAATAATTTTGTTGCAAAGCCGGATGAACATCAAGATAGTTCTTGCAAGAGCCACCATAAGTGAGGGATGTGATTGCCCAGCTGAAGGACAAGTGATGAAAGCAGCAATGACAGGTTGGAGAAGTTCTGTAGACCTTGCTCATGGAAAATTTAGAATCATAGAATAGGTTTGGAATAGGGATCTTTAAAGGTGTTCTAATCCAATCCCCTTGCAATAAGCAAGGACATCTTCAACTAGATAAAGTTGCTTAGAGCCCTGTCTAACCTGACCTAAAATTTTTCTAGGGATGGGGCATTTGCCACCTCTCCAGGCAATGTGTTCCAGCATTCTAGTGTTTATTTTAAATGATCATGTTAAGGGCATTTGTAAGATTTTTTTTTTTTTAATCAAGGAATTATGTTTTGAATTTAATCTTTGTGGAGGAAAAAAATAAAAACTATTCATTCAGTTTGAAAAGGTATGTCAAACTAAGGCATCCGAATACTTCCCTCTCATAAGGGAGAGGCCAGGGAACTTGAAGCCTCAATGATTTGCTTAAGGTCGTAACCAGGAGATAACAGAACAATGAAGAGAGCAATTTTCCCCAGCTCTTCAGTATGAAATCAGTTCCCTGTCCACTTCAAATGGTACCTCCATATAATAATAACTTTAATGAGTCCAACTTTTGATATTTTTAAGCTTCAGTTATACCCTATTTATGCATTAGGAGATTTCAAATAGCCCGGTTTTTGGCAGAAAGATTTTGATGACTGGTATATATGATTTTTAGCTGCTTTCATTCATCATAACAAAGATGAATCCTAAAACTGTGCTTCCATCATCCTTCCAAATGACAATTCACTGTAATCAGGTTTCCCTCACAAGATTTGCTCCTTTTTTCAACCCTATGTGTGAGACTTCCATTGATGCCTCAGGGAAAATACTTAGAATCGTTGTTTCCTTTTGAAAACACAGATAAATTATCTGAGTAGTTATTTTAACAGATTTTATTATCCATATGTCTTTTCACTTCTTCAACACAGATGACTATAAAGCAACACAAAATAACACTGATATCTTATATTTTTAAAGTGGAAAACAGTCACATTTATTACATAAGTGAATTTGAAAATGTATGATCAAATAGTTGCTAATACCTGCTTTTTCACTAATGAGAAATAATATTTTGGACCTTCCATTGAAAGACTAAATCAGCATGAATTGACCAGAGAGGTAGTTTCTATGTCTGAGGCAGTTACAGGTTTTCTTGGCAGAGTCTAATGCATATATCCCTTTTGTAATTCAGTCTTTTTTTTGTCATCGCTTTAAACACACACACAGACATGCACACACACACAACACACACATATATATGTACATGTATATGTGTATCTATATTTAGAGAGAGCTAGAGAGAGGGAGGAATTGTAAAGAACAATAATAATTCATTTTGAAAACTAGTGGTACATTTGCAACATGAAATTTTTTGAGACTTACACAGGTTTTATGAAAAATCTATCTATAACAAAACTGAAATCTATTCTATTAAAGTGATCAAGCCCTGGCTTTCATGAACTGAACACCGTAAACAAGCATGGGATATCTAACAGACCTACACTCAACACACAAACAGCTGAAAATAAAAATCAACAAGAACAAAAGAAAAAAAATTTCCAATAATGAGCCATGATAAAAAGTAGCATCTGACTAAAACATTCCTTCTGCCAGACTATGCGCTGGGCAGGCCTCTTGTGCTTGGGATGTAATTTCTGGTAAGAAGTGGATTCCTCACAATGAGTAGCCACATCCAAAAATCAGAACATTGGCTGGTCTGTTGAAACTCAGAGCACAGATCTCCATGTCACCATCCAAGTGACTCAGCTAAACTGCTGCCTATTCACCATTCTCTCCTGTACGACCTGTAAACCCAACCAGCCTACTGATCCACTTCATAAATAAATTATCTTTCAACAATTGAAAAAGAAAAGAACAACATTTTCCCAAAAGAGATTCTAGAGTTCAGCAAAGCCAGATTCTGTGAATAGAACGGGCTGAATGTCGGTAACAGAGCCTAAAGAGAGTCAGCTGTGCTGTTCAGAAGCTGTGTAACTTCAAAACTTTACTTTCAAATAGATGTGGATAAAAACATTTATTCTGAAGATCGGGTAAGGGATATTTATAGCTAACCTGGAAATTAGGAAAAGAGAATGTCCTATATTTTTCTGGGGTTTGTACTGCTAAATTGGCATCCAGCTTTTCTGTAAGTAGCCCAGAATGAATAGACATTGAACATTTATTTTGGTTTTTATTAATCTTTACTTACCTAATGGAAGAACTTTAAATGTAATTAACTTAAGCAACAATACAGCAGAAAGTTAATGTGGCCACCTTGAAAGTAGAGTATTAAATATTTAAAAAGAAATTGTAACTACCAATAGCCTTGAGATCTATGAAACATTTTTTCCCATTAAATGGTACACTTGTGAACACTTACATTATTTTACCCTTCAGTGAAGAGATGTTGTGCCAAATGACTCTGTGGAGAGTGTTTAGGATTTGTTGCATTAATTTCTTTTCTTGGTGTAGCAACATTTCCATGTGGCATGTATTATAATAACAGACACAAAAGGAAAATAGTCTTTCTACCACTTTTAATGCATTTTAACTCTGTCACAAAACAATTTAATATATTTCTGAAACTTTAATTTGCAATCTTGAGGATTTATATTAAATTCTCTGTATTAAATCTTTATATTAAAATCTGATCTATATTGAAATCCCTAACATAGATGTTTGTGTTAACCAGATTGTGTTGCCTGATTTTTTTAGTACTTACTAATCACTGAGTTTGATAGAACATACATTTTACTAAATTCAAGACTTAACCAAGTGTACAGTGAAGTAGTCAGAGGTAATGTCTTGACAAATTCAGGTAGTGTTGTCCCTTTTAAATTTAAGCCATTATAAGAATTTATTTTGCCTGCTACTGCTGAGCTAGGTCTAAAAATAAAACTGTAACTGCATTAATAATTAGGAGATATTTTTATTTTTTGCTTCAACTTGGCAGAGAGTCTCATTATTCTTCTGTGTATTACAAGATGCTGCTTATCAGATACACACAAAATGTTCTCTTTTCAGTATTTTCCACAAAAGATTCCTTTGTTGCAATCCATATAAACACTTTTCCCAGTTCTATTTTACAGCACATGCTTTTGTTATAGAACACTATTTTAATATTTTGTTTAAAGAATGATTCAGCAGTTGTCTTCTTGACAGCATTTTAAAATCTTGCTAGTGCAGAGAGTCTCCAGACTCTCTAGAGATAAAAGATGTCAGAAAGGGAGCTCAGCATTTATTGTGCAGGAATTGTATGATAACAAGCCCTTGGACTGTTAAACTGAATATTTTCAAACGCAATATGTAGTTAATTTTACAATGTAAACCATGCTCTTTATAATAGATTTGAAAGGGATTTGCTAGTTATTCTAAGGTTATAACTATAAAAGCAATTTACCAAATTTAGCCTCTCCAGTAATTCTCACTGACTGTATAAAAACTGCAATTCTTCTGAAGAATTGGCAGTGAATGAGTCTTGAAAAGCAGGACTGTAGTTGGAACCATTGTGATACAAAGGAGCATTCAGTCTTGAGAATTCAGAGTCAAAGGGAGGATTAGCCCACCAAAGTCATCATAGACTGACGATCAGAGAACATCTACCTGCAAATGTCTGGTTGATCTCACAGTGCCCAGTGAATTTCTGTCACATAATAACTGATATATTGAAATAAGATACACAGAAAGGATGTAATACTATGAGTATACAGGAATCATAATAAATCATTGGTATGATACAGAGTATAGCTTGTGCAACCACCAATGCTATATATCTGCGCAGGAAGTCAGATGTAAAAACAGACAAGAAAACAGACCTCTTTCTAATGTAAAAGGATGTTCTCATTATACATGGGGATGTACATTTACTTTGTATCACTCTCAGCTTAAATTCTATGCAGTTTAATTCAAGACATAATATCACATTAATACCTTAGGTTTACTTATTTTAATTTCCCAAACAATTGTTCAAAAGCTCTTCCAGACTTACAGAGCTCATAAGAATCTGGAAAGCTTCATGCCATATAATAGGCCCTCATTTTTCTTTTATTTTTTGTTTTTTTTAAGTAGAATAACTGTTTACTTTTAAATTATCCACAGTAATATTTCTTGAAGATCACTTTACAATGACTTTAGGATACTAAGGAGAGTTTAAGGGTGACTGCTCCTATGTTAAGTAAAACCTATTATAACATGCATTTGAGACACTTTGCAGTCTCTTAGAATTTAGCACATACATTTTGAAGATCAGGTTCTGTGTATGAGCCTGTATGTACACAAATGGGCATTATACATGTGTTTGGCTGGTTTGAAGTGAAAAGAACATTATTAGACACACTCCATGGCAAATTATATAGACATTGTAAATTTACTGTTACATTATCCCATATAATTTAGTTCTTATATGATAACTCTGATGGCTGTCTGAAGGCTGTGATTTATCTATTCTAAAACCTGCTTATGCTATTAATATTAAACTTCATAATTTAAAGTAAAATTTAATTCACATTTAAACTACTCAAGTTAACTCTTTAGATGTGAAAACAGGAAAACAATTGTCTTACCTTTCTAGATTATGTTTTTTAATAAAATAAGAACCATGCTATCTACCCAGTATTATTGAAGTCAAGTAATGGCTGGATTTGTTCCATCCCTTGGCTGAAACTGTGTTAGAACAACACAAACTATATTTATTTCACCTGCAGGCAACTCTGCTGGAATCTAAGTTTTATGAACTTGTGTCCAGAGTCATCACTCGACTGTTCTCCTTTATGGTAATCCCTAGGTTTGGTTGTTTATATTTGTAAGTGTGTATGAATAAATTTTAAATATACTTGTATGTTTTCCAGCTCTTGCAAACGTATCTGATTTGAAACCAGAATTGAAATCACAAGTTGAATAGTCCAGGATAAGAGAACATTCAAGAAAAGCAGTGAAGTAAATTCAAACATGAGATACTATATGTTCTGATTTTCTGCCTATGTATTTGTTCTCCAGCATGTCTTAAAAATAAGGATTTAGTCAGGGAAGTGGTTCAGGTTAATTTTTTGTTTGGTCTCACTCAGTTACTGATTTATTCTTTTTTTTTTCTACTTGTGTCCAAAGTCAGCTTCTGTCTCAGGTAATGAGACTATTGGGATACATAGTAAAACTGCCTATGTGTCTGAGTACATTTGGTACACCCAATGTACAAATGGAAAGACTCAGTGAGAATGGAATAAAACTTCCATAAAAATCTGGAAACTAAAAGACTTCTGTCAAGAAGAAGGTTAATTTCCTCTGGGGAAGATGAAGTCTAATACTCTGGTACAAATCAAAGCCACCCAAAATACTTTGTCTATGTACACCATTAAAATGTTTGTTTTAAAACAGTTTTTCTATAGGTGAAGTCTACTGTATGTAAGCAGCCCACAGAGTACAGTGCCACTTCTTATGTTTCCATCCTCAACTGCATATCAAGCTTGCTGATCAAGCTACATTTGTACTGATGCATCTTTCTATCTCCCATCTTGCTAACCATGGTGTTACACTCAGCACAGAAGTCACAGGAGAGTGGTAAACCACAGCAGTGTCAGGACACAGCATGAGAAGAGAGCCATGCTCAGTCTGTGATGGACATGAGGCTTTTCTTGAAGGGCTATGAGTCTCAGAGGGCAAAACTTAATAATGATCTGGCATTTAAAATTGAATAGAATATATGTATTTCTCATGTATACAAATTCCAAAAGACATGAGAATTTCAGATGGGAATAGACTATGGAAGTGGTTTGCCTCATTTCAAAACTGTTTTGCTACATAAAAAATAAATAAAAAATGCAAAACCATCCATGGTTGAAATTGTTTAAATATTTCTACTCAGGAAAGGACTTGTTTTGTCAGAAAAAAAAAAACCCTATAAAACCTTTTTTCTGTATAAGGTCTTCCCAATACCTTATATAAGTCATTACATTATGGAATTGCATTTTGTCTAAGTATGCAACCAATTGCAGAAATTATATCAGACGCTAATTGTATCAAACCATAGATCAAACAATTTTCTCCTAACATACAAACACCTCTGAGAATTTCAGAATATTTCTGTTCCACATCAGATAAACTCACCACTTTCTTACAAGTATTAAAATGTTATTGTACTTCTTAGTTTCTTTCACAACAGAGTAAATCAAACAAAATCCAAGAGAAAAAATTCAGATTAACCACCAGCCTTGTGAAGATAGTTCTCACCTTGATGATGTCCTACTCTGTCCGTTACCCTTCTCCTGAAAGATATCTGAGCTACCTGAGCTGGTCTGCCTTTCTTATTTCTCCTTCATCAGAAAATTCTATCTGGTGTCTAAGAAAGGAAATTTAAATGAAGTTTTTAAAATAACAATTGGTTGTTGGAGTGAAAAGTTTCAGTTTTAGCAAATTCATATTTTTAAGAAAAGTTCCTATCCTATTTCTCCTTAGAACAATGTATTATATCATATATCTCCGGAAATGAAGGCATGAAATGGTAGGTAAAATATCAAGTAGCTAAAGCTTAGCATTTTGAGATTGTTAATTAGATGCCTTCTTGCTTTTTGTGTGATTAATATTTTGCCAATGGTTGCTAATTGTTATAGCAATTAGGTTTAATAAGTCGCAAATTTCACAAGCTTAGGTCTTCTGGGTTACACTTTAGCCAATAGGGAACGGGTGTTAATTAAGGACAAAGAAAAGGAGAATTAAGAAGATTTGATGGGTTTAAGGAAACAGCAATTAAACAAAGTGTTGGAGTGATTTACATATTTTAATAAGTCAAGAACTCTTGGATGTTCAGGAAAAAAGTTACATTTTCATTAGTCAGTGTAATTTTTCCAAAAGGTCTCTTTGTAGATTTTAACACTTTGTCTCCAGGAATATAAGATGAATGTCAATTTTAAAGTCTTTGTTATTAGTGCTTTAAAACTGGTTCCAGATCTCAAAATAAGTAGCATTGATATAAATATGAGCATTAATGGAGTATGCTCTTATTTTGAGAGAACCAACGTATTGTCCTGAGAATGGTATCTATAAAGAAAGGCCTGCAGAGGCTACCTCATCTGCATCTGTGACCTGCTACCAAGTACCAAGAAACTCTATGTCCAGTAGAAAACACTTACAAAAATACCATGGGGAAAAAACCCTTTTTTCTTTTCCTGGTGAAAACAGCAGAAAAGATTTGTAGGGAAGGAAATTTATCTCCTTCAGCAGAGAAAGAGATCACTATACACATCAACATTCAGTGACAGGACGCTGTCAAACCTATAGACCTTGTCCTGAATCTGGCTTTTTTAGGCAACAAATGAACAACCCAACAGTTGGTGTGAGGAAAATCCATCTCGAATTAGTTCTAATTCAATAGGAATAGTTCTGAACAGACTGCAAAGCACAGTGATGTGGACAAAGAGCAGTTATATTTAGAACTCAACCTCATTGTTCCATGACATAGTGCATTACACCCGGGCATTTTAATTGTTTAAGACTTTGCAGCTTAGGAAAATGTCTTACAAAACATGTTGTAAGGAAAACTCAAATAGCATTCTCCACTAATAGTATTTGTTCAGAACCAACTTTTCAGCATTGAAATGTTAAAAAGTAGAAGATGATCTGAGCAAGTCACGACAGGAGCACCAGTTTCTTAATGATTATGCTATTGTGTTGTAAGTTAACATTCAGAGTACTTAATTTACATGAGCCAAGAGGGGTGTAAACTGTTGATTTATTCATCAGCTAGTGAGGAATTGATGTGAGGAGTTGATCATTAGTGTCACAAGAACAATAGATCTATTGAAACCCACTAAAGTTCAAATATCAAATTGCTGAAAATACCACACAGATGCCAGACTGGCAAGTAGGACGGTGCTTCTACCGAGCTCAGTATGAGCCCTTTTTCTGCAAGGGGAGGGGGAATTTGATCAGGTTACTTAAGATGTGAGAGGGAAATGAGAAGCAAGAGATAAAGAAAGAAAGTAGGTGTGAAGAGGTTTTCTAGTCTATGGATCAGGCAAAAACTCCATAGAATCATAGAATCATTAAGGTTGAAAAAGACCTCCAGGATCACTGAGTCCAGCCGTTGATCAGAGACCACTTTGCCAATTAAGCCATAGCACTACAAGCCATGTCCAGTCACTTCTTGAACACTTCCAGGGCTGGTAACCTCACCCTTTCCTTGGGCTGTCCATTCCAATGCTTGACAACCCTTTCTGTGAAGAAATTCTTCCTGATGTCCTACGTGAACCTCCCCTGGTGTACCTCAGTGTCGTTTCTTCTTATCCTGTCACTAGTAGTCTGGGAGAAGAGGGCAACCCTCATCTTGTTGCAACCTCCTTTCAGGTAGTACAGTAATTAAACTGTAATATAGATTGTTTATTGAGCAGGAGAGGAAGAACATCTGCCTCTGCTCCCCACAATCCAAATGTCATTCCTACTACCAAAATTGAATAAAATTGTAATTGTATGTGTATGTGTGTTTTAGGCATAATAACAGAAGAATCCTCATTTTCAGTAATAACACAGGCAGCAAACACCTCATCTTCTACTGTTTAAATTGCCACTTATCATGGAACAGACTTTCATATGACATTCTAATGTAGCAGCATAATTAGAATAAGCATGACCAAAATAGCACTACACAAATTTAAAAGTTCATTGACTGATAGAAATAATAACACAAAACCACTGGTAGTCACACAGGCTTAGCCATCTGCTGCTGCAGTTACTACATCTTTCTTTTGTAGGGCTTGGGCACTAGCAAACATATTAAAACATTTGTTCAATTTGGAAAGAGGCAGTTACAGTAATGTTGCCATAGGCAGAATAATAATAAAACCACCTTCTATCTCTCCAGTTGCTATTTAGCTACCAGCTAAGTGATTTCTAAGCATTTGTTACCATTTCAAAGGAGATAGACAAAAATTCAGACTCATCTAGTCCTCTTAATTTCTGAATCCCACTAATCATAAATAATGTTGTATAAATAATCATTTACATATAAATTATCACATTTCTGAGGCTGTGAGTGAAAATATCTTCTGCTGACCTAGCTAATCATTTGAGAGATGCTTAATCAAAGAACAGCATAAAAGAAATACCGCAGGTCCTTACACAATAGAAATGGTGTGCACAGTAAATGTGGTGCCTAATCAGATAAAATTCAAAGATTTATAAATCAAGTTTATGGAAAGAAAACCTCTTCTTCATTTTTACTGAAACCTCTTCATTATGAAAAATAAAAATTATCTCCTTTAAGACCACCTTATAATATCTGATTTCAAGCTTCATTGAATATCACTTTTATTTTGCATTTCCCTTTCACAGACATTCTGTGAATAGTTCATTATTCCCTCCTGGAACCAAGAATTTGAACACCAGTTGCCCAACCTGAGAGAAATCTTCTGTCATCTAATCTCACTACTCCTTTCCCCTACAACTGCTCCCACCTCCTCACAGATGAAGCCCCGGTAACATTGGTTGGTGGTTTGTGGGTTATAAGGTCTCTGTACTCAGCATAGCAGTGGAGCATGCCTTGATTGGTGTGACACTTTGACTGAAAAAGGGAGAAGACAGAGCTTTCTTTTAGGCTTGTCCAAACTGTAAATTGCCCCAAAAAAAATCTTGGACCAGGCTGACAACCTGTTTAGATGAAATGAATGTTGAAAAAAAAATAAACATAAAAGCAAGATTACAACAAGAGAGCTGTGGAGCTCTTTGAAAGGCTGGTTTCGAAAAGGTGTCAGGTTTACTGTTAAATAACACCATATACATTACATTTGTAATAATATTGCCCTTACATAATAACTAAATTATTTCTCTGTCACCTCACAAGAAACCTGTGAATTCAGAGTAATTTTGTATCAATGGCAAGGTCACTGGAAAGCTATACCCATGGTGTGAATATAGCCAGGGGAATGTTCTTAGTTAAGAATGAGGGATACACTTCAGCAAAATATACAGATCAGCATTTACTCTGATCCACCCAAACATGATTCTGCAATATACCTGGAGCACATCTATCTAAACAGCATGTCCAAATTGAGTTTGGTAACACAACAGCAGATTTTATCTGTGTGATGAATAAATGCCTGTCGTACATTGTTCAGGAGATTGTTTTGCAATTGTCTCTGATATTGCATAGACAGAATATGATTATCAGTGACACAGTTGCTAAGTCTATTAAAATTATTTGGCGATAATAAATGATCTCGTGGCTTCAGGCTGAGGACTTCACGTGTATGACTACTTCCTGCTTGATATTACACATTGCTGGAGAAATGACCTTTTGCGACCTATGATAAAAATGTCAAATGTCATGTTTCTCCTATTCTGCAGTGAACAGTCCATTTCTAATGAATGTCCTAAATTTCAAGACAGGAGCTCAAAAGAGCACTTTAATTGGTGACAATATAACAAGGGAGACAGAAGACCTCTTGATAACCCTTGGTAGAAAGGTCAAATGCAGGAACTGTGGACTTTCGTGGTTCCTAGTGAATGAGATTTTTGCTGTGTAAGAGTTATCTCCATAAGAAAATTACATTAGTTCATTTAGTGATTTACAGTTCTCCCAAATGAGAATGTGTAATTGCTGTCAAGAAAGACAATCTATTTCCGCCCCATTATTCTTTCAATTTTTTTAAATCCACAAGCTCCTTTGGTCATCTGTTTTTCCGACAAAAGCCTTGTGCTCGTGCTCTGATATTAAAGGCAGACTTGAATTAAGAGATGGATCTTGTGTTTAAAAGATGACAAAATTTAGGCTCCTTTTCCAAGGAAAGGAATTTACACAGTCATAAACCTTCAATTAATTTATCATTCAAATTTTATTCATCTGAGAAATGCCTCTGATGGAGGAGGTGGAGCTGCAAAAAATAACATGAATACACAACTGTAACAGTTCCAGAGTACAGAAAATGTTTCACTGCTGTTGTCTTAAAACTGTACATTGAACAAACTCCTCTTTTTTTGTTAAATGAGATTTGACAGATAAAATTGTCAGGACTTTGTATTTCAAGAATGACAGCAAAAATAAAAGTCTTTAGAAAACCTGAAATTGCAGTAGGAAGAAGGTAGAAAAGGCACCTTTATATTGTCCATTAAGAGGCCAGACTTTCACAGTGCACACATTAATGTTCAGCTGTTAAATCTCTGAGCTTCCCATCCTTCTCATCCAGAACATGTGATCCTGACAGGATAGAAATGACAACTTTATTTGTATCTCTAAATTACAAGCATGCCACCTGCAAAGACCTTGAGTGCCCCAAAGTTCCCCAGACCATTTATTTCTATATCAGTCCATCACACTCTTATTGTCTCCTTTTTTGAAATCTGAAGTACCAATTCAGAAGTCAGACTGTTTATTTTGCATTTCGTTTTCAGAAAAATGTCATGTATGTGGTTTGGCATTTTATTGACCAAGAAACTGTATGAATACCATCAGTGACAAAGCTCCCCTAAGAAGTGGCATCAATTAAATGTCTGATGAATGCAATTACAGAGGTAGAGGAGAAAGTAAAAAAAATTAACTTTTTACAAGGAGAATAGATACATATTATGTATATGACAACACTGCAATATTGCTTGCTATAACAATAGATAATTCAAAATTTATCTAACCAAATCAAAAGGCAAAGCTTAAAAGAGCACAAGTGTTTAGGGGGAAGCACTGGATTTCCAATGATCTCTTAAAAGAGCAAAATTTATTTTTGTTTCTAAAGAACCCAGCAGCATCACAAGCCAATCTATACAATGGAAGTAAAAGACAAATCTACCCACTACTAAGGTAGAACAACTGAGCTGAGAAACTTCTTAGTATTGTATACCAAGCAGTGCTAAAAAAGGGTTTATTCGGGGAAAAAAATTGCAATAGTAATTTTAGATAGAAAAAAGGGTTTTTTTAATAAATGATCATTTATTGTCCAGATTCATCTTCTGTCATTATTTAACATGTAACTTTGAGCCAGAAAGTTTCTGAGGATATTTTATGTTTCCAGTAATAAATGTCAGACTAGGAGTCTATTTTTGCATTAATTTTCAATTCTTAATGGCTTTTCTAGCAACATGACTGTCACTGTCATGGGACATTTCTCCAATGCTGTTAGAGATACAAAACTGTCTGAAAGCCAGTTTTGTGGCTTGGCTGGGTTTTTTTGGGGTTTTTTTTTCATTGAAAATAGTTCATCTATCTATTGGCAGATGAACTGTCACTAGTACATAAGGTCTGGTGTTCTAGAACCACAGTGGTAAGGTTGTTTATCACTTTGTCATGACTACAGTCCTGCTTTCTTTTGTAAACATCTATTGTCCATCATACTTTAGATCAGGACTCCAGAGTATACTTAGAGTTCAGTCAGGGAAATACAGAAGACTTTTCTTCTTCTTGCCTAGAAACTGTCAGTATGAAAATCCATGACTGAAGTTTTCTTTTTTGGAACTAGATGATCAGAGGAGTTGCTAGACAGTAAAGCAGTAAAAAAATATTGTTCCCAGGATAATTGTACTTAGTGGGAATGCGGGAAACTGCATTTAATTGAAAGAGACCACAAGATATGCAGACAAGAGCAACAATTTTAAAAAAAAGGTTAATTAATGTCTTATTTTTAAAATGTAAGATTACATAAAAAGCATCTTCAAACAGTTTTTAATTATTGAAATGTAAGTATTTGGTGCTGTCTGATTTCTGTAAGAGTATATTAGTTTTGAGTTTTGGAGGGATGTTCTGTGAGTTTGGCATGTCTACTGATTACTGGATATAGTGGCAATTAATTGCTCATGGATATGTATGACCAGCTGATGGTCTCTGTACTATCCCTGGCTGTCCTCTTCAAATAGATCCTTTCACCTCAGAACACATCCCGCACAAACAGCACTGCCTGAACAGCTATTATCCTTCAGGGACTTCAAACAAAATTTGTATGGGAGGAGAAATTTGGGTCAGGGTATTCCTCTCTAAGATACCAGGCTTTCACAAGCTTTCTTCATTATCTGTGCCCAAAATTGTCTGTGTATATATGGGCAGGGAGAAAGTAAAGCAGGGACTAGTAATGGTCTATACACTAATAAAGGTAATTCATCTTTGACATTTTGCCACATATGCACCCAAATTTTCTGTGGTATTGCATGTTTCAAAAAGACAGATCTGTCAAGGTCAGCTTTTGCCATATACACATATACAGTTTTGATGCAGCTCGTTCCTTGGCCTGCCTGGCAGCTTGTGTGTCTCAATTTGTTGATGAAGGACAAGGACCGCAGTATGGTAAAACCAGGACACAGAAATAAGATGATTGGGTTCTGCAGGCATTTGCTTACACATGAGAAGCTCTCTGGTTGCTTACACGAGCACAAGACATTTCTGCTTTACTGACATTTGCTGCTTCTTTAGCACTCCTAACTGCAATGTCCCAAGTGGTTTGAAATGCCTAGTATATAAAATAGAATACATTTGAAAGTATAGAGATGTTCTAGTAAACATATTAGAATATAAAAGTTGGTTGTTAAGGGATGGTTAATTTTCAATTCCAAAACAGCTGATTGCTTATAAGAATCAGAGAAACCGGTAGAATTGCCTGTCACTAAGCATGCTCAAGGGTTTCACTTAAGAAAGTCTTTCTGTGTGTATCTGTATTATTCTGTCAGTTTGCAGTTCCAAACTCCCTCATCTCACAAACCAGATTGCTTTTAGCTCTTTGACTCTAGGTGAATGCAAAACAAGTACTTATTTGCCAGCCAGGAAACCTAGGCCTGAGAATGGACTGTGTCACATTTAATTCCCCTGGCCACAGAAATAATAATGGTCTCTTAAGACTTCAGTCTAAGATTCTACACTCGAGATAAGCAAAGTTAAGAGAAATGAGAATCCCTAGGCTCTTTGTGAGATGTCCACCCAGCTGCAAGAACTCTCCCTAACAGAAACCCTGGAGTAAGACTCACATGTTTAATTAAATATTTATTTGTCTTGTGAATGATGATAGAAGAGCCACCTAAACCGGGGTAAATACAATGCTAATGATCAGTATCTTGCATATAATATATGAAGACATCAGAGATAATATTTTTGCAGTTTTAAGTTCTTAATTCATGCAGCTCAAGCCTGCTTCACTGTTTTTAACAGGATTCATGACAGCTAATTGTATTTATATTTATGTATTTATTTTTTTATTAATTTATATTAGACATAAAGCATCTGAATGTGCTGCATTCAGTGGAAATATTAAAACCCTCAAGAATCTGACTTTAATATTGTTTAATTTACTCTGATCTCAGGAAAAGACTCTAGAGAATTTCTACAGTCATACATCCTAATCATAATTCATTTTTATCTTATTTTAAAGAATTGTGTAATCAGATTATTGTTTTATATACACTTTTTAAAATAAGTTTTAATATTTTTTCAACTGCAGCCAAATTCTGATTCCTGTCTTAGAATCATAGATGCATATGATATGCTCACTTGGAAGGGACCTGTTAGGATCCTTGAGTTCAATTCCTGGCCCTGCACAGAATACCCCAAGTCACACCATGTTCCCAAAAGTATTGTCCAAATGCTTCTTGAGCTCTGTCAGACTTGGTGCTCCCTGGGGAACCTGTTCCAGTGCTCAGCCAACCTCTCTGGCTGAATAAATTTCCTGATCTTGCCAGACAAGTCTCTAAGTCTTTCATCCTTATCAAATTTTCAAATTGTAATTTTATGTGTGTAAAAAAATTATTGCCAACAGCACCCCATGCCTTCCAGTGACAATACCTATGCAGAAAGGCACCAAGAATATGCATGACTTTGCCTACTCATACAGGCAAGAATTGTGCTGAAGGGTGAGCATGCACACTTGCTGGCTGGGAACTGATGTGTCTTGAGTAACACTATTTTTTTTCTTGTTTCCTTTATCCTTATTTTTGTGCTGGGCTGTTGCCTGTCTCTCATTAGAACAGATTATTTTATGTCCCTTTTCCTCAGGAATCCTCTTTGACACAGAGTTGTCGACCTGAACAACAAGAACCTTTTTGCTTTTCTTCAGCCTTACCTCATGGGAGGGAAGCTGGTTGGATACGCATGAGCTGAGGTTTTGAAACTAAGGCAAAGATGTCTGACTCTAATATTTTAATATTTTTTTTTTTGTAAAGATCTTTCAAGGTGATTGATGTAATGTTTACCACATCTTTATTAATCATTCCATTGAAATTACCAGGCTAAGGTAAGTACTATGGTTAATGACACTGGTGTGATCTCAATGGAAGGTTTTAAAGGCATGACCCACATTCAGTGTTGTCATGGTTTCTAGAAACCTGCATGCATAGTTCTTGAATTCTGGTTTATACCGGAAACATCTCTCTATATGTGTAAGATTTTCTTGTGAAATTGTGAGGTTGAGATCCCATTTTCATATTTCCATTGACCTAAAATTTCCAGAGGTGTTAATACTATAGTATTACCTTGGGCTGACAATAAGGGTGTTTATCCTCAATGAGTCTGTCTTCATAAGGAAGCACCTTTCATGTGGAGCAAACAATTTTTTTCCAAATAGAATTGAATTCAGCTATAAAAAGTAAGCAAGAAACCAATATAGGGTGCAGAAAAAAACCATCAGATTAGAAAGAGCAGCAATTATTAAGAAAACTTACTTGTGACATTGGAGTTCGGGGAAAGGGCTGCCCAGCAGGATCACATTCCTGTAGAACACCTAAGAGCTACCAGCTGTAATTACTGTTTAGAAGTCTCAGGGAGATTAAAATACCATTTGTGACCTAATCATAACTTCCGCAAGTTTCTCAAAGAGGAGACATACCTACATTTTAACAATATTCAGTCAAATATTCTATCTTTTCAAATAAAAAAACCTATAAATATCATGTATTCATAGAGTGCATTTAGGGGAACAGAAATATTTCCAAAAGCTTTAGCAAATCCTCTCCAAACATAATATAGCTAATTACTGGTCTTTCATAGGAATATGAATGAAATCTTCTTAGTATATCATAGAAAAATTAAAGCATTTAATAAATCATCTGCTTTTCACAAAGTCTCATAATTCTAGTCTTTGTTCCAGGCATTTTCTGTTTCAGAAGGACAAAGAAAACAGTGTCAACAGATGCACAAGGATTTACCTTTTATTCTGAACTTTAGAGAGTGCCATTTAAGAAGCAAGAGAGAAAAATTTTCAGCTGAAAAACTTACTTCATCTAAGAGCTGAATCATGTTTTGGGGTGTATTTTGGGGTGTATTTTGCTCAATAAGGAAAACTTAGAGCTATAATGTCACTAATTTAGCTGCTGAGTTAAGCTGTGCAGTCAATCAGAATTTCTGTGCCAGAATCTTTCTTATTGATAGCAAAAATACCTTTCTAGACCATATTGTGTTTAAGAGTTTGTAAATTTGGCACAGTGAAGCTGAACAGCAATTTGGTTGTCGTTTGACAAAACTGGGCTGTGATATCTTGTATGATGACAAATTCTGTGGGAATAGAAATGAGGGAAATATCCACATTCATATATTATGCATCCTTTTAAAATTTTTGCAATATATATATATGTTTTTTGTGATTAAGCATTTAGACATCTAAAATCAATAAATATTTTCATTACAGTCTTGCCCTCAAAATGAGTTACAAAGTGTGAAAGAAAGTGAATTCTTGAGTACTGCTGCTTTACAGCTGGACCACCAATGGTTAACTGTTCTTTCATTCTTGCCAAGTTTTGTTATTATTCTTGCAATAATATTCAGTTTTACATAGACACTAAAAATATTTTATCCTCCAGAGAATAGTAAGTAACTTAAATAGTCTTCTTGTGCTTAAAGTAAACACTTTTGCTTATCACACATGTAAAGAAAGAGTATTTAGATTGCTTGCATGGGCAGGCAAAAAGTGGTAAAAAAATTAATCTGGTCCTCATGTTTTAATTATGGGGGAGTATTCTTCTTGTTGTATTCTATGGTTTCATCATAGTTCAGCAGTTTGAAAAAAAATACAATATTTGATCTTACTACAGCTTCCATGTGAATCTTCAGGAAGGCAAGTTTTGCCCTTGGACAGCTTTGACACTACACCATAAAGACTGAACAAGTATTGTTCTGCTTTTCTGTAGTCCTTTAATTGTCAGTTTTTCCAAAGTTGCTGTCATCCTAACTTGCTTTAAAATCTCTAAGATTTTTTGTAAAAAATATGTGTGTTTGATTTAAAGTCTTTCTTCTGCTGAGAATACACCTGTCACCTGAGTGCAGTCCTCTGAAGTCAGGTAGCATTTAACTACTTTTTGAGTGGCATTGTCCAAAGACTGAACTGTACAGACCATTTTATCTCACAGGGGAAAAACACTGTATTTGATTTGTTAAGAGGCCAGAGACCATCACCCCACCCTTTTCATAAAAGCCTCTGTTTAAACCATGTCCAAATAAATGCTGATGTCTACAGCTGATTTCTTTAAGAAATTGAGTAGTAAATTCAGGAGGAATACTGATTTGACTCTTAAGATGGCCTTGGTATTTTATACATCATATCTTCTGACATGAGTGTCTAGAATGACACAGGAAGCTGGTTTGCCCTATCTATTTTTATCACCTGAAGAAGCATGATCAGTCAGCACAGGCAGTGCCATTGTAAAATGCTGCTTTCTCAGGATTTCAATGGCTGGACTGGCAGCTGCACACTAAAGCAGACTGAGCATCTGAATGACCACAAAGTGGGTATCCCGTGTGCAGCACATTATAGAGATCTAATCCAAGCACTGCATAAATGAATCCTGTAACCCTGTCCAAAAATAAATTGCTGTAGCCTCTCTAAAAATACCACATGTATGCAGTGGGAAAGTCAATTTAATGCAACGTAGGTGTAGCTTATTAACTACTCCATATTCCAAGCAGTGATTATCTTTATGAGATTTAAATGAATGTGCTACATAGTTGGATTGACTAAACTGTGAAGACCATTTATGTTTCAGAATGAGTGCAGACAACTCAGAAAGTGTTTAAGGATGTCATTAGATCATACAGAAAGAAAATTAGAGAGGCAAAAGCTCAATTAGAACTTAACCTGGCCACTTCTGTAAAGGATAATAAGAAAATATTTTTATAAATACATTAATGGCAAAATGAGGGGCAAGGAAAATATCCATTCTGTATTGGATGTGGAGGGGAATATAGTTACTGAAGATGAAGAAAAGGCTGAGGTACTTAACTCCTTCTTTGCCTCAGTTGTAAACAATAAGACAGGTTGTCCTCATGACAGCTGATCTCCTGAGCTGGCAGACAGGGACAAGGAGCAGAATAGGCCCCCTGTATCCAGGAGGAAGCTATTAGTGACCTGCTGAGCCAGTTAGATGCTCACAAGTCTATGGGACCAGATGGGATATGTTCTATGATGATAAGGGAGTAGGCACAACAGCTCACCAAGCCACTCTCCATCACTTATCACTGCTGGCTTACGGGGGAGATCCCAGATGACTGGAAGATGGCCAGGGTGATGCCCATCCATAGGAAGGGCCAGAAGCAGGATCCAGGAAATTCCATGTCTCCCCTGTCTATCTTTAATGGATCAACACTTCGCAAATTCTAACTCCTGTTTAATTATACTGCTAGGAGAGAAGTAACAGTATAAGTGGTGTTTGTTTAGTCTGTATCTACAAATGTTCTGTGGTTTTGCTTCTGTGTGAACCAAATATATGCAGACAACCCCAAGAAGACCACAACTCACAGCTGAAGTGTAAAGCTGTAATCTCCCTGGTTTGGGGATTTCAGAAAAAACAAACGAAAGCACATACGCTGCTAAGCTCAGTTTAACAGAAGCAAAAAGTAGCAAGGCCTGAGTTACATATAAAAAGGGAGCCTGAAGCACACGTAAGTCTTCACCAGGCTATGTTTTACAATCTCTGAACTTCTTATCTCTCTTCCTCACTTACAAAGAGGCCTCAAGCCTGGGTGAGGAATGCTTTTAAATTTTTCACAACATTCTGTTATCTGGTGAGAGAGTTTGATTTCTTTAGCAGACAGAAAACAACCCAAAGCAAACACAAATACATGAATTCTCTCACACTGAGTATTTTCTAACGTCTCTCAGGTGCGAGGCTGGTGTCTGAGCAAAATCAATTCTAAAACCAGCTTATTTTTCTCTTTCCTCACCAATCTTCTAGTTTTTTTTTCTTTCTTCTCCACTTAGTTTTTTAGATCTGTGACACTGCAAAGCACAATAACAAGTTACAAATATAGAAAAGATAATGGAAAATTTAGATTCCCATAGGTACATTAGTGTGCCAATGTGCAGAAGTGCATCTCTGCATTTCCACAGAAAGGCTGGTAACTGAGTGCTTTGCACTTTGTTGAATGTGTATCTGCTTAACCAGAAAGAATGAACTAATGATCCAGACTCAGTCTTAGGTGCCTGAAAATTCCCTAAGAGCCCCAAATGAAATGCCCTTGATTTTTAACCAACTCTTTGTTGAAAGTGAGCTGTACTTTGCACCTTTAGCAAAAAGTCAGTTGAGCACTTGGAACTACAAAATACTAGTTAGAATGTTACTTATTCTAATAAGTGCTGAAGACATGCAAGTAGTGACTGCACTCTTCCTATGCCTTGAAAATTGGTCTTTGAAATCTTCTTTCAAATCTATTTCTGTTTAAAGAACAGCTAAGGGAGGAATATTGTATAAAACTACCTGTCAACAGTTTGTGTTGAGAAGAGTATTTGTTAAAAAAAGGGAAGGCTTTTTTACAAGAAAGGATTCCAACACATGTTTTCTATATCCTCTTTTTGGTTTTGCTCTTTTTTCCTCATGTTGCAATTTGCAGCTGTTCCCTAGATCATCCCCCGGTCTGACTCTAGTCTGTATAAGGAGACATTGGGAAAAAAACAGGTGAAATATTAAAAGACAGAAACAAAAGTCTGCAGGACCAGAAATCCTGTCTCAGAAGAGTGTCTTAACTCTTTCACAATTCAACTCAGTCTGTGGCCTCCTCCTTCAGGTGATCAATGAGTCCTAGATCATACAGCCAACCCATGCAGCCAAAAAAACACAGAATCATAGAATGGCATGGATTGGAAGGGACCATAAACATCATCTAATTCAACCCTCCTGATATGGGACACCTTTCACTGGACCAGGTTTCTCAGAGTCTCATCCAATTCTGTAATTAAAAAAAAAGAAAGAAAAGGAAAAAGAAAAAGCAGAAATGCAAAAAGCAAGGACCAAGAAAGTATTAAATTAATATTTGAAATAGTAGTAGTGTTACTGCTCTTTCCCACCCTTGTGTGCATAATCAGCACAGACACTTAAAAGGAATGAACTGACATTTCAAGCAAGGACAACTTTTGCCAGCCCCATTCAGGATTTGTGCTGGTTTATGTGATATATTACACAAACACATGGCAAGAAAGGTAATGGAAAATAGGTACTTGGTGAGACATAACAGTCTCAAGGTCAATCCAGATTGGCTGATATACAAATTGAGCTCCAGTTCTATATTCTTTGTATGTGACTATTCTATATCCAGAAGTACTACAAATCATTCAGCTGTGTAGACGTCAGCACACCGAGATGCAA
Organism: Eopsaltria australis; assembly: GCA_034509425.1. Classification (NCBI taxonomy): domain Eukaryota; kingdom Metazoa; phylum Chordata; class Aves; order Passeriformes; family Petroicidae; genus Eopsaltria; species Eopsaltria australis. The sequence continues at coordinate 286,766 of JAVTVJ010000629.1, read as the reverse complement.
ATCACACTGTCCATAGGGGCAGAATTGTAATGAAAGGTCTCTGTTATGCTTTCTTGACCAAAATGGATTAATTGAACATCAGCAGTGAGTTCTGCCAATAGTTTTCTCTGTTCTGTAATCCAACCACATAGGCAGTGGCCTCAGTTTCCTTGGATTTTACCAAAGGGTAGCTCACCAAATGTTAGATAAGTTTCTGGGGAACTGAGAAGAGAGTATATTACTGTTGGGATATTCCAATAAATGTTTCTGGGAACCTCTGAATTCTGAGATAAGATGAAGCATCCAAACATATTTTCAAAACCTCTGAGAGAAATTGAGCACACAAAAGGGGAAAAAATAATGAAAAATCCTTCAATCCTTACCTTTACCCTCCTAGATTTAGTGCACAGGGCAGACTAATAAAATGTTTCTTTATGGGCAATGAACTTCTAGCATTTTTACAGTATATGGTGTGTACCCTTTTCTAAACTGCATTTAGGTTTTCAAGTATCCAAATTTGAGTCAGGCACTCTTCATTTTAGATACTTAATTTCCTACCTATATTTCTACCTAGATTATATAAGGCCCATGAACAGTTGGTTTTCAGCAGGTACTCAGCATGATCTTCCAGTAGCAAGGTCTGAATGCCTTGTTGGCTTTCTGGATACACCCAAAGCAGACCCCTGTGATGCTGAGAGGACAAATACAATAAAATTATTCATTTCCTGGTGCTATACAGTATTCCTGATACATAGTATAGACAGAAAGAGTGTAGGCAGATTTAGAAATCTAAGAAGATGTATTTTAAAATAAAAAATCACCAAAAGAGTATGAGAAAAAACTCTAAAAATTCAAACACAAAAACACGAAAATTAAAACAACCAACTACAAAAGCTTATAGAAGCATGTATAAGATGTATTCTACAACTTTCATATGGTCTGAAATTGGATTCATAAATCACTGTAATAGTGTTTGTCTTTATATGTTAATATGCTGGCTATTAATATGCTGGACATAGTTGCCTTACTGTGATTTGAAGTCTTTAATGGATGTACTACTATGACACCTGCATAACCCTGAAAATTAAGTATCTATTACAATATTCCAATATTGGGCAGAAAACTTTAACAGTTATTCCAAACATTTTCCATTTGCCTTTCACCTGGGAACTTCTCCCTATCTGTGACCCTTATAATTTATTCCCTGTTAGCTCCACAGGAGTCATGTTTGCAGTCACTCTCCTGCATAGTGACCATGGTGCAGTACCATGGGACAGGCACATAACATTCTTTTCATAAATTGTCTTAAACATGGCTGTCATATCTGAGCATTTCAATCAGCACATGGATTCTCGCAATGCAGTATGGAACAATAATCATGTGCCTTGCTAAGCTGTAAGCACAGAGCCTGCGCAGCTGCTAACCTGTGGAGAAAAATGTTCCCAAGAAAAAACGTTGTTTCAGTAAGAACTTACTTGCAAAAAGTGCAAACAACATTTGTAGGATATATTACACATAAATGTTAGCTATATGAACACCTCCTCTGCAGCAGACTTTGCTAGTGCAGATAGTTATATTTCAAATAATATGGAATTGAATGTTTTGGTTTGCACAACCTACCTCATCCATTACATCAGTGATATGAAAGGAACATTTAAGAAGCAATAGTCAGTTAGTTTTGCACATCACTTTTATTTGTGACAGATATGTGTGGATCTGAACCCTGAGGGCAAAAGGTACTGAAGGACAAATATCAGGGCACAGCCCGTTGTTCAGAGCAGAGCATTGGACTTTGAACAATTTTCATCATCCAGTTTTGGAGACTAACTGTGAAAACATTTGTATTCATTTCCTCAAAGAATGTTTAGCATATAGAAAATACAGTGTAGTGCTTCTATGTTGGCCTCATTCACCAGAAACAGATTGAATTTTCTTTATTGATTGTAATTGCACACAATACTGCTGTTACAAGAGACAGCTCAAATCAGTAGCATCTTAATAAGCAAAGTCCTAATGCAACAAATAGGAAGCTCAAAATGCACATTCTTCTCTCACTTCTCCAATTGTATAATTCTGATCCAAATCTGCAAAATCTTAATTGATTTGAGGCTCAGCTATTTAGGGACCATTTATCTTACTATAGTGTTTCAAAGCAGTTGCTTTCATTGAGAAATCAAAATCCCCTCTCTTTCTTCCACCTGGATCATATGATTCTCAGCTACTCATTTTAAACTAAACTCCAGAATAAATGTTAGTCTTCATCAAAATTTAAGACACGACTTCGCAGATTTTCTTCCAAATAAATTAAGCTACAGCAAGAAAACTTTTAATCACATACCAGAGAACAGAGAGAGTGAAGTTTTGATTTTATTTGGCTTTCTTCTCACTGGAGAAACCTAGGCAAGAAATATCAATGTTTAAGCATTCACAAGTCTCCCCTCAGCTTCAGGATAATCCCATAAGAAACTGAATCTCTTTGTGTCACCATTTCTACTCTAGGCATGCATTCAGCTGCCTGAGGCTGTGGTTACATGGGCAGCCAAGCTCTTCTAATGGCTTGTGGCTGCCAAGAAGGCAAGCTTTGCACTTCTCTTGCTTTCTCTCAATTGCTGTTACTGTCCCTCCTTCCTTTACTTGCTTATTTCTGAAATAGACAAACAAGGATTGTGAAACTGAATTTATCATTTCCCAATATATATCTGCTTGGAAGATAAGTGTCTATTCCTCCTTTCTCACATTTAAAGGAAAGTGTTAGTCTCACAGTAGCTGCAAGTCAGTTTCCACATACAAAGCACTAGTGGTGACACTGAGGAGCAAGCTCAGTGTAGTTGTTTTGTCTTGGACCTTAGTGGGAATAACTCTAAATTGTGTTTAGCAAAAACATTCAGAAATGTGTGGGCCACTTAGTGTATTTGCTGTTTCAAAATACCTGATGATGCTTTCAGACAAATATAAACCAGATTTTTTATTGGAGGTATTTGAATTCCAAATATCTTCATTAATCCAAAATTGAACCAATATTTTTACCTCCTCTACTATAAGGTGGATATAGTGGATCCATATCTAATATGATGCAGTCAATACTCTCCACCATTTAACTGTTTTATTACTTTGTTCTCACATTCTTATAATTAACATGGATCCCTATGTGTCGACAGGACTTGTAATTGTTTCGTTCTCTCTGGAAAAATTACATTCCTCTGCAGTTCTCACTATCACTTTTTACTTTCACTGTTAAATTAAAAAATAGACTGTTTCTTTTTCTTCTTGTTGTCTGGCTTGCTGATATCTCTCCTTATTGACCATATGTTCCTATCAGAGGAATGAGAAGAACCAATATGTAAATTTATGGATTCAATAAACATACACTATTTTCTCTCTGAGGTCACCCTACTATTTCTGTGAAACAGTTAGGGCTTGTAAAATGGTGAGTATGGACTTACTTAGTGATCATAACTGTCATTTCAAGCAAATTGAAAACTGTAGTTGTAACGATTTTCTTGTTCTTTCAGAGAAGGCAGAGATCTGCATTTACAGGTAAGTGATTTTGGGGTTTTGTATCATTTCTTTTAATTGAACAATTTTATTTTTGTTTGTACTCAAGCTATCTACAAGCTTAAAGTGGCCAAAAAGTTGTGGATAAAAAGAAGTGTTCAAGGTCAGGTTGGCTCAGGCTCTGAGCACCTCGGTGTACTGAATGGTGACCCTGTTCATGATGGGGGGTTGGAAGTAGTTGGTCTTTAAGGTCCCTTTCAAACCATGCCATTCAATGATTCTGTGACAAAGACAGATTGACAGAAACTGCAGCTTGGATTTAGTAGTTCAGAAAGCTCAGAATGTGGCAGAAATGGATCCTGTTACTTTTTACTTTCTGTGGGATTTTGATCTACCATCTGATGGCACAATACTTTAATACTGTGTTAAGCGAAATGGTAGGTATCATTTTTATTCCTCCTCTTTAATCTGGTCTGCTTTGAATAAAATACTTGCATAGCCATTGATTAGAGAATGAAATTTATCTGTTAGAAAAATTGTAAGACATTCATCTGCCCTGTACTTTTCACCCCTGCCATTGTTCCATCAGGTACTCAGACAAGAACAATGATCATTGTAAAATCAGCACCCAACCGCAGATGACAGCCCTTCTTCGCAATCTCAAAGTTTTACTCCATAAAAGTCACCAGCAGCTGGAGAATGAAGTCATGTGTCTTCCCAGGCACTGAAGTAGATAAAATCTCAACAATATCCCCATGACCATTTTGCTGTTCTAAATAACAGAATTACCTTTTAGCCTTTCTTGCAACAAAGAAAATGAAATATAGCAAAATACAAAGGATTGTACATATAGGAAAATACTACGTAATTCAGAATTACTTCATTCCTTCAAGCTGAAAACAAAACATAACAAAACAAAAAGTTCCACAAAAACCCCAAACAAGCAAACAAAAAACACCACAAAACAAGACCCCAACTCTCCCCCACATTTTAAATTAGGTTATTAATAGCCAGAATTCTTATTACAAGCCACAGACTTAACTGATGCAAGCTATATTCTGACTGACCTTATTTGCTACAAATAATTCAACTGTTCTAAAAGGTATTGGTTGAAAATAAAGGTAAATTAAATATTCTCTCCTTCCAGTTACCCCCAGTAGCTGTGCATAGGCATAGATAGTCACAAAAGGCTTACTCAATTTTTTAATTATTTGATTGATTGCATTCAGAAAGAAACATTGCAGGGAAAAAAAATCTGTGTGTTGTAAATATAGTTAAAATTGAAGCTTAGATTTATTAATAACATGTAACTAACGAGCAGTTATTGAACTATGTGTTCATGAAGGCAAAATGCAATATTCAATACTTAAAGCACCTAGAAATTTCTAAACTTCCTCCTATAAAAAACCCGTGATGTTCACACAGGCACACATGCACTCCCCTCAGAGTCCACCCCAACAATGCCCCCCTGCCCTCTTGGAGAATGAGGATTTCTCTGTTTCTGTACCTTTGTACTGGAGGTGTAGGTTCTAGGCTTACATGTGCTCATGACAACCTGTACAAAACAACAAAACATATTCTCATGAGAAAGCCTCTACCTCAACTTCAGACATGTACCTTGGAAGTGTGGATTCTTATTTCTTGCTCCCAAACTGTCATTCTTCAAGCTAGATGCATATCCCCATGGAATCTGATTGAAGGATTCTCGGGAGGGCCTAGGTACAGACTGCAATGTCAGTGGGGTGATTTCTGACAGTGTCAGAACAGGTTCTGATTGTTCTTCATTGTTTTTTTCTTCTCTCTCTTCCCAACACAAGTTTTCAAGCTTTTCCTGAAGTTCTTCTCAAGGTGATGTCTTAAGTCTTAAGCAGTTTATTGTGGACAATGGACATCTTCTTTAGCACTGTCAGTTTAGGGCATACTTTTAGACAGTTTTGGATATTCTGTTGACATTCACCTCTGTTTTATCACCTGTTGGTACCCTGGAAAGTTTGCCAGGGGGAGGCCGAGGAGGCACCCCCACAAACATTGTTAGGAGCACAAGATTCTCTTGTGTTACTGATTTTTCTCATTTTCCATCAGGTATAAATTTTGTCTTCCAGTGAAAATAGTCACTAGGGATTACAGTGTATAATTTGTGAATAATGTTAAGATTTTAGCAGTCTTCCAAATTCACTGGTTATAGATAGTCTCCAGAAAACTGTTTTTTGGAAGAAGATGGAGAATTCAAAGTAATTGGATTATTTGAAAGTCTCAGTTAATGAAGCTGAACTTTACTCTAGTGCTCCAATTAATGAATGCGAACATTTACATAGACATTAATAATGTTTTTCTCATTAATCTTATCACCATCTCATTTAAAAATAAGGGCATATACCATACTAGCACACAAGGATTAACTTTACTCACTAGAGATATCCTTATTGCCATCTTCTCTTTCTTTGATTCTATTTTCTTTCTTTTTATTAAATATATTTTACTATTCTTTCAGCTCACCAGCAGAAATTGCTTGTTTTCATCCTTTCTATTCTTTAGTAAAAGCAAGAAAGAACATTTCACTTCCACAATAAAGAAGGAACTTGGATAGTTCAACATCCAAGATAAAACAAAACCATAATAAGGTTCACAAGGACCATTGGTGTTAGAATTTTGATGAAAAATTTTCATGTCCTTTCTTATTAGAACACACTCTCTGCCTAGATAGGAAAGGCTACATTCTTAACTAGTTGCTGGATGTGATTAAACAGAAGTATTTTCCAGAAAAAAAAATCATAATATTTTCTGCATGACCATAGTTTTTTGATTCATTCAGATTTTAATTTGGACTCATTTTTATACAGACACTTTCCAGCTAGTGACTTACTTTAAACGCATTTCCTATGTCTCATGTTGGAATCCTATTCTGCTGCTTAAAGCTAGATGCAAATTTTCATATTGATTACCTTTGGAAATAATTTCCCTTTAATCTCTTGCAACTTTTATTAACCCAGGCAGTGGAGTAAGGAACTAGATTCATGTCACTAATGTTGAAGAAACTGATTCCAGGAATTTGCGAAAAACTCAAAAAATTTATTCTTAGTTTCTGCTGACACCATTTTGTAAACTACCCATTCTTTATTTCATTTTCTTTATTCTCAAGGTAATGAAATACATCAGATTATAAAAGATATTAATATTAATTTTTTCCTTGTATGACAAACTTAGACACCAAGTTGGGCCGGAGAGTTTATCTGTTGGAGGGTAGGAGGGCACTGTGAGTTCAGAGAAGAGCAAGTCCAGCAAAGATGGTGAAGGGACAAGAAAGGTAAATCACGTGAAGAGTGTCTGTGAGCTGGAGAAAGGGAGGCTCAAGGGAGAGCTTACCGTCCTCTGCCTCCTTTCTACCTAACAGGAGGTTATGGTAAGGTGGGGGTCAGCCTCTTCTCACAGGCAGATTGTGACAGGATGAGAAGACAGAGCTTCAAACTGTGTGAGAAGAGTTTCAGGTAGTACATCAGGAAGAATTGCTTCATGAGCAGGCTGCCCAGGAAAGTGGTGGGTTCATCATCCCTGGAGGGAAATGGCACTTAGTGCTCTGGTTTGGTTGACAGGGCATTGTTTGGTCAAAGGTTGGATCCCATGATCTTGGAGGTATTTTCCAGCCTTAATGTTTCTGAGATTCTGTGATATATTGTAAGGAAGCAACCTTCTTAAAATAATTCACAAAATACAGTTGTGAACAAGGTGAGATATTAACTGTAATATCATATGAACTATAACATTATTCATGACTCATGATGAGTGAACTCATCAGGAAGTGTTGGGAAGTGTCAAGTATTTCTTCTATAAAACTCAGTGAATTAATTATTTTCCAATATGATGATCATAGTTTAAGCAAACATTCCTCCACCCTCAAAAGCACTCTGACATGAAGATGTATCTTTTCTTATCTAATATTCCTGTGAGATCATTCTTGGATAATGCATGCAAGACTAGATACTCCTTTTACAGCGTTTAAACAACAGATTAAATTTCTTCAAACCAAAGAGCAGTAAAATGGAAACTTGAGAAAATTCAAGGTATTACTCTTACCACAGAGGAGCTTACAAGAGGAAATAACCTGAGGAAGAAAATGAAAAATGCCATAGACATCACTTTCTCCTTTTTTTACAGTTACAGTAGTAGTTCAGGGAGAATAATGATTCTATGAATTATGCATGTTTGATAATGCCTAGAAGGTGCAGTAAGTTAAAGCACAAGAAATTCACCTTATGTAGGTAATCTGTTACTGCATCTATATCAACTAGTTACAGTTGATATAGATGAAGACATCTGATAACCAGAAATATTAGGTTGGACAGGTGTTTGGTAGATCAAGAGCATAGACAGAGACTTGTGAGTCACAAAACGCTAGTAGGACAGCTACACAATAAGGTATACAATTTCATAAGACATTATTTCACAGGAGTACAGAGATAGAGGAAGATGAAGCATCTATTGACATCTCTCTTAAAAGGAAGAAAGAAAATAAATGACAGGAACAAAAAAAGGAAATGAAGAACATGGAAGTAATAGAGTGATAAGTGAGCCCCAAAATCAATAGCAACTGATATAGCAGTTGCTCTGAATTTGTTTACAGATTTTGATCAGAAGCGTTATTGTGGCTTTCATGATAGCTAGTTCTGTCTAAATGGCTGACTCCAAAACTGTGGAACCCTAACCCTAATCTACAGCTTTATGATATTCCCTCAGGTTCTGCCAGCTGGTCAGCAGAGAGAAGAGATCATTGCCTGCCCCTCTGCAAACATTCCAATCTTGAGCCAGTGTCTGGGTCCATGCCTTGTTCCTGTTTACTGGATGAGATACAGATTGTCTTACAGAATTCTTGGTACAGAAGACACTTAGAAAAGATCTTGTCTGCAACTGGAAGATAAAAATTCAGCATAATATGCATAACTGAAATTTCATTTCTGTGGAGACAAAAGGGTAAAGTGATAGCTGAAGGAAGATTAGCATCTGTAGAAACTGAATAAATGGAAAAACAGGCCTAAAGTAGATGAAAATTTGAACAAATTGTTCAGAAAAACAGAACAAGTATGATAAAATATTTTGTCTGCAGATAAACTGGTTTAATTTGATCATTCAAAGCAATAGAAATATATTTTGACAACTGGAACTGGTACTTTCTTTATAGCATAGCCTTGTATCTTTTTAAATTTTTCTTTGATAAGTCCTGATAGTGTTTAGAATTTGTCCTCCCTTCATTCTTCCAAATCCCATGCATGTTTGAAATCCTTACTCTTATCATCCACATACCATATTGAAATATGGTTAAATGCGATTTGATTTAAGCTTCAAACCTAACACTCAGCACTATGTTGCTCAGTAGTTACTGGCTCATTTGCTCTAAGATATATTTATTTGAAAATTCAAGTCTGTGGGGAAAGCAAACTTGAACTGCTTGACATTGGTCAATAGGCTACAATTGCCTGAGCATACTGGCAGTCATCCACAAAATTAGTCACGATATCCTGTTGACCCAGTTTGAATCCTGTGTTGAGATTATACATACTCTATTATTTGGTTTCAGCCTTGGTTTGGGGAATACCATTTCCAATTTATGCAAGTTTTAATTCTGTTTTCACAGCTGTTGACTAGCTGTCTTCTTACTGCTTTTATCTTGAGGATTTTATCATGTTCTATTCCCTTTTGATGCTTTTATTTGGCATTAGGAATAGGTTTACATTTCTTTGCCAATACTACGTTTTAAGCCTCCTACAAAATCCTCTCATAGGCCTTCTGAGAGCACAGCAGTGAGGCTATTGAGAAATTTTAGGACCATATCAATCCTCCTTCTAATACAATGGGGTTGAGGCTTTTTCCTATGTTCTTCAGCCTCCATTTTAGTCAGGGTTTTTTTTGTGGTGTTTATTTTTTCTTTACCAGAAGAACCTTCTCAGTTAGTCCTGGTGTAATTCATCTGCAATTTAAAACACCAACTAATATTCCATGAGACAGTATCTGAAGAAAGGGCATATTCTGTCCTTCAGCTTCCTCAGCATCTGTTTTAAGTCCACTCTCAATAAAGCCCTGGAAGGTATACAGGAGAATCTGATAATTCTTTTCATAGGCACAGCTTAATCATTCCATATGTCTACTCCTTTCTATAATCATGCAGGCAAGTGATTTCACAGAGGTCCAAGCAGACTGTTCAAGAACTCCAGCAGATTCGTAATTATTTTCTTCTCTTCTTCAGAGCTGGTATCTGTAAGCAATTTATACCATATAGTATATGTTTATAGGCTACATTGGCAAGAGTAAGATTAACTATTCCAAGCAGCTTAGTCTTAAAAAAAAAACCCCAAGGGTAGGACCAAACTCCATAATTCTTTCTATAAGCAATAAAACTGCTGCCTTTTTCCTATGGACTTCTGACATATTTCCCCCTAATATTCTGGGCTTGTTAATTAAAAAAAAATCCTTTCTATAAAATATTTATGTATAAATGCTCAGTATTGAAATAATATTCTTCTATTTGTTAGTCAAGAAATTCAAACAATTCCTGTGGTATAAAGATTTAATTTAATGCTACTCGGCATGCACATCATTAAATTCAATAAATCTTTTATAATATGAACTAAATTAAAATTTCTCTGGAAATTTTATATGCCTGCTTCCAAGCCAGTTAACTCACAGTGATACTGCAGTGCTAGACAACCAAAAAATAGCAGTAAGGGATTTTTGCTGCCTAAAACTACATTAATATCACTGAATAAAATATAATGAATTGATTCAATGAAGCAACTGTTCTACTATCACAGTCAATCTGCAGCTGACTCAACTCTCACTTTTTTTCTTGTAGCAACTATTTATATAAAATTCAGGAGAAAAAACTTCAATGGACTAAGCATGTGCTTATCTGCTTTTCTAAGTGTGGATTTAAAAACACATTTAGAAATAAGTTGGAGGCATCCTTGGCTGTTTCTGAATTGGGGCTTTGACTACAGGATTTGCTTACATGTAACTTGTACTACAATTTTGGTATTATGTAAGTAGAGCTTTCCAAGAAATTAAAGTTCAATGAGTTCTAAGAAGGCGAACCAGCTTCATTTCACAGAAAGAACCACTAGTTTACATAGAGTGAGGAGAAGGTGTTTTCCCTTCATAAGTCTGATCTATAAATCAAATGTGCCCCAAATTTTTTAACAGTTGAGAGTGAAGTATGTAAAATAAAAAGTTTTCTTAATTATTCTCGCAGTGTGTCATAAAAGAAACAGGTGGAAAACAAAATTTCTGCCCTCACTAGCGTATTTTACCTCAACATATCTCTGCTTTTCTGCATTTTCATGACTAAAGTCCCTGAGCTTTCTGTCTTGCTGATTAATTTCAGATATGTTAAAATCGTGTCTGGAATTTTCTGGTATTGAGAAAGTGCCTGGACCCATTGGGACAGAGAATTACATATATTTTTTGTTGGGATATCTGATGACCCATTTTTCTGTGCCAACAATAATGAAAAAAGCTGGAATATTTATCAGCAGAGAAGTAACTGAAACGATAAAAATCAGCAAAACATTACAGGCAGCAATCACTTACTAATACATAATTTTTTATTATAATTGATTATTTAAATGATGTGTGTCAGTGTATTAAGGGTGTTTATATCACCTTAATCTGTCTGACACAGAACAACATTCCTTTCTCTTCAATGGACAGCTTCTTTGTTAAAAAATCATACTTTATGGAGAGAAAAAAACATGTGTTAGATCACTGTAATGTGAGGACATCGTACCAGTCCATTAGTTATTTTCCTCAGGCTGTATGATGACAAATTTCAGTTACTAATATTTGGTAAATTTTTCTAATAGGGGAAAGTAAGACCAATGTTGGAAATAGAAAACTGCTGAAAGTATTGCTGTATCATGCAAATGATTTATTTGAGTACCTTAATGTATGAAATCGTAAAAGCTTACAAGAACATTTATTGTTTCTAATATCATCTCAATTCTTCGCAAAGCATTCTTATACAATTTTTAAAAATAATTTTAAAAAATATTTAAATGTTTCTTCTACCCCATTGCTCAGATGCAATGATTTAGATTCTATCAATCAGCCTTGCTTCTCCTGAAGGGAAGCTCCTCAGCAAGTGCAGGATAACCCAACTCACTGTCAGCCATGAACTTATTGTAAAAGAGGAAAGTTACTTTTCTGATATTTTTACACCTCTTTATTTTTCAAAACTGTCAGTCCCCTACTCCCTTGTTTCTCAAATCTAACGTCCATCTTACCAACATACAAAATCAATATCACCCTACTCACCAGCTCAGAATTCCTGTTTGTCACTTTTATACTATGGCAAGGTTATGGGATCCCTTTATTTCCTCTTGAAAATCTTTTTAAACCCTTGCTGTAAATGGTATATTGTGCTATGCAAAAGGCAGATCTCCAGAGGAAAGATAAAACTTCTCTATTTGGACTTCTAACAAAGAGCAGGAGGAAACATTCTCAAAAAAGAAATGTAATCATGAGACAAATCAGCAACAGATGTAATGAACACCTGAGACCCTTAAATCCTATAGGATGAAAATAGCTTTTTGGCTCCTTCTCTAACAATGTGAAAATAGGGCTTTTGAGGGGGGGTATTATCTACCCTTAATTTGATTACACCTGCAGCATACTAACTAACTGAACAGTAACTCAAAGCTACATCATGTTATCTTTCAGTTCCTTTCTAGATTTACTAACAGTGGGTTATTGAGGGATTATTTTAGTTCTTTTTGGTGTGTGAACATTACTGTTCATTATAAAGCAAGTGCATTTGTCTACTATTTGGGGTTTAGATACTTATTTTTATTGTAAGAAAAAGTGTAATCCTTGTCAGTGTAGCACTGTTGTCTCCACTGTCATGGTTGTTGACTAATGATCCTGGATTTTTTTACTTCTTTTTGTCTATTATCCCTCGTTCTGTCACTGACCCTAAAAGACAATACCAGAAAAATTAGGACTTGCTACCAGTAAATATACAGTTAAAAACTGTTTCCTTTTTGTTCCCTCTCACTCATTCAACTTGGAGTTACTTTAAATCTATGAAGTAGTGTGAGAAAGAGAATTAAGGCTTAACCTTTTATTTTTCTTAAGCTTTGTGGTTAGCCTCTGTACCTTTTCCAGCAGGAGATTAGAGAAAGAGAAATAAGCAAACTGAATAGCTAAAGAAAAACTCCTACACTTCTTAACCATTCTGTAACTAATGACAGCGGGCAAAACATGAAAATTGCCATAATTTCTTCTTCCATGTGTAGTAGTTTAACAGGCTTTCATTTGACTCTCTAGAGTAAAAAAGAAGCATAATAGAAATTGTGCATAACCTGAGGACACGACCTGGAGCTAAGAATTTATGGAAATAATCACAGATCAGATGCCCTCTAGGGCTTGCCCTCTTTGCTAAATAGAAGAAGACACTAAATTAAGTTACTTATCACTTACTCATCATATGCAGTTGCTAGAGAATTTGTGAGGCAGCTTAAAAGCTTTGCAGTCTATTCTAGTCCAAGGAATGGAGCTTGACAAGAGAAGAGCAAATAATGTCTAGGTTTGCAGTCTTCCTGCTGGTTCTCCATTTTTCTGTTTGAATTGTGTCCAGCCTTTAACTTTTTCAAGTGGATTTTTGTTAAAGGAAGATCAATGAGGGAAGGGAGGTCAGTCAGATAGGAGAGAAGAGAAAATGAAAGGAAGAAAAGAGTGGAGAATGGCATCAGTGGGAGAGAGACTGAAGCAATGACTCCAGACAGAGTGGTGTGAACTGGAACAAATAGCTAAGCGATACCAAGAGTGTTCAGTCTGAAAATTATACATAACTTGGATAGAGTCAATGCACAAAGGTTCCTAGGTCAGCAGTAAGCACCAGGAAGCTGAATTGCATTTCAAATATTAAGTTTTTTCTGTCTGAGACTCTCTGATCAGCATGGAATGTTAGCAGAAAGGGAAAGCAAGATGTGGCCACATAGAAACTGCCTTTAAGAATTGTTCCACTGAGAGTACCCTGTTCAAATAGGCATTTACTTTAAACTTACATAAAGTTTAAAACCAGCTATACCTTAGGTTTCCCTTCCTTTATTTTTTAAATTACGTATCCATTTTAGCAGGTATAGAGAGAAGATAAAGCAAGGCAGAAGAATATCTAATACCTGAATCTAGGGTTAGGACCTAAGGGTTTATGACCAAAATTTCAGTTCTCTTGCACTGTGTGACCATTCTTAGAGGTGAATCCTTTGCTAAAAAGAAAATAGAAGTAACAGACTTTCAGAGCAGGTCTGAAAAGGTAGCCTGGATTCTAACATCTTTAGCTTAATTAAGGCAGATCCTGCTGAATGTGTTAATCTTTGTCTGGCTTTATTAATCTTATTTTGAAATTCCTTGGGTCTAGCAATGACTGTGTTCTAGAAATTTTATGGAATTCTTTTTCACTCTTTCTCTAGATGCTTTTGAGAAGAAACCTTCCATTTCTTCTATTGACATATATCCCTCAAAGGCCTAGCTCAGATCTACATGCCCACACTCAAATGCAAACACTGTCCTTGAACTTTTATAAATTCTTATAAATTATTATGTATTACAAATGCAGAGACAGTTTATGAAAAATGTGTTTGACAAGAGAATAGTATTTATGTTCTAAGCCATACTAGAAGAAATACTTTCAATGTGTTAGTAGTTTTGTTATCCCTATAAGAAAATGAAACCTGAAAATTAAAAAGAATTTTTTTTTATTTAAAACAAATATCTTCACTCAAATAATGACTTTTATCTTAAGGTTGTGATAACTATCTTGCTGCTGTGTCATATTTCTCACCTTATTTTCACATAACACCTTGAATAACCTCACTTTCAAACCATTCCTGATTTATGGTTCCTTGAGCACTTCAGGCAAACTTGATTGTTCACTTACACTTGGCCTTTAATAAGAGACAGCATTACTTTGAAGACTGTAAACATTCTTTGCTGAAGAATCAAATTCTTCAGATGTATAAGACCTATTAGTTTTTTCTGTTTAACTGATAGTAGACGTTTTTCTGTTACTTCTATGTATCTTATTTAGTGATCCTAAGTAGCACAAAACTCAGTGCAAAGAAGAAAATATATAGTTCAGGCTAGTTTTATTTAAAAATTAATCAGTACAATTTGTAACTTTATATTTTTAAATATTTAATTTTTGACAGATCAAATAAATTTCCTTAGTAAAGGATTTAGTTCAATTTTTGATTTTGTTACAGTTCACCTGCCTTCTAACTTTTTTCAGTCTTCAATCTCATTAAGACATGAAGCAGATTTATGTTTAAATATTGCAAAAAATATTTACCAATTTAAAATTCTATTCTAGAAACAATTTTAAAACCATGGTTCATTTGAACTTATTGGTAAAAGAACTATTGAGAAAACAATGGGTGAAAAGTAGGAAATATGTTTAAAAATCAATGTCCAAAGAGGGTGTAATAAACAAACAATGAACATATGTTTCACAAGTCAGCAATGTAGCTAAGCTGCTTCTAAACGAGCTCTAAATGACATAGCAGGAGCAGTTTCAGACCCGGATAAACTTATTCTTCTGAGACTGCACTGAGCACTGCAGGTACACCAAAAAAAGTGAAAGAAAAGATCTCTGCAAAATATCAGTGATATTGACATTGTCAGTGCTGAGAAGTCTGTAACTGTTAATTTTATTTTTGCATATTTTCTTTTCTTTAAAATGTGAATTACTTAGAGGATTTCAGCAAATTCTTTTAGTGCAGTGCAAGTAGTCTTTTTGCTTCTTAGTTTCACTGAGAAACTGAAAATAATCTGACAGTGAAAAATATGACATATGCAAGCATTTTTCATGACCATATTTGCTTATATTTCTATTTATTCAGTACATTCAAAATTTCTCCCAAATGATAATGTTTAATCCAATAGGCATTTTAAAACGCAATGAAAAAGCAAGTTAGAAATGAAGTTGAGCATTCAATTTATAATGCATTCTTCTCTTAAGACTAGACACATATAACATTTCACCTAAGTAATGTATTTTTAAAAAAGAACCTGCAATTATATGTAAAATAGTTCTAAATTAGAACAATAAAAAGCTTAATCCTATTGTATATCCATATCTAACTCATCACAGAATTAGGACCAATTGTATATCTTCTCTCAAATTTCATTTGATATATTTATGTTTTATAGATATCTCTATATATATCTATATTTATATCTATCATTTATAATAAATTCCTTAACATGTATCTTTTATGTATCTTTTAATCTTTGGTCTGCTAAGAATTGGTTTTGTGTCATGGATCCTGCTTTAGAACTACTCCCTAAGGGCTGTAAACCCTAAATGTCTTGAAAGAACACTGGAGAGATCAACCTCCATTGGCTAAACATTAGGCTGGCTGATTCCTTCCACAGCTTGTTTAGTGAATACCCTATCAGGATTACTTCATAATTCTGTTTAGATTCCTCAGATCATTACAAGAGGTAAAATTAATATCACACTGCTTTTACAAACAGCATTTGACTCGTTTACACACTATCATAATCATGTAGATAGAGCAGTGACATCACTAAGCAGGCAGATGGTTTTAGGAAAAAAAAAGAAAAATTTGATTTTAAATGGCATTCTCTTGGGAAAACACAAAAATATACAAGTAAAAATATATTTTGAGGCTATATATTGATTTGAGGGCATCTGTTACATCCCAGGGAGATGCTTAAATCCCAGATTGCAAACCAGAATAGCCTGTGCGCTGGGAAACAAATATAAAATCAATAGGAAACCCTAAGCTTTCCTGGGGAGATGGTCCCATAAGGAGACACATCTGTTCATTTCATATCCAGAGACTGGAAACCTCTCCTGATATACATCCTTTTAAAAGTCTAAGTCTTTTCTTTTAAAATAAAGCTGTGATATGATGTCATCTACTAGCAAATTCATGTCACTTTTCCCCTGAAGAATGCTACAATGAATGATAGGCCATTTTTCTTTAGAAACCCTCTTTATCTGGCAGTCTGAGATTTTCAACGATACAAAGGAGAATTCAAGATCCATTAGAAACACCCCCCATATGACTCCGTAACCTTGTGGGGTGGGGACTCATCAGGGAAATAGTCAATTATGGGTTTCTTGTCAAGTCTGCTCATCTTTATACCCCAGAATACTGATTACTAAAAGGCATAAAAGAGCCTCTTGAAGCAAAGGCAGAATTTATGAACACTAAAAGCTGAATTATAGAATGATGTATATTCTAGGGCTTCTGACTCCCCATCTATTTCTTCTTTTACCTCTGTCTGTATATTCCTATGAATCACATAATATTCCCTGTAGAGTAACAGAGGAAGAAGAAGGGAGTGCTTCTCCTGCTAACCTTAGACCACAGTACTCACTAAAAGTAAAACAAAAACACCTTCAGGAATGTGTGAATTTTAACCCCCTAACCTGAGATCACTGAACCTGAGTGTACAAATCCTATCAATCTTAGATATGTTTTTACTTCATTGTGAGCTCTATAGTCAATGTCAGTCAGTTGTTCTTAGGAAATGCATATTAAACGTCCTTTGGAGACTTTGGTATTTGGCTTTTAGGGGTGTTACAGTTCCTGTGCTCTGTAGACTGCAGCAGTTTTGGTGCATTTGGGTGAGAAAGTCACACTAGGCA
This sequence comes from Eopsaltria australis, assembly GCA_034509425.1. Taxonomy (NCBI): domain Eukaryota; kingdom Metazoa; phylum Chordata; class Aves; order Passeriformes; family Petroicidae; genus Eopsaltria; species Eopsaltria australis. The sequence continues at coordinate 269,629 of JAVTVJ010000629.1, read as the reverse complement.
CTGGGGAAGTTTTAGTGAAAAGGGGAGACACCTGTGAGGTTTAAACATCTGCAAGATCAGACCTTTTATTGTCATTTATGGCTTCAGTCTGTAAAATCTGTCTATACCCTTCATTTGATAGATGTCTTCATGTCCTTGGGATACAGAGATCTCACAATTTACAATTCACTGCAGCAGGGTAAAGAAGAAAACCAACAAAACACAGCAGAAAAAAGCCTTTGAGGTAGAAATGAAAACAAAATAAAAATATGATCTGTTTTTCTCAAAGCAAAGCAATATGTTATTTTTATTCCCTAGCTTACTAGAAAGTTATTTTGTTTGCCTAAATTGTTCAATCATTTTTTTTTTTTTAGAACAAGCCAGAATTTAGCCTGTTTCTTCTGCCTAAGACAAGCAGTCAATTTTAATTAACTCAGTTTGCAGGAGTCTTTGGCATTTGTGGAAACTGGGCACACAGCCAATCCCCAAAGCACCTCTGATCAGTTTGCCTGGAAAGAAGTAAAGAAAAAGAAGGTGTTTGCTTAGAGAGCTTGAAATTGTAGTCTGAAATCTCAACAGCTGGAAATAAAATTAATTACACAGTCCTGCCTTCTTTACCTATCAGTGTGACACCCTTAACTTCCCTGAAACTACTCGCCATAGTCCAAGGAAGTCTGTTCTAGGTATGTTGTTTACTATATGGAAATATATAGACCAGTTGAGTTTCTGTAGAGTTCAGTATAACTGGAGTACTTATTGCAATAACAATAATACTATTAACAACACTCTCTTATTTGAATTAACACACATCTTTTTGTGTGCTCAGGCATTTTAAAAGATTGAATAGAATCAGTTTTGAGGGGAAAGCTAAAAAGCCATCAAAGACTTTCTTTAATACATTTTGGAATAACTCCATAAGACATCATTTTTTTGGTAGGAGATGCACATCAAATTTTTAAAAAGCCAGGTTTTTTTGTTCTATTTTTTAATCTGAAATACAGAATTTTCTGTATGCGCAACCTTTCCTCTGCTCCTCCTATAAAGCATCATGTGTATGAATGAAAAAGCAGCAGATGTGAGAATATAGGTAATTTATTTTACAATTGACTAAACCTAGAAATAACAAGGTAACCTTTTAAGATTTGCAGTGAGAGTTTCTCAAGAAAAAAGTATACTTTATCTAACTAATCAAATAGTCACACTTAGCTTGATGCAGCGAATTCTAATCTAAGAAAGTGGAAGTTTGTTTTTTCTCCTCCAAAAACAGAAATCAAATGAAAATGTGCTCTGTAGATAATGTTCCTTGCATTAGTCAAATTCTTCTTAGACAACTAAATGTTTGCAGTGTTGAAATTTAAAGCAAAGATTAAAATTGTCCCTTGACACTATCAAATGTTACTGGATTTTTCACAGCATTAAAGGACATTTTACAAAGAAAAAAACCCCACCACTATTAAAGAAGATTTAAACAAACCAAGTAAAACCATTATTTTTGATACTCAGTGCCAAACCTAGTTCCTTAGATCTTTAAACCTTTATCTTGTTTTCACAGCATTGTTTTTGATAAAGACAATTTTCATCAAGATACAAATGGAAAGAAAGTGAAATGGAAAATTATTAATATTGTATGTGTATACAGCGAATTAAGACCCTCAAAGTCTGTAACAGTACTAGTCTTCTTCTGGGTAAAGGGTTGACAGTGAAAGTCCATTGCAAAGTAGGACCCCCAGTTTTTGGCAGTAAATTTGCACAGAAGATTCAAGATCAAATGTTTAGCACTTCTGTCTATGTACATAAGAAATGAGAAAATTTTCCACAGACTGCTTTAACATCTTTACTTTAAAATGAAGTTGCACTGAGATTTGGGAAATGATATGTATAAACCTCCTTGATCTGAGCCCAGATGGGTAAAAAAACCCAAAATGGAAGCCTAGCTTTTTTTCTAGCTTTTCTCCCTGACAGAGGCCTTGTGTTCCAAAAGAACCAGGCTCTTGTGACCTTTTTAATCCACCTATGCTGTGGGCTTACCTGAGATTCACACTCAAGGTAGTGGTATAAGCTTTATTACTGAAAGCTACTTAGTGAGACTACTATTCAGTCAACATTCTTCTGACACCATAATGCCACCAAAAAACTATCTTTTTCCATAAATTCAAGATGCCAAATGCTTTTAGACTGTGTCTAATGAGTGAAGTCAAATATAGTCTGTTTCAAAATCACTATTTAATAAACTTCATTAAAAAACTATACATCTGTATCAATTGCTGTTTTCTCCTGGCTGACAAAACTTGAAGGAAACATTCAGTTTTGAAATATAAAAGAGTCCTGGTGGTAATCTTTTGAGAGGTGGAATAGGTCAGTAAGGTCACAGAGCATTACTGACATTGCCAACAGAGTAATTCTGGTGCTGTCTGGCACTTACCTCACACACGTCTTACCCAGAGCTTTGTCAGCATGAACACAGATATTTCTGTACATTCATGTAGATTTTTTTCTCCAGCTTCCAGGATATCTTTTTCTATTTCAGCAACATGAGACACTACAAGTTCTTCAGAGAAGAGTGTCTTGCATCGTTTATATTTTTATCATTCACCTCCAGATGACGAATTAGACATAAAGTAGGCTCATAGATCCATACAGAGATTTATATCAGGAGATCCCATATAATTCACAAATACAGCACCAGAGACTAAAAGAGCTCCAAAATCAATTAAGGTTCTCAAACCACCTGACAGAATCTACACAATATAATTTAAGTTACACTGTTTATTTGTTATTTCCAATTGCTTCTCATATGTTCTTAAGCTGTATTTCCCGCATTACAGAAAAACATGCTCGATATTAGGCACAGGTTGCAATAGATCTGTATCAGGTATTTCTTCACATTCAAAAATCAAAATGTTTTTTACGAGATGGAGTAGAAGATAAAGCAAGGGAAATGTACCAGCAGTAGCATTCTACATCATGCTGACTAGTCTTTAAGGTGCCTGTCTGCATAAAAAACCTGTAGAATACCATCAACTGCATCTTCAGTAGACTGTTGCCCTTTCCATGTCTGTGTCACAATTATTTACATCATCTGCTATTGCTAAATATTTTGTTACCTCAACTGTTTGCTGCTAGAGACAACCTTCACTTTAAAATGCAAAGTACAGCCACTTTTGACTGATGCTTTTCAAGTAACTTCTGTAAGTCACCAAAGGACAACAGTGTGATAGGAAAAATAAGTAAATTTCCCAAACTCAAATGGTGAGTTACTCTGCACAGCCTGGGACATGATTGTCTGCATCCATTTTTCTTGAGTTTTTAAATCAGTTTTATAACATTTAGTAGCTCAGAGTAACATCAGAATGTAATCTATGATATTGTTAAAAGTGAGGTGGTGTAGAACACAACACTCTCTATTAATCTCTGCAAGGCTTTAGAGTGGTTTCCACAGAATCTGTATTAAATTTTTATGGATCTCTTTTTGCTATTTTTAACTCCATTAAATTCTGTGCAGCTGTTCAAAAACATTCTTCTTTTTCTTCTTATCCTCAGCCCTTTCCTCTGACAGCTTTGTTGAATTTAAACTTCACAAAACTCTCTTCTGATAGGAGACTCCTTGAAAGAGAAAAACAAAATATCCAGGGGCATATTTTCCATGAAATGCGACAATCCAGCCACAGAAGAAACATGTCTAGGAAGGAGGAGAATGCAGTGATAAAGATGGGGATTAACTTTAATAATTCGTTTGAGCAATGTTGTACTTTATAGAGTACATAAAGACCACCTTCAAGAGCTGCTAAGCAAAATAGACATCCATAACTGGTAAGTTATTGAATTTCATGCTTCTATGGCTCAGTGAGCAATCATCCAAATGTTCTTGTACTACTCCTAAAGGTGACCATGGAGAGTGACTCTTTATATGTGCTATAGCTGATAAACAAAGTTCTTAGTGAGACAAAAGCAGGACATTAAGCTCTGCATTTTTCACCTGAAGTTTCAGAGATAAATGAATTCTGAACTGTACTTCTGAGTAGCCACAGAAACAGGACTCTTTATTCAATTGTCTGATTTAAACCCAGCCATCTGATGCAGATTGGAATAAGTTACTGAAACTTGAAATTCTTTTCACAAGCTGAGCTGATGAAACCACTGTTTTATTTCTTTGTGGCAATGAAGATTTAGATTCATTATAAAACAAAGACATGGAGAAAAAAAAAGGCTTTCACCATTTATTTCTTATGACAAGTAAAAATTCCATTTCAGTATGTGGAAAAGAGATGAAAAGAGAAGGGGGAAAAGGTATTTTTGTCAAAACAGTGTACCATATTTTCTTTTATTAATTAAAATACTCTTTGATTTCAAGAGCAAGTTTGAGGGAACTGATGTTTTAGAGCAGATTTTTTTCATGTATTCCAAATTACCTTGAGGTGTAACTTACTCTCCCACGTACACAGATCCTCAGGAGACCACCAACCAGCCCAAAGTAATTGAAGTGCATGATCTGCCACCTGCACACTAACCATCTGCAAAGACCAAACATAAAAGTCTATTTGTTTCTAACAGATTAAATATCTATCTATCTTTGCTTTTGGACAACAAAAATGCCATTTTAATGCAAAAGGAAGCAGGCCATTATAGTATCCCATAGGACGACATTAATTATCAAGCCTACATCTGATGATGATACAGATGATAAGGATCATTGGTCTGCAGTAGACAACGATCAATCAGGAGCAATTATCCTGAAGTACCTGAGCTTTCCTTCTACTGTGTTTTATAGCCAGTGTGGAAAACTTCAACGCAGATGAATCTGTCTCATACTATGATGTTGACTCCACACCCTTTAAATATTTGTGATACTATTAAAACTAGCATTTTTATGCCCTCTCTCAGTGCTAAAATTGAGGACTCTAATAATTTAAATTAAATTTGTTCATGAATCTAGAGGTTTCACTGAATCCTTTTACTACTATATTTATTAGGGAAAAACCCAGAATTTATACTCTTATTATAATTTAGGGTATTTTTTCCTCCCAATTGCTCTCATCTCCTAACCCCTGGGTTTCAAAGACATAAAAACACAAGTAAGCTCCTTTGCTTCCCATCCTGCTTTAAGCCTTCATATGTTGCATGCAGGTTTCCATTTGCCTGTCAAAAATCAAGCAAGCAAGCTTCTAGATACATAATTGCTTTTCCAGAAAGTTTAAAAAATTTTCAATTTTTTTTAACTGCTCTATAAGAAACTATCAATATTCCACCAGTTAGATGTGCATGTTCAACAGGAAGTACTATTAAAATATATTAGAAATATAAAACTGAAAGTAATTTCTTAAGCACTAGTATCAGCATCTAAATTTCCTGTAATGTGACTTGAAGTGGGTTTTCTTGGCTTACTTATATAGGAAAATTAGCAAAAAGGAGTAACATCATTCTGGAACAGTTCCTCCTGCTAGCCATCCTCTGCCCAAGAGTGTACTCACTTGATAGGTTCGTGCTCTTGTGTCCTGAAAAACATTTCCAAACACAAAGCTGAGTTATTTCATTTCTTGTGTATAAAGAGTTCACTAAATTTTGAATGTGCCCATCCCTTCAGCACTAAAGGAATCTGATGTCCCTTCCCACAGTTCTTTCACTCAACCCACCCCCTCTCTGGCCCCAGATTAGTTTGTTTTACTAGCAGCTGAGCAGATGAGTCTCAAAGAAGACCCCAAAGAAACTGACCTGGGTAGCAATCCTTGTTGATGTTCATATCAGACGCTACCATGCAAGTGACGTATTTTCTCCATATAATGTTTGAAGATAACACAGTGTTTGTAAAGTTAATACTACATCTTCTCATCTCAGTTAAGTCTTCAGACACACAAATCCAGTCTGTTCAAACATTTAAAGTCATGTAGACAAAGGTAATGGCAGCTCAGTAATTTCTATTTATTTGTATTTTTAAGTAAAATTTCATGCAGACATCATAACTCAGTTTACCACTCCATAAAACTCTTTTTTCATAAGAGAATTTTCTGAATTCCTACAGAAAATTTCCTGTTCAATGCAAAAGTGAGATGAGAAGATGATAGAGTGCTTAGTCTCAAAAACTGGAAATTTATAAACTACACAACATGAAATTACTGGGGCAGCTAACAGGGAAATAACCTGCTTCTATCTCGGGCTGTATATTCTTCTTTATCACTGTCTACATATTCTGCTTACTAAACCTTCTCCATTCTTCTTGCTTCTCATTTTTACATATCAATACAGATCCTAGATGACCCTGGCTGACAGACAGCCCCCAAGGCCTCTCTATCACTCTCCTCCACAGCTGGACAGGGAAGACAAAACTTATAGCAAAGTGTTCATGAATTTTAAATTAATAGCTTTAGGAGCCAACATTTGGTCATTTTAGTCAATGTTATATTTTCACCTCCCAGTCTCTTTATGTCTGCATGATTTGGTATTCTCATAATTCCTTTGCATTCAAGAGTGCAGTGTTCAGTCTTCTTTCTTTTAGCTGATATGTACTGTATATTGCTGGATATCTTGGAAAATCAGCTGTGTGTGTGTTTGGATGCTCAAGAGCAGCTTTCAAATCAAATATAAGCTGATAACACAGCTCAAAGAGAAGAGCTAAATCCATTAGCATAGAGAAATTCTTATCAGATAAACACGTTGCACTTATGTTTCTGATATTCAGAGATACATTGGTGGCCTTATTTTTGCGTTAATTTACCAACTTATCTGTAATCACCGAAGTGTCTCTTTCAATTTAATAGTAAACAGACATTTAGGACAGTTTAATAATGAAAAATACTAGCAGTTTATGTGTTCCCATTGAGCTACAAATTTTGCTTTACTCACTCTTTATGGACAAGTAAGCATGGAAAAAATGCTCTGCTTGACCTTTTCACTAACTCATCGTGATGCCAACTGCATCAATTCAATAGTCTTCCTTCTGGTTTTCAACTTGAACAAATAAAGGTAATATGAATTTCAATTGAATGTCTTCATTAAATTTTATACTTCAGATAAGAAAAAAAATGGTTGAAATTTGTAATAGAAGGAATGATGGAAAAATAAATGGTATGACCAAACTGAGAAAAGTGAAATGCAACATCACACTGGAGGTGGAACTAGAGGAAATAGCTAAGTTTAACAATGATAGGAACAGTGAACTGAATAGAACCTTGTGATACAACAACTGTGTTTACTCATAGAGGAAAAACAGGGTGGACAGAGAGGAAAAAAAAAATAAAGTAAAATCAAATAAGAAAAGAAATGTCAAGGAAAAAAGTTGAGATCAAAACAAGCAAAACAAGAACACAGAATTCAAGATACATAGACAAAAAATGGTTTGTGCTTTTCATTTTTATACTGTACTATAAACACTTTACTTCTATTTTAATTTAATTTATGAGACCTACATTTAAATGTATGAATTTTCCACTTTCCTTTCCTTTTTTGATACGCAGCTAATATCTGACTAGTGGTTAAATCTTGACAAAAGCTCCCAATTTTCCATGTATAGAGCAAAGATGATTCAAAGTGATAAGAAAGCAATATATCCTATTGACAGACTATCAAAACTGTGGAAATTTGAGAACTGCATATTTTCTACAACTTTTTAATGTTCTGCTAAACCTCAGGTAAGCTCAGCAGCATGAAATTTTTTAATAAGACCATAGTGACACTATAAAGAAGTTGACTACATTAGATCAGAGTTTACTTACAAAAGTTACTTTTCCCTGGTGTTACATCAATTAAAACCCACTCAACTTCCATTTCATTGCAATGTGTTGTAATCTGTTATCTACTGCCCCTGCCATGTGCAGGGACTTTCTACAGTGATTAGTTTCAAAAATTTAATTAAAATGTAATTATTTTTATGCTTTGCTTTTTTAGCAGATTTTTTAGTGAAAATAATCTATTAGATGAAGCACAGACTTAGCCATTTTTTTCGTATCAACAGCTACTGTGATATTAAACTGTGAACTATGGTCTGGCAGTAACAAGCAGGACCCCCATGAATAAACACCATGTCTATGGGATAGAAGAGATAAAAGAAGCTGATTGAGTCTGTCATGAAGTTTCCATAAATGATTGAAATTCACACATTAGAAAATTGTTTTTTTTATTACTTGTATATACCCTGATCTGCAGTTCCTTGTGATTATCATTGTTACTGCATTGATTTATGTGTTTATTTTTATGCATAACAGTACCAGCATCACAGGAAGGCCTGGCTGCTAGCTGTCTTTTTCCACTTGAAGGGAAGCTAGCCTCCATGTTCTCTCAAGACACCTTCTGCTGACTTTGATATGGCAAGTATGGAAGTGGCACAGCTAATGTTGAGGACTTTGTGACATTCCTAAAAACTATGTGGATGGAGGCTAAACACTTTTAAAAAGACAGCTGTAAACAAGGCACCAGGTTTTTTTCATTCACATTTGTCCCATGTACCCTGAAGCACCTGGGAGTCCTGTTACTGCATCTCCTTTGTAGTTAGGGGGTGAAATGGGTCAGTTCAGACTACGTAAGATCTAAGTCACTTTCATCACCTTGGATGTCTTCCTTGCCAAAGATTAGGCAAGATGAGACCAGGCTAATGACTTCAAGGCACTTGGGCAAGCCAAAATATCACTTCTGCTAAAGATGTACTCAAGGTATTCCCAGACTGTAGCATTTAGACATTTTAGCGTTTTAGATGTTTAAACAAGCTAACAAATTTACTGAGCTCTGAGCTTCATGTTCCTGAGAACCTCTTGTGGATCATCAAATAAATGACATTATACATTTTTTATTAATTTCCTTCTATCATCTGGATGCACTTTGCAATTCCACTGCAGAAAGACACTCTCTCTGGAGACATGCTACACTGTTCCATACCATCTATAAGCTTACACCTGGTTTCTTTTTTCCATGGCAATGCATTTGAGTCTCCTTGAAGGAAGACTAGCAAAGTATACTGACTATGGGGAAAGTGAAGCTCTCAAATAGCTAAATATTCTGTGCCAGATTTTCTGGGATATTCTCAGAGATTATTTTTCTGAGGTGGCTGTAACAACTCCAGGATTTATGGACAAAAGAACTGGACAAAAACACTTCCCAGTGTTGTGACTGTCGCAGCAGTTTTGGTAGAACTGAAAGTAGGTATAAAATGTGCACAGTTCCTTCGAGTACAGTTTAGAAGGCAACGTCTGTCAAGAAGCTGCCAATATTTTTAATAAATAGATTTTACTTCACTCAAAGCAGTTCTAAATGGCATCCAGTTAAAAAGGGACCTCAGGAGCAAGACTCTGGAAATCCAAAAACAATGAAAAACACTTCACCCAGAGTGGGTTACCACTGCTGAACAAGGGCAAACAGACCTGCCAGGATCTTCCTGCACTTAATCTCTCTGCCACCCCATCATCTATTACCTGTCACATGTCCCAAAATGTCGCTCACTTAACCAGTATATTTATCCTTCTCAATCATATTTCCCATCTGTTACCAGTTATAAGACCACACTTCAATTACTATATGCTTGCTCAACAAACAGTATTTTAGAAAATAATCAGAATATTGTATGAATTTTCTGCCTCATTCAGTTGTATTCCTTCTAGCTAAAGCCTCTTAAGAAAATTAGATTGCACCAACCCTCTTTTTCCCCTGTTTTCTACCAAGCTCTGGATTCAAGTTGTCAGTGCATTAATGCAAGCTGAGTGAATTATTATTGTACGGCAAATTGAGACCCTTTGTATCTTCATCAGTAGCACTGGTTAATTCCAAAAATGCATAATTTATTAGAAAAACAACAAACAAACAAACAAATAAAAACAAACAAAACAAAAACAAAAAAACAACAACAACAACAAAACCACCACCAAAACTGTTCTTTTCTTTTCTGAGAAAACTGCACTGTAAAAACCTTTGACTGTAAAATGCACATTTCAGTCATCAGAATCAGATCAAATCAGATCTCCAAATTTTAAAGGAATTATTACTTTGATTGGTTAACATTCTAACAGCTTACCTTTTCCAGAACAAGACCCCTTATAAAGTTTGGGATTTTGAGAAGACACGAAAATCATAGACATCTTCAAGAAATATACAGAAATGTGGCATTCAAGATAGTAAAAACAGAATGTGAAAACCTTTTCCTTGTGAATCTACAATATGTCATAAACCCTTTTCACTAATTTGGAGTATTAAAAATGTAGTATAATATTCCTTTAATCCTTGACCTGCTTTCATTATGCACCCTCAATATTCCTTTTTATCATTTCAATCAGCTGGCAAGGTTTTTTTCTAGACTGATATAGATGCCAAAGTATACTAATACATACTTAAAATTTGATTAAAAATTTCAGATTTAGTAGATGACTGAATTTTTCTACTATATTCTGCCTCTGTTTAAAAATCAAGCTAGTTATGCAGTGAACTCCTTTGAAATGCCTAGCTTGAACTTTAGCCTTTGTTTAACTACAATAATCAGCAAGTTTACTATAATAATCAGCAAGTTTAACTACAATGATCAGAGATGATTTTAATTTAAGGTTGACACTGATATTTTTACTGCCTCTGCACATGAAAAAGTATTTAGAATCTATTAACCATGATGTATAATACTCTCAGGAAAAATCATTGTAAATTTTAGTACATATTTAAATTATGTTGGTCAGGATCTACTTTTCCTTAGACTGACAAGGTTTCTCATCCTGGTAGTTGTCTGAGTTGATGAGGCATTTAAAAACAGGCATAATGGTAAGTCTAGCAGTCTGACTGAAGTCAATGATGCTTTTTGCATGCTTAAAATTATCCACATGGCAAACTGTCTTAAACAGGATAATAGTGATTATAGTTATTACATTGTCAGTTACAGATATGAACTCACCTCTGATTGGAATTTTTAAACAGTCCAGACAAATACCTAAAAAGCATGCTATTTAAAATAAAAAACCAAAATGAGTTGAGAGTGGATGTAGATGAACGAATTACTTTTTTCAAATTTTGAGATTATTTGATTGCATAAGACAGAGAGATGTGCGGAAGAACGGTGACTCTAAATTTTAAAGTTAAAATGTTGAAATATACGCATTCCAAAGATCTAAAAATATGTATTGCTTTCCAAAAAGACCTTTAAAATGTGCTTAAACAGTGAGAATTTTTATATTACACAAGTAAACTCTGTATCTACTAATACAACCATGTAATTCTAAGCGTGCATCTTATTATTTTAGTTGGATATACTCAACTGATTCTGTGACTCTAAAAATAAACATATTATCAGGAAAAAAAAAGTGGTTGCAAGACATTACATCTTGTCTTCTAGAAAATGTATTAATTATTTTATTAAAATCTTTTCTAAGATTTTCTACTCCTGCTTTGAACCTACTAGATCCACTGAATCAACACAGAGATAAACTCTATAACAGTAAATTCACCCCTTTCCCAAAATGTCTCCTAATCTGGATATGAAAATTAATGTTTCTAGCAAAACTTTCTTCTTTCCCATGTAAGTTCTGAAGTCTTTCATTAGGAACCAGTCACATACAAGTTCATCTCATATGATCTGCATCTTATCATAGATTTACTCAACTATGTCTGTACTAGAAAGTAATTTGTTGCACAAGTGGATCAAAGCACTTGATGCTCAAGTCCATATGCTTACTCTATATGCATACACCATGGTTTCTTCTTCAGATTAAAATCAGTCTGGAGCATAACTCCATGGGCACTTTGAAATGAAATTCCCTTAGAGTGGAATAAATTACATTCTAATTATGCCCACCCATCTCCGTAGAATATGGAGGAGTAAAAAATACCACTTCTAAACCAAAAAAATAGTCCATTTTCAAGGTGGTTAAAGTCAGGTAAGAGGGTATGTATAACTCACACTGTATTTAATTTAAGAGAGGTTTCATGTTCCATATTGGTGAATATGTTCTAAAACCTGATCATATCATTCAAAAGAGTCCTATTGACTCCAGACAGCCCAATATCAACAGCCCAACAGAAATTGCATTCAGCTCAATTTACCCACTGCCTGTGTTTGCCCACTGTGCAGTGTTTATTAATACATAGCATTATAATGTACTGCAGTTTTTGAATGGTGGGCTCTCCAATAGACATTTACTTTATCTCCTGCAACAGTAGATTCATCTTTAATAGCAAATAATGCTGCTCTCTGTAACGTTAGGCTTGAATCCTAGTCAGATGCTTTAACATTTCTGACCCACTTGATGTTTTTACCTAATTTTATCAGCTTGAATATTTTTTAAGAATACCTCAATTCATGAAATTAAACTGTTGCATAACTTTTAAGTCTATTGAGGACTAGCTTCTTAATAATGTTTAACTTTACTTCAGATTATATTGTGTCATTTGAGAGTTTTTCTCTTTGACTGCCTCTAGTGTAATTAAACCTTCCTGATACTTTGGTAAATCTTCTAGAGTTGAATCAATGGATGCTATCATCTCCTCTACTGAAATAGATTTGGGCAGTAATGAGATTTTTAAACCTCAATTTAAGCTGTTAAACTCCTTTTCACTTATTTTTAATGACTAATATATAACTATTTTTACAAGTCTAGAATGATTAATTGTAGCCTGCATATCTAAATCAGTTTTAAATGAGCTACCTCACCTAGTTGGACAATAAGCTGGACATTAATAAATTTTTTCAGTGCCTGTAAAGATTTTTCAGGCTCTATTGAACTTTGTACTGCTGATGCCAGACTGTTCTGTTTGCTCATGCAAGTAATTCTAAAGAGAGTTTGGGTGCATCTACCCCATACTGCAGCTGCAGAGCCCACTGTGAACTCCTATCTTTTCTTGGGGTTTGTCATATATACTGTGTATGGTACAACTCAGTGTCTTTGAGCACAAGTGTGAACTTCCTCCACAGAAATTGTATTGGATTTTATGTAAGATTATTACACTTTGCAAATATTACTGTGGTTTTTTGTCAGTCCTTATTCTAAAGAAATCACTATTTTTTATAGATGTTGGGCAGTTACATAGGACCTGTTATAATCATCATTGGCTTAATTATCATCTGGAAATTAAATGCAGTTGTCATAATCACTGGATGAACAGACTATTTATTGCAGGAGAAGAAAGTGATGGCCCGTCATTTCCATTAGATATGTTTCTCAATGATGAGATAAGCACAAAGATGTATGAATGGACAGCACTACAGAGGTACTCTTGGAAAGACTGAAATATTTCCCAACAATCTTTATATAATCAAATTTTTAAAAGTAAGGGTTTTCTGTTTGCTGGTAAGGTATTTTAAAAAAATTTAACAACTTATTTTAGAATTGAATTAGGGGTACAAAAATGTGAATAAATGATACTTTTCCAGTGCTATATTTTAAAGAAAAAGAGGTGATCGGTTAGGCTTCTTTGCTTTCAATTGCTGTGCCTAGAACAACAAAAAATTAATTTATTCACTTCTACATTTTGCTATTATCCCTCATGCATAGAATGTTTAGAGTTTCAAATGGCATCACTCTAGGTTCACATGTACTGTAAATCAGATCTGGTATAAATTTTTTTTAGATAGGGATTATATTGACATTATATATACAAGATAATAATAGATTTCTCACATGACATTGTATTAGGCAAGTAGTGCTCAGTTCTAATAATCAGATCATTAATTTGTGTGTAAGCTTCCTAAATACAATTACTTTAGTGTCACATGTTATTGCCCATTACCTGTACTGCTCGTTTGACCTGAGAATTTGATTGTCAATTTTCACAGTCTCTAAATCACACCATTTGATTCTAATTTTCCCCAACATTTTAAGCTATTAGAAAAACATTATTTTCTTTTACAAATATCCACTGAATTTTTTCTGTCTGCCCCCCCAACTCTGTCAGCTATGGCTTGGCCTCAAGAGCCAACTGCATTCTGTTTCTTCACTGAAAATGTCAGCCCAGTGTTGAATATATTAATTGAATCAAGTATAAACAACCCCCAATAGCTCTGTCCTTGGAGCTATGCCTTAAAATTGATATTTCTGTTGACTGATTAATTGCCTATTGCTTGTTTCAGATGCTGTCCATTCCAGGGAATAGGGTTTGTATTTAGGAACCATAGCCACAGGGATAGCATATGCCATGTTCTTTTTGATTATGAAACATGGAACAACAAAAGAAAAAGTAGGATGGCATGATCAATGGTGAATTATCAACATAAGTCAAATTGGGACATTGCTGTTTCTTTGACTAAAAAATACTGTCCTACACAGCTTTGCAGCTTACCTGGATATATGTACATATAAAATACAAATTTTCATGCACTTCCTCTCAAGATTTTAAAATTAAATAGACTGCAAAACTATCATTTATTGCACAGAATGAAGAAGCAAGGCTAGTGAAGTGCAGCACAAAAAAAGAAAATTGTTTGAACTGCGAATCACAACCCCTGTTTGCATGTTGCCACTGCATTATTTTTGTAGATCTACAAATATGTATACAGTAATGTAGATATCCCTCTTTTTGTAGATATACTTAATTCACAGGTTCAATAGCAGGTGACAGTTGGATTAAACATGTTGATGAAAGAGTAAATGGAGGAAGATTTTTTTTGCATTTGTGTGATTTTTGAAAAGGATTCCAGTTTTTTTCCTCTTTATGAGTAGTCTGGTTTTCAGAGGTCTTTTACAAGAACTCAGTCAGAAATATATGTCTCCATAGGTGAAAACATTCAAAAGCACAATCAGAAAGCACATGGATAAATGTGGACTGAGTGCATATGCTCACTAAGCTCTGTAAATCTGCTATTTTCTTTTAGAGGGAAAGAATTTCAAAACAACATTCTGCAGTGTTTTGTCGTAAGGGAGATTTTGCAAAAGCAGCTTGGAAGGCACAATTTTAATTCTTTAGAAAGTGGATAAGGGCAGGAGGGCAGACTAAAAGGTCACAGAACAAGTAGGCAATCAAAGACGGTAGAGCTCATTCTATTGTGTCTTCAGATGAACCAAATACAAGCAAAAAAAGAAGATATACTTTGCTTTAAAAACAGCATTTACTGCTTTACACTCAGCATTTACTCCGTGTGAGTGTTAGACATCCTCCCTCAGGAGCCAGTGCCTGGTCCAGTGTTTCTCAGTATATTTGTCAGCAGTCTGAAAGACACAGTATACACCGTGCACTAATGCACAGTTTTGTTGATAAAAGGCTGGGGATAGCAGTAAATTTCTTGAAATTTTCATGATTTAAGAAAGGGGTAAAGCCAATCACGTGTGACAAAATAAAGGTCAATGGAGAATGGTTTTTGTGAGAAGCAGGGTATATTTGCCTACCACATGTAGTACTGAAGTCAAAGATCAGAACACAATAATTAAATTGGGTGCTGGAAGAAAGCATTTTCTTATTACTACTGATTACTTCTAATTACTGTTGATATTGCATTTTGCATTTGGTTTTGATTATCTATTTTGTTGTTTTTTGGGGTATTTTTTAAACAGAAATCAATAGGAATGAGGATATGAAGCATATGGTTGGAGAAATTTAGTGGTTGTTCCCTCTGGAAACTCAAGGCAGTCCAGCAGTGACTCAGTTGTGGCTTGAGTTTTCACAGAAGGTTGCTCAAAAAGTGCATAGAATTTAGCCTGACAGTGCCTTAAATTACTTCAGAACTTTGAGGTTTTCTGCAATACCTTCTATTTACATTTGAGTGCAAGCCACTAAGAGTTAAAAATTTCACTCCTTCCTTTTCTTCTAGAGTTCATGATCTACACAGTTAAAAAATGTCAACCTCATTCTGCAGGTTATTTTTTTCACACAGGTAGTGCTTACATTACTTACTACTACTATTATTATTATTATTATTATTGTCATTATGATCAAATACATTGAAGTCCTGTCAGGTGCATTTTTAACATTTTTTCTGTTAGAGTGAATAGGCTTTAAGTACCTCATATTTTTTCATGCTAACGTACTTATGCAACACCTACAGCTCTCTTTGACACTCTTCATATGATTCACTCTCCAGACCCTTCACCAGCTCTGTTGCCCTTCTCTGGACCCCTCCAGCACCTAAATATCCTTCTTGCAGTGAGGGGCCCAGAACTGGATGCAGCACTCGAGGTGTGGCCTCACCAGTGCTGAGTACAGGGGGACAATCACTGTCCTGGTCCTGCTGGCTGCACTATTGCAGGTGCAAGCCCAGACACCATTGGCTGTCTTGGCCACCTGAGCACTGGCTCATGTTCAGCTGCTGTCAACCAGCACCCCCAAGTCCTTTTCCACCAGGCAGCTTTCCGGACATTTTTCCTCCAGCCTGCAGCACTGCCTGGTGTTGTTGTAACCCAAGAGCCAGACCCTGTGTTTGGCCTTAGTCAGCCTTATACACCTGGCCTCAGCCCACTGATCCAGCCAGGTCAGGTCCCTCTGCAGAGCCTGTCCTCCCCCAGATCAACACTCCCACCCAGCTTAGTGTCAACCAAGAATTTACTGAGGGTGCATTCAATCCTGTCATCCAGATCATTGATAATGAGGTTAAACAGGATTGGCTCAGGAGGCAGTATCAAAGGCTTTACTGAAGTCCAGGTACAGGACATCCACAGCCTTTTCCTCATCTACTAGGTCTCATAAAATGAGACCACGTTGATCAAGCAGGATCTGCCTTCCCCAAACCCACACTGGCCAGGCCTGATTCCCTGGTTGTCCTGTATGTGCCATGTGATCACACATGTGATCTGTTCCATAACAGGGAAGAATCCAGGGGGCAACAGCCTATCAAAACAACAAGGAATCCCTAACGGTGATTATACTCTGAAGTCCTAAAGCAACATATATGGGTAATTAAAAATGGCATTCCAGAAGTAATTCCATAAATTTTAAGGATTCAGTGTCCAAATGCTATTGTGTTGTCTTCAGCCATGAGCACATCAGGATTTTTTTCTGTAAAACTGGAAATAGGGACCATTAGCACCTTTTTATACTATGAAATATTACCCCGACAATTACTCTTACCAAGCATGTGTATAGCCTGAAACAAATATTTGCATGTATTGATTGTCTGTCATCACTAGTTGTTGACAAGTACAGGAATAGAAAGGGCTTCACATCTTTGAAAAAATGGGTCCGCATTACCAAAGCCACCAAAGGTGGAAATCATTCTTTAAAGATTATGGTCCTAATCAATCCATTTTAAATGTGCTAAGAAGTTTACACTTAACATTCTGACCATGACTACATTCAAGGGCAATAACTAAAACCTCCAAACCACCCAAGTAATACATTGAAATTTTAAACACACTTTCACATACTTTGAAAGAACATTTTGTTTCAAGTAATGTTACACAATAGCACAGTGTTCAGGCAATGGAACCAGATGCAGAAGAGCTCAAAATTTCCCCCATTTTTTCTTTTCCTCTTCTCTTACGAAATAGTTTAACAATGTGTGTTACTGCTTCATTGCCAGAATTTGGCATGCAGAACCTTTTTAAATAACAATACTAACATATGTTCAGTAGTTCTGAACTGGTTTCCATTGTTAGAGAATGCATTTTAATACCTATCACCTGTGATAGACTGTCATGCTTGGAATTCATTGAGGACAACACTAATTCAGTTGTCCCCTTTCCAAACACACCTGCACAATTACATACAAAGATCAGTAAAGGCTTGGGCATTCATCCAAGTGGAAGATCATTTAAAGCATCCTTATGTACTGGGAAACGTACAAATATGCATTCATACAGAAATGGAGATATTCACAGGGAGAGGGGCGCAAATAAAGAGAAAAGAAGTGACATGTTACACCAAAATTTTTAAACTTCTCATCTGCGAGCTGTGTTAGTCCCTTTTTCACTGCTGATGAGTGAATCAAGAGAATTGCTTGGTCAGCATTAATACCACAGAGAACCAATGCTATTAAGGCTGTAAGAAAATAACCTCTAAATTGTTATGAGTTTCAAAACAGGCTGAATATTCTGGAGAGCAGAAAGACTACCTTCCATTAAAAAAAAAAAAAAAAAAGAATGACCACAAAGCCATGACTTCCCTTTCAGTGAAAATAGAATCTGGCTTATTTTTGAAGGTTATTCACTTCTCACTTCTATAATTGCTTTCTTACAAAAAAAGAATGCAATTCTTACTGGATTCAGCTTTTGGGGTTTTAGTGTACTAATGTGAACTATTTGTTTTGGCTTGTCTTCCCATCTTTTCATGAATGCACACTGTAACTCCTGTCACCAAAATCTCGTTTATATTAGAAGCCATGATTCACAGTTATAATTTTAAATATTCCTCCCCTGGTATAACTCCCCCCAAAACATTGCTTTCATACTGAAATCATGTGGACGTAGGCCTCCTACATGCTGAAGTGGTTTCATATGACCCATGTGTATTTAATAGCATTCAGGGTACATGACAGAAAGCTGACTTTCTCAATTTTAGAAATCTGTCCTATGCCAAGGAAATAAATTAAATGGAAGCCTCTAAAGTTACACACTTCTGTACGATAAGGGTTATGCATCCATCCCTTCTTGTCTTTAAAAGAACAATTACTGTATGGCAACCAAATCTCTTAGTAATCAAAACACTGGTTTAATTAATCAGTGTTCAAAGAATTTTGTGAGGAACTCTGTCCACCAAACACCTGCAAAACCTCACTTTTGCTTCCCTCAACACTTAGGTTATTTATCTTGCTCTTTCCCTGGATATCATCTATGTCCCTCATATTGTGATAGAAAGTAACCAGATGTGAGCTGTTCTGGAGCAGGTAAGTGATGCAATATTTAAAATCCCACTGAGCTGGAAAGGCTCTCCAGCAGCTACATTTTCCTTTTTATAGGAAGAAGTGACCACTCCCAGGATTTCTGCTGACTGCAGTATTGCAGAGCTGTCAGCAGAAATACCATATCTTTCATATTTCAGCATCATATACAATCAATCCAGTTCAGAGTAATGCCCTGGCCCACTCAGTTGGTTTAGGAAAAGCTAGTTTGATATACTCTGGGTGCTGCATGGGAGAAACAATAAAATTCTCAGGAAGTTCAATGACAAACTTTTATTTGCAAACTTTAGAACATCAAGGTAGAATAAGGTACTTAGCAAATTTTAAAACAACATCCAGACAAAGTAAGGCACTTTGCAAACTTTAACTTGGCCAACTTTCACTTATTCAGACAAAACAAGGCACTTTCTTATGAAGGGTATGGAGCTGTGGCCATCCCATCTATGCAGAGCTCACCCTGTTCCCTCCCCCACTTCCCACCCAGTTTTTTTGAGTCAACTATTCATCCAGTCTTCTACAGCTGGTTTTAATCTGATTTTAGTGCAGCAACGAAAGTCAAGTTTTCACAAAAGTACAGAAAAATATTGATGTATTAGTTACAAAGATTTTCTGCCACAGAGAAGATAATTGCTTCAGTAATTGTGTGAAATCAGAAAGGTAAATATTTATTATAAGATTTTTCTGCAGCTATTTTTAACCACCTATTTATAACTTCATCCACCCTATTACTGAGTTGCCTATGGCAAGGGTACAATCAGAAAAAGACAGGACTTTACACCATCTGTAATAAGAATGGTTTTAATATTGGCAATATTTGAGGCCAAAAAAATGCCAACAATGTAAATTGTAGAAACAGAGATGGTAGATAAATTTGTTCTCCAAACATGATATTGCAACTTTCATCTTGAAAATGTTAGCTCCAGAAACCCAAAGGAAAAATCAAAAATAGTATAGACAGGTTTATCTTCCCACAAACATGCTATTATTCGTGTAATAGGTTAGAAATTATTTTATATGAATGATCCACTTTAAATTACTAAAATTGCCCTCAAAAATCTCTTCTTATGCAATTTAAAGCAAAGAAACCACAGCAGAAAAGAAAGAAATCAATTTTAAAAAGAGAATTTGGGAAGGTGAGAACAATAGATGTTAACTATACCTGCTGACAAAATAACCAGAAATGGGGATTATCCTGAAGAAGGGCAAACCTAATGCACAAGGCTTACAAGACACTAATAATGAAGGTCAAGCATTTAATATTCTGCTCATAACTTACAATAAAATGAATGAGCAAGAAAATTCCAGTTTGTAAGAGTCAGAGCACTTTGTGTCATTCTTAAAGCTGAAGAGTTTTATATATGGATCTATAGGGCTGCAATTTTGCAGTCTTTCACAGAATAAGCCTTCAGAGTAGACAATCTTTTATACATATTTAAGCACAGTATCATTGACTCACTGCATTGTAAATTGAGTAAAAACAATTCTCTATATGAATGCTATGGATGTAATACCTTAATATTACAAATAATAGCAATATTGTATGAGATGTATAGGAAGATAAATGCTGGTAATACATATGGAGATACCATGGGGAAACTTCTAGATAAAAAATATTACCTTGATGCCTTTGTTTCCTCAAAAATCCTGTTTACATAATTAGCATGTTGAATTATTCACTAAACTGTGATATTAATTGGTCACAGTAGCAGCAGGTTGCACATGAATTGTAAGTTGCACATCTCTTGAATTCCAAAGCCAGTAGCTGAGGAAATTGTGACAGCTACTTAATTTTGTTGTCCATTCTCAATTACATTGCTCATAACTGAAAGAGGGCTGGTTTGAATCAATTATCTCTACTTTCTAGGTTTCCAAAGGGGAAAAACGGCTCTAGCTAATTGAGGAAAATAATTGTTTTGACCAGCAATTTGCAATTGTCAAATTAAAAGCAAATGCCAGTCACGTCTGTGATTTCTTATAAAATAATGCACGGCAACCAGTTTTGAGCAGAGAAATCTTATCAATATGGTTAATCTTTAACTCATTTTAAAGATAGCTAAATTGTGGAAATTTAATGAGTCTTTTCCACTTTAATCCAGGCAAACTCTCGCTAGCTTCACTGGTCATCTTCTGTATTTTCCTTATTCCTCATTTTGTGAAACTGATATAATGAGGAATTTGTCTGGGTTAGAAATGAATACACTTGATCAGGATTAAATGTGTTTTGTAGCCAAGAGCAAACTGAAAATTAATCACTTCTAGTTTTGCATTACAAAATTTATTAATTCTGATATATATATTTAATGCCTTTTTTATATATATTTTTTAAATTTTAATTTAATTAATTTCTCAGTGTTATGCCATTGTTTGGTCTATTCAAACAAATTTAGTCTTTGTTTTTAACTTCTTATATTGTCTTAAAAGTTACAGATTAATTCAAAAGAAACTGGACTTTGTTAGTAAAAATATTTATGAGACTTTCAGAAATGGAATTGTGTCTCTCTGTTAATAAAAGCTGAAACTGCACAAAAACATCACCAGAAACATTTGCTTTACCCAGAGCATAACATTTTAGATGGGTTGGGTCATCCAAAGTCTGAATACCAAAATATGTAGTAAGAATGCTGCTGGAGTAGTGCACTGTTATACAAATGAACCACTCTCTTTTCTTTTTTTTTTTCATTCTAGTGTTAATGGAAAAAGAGTAAAAGGATTGAGCTAGTGCATTGTATTTTATGACTTTGATGCGTACATTTGCAGCCAAATCAGCTTACCTTTTGGCAGTGCATTTCTGCCTTAAATCACAATTACAGAGACTGCAGAGAGTTGTACTTGCAATTCTGGGTTCAAAATAATGGACATCATACAGGTAAGTGCAGCTCACTTATTATTAGCATCTGGTTTGATTAACAGATTTCAAGGCTGGGTACTAAAGAATAAAAATGCCACCAGGGAAAGCATTAATATGGACTGCTGTTGGGCATGTTTTATGAATCAATGTTAGATTTAATATTTGAATAAATGGGAGGGTTTTTTACTCTCTTCTAACCTATTTCTATATATTCCTAATTTATGAGGGCTGTATCATAGCCTCACATCTCTTCCACAGTTAGGTTATGTAACAGCTAATGAAAACTTTAATAAAAATCTTTTAGGCTGAACAAATAGACACAGTGGAAGTAAGAACCTAGTAAGATGTTATTCACAATTCCCACACTTAAAATTTTCCTGAGCTGTTGCTTACACCCTACAAATTTTTAGATTAATGGCCACTTAGTAGAGATATAATTCATACACAAAGCCACTTCATCAGTAAATATAATTTCATGGGAGATTTTAGTGAAGTATTGGGCACTTCCAAAATATTGCCTACAGTTTAGTTGCCTGTACTTGAGGTACATGCTTCTACATGAATTACCCAAATTTTCAATTATTTTCAGGTTCAAAACTGACCATCTACATAAACATAAAAGAGTCTTTCTCTGGCTTCTGGAAATAAAGAGAATTCTGGTGTTTTATTTCAGCATCTTATTATGGTTAATATGAATGGAAATTTAAATGTATTCCAGGGTTGATACACGAATAGATGTCCAAGCAACATTAATCCTGTCTAATAATGATGATAGGATGGAAGAAAACATTCCACACATTTTCAAATTACTTCATTTTTATCCAATATCTAGACTGCTATGTTTTTAATCAGTCATATTATTGCCACAATTATTATCAGTTATATTATTTGTATGCAGAATCTACACTTTCACACCTATTTCAAACTCTTTAATGTATTTATTCTGCTCCACCATTGAATATTCTGTGGGGAAAAAACCTATTTATTTGAGGAGTCAAACCCTGTAATATGCTTTATTGCAAATGATTCATTCATTAATCTCTTGGTGCATTTTTTGTTTGTGAGTATTTTATTGTTTTAATATAAAAGAATTAAGCTTTTCTATGTCTAGAACATTTAGGAAAATGTTGTTCCTGACCCAAGGAGCTAATATTTTAACAGGTTTTAACTGTGGTATTTATTTGTGAAGAAAGATTGTAAAAGGACAAGTCCACTTTCCTCTCTCATTATTTTTCACCTTTTTCTGAATATTGTATATAGAAGATTAGCATAACGACTATTACTAGAACATCTGCAGCTAATTAGGTCTAATTAATATATTCAGTTATATTCCAGTATTGTGTAACCTTTTGATAAAATTTTTAAGACTTAGATGTGGTATTTCTGATTTTCTTTCAGGCTGTAGCAGATATTTCTAGTAGGCCACCAGTGTGTCCTGTGTGGTTGCACATTTTTTAAAGTAAGTTAATTAAGCCCCTCATTACTGTTGAGAGCATCATTCTTTCTGTAGATGCAGATATTCAGGACATGCTGTTGTCTTGTTACTGGGCTGGTTCCTGCTCCTGTCATCTGAAGCACCTGCTGGTTCACATTTAGAAATGTGTTCTTGCTTAGCTGCTAGTTTTGGCAACATTCCTGCTCACAAGGTTGTATGTTAGTGTGAAGAGGGAGTAAATATCATGGCTGAAAATAGGTTCTGAGGATTCACTTTCAAGCAAACGAAACTGATACCCCAAATTCTCAGCTGATGACAGTCTGGAAATGGAGTCTAGCTTTCTGTGTCATAAATGCTATGTGAACAATATGGGAAGGTAGAATAAATGACTATTTAATTTGTCATTTGAATAAGAATTAAAAGGGCTTTGGATTGTATAAATTATGAATGTACAAATTGTACCATGATTTCTTCTTCCCTCAGTGATACACACAGGAACTCTTTTCAGTCACAGAGCAATGATTCACCACTCAAACAGCAGGAGATGGCTGACAGCAGGAGATGGCTGACAGAAACTGTAACTTTTTTTGTGTCTGTGTGATCTGGTGAAGAAAAACTGCAATCTTTTGTTTACTTCAGATAAGATCTTCATCTCTTGGTCATGACCATTTGTTTCAAACACTGCACTGCCAGAGGAAAAGCAAGTTCTGGAGAAGAGGACAACAAATTATACATCCTAATATCTTTCCTGAAGAGATTCTGAAACAACAAAAATGAAGGAGATTATGCCAGGTCTAATTGTGGCATTTGTGAAAAGCTTAAAGTACTACAGTATCTCAGTGATTTCAATTAATCTGATTTTCTATGTATCTACCTCCTTAAGAAGTTGGACAAGGTCTTTCACCAAGCAGTATTTCCACATGGCAATGGGGATTTTAGCCACAGTTCCATTCTTCCATTATTTTAGGATTTACAGTAGATGAGACAATGAACCAGAGAAAAGCAAACATTTGCTAATAAGGCATCACAAGATGTAACAGCCAGACATTTTCAGTCTTCCTGATCACATATCAGGTTAAGTTTTGTTTTGCTTTAATGGACTCAGAAGAATCAGAAATGAAGCTTCATTTTAATACTATTTTCTCTGACATTATTGATGATTTGGAGTCTCAAGAAAGCAATGTATTTTTGTCTCATCTTTCTGCAGTTATATCACAGGTGAATAATTTGTTGGCCTGCTGGTGCAGCTCTGTCATGAAAAATTCAGAGTGTAATGTTGTCTTTCCACTAATGCACTCAGTATCTCTGTAATGGCGTCCTGCTATCCTCCTGCAACTTTAGATATGGAAAAACAGATTAATTTTAATTCTGTTGTAAAGTAAATTTCCCACAATTATTGTTCAATATTCACCATGATAACATTGATTACTGGGTTATTTTTTGTTGTACACAAGATATATTTGTTTTCAGATATTACAGAATAAAGCAAAATTACTTAATTACCATAAAAGAATGCAAACAAATTTTCTCAGGTTTGTGCTGTAATATGTACAAATTTTAGCAGAAGGGGATGGTTGCACACCTGAGTTAAAGTTTGCAGTAGTATTTATTATACATTGACCAAGTTCTTACTTCATGTAAAGCTCATATTGAAAATAAAACATTTTTTTAGATTAACTTTGCAGTTTAGAATGAAAATGCAAGTCATTTTTTCTACAACTATATTAAAAACTTTAGAAAACCCCAAATATTTTTCTTTTGGAGTTACTGATCTTGTCAAGGAAATGCTATTTTAAGAAATATGTTGGTAGAATGCTAATATTGAATGAGAAGTTTCCTGGTGCCAATGGACAAAATCCAATGCATTTTTAGGCAATATAAAGACTGAACAGTATAAAAATCAGCCAACTATTTCATGGAAAGCCTGCTGTCTTTGCAGGTGATAGCAGAGTTTCCAATAAACCTAAATGAACTGGACTGAAAACTTAAAATCCAAACACATTTGACAAAATTCAGGAAGGCAATCACTACAGATTGAGAAGAAGAATAACTACTCCAAATAAGAAAAGAAAAAAAACAAAAAAACCCAAAAAAACAAAACAAAACAAATAAAATAAAATAATCTCAAGCAAAATCAAACCAAACATTCTAAACATTTTCAGAAATGTGTATAAGGTCTAGAGTACATATATGCTGGACAATTTAGAGCACCTAAATGCTACACAGACTAGGATTAGAGGTTAAGTAAGAAAGCAAACAAAAACATATGCAGGCTGTTTTTACTGTTTTAATTAACTTGGAGTTTTCTTAAAATCAATTAAAAGAAAACTATTAAAGACCTTTGGATGTGACAAGCAGCTGCTAACTGTCACTAGAATAATTAATGAAATTTGCCGTGAAATTCAATACTTTCAGTTACCTGGGTAAGATTCTGAACTGCTGAAGTCTACAGTGAACTTAAAAGCAGTAGCAGTGCAGGCTTTCTAGATAATTAAACTAGTTTTATCTTGGATTTGTATCTCATCTAGATTTCCTGGTGACACCTAGAACAAATTCTTAGGTACCTTTCCCCAGAGTTATGTCCAATTGTACCAGTCTAGTATAAGATTTTCTGGTCCCTATAATGATATGACTTCACTCCTCTTCCATTCTCTCTGTCAGAAAATCACTGATGATCTATCTCCCCAACTTGAGCACTTACGTTGTAGTACAGGTGGGCCTTAATTTTCTTTTTGTCTAAGTATGACATTTGATTTGTGCTTTTCAAGGAAAATATCAACTCTGGTTTTTCCTGGTTACACAACACATCAGAGATATGTGCTGTGAGAGAGAATGCATAGTGCTATGTTTAAGAGCTTATTTAAGGCATTTGTTGTTACTTCATTCGAGTATTTTCTTTCTCCACAGTGATAATTAAACAAAGATACAACTTGAAACATGCAGTGAAAAGAGCTTTCTCCTATTAGTTGTATGCACGATTTTTGAGTAGTTGGTCTGATGGATTTTTTTAACCTTTGTTTTGTCATAAGCAGTTTGAGTGATAGAACTCCATTAGAGGAAAGAAAGGTTGTGATGGTGGAGATACAGCATTCAGAGACCACAGGGAGTATCCAGCCATGACCTTGAAACTGGACATGCTCAAACCAGGTCTTAAAGACACAACCATGGTTAAGTCCATGCAAACCTTTATTTTTACGACTTATACCCACGTTTCTATGAAGAAGATATACTGAACTCTTAAGCATAAGTATGTTAAGTCCTCTATAATTGTTTAAACGCTTCCAGATGGAAAAAGCAAACAAGAAGATTGAAAATTTTAGCTCCAGAGATCTTTCAGTCTTTCTTTGTAAGTTATAAAGGTGAAGAAGAAAAGGAGCAAATCTAATCTCTGTCTCCTCAATTTCTTGTAAAAAATCAAGCAGAAATTACATTGTTCGCTGTTCCACAGCAGCTCTTGGACAAGCTAGGAAAGCTGGGATTCTGAGGTTTTTGGTAGACGCAGTAATTCCAGGGGGCAGTTGTTGACTGATTTACCATTGTTCACTGAATTGTAAGGCAGCAGCGTTCTTGGCACTGGCTATGTTAGTATAACAAACAGCCCCATTTGGTCTAGCAGCAGTGAATATTTCATGAGGTTGGTCATTAATGGATCTTTTCAGTTCACGCTGGCAGAAATGTGACAGACCTCACATGGTTCAGCTAGGTATTAGACATTTCTCATACCACTTGTCCATCTAATCAGATTCATTTAAAAGTCAGAAATTTGTATTTCTGCTTGTATTTTGTAAAGCTTCATTTTTTGAGCTAACACACGACTGTTACAGATCTGAATTACTGGAGATTAAATGTACATATTTCATTTTTTTTTTCAGTATACTTTTCTACCTGAAGAAAAAAAATAATTAAGAGAGAATAACCTCTCCTGAAAATGCACTCTAGAGTCAAATACACTCATGTGCAAATATGGAAAAAGATAGCTTGAATTGGTATTTTCCTCATGTTCAGGAATTAAATTACATATAAAATATTACACTGCAATGGAAAAGATTCTGATCATCCTATTTCTTTTCATGTTTAATTTTATCTTTGTTTTTTTTTTTTTTTTTCCAAGAGAAGAAATAAGTAGTGAAGTATTTTTAACTACAACAATTAAAATAAGCTACAATTAACTTATTTTTACATCAGGAATGCAAAAATATTTGAGAGGCTTTATTGGCCTAGGTTCAATATGAAGGCTGAGCTGGGTTTAGATATTAGCCTAGTACTTCAGGAACTTTCATTAAAAAAATAGAAATATGGGTTTAAATCATGTTTGTCTGGAGAGGCAGTTGATCCGAGGCTGCAAGAATCTCTTGTGTCCTGCAACACAGGGACACTGAGGCAAAATGCATGGACTTAGCAGCCTTCTTCCTAAATCATGATGAAATTGAAGGGGTTATAATTCTTTTGGATAGGATAGAGTTAATTTTCTTCATAGCAATTGTACCATGAGGGTTAAGCACTGGTCTTCTGATGGAAAGCAGTGAATGAATTCCTTATTTTGTTCACATGTGAATTTCTTTTGCTTTGTCTATATAACTGTATCTCAACTCATGAGTTTTCTCACTTCTCTTTCAATTCTCAACACAACAATTCGAGGGGAAGTGAGCAAGAACTTTTCTGGGGCTTAGCTGTTACTGGAGTTAAACCACAAAAGATGCAAAGTGAGTACCTTGTTTGGCATGTCTGGATACTCAAGTATGATTACCTAACTCCAGGCATTTGAGTGTTTTCAGAAAAAGCATGGAGGTGGCTTTGTGACTGAATCTCTAGTAGAAGTTATAGCTGTCTTGAAATAAAGGCATTAAAAGCAACCTAAGTCAGATTTTTAGCTGCCAAATTTCATTTTGCATAAAAGAAATTGAAGCATATCTTTTTCTAGTAATAAAAAGAGACAGCACTGAGAGGACTGGAGCTAACTGGTCTCACTTGCCACCTTATATATTTTGGCCCCATCATCTTCAGTTGTACCATCTCTTGGTGTGAGAAGGTGCAGCTGCCTCCAGCTCCTCTCCTTTCTCATTTCTGTTCATTATCACCCCACTGCCTCCCCCCAAAATACTTGCAAACTGTTTGGTTCTGTCAAAATTATCTGGTACCCTGGGTAGCTACAAAGCCCCTTCCAACAACAGGTAATACCATGGCTTGAAAGCAAGTGTCTTTGCCTGCTACACAGGACCCTCCATTTGCCCTCTCCATCACTGTTAGAAACTTTTTCAAGGGCAGCCCTGAAGTGTAAATGTTCTTTGTGAACATTAAAATGTCATTTCAGTGCTTGTCTGGGTATTATTGATTTCATCTAACAAGTAGGTGAAAGTCTCCAGGGACCAGTGCTGTGTAATTGCTGCTGTGACACAGCCAACTAACACCACTCTGGCCAGAAGCTTTTTGATCATAATCAATACCAAGTCTGCTTCTTTCACGCTTAAATTTCCTTCAATAAAATATGGTCATGGATGGCATCAAACTGGCAGGTGATATTATTTCCACTTTGACAGTCAGACCCTCATACCACCTCATTAGGAAGTTTGAGGTTTGAAGTGACATGTGCATGTTTTCCTTTATATCAGCTGCATTTTTTTAATTCAATGAAAGTTTGTCTTTTACTCTGCATGTTGTTTGATTCAATTTTCAATTTAAGTAAATTCCTTAAGTTTCCACTTCCTATTTAGAAACAATGGGATAAAGCAGTACAACAGTAATATCAGTGAGAGTTTGACATCTTTTCACAATTAGTAACAAATGAAAGACTATTTCACTTCTCCTACACTGAGAGGTAATGGACTGTAAATACATAGATATATTTGGAGAAGTGGAGTAGGAAGAGGGTGCTCATGAAGTAGCCATATGTCCTTAGAAATAAAAGAGAGAAGAAAATGAGGTCTCCAAACATTTTTTCCAAGACAGAGATTGAAGTAAATGTGATATATATTTGACAAATTAAACCTAATTTTTTCTCAGTTAATATCTGCTAAAATTTTTGTATGTATTAAAAAAATCTTTTTTTTCTTCAGAATTTCACATTATGTCTCCTGAGTCAAACTTCAAATTCAGGCAAACATGCTTATTTCCAGGCATGCTTTTAGGAGGAAGATTATGTCCCTGAAACAAAAGTAGTGAAATGAACCCATAACATCTTGCCTTTCCACTATCCATCAAAAAGACAAAGACTGAAAAACTACATGGCAGGATATATGGCCTAGAAAATTCTAAGATTTTGATCTAAAGCACTTATGACAGATTGGCAGATGAATCATAGCCTTTGTGTCTGGATTCAGTCTGGATTTACCTAAGGTTGAATCCTAAAGTTAGGATTAACTTTAACTCACACTCAGCTCTCACTGGAGTCAGCGGAGAATGATGCAAATCTGTGTTGCTCCATATACCCATGACTTTTGACTGTCTTGACTGAGAAAGGAGCTTACCTTGACATTTACCCTATTTCAGACAAGGGTGGATGAATCTAGGCTTTTCCTTTGTACTAATTGCAGATTTGGCAGTGGTGGCATCGTGGTGTCTGTATTTCAGCTTTGAAAGGATTATCTAAGGCTACAAAACTAAAAGAAGCAGTGAATTTACTTCTTCCTTCACCACACATTACTTCTAGAGCTAAAGAATATGGAAAATATTCAAAACCCTCCATGTGACGTGATCTTCCAGGCTACTTCACTGACATGAAAAATAAAATGCAAAAGATAGGTACATGTTACTCAGTCACATTTAGAAAAACAAATGCATTCCTGCTGCATTGCAACACTGCATGTAGGCTACCAAAGTGAAAAGAAAATTATGTGACTTTTTTCTTAACTTCATTTTGACACATACTAATTAGCTTACAAATCACCTTTTTATTTCTTGATTTTTTTTAACTTAGGGATCACTAGGCATTCTTATCGCACATTTCATTACATGGTTGGGCAAGAATTAACACTTCTAAAATCACAAAAACTTCTACTCAGACAAGGACAATGACAGGATTTTTAAGACTTGATAAACATCCTTCCAAAATACTGCACCTTTTGTCAGCAATGTGAGGATCTGAACAGTAGGCCCTTATTTTCAAGTTTGGAACTTCAGTTTTTTCTTTCTCTATGTTTTATGACTCAAAGTCTGGCAAGATGCTGGGTCTGTATAGGACTGCAGAAGAAGCCAGTATTTAACCTATCAATGGGATGTCCTCAATCATCTAATGTCATGTTTAATACTGAACTTTTTGAATAGGTGATGGACATTCCTGCAAATAGAGCATCCTACATATGATGCACTTAATTCAGTTTTAAAAGAACACACAATGAGAAAAGGGAATTTGGAAAATTTCTTTGACAAATTCCAACAGTCTGACACAATGATGCATGTACTTTTTTATCTATAAAACAATGAAATTATAATTTTAGCATGTCAAGGTTCCAACATTACAGATACAAATAGCACTTTGCCATATCACAGAATCACAGAATATGCTGAGTTGGAAGGACCCCACAAGAATCAAGTCCAACCCCCAGTCCTGCACAGGACCATCTCCTAGAGTCACATCATGTGCTCAAGGGTGTTGTCCAAATGCTTCTTGAACTCTGTCAGGCTTGGTGCTGTGACCACATCCCTAAAGGGCCTGTGCTCAACCACCACATGTATACGAGGACATGATACAGCTGAAAGTAATTTCTAATATATAAAATTCAATAAACAGCCACAGTGCTTAGAAGGGTCTGGCTGCAATTCTTTTCATTGAATCAATTTTAGCTTCTATCCTAGCATTTTTTTGTTCAGTATCAGCTAGTGGGAGGAAATAACTGTATTGTCTCCCCAAAAACTCTGGGGAAGGTGGCTCAGAAACATCAAACTATGTATTGCATTCTTCCTAACTAACCCATTCAGCAATGCAATGTTGCTCATAATTGAGTACTATTTAGTGCATTAATTCCATTGGGGATTGCTGATAATTATATCCCAGTATGATTTCCTCAAAGATATCATAGAGACCCTTGATAAACAGCTGAGGAGAAAAGTCAGGGGATTAAGTGTAATTATGGCAAAGTGGTTTGTTATTAAAATAATTGAATAAAAAGTAATTGGATTATGTATGATCTTCAGCAATTCCTAGAATTTAAACATTAATTAAATTATCATACTTCTCATTCAAAAATGGAGGGGTTGAAAATTAGCTATTTTGACACTACAAAGCAGTAGAAACAAAATACAAAATATTTGTGCTGTATGTAATGCTCACTGTTATTATTGCACTGGAAGAAAGGCCCACTTTGGTAATGCTGAAGTTCTTATTTTTCATTTACATTCTATTTAACTATTGCTCCATGATGGAAAAATTCATGATAAATGGCAAAATAATTCTTCTGCTAAACAAATAACAATATAACATTCAATAAGAATAACCTTATTACCTAATTTTCTCTGGAAGTTTTTCAAATGAAAATATGTGTTATTTCCTACTAGAAATTATATAAAGTGTGTTGGACTAAGTAAGAAAAAAATTAAAAATCTGGTTACTTTCCTATATTTTTAGACCTTGAATATACTATATATAAAATACTATTATTTTTAAATGTGCCATTAACAAAATGTATATATTTGTAATTCATGTTCCTCAATGAAATGTTTCTTGGAGGAAAGAATAAACACTTTTTTAATGCTAAATTTGCATGGAGGCTGGAAGATAAATACTTTATTTAAAAATGATCCCTTTAAAGATAACAAAAAAAATTTGTTATTCAAGGTAAGATAAATATTAGATAAAAATGCATTTTCCACTATGTGCACTGAAAGAGCATAATATTAATAATAATGATAATAGTAATAATGATAATAATAATGTGATTGTATGATTAGTTCAGACTAAATAATCCAACACAAATAAAAAAATCAAAGAAAGATTTAACTAAAAAAAAATCAAAGAAAGATGTAACATGGATATTTAACATTCAGAGGAGCAAATATTTTGTGTCTATATCAAGATGTCTCTATATGTTTGGGTACTGAGGTTTGCACACATCACAGTAATTTTTTCTTCATGCCATTCTTTATGGCTACCCCTAAATGCCAAAGTGTGGATGCAGTGGGTCATTCTAAAAGGATCATAACTTCAGAAAATAACTGTCTGCCTTTCATAAAGACTCAGGTTTTTTCTCATTATGGTTGCTGTATATTCTGATGTGTAATCAATAAAGGCAAGGATAAAAGGTAATATTGTAGATGACATTGTCTAGCACAGTGAGACAGGGCCATTGAGGTACCTTTGGAAAAAAAGAATAAAAGATATAACACATTCAAAGCATTGTTCAAAATGTACACGTTGTGACCTCTGTATCTGTGAAAGTCTCTAATGGTATGATGAACTGTCTTGGCTGAAGCAGTAAATAAAAATTGATGGAAGGTAAGACATAACTGGGAGTGGAGGCAATCAAGATTTTTGGATTAAAAATTTTTCATTGTCTTTGCCTTATTCTGAGCAGAAAATGCCCTGTGAGGTGGACTCGTGGTGTTTTAACTGAAAGTGAGGCAGCTGAACCCAATGGCTTTGGAAAGGAGTCAGCTGCCTACCACTGAAAATAATTTTAATTAATCTAAAAAAATACCTACTATATTCAATGTGCTCAGGCTTATATTCCAAGCTCCTGTGAAGAGATAGCCAGCCCACCATGAATCAATCAACATTTCCATCACAACTATTAGGTGGCATTAGAAGAATAATTAAATGTAAAATGTCATTTTACGTTATATAATGAATGCAAGTATTTAATTCACTTTATCATTAATTTGCCTTACTTGATCCATATTTCTTCTTTTAATCTCTTTGGCAATTTCAGTACTGTAAGCCCAATATTCAGAACTCATCATCAGGCTCAAAGAATTTCCCCAGAGCTGACCTGCCAAAGAATCCTCCACCGTAGTTGTCCTAAACAAGGGGGGCACACAAGGGCACCACCAAGCTGGTATGCTGAGCTTCAAAGCATGATGTGGTGTCCTAACAAGGTTAAACTGCTCAGTCTGCTAGTCTGAATTATTCACACACTGAAATGCATAAAATATTTTACGGATAAATTCTGCATGATCACTGTTAAACTACTTTGGAATCATCTGCACATGTGGCTTCAAGTCCATCCACATCCTTCCAACACTTTGTTATAGGCTCTTAATATCTGAGTGTTACTGACAGATAGTGTTGTAAATGTGGAAGTGGAGGTACTCTATAACCTGAGAACTACCAAAACCTTCATAAAAAATATGTCACATAAAATACAGTGAAGATAACAAACACTGATTAAAATCAAGTAAGACCCTAATAACCAGAAACTGAGGTGACCACATGCAATCAGTTCTGAGAAATAGAGCAGTTAAACTGATTTAAGAATCAATCAATTTCACTACATAGCTATAAGACATGAGATTTCTCATTGCATGATACATATAAGATCATTTTTTAGGAGTAGATATTTCAAACCAAAGAAAAAAAGTTAATTTTCCTACATCATTTACCTGCAGTCTCTGGTCATATAATTGAGGGGGGGCAATTTGGGCATTTTCTCTAGAGTCAAAACTGTGTGATATTTCTAACATGGTCAATAAGATTTCAAAGTTTATGCCATACTCATAAGGAAGTGCATGTAATAAGACTCCTGTCTTGGTTTAGGCCAGAGGGGTCAAAATCTAGGAAGTGATCTGTGCTGCAGGAATGCAGGAAGGAATACAACTTCCTTCCTGCGAGAGAGAGCCAATGATCAGGTAGTTTTAAGGGTTGATAGGTAGGTAAACCAATTAAAAAGTTGATCCGCCTTCGAGGAAAAAAAACCATATATAAGCAGAGACTCTCTGACGCTCTTCCTCTTTGGACCTGTTGCTGCTGTGTAGAGAGGAGCAGCTCCTCCTTCTCTCGCTGGTAAGGCGCCCCCCTACCTCCTTCCGAAGGAGGGATGGGGGGGGGGGGAAGGGAGGTTTTATGGCAGCCGTGCCGCTGCAGCTGGGCAGGCATGGGGGAGGAAACGATTGGAATTTTCAGCAGATACAGCTCAGCCGGTGTGCCAGCTACACGAGAGGGAGAGTCAAGCCCCTGCTCCAGGCCAGGCAAAGACCAGGCCAGACTCCATCCAGCTCGGGCCAGGCCCTGCCCTGTCACCCCGGGCCCAGATGGCCCCACCAGGCCGAGCCAGCTTGGCCGAGCCAAGCAGAGACTCTTGAGAGCGTCTGGCATCCAGCTCGGACCTGTTCAAGCAGCCCGGCAAAGAGCACGTGATCCTCACACTGCCGGAGAGAGAGAGAGACAGAGATAAATTCTCTCCATGCCTAGACTAAACTCACAGACACCCATCCTTCCTCGCAGAGAGAGGAACGAGTGAGGACACCTACATAGTGCAGTGCAGAGACTTTACAGTCAGTGAGGAAAGCAGAACTGATACTTACAAGGGGGTGCATGGGAAGTTGCTCCAAGAGTGAAGCTGAAAACTCTTTTAGAGAACCATGGTTGGGGACTGAGCTAATAAATTCTCTGTAATGTATGAAGATATAGTCCAAAGGGAGATGTGAGGTTCTTATTGCAGCCAATGAACTGAAATACCTAAATACAAACAAGTAAGTGTTGAAAAAGTACAGCCTGATGAGAAACTAAAACCAAGAGAGAGGAGAGGCTGTGACTCAGAGCCCTGGTCCCGGGGAGAATGCTAGAGAACCTGAGTTGTCAGGAGAACCTGTGTTGCTAAGCACAGAAAAGGGATTTTCTTTGTTGCTGCAATTGAACTGGGCATCCTTAAAACAGGTACCCTGTGGACTGTTCATAACCCACCATAGTGGCTGTGGGAAGGCTACTGGTGTGGGAGAGATCCACCATTAAGCTGGACTTTGCTCCGGGCGGCGGTTAATGGTGAGGCAGAAGACCCATAAAAACTGTATTTTTTCTTACAGAAGATCCATGGTGTAAGCAAAGGAAACTTCTCTCCCTAAATGAACTGGAACAAAAGCTGTTTCTGAAGTGGTAAACTGACTGGAGGTCGAAATGTTGTCTTTTGTATGTTGTCAGGGAGAATGAAATAGAGAGGTGGAGAAAGAGGGGTAGTCTGGGGAGTTTGTTCTGGTTTTTTCTTGAATTTTTTTTTTCTTCTTTTTTCCCTTTGTCTTAGATATATTAATAAAACTTCTTTGTACTTTATAAAGTTTGAGCCTGCTATGCCTACTCCTAATCCTTATCTCACAACAAGCAATCAAGTAAATTTAAGTAAGTGTGCTAGCATTTAACCACAAACCTGAATAAGCGAACTGAAACCACTACAACTCCCAAACTATCAAAAGTCTATTGAGTCAATTTGCCAAGCAGAGCTTCTGAGAATATCACAACAGTCCAATTGAGGTATTATTTTTAAAATGCAATAGATTTTCAGAAGCGTATTTGAAATACATGGTAAGACCCACTCAGGATCTCTCCAAGACCAGAAGCTGGATTTAAGTATTACTTTGAAGATCAATTCAGGGACGAACCAAGAATGAAAACAACACACATGGATAACATTAAACTCTTACAGGCGTCAGACGTCATTCATCCAGTTAATTTCCAAAAGTAGGTAGTTGCAAGCTTTTTAGACACTCGTGGAAGTACTTCAGGTTTAACTGTGTTCAACCCTTGAAAACTTTTTTTGTTGTCTGTGTTTTGATATTTATAAAACAAATCCTCAAATATCATCTCATTCTCTTAAAATTGTCATTAGAGTTTGATGCAGGACATTTGACATATAACCAACAATGATGACCAAATTTAACTTTTTAAACATTTCTTCACTATCCTCTACAATACTCTGTCTTTATTCTTGGGAGGTTAAAACACACAGAAGGATTATATATTTAGCCAATATCAGAAAGTGATGGTTAACTACATGAAATATTGTGTCCAAGTATGAACACCAGTGGTCAGCTTCCATTCAGAAGTGGTTTTTGTTTAGAAGACTGTAAGAAGTTTCATTAAGAATAATGCCTGATCTTTTCTGCATTGCTCTGTAAGAAACAGTATCACTGTTATAAAAGACATCTGAAAAGGCATTAGATTAGAAAATTAAAAAGCAACTACAATAGATAATTTTGAATTCCTAACTATATGTTCTTCATGACCAACTATAAATATTTATATAATTTTCATTACTTTCTGTAATTTATCAAATATTTTGATAATTTAGATAAACTGGCTTTGGGAACTGTGACCTTGCTGAGCTTATAGCAATCTTTCCAGTTGAGTTATCACCTCTTGAAGAATGGCATTATAATGAAACTGCTGACACAACCTTTACTGTAGCAATGCTACTCTAAGGAAACTTTTAACAGGCAATCAGGTGTCTGGGATATCTCAGGCACTGTCATCTCTTGATGCATTTCTTGGTACCAAAATGAACAAAAGCGTGACAATTAAGATGTTTATGTTATTGTAATGGCTTATCAAAGAAATGCTGGAAACAACAATGAAGCAATTTAATTTTTAACATCTTTCTGTGGTTTCTTTGGGGAATCCAAAATTATATAATTCTTTTTTGAAAAGAAAAAGTAAGAATTGAACTAAGGAATGGTGATCCTTGAGGACTACAATTATCATTACCTCTTTTTCCCACCAAATGTATCATGGCCTAACATATTAAACCACCAACAGGATCTTTAAAAAAGAGAAATCAAAGGCATAAATAATACTGAATTTTGACTTAAAAGGAAATAAGTACCAGTGCAAAAAGGAGGAAAATGTTAATCATATGGTGATAGCCAAATATCTCAATTACTTCATAGACCAATATTTGGCATTGCAGGATCACACTTATGCCAGGTTCATGTTATACTTGTTGATGAACTCTGAAGACATATCCTTACAGGCACATCCTTGTCACAGACACTCAGGTTGAATAATCTGCAGACATATCCTGAAAGGTCCACAAAATTCAACCTTGTGGTATGCTTTGCTTTTATAACACATCCCCACAAACTACAATCAATACATATTATTGCATTTTCTGAAATGCTCTGTCTGTCATATATTTTGTGGTTTTGTGTAAGGATGCAGCTTTTAATCTAGTTATATTGCATGTTTTGGGTGGGATGTGACAGTATCTGCCACATGAAGCTGCCAAGTATCAAGTAACTGTCATATAATTTATGAATGAAATCAGCATATTTCTGTTTCTCATTACACAAACCTTATCAAATTCCTAACCCTGAAGTAGATCCTGAGGGAAAAACAAAACAAGAACTGCACAAAACATACTGTATGTAACTAGCATGGTTATTTTTTTCTTTGATAAATCAATTTATATGAAGTTGAAAGCCATCATATTAGCAAATGATAAACATTCACCATGCCTAGAAGGTAAGAAAACAATAAGAATGTCGATTGTAGGGAAATAATAAATGAAAAAGCAAAAAAAATTCTCAAATTTTTTTTGAGACAAGACACATCGTGTGAAGCAGATCAAATGAAGGTTACTGACAACTAGAATAGCATAAGTGTTATAGGTTGCTGGGTTTTTGCCATGCACTGAGAAGGTACAATAGTATTAATCTTTTTCCCTGAAGGAACACTGACATGTTTCTTAAATCATGCATTTATTGTGGTACTTGAATATTTTTAATATGTTCATATCCTAAGGAGCGAATATGTACACTGTATTACAGTAAGTAAGAAAAGTTTCAGAAGTAAAGTTCTAAGACTAATCCTACCATAAAGAAAAATATCATCATTTGCTCTCTCCCAGCTAAAATGCTCCAAACAATAAATTTAATTTATAGGGGGCAGGGGGGAAGACGATTAGTACAATCGAAATTACAAAAATCCCTAAGATTGAATCTTAATGAAGTCGTTGGACTGAATAGAATTCCATCTAAGAAAGCAAAATCAGAGAACTTGCAAATATACAGGTAAAAGATTTAAAGCTTTGCCCATTGGTATTCTGCCTGTTTAAAGATGAGATAAAGTGACTTTTTAAACTAATGTATTTCAAGATGTAGCAGAGACATCACTCCAAAGTCAAAAGTTCAACAAGCAAAAGCAAGTTTTGTGACTCAAGAAACAACATTCAGAAAAAGAGACTTCCTCTTATTTGTCACAGTGGTGAGCCCTTAAGTTCACATTTGGGAGAAACATTGAAGTAGGTAAGTGTTGTATTTGGGCTTTTGCAATCCCTGGGGACATGTCAGTATTTGCAGGCATGAAGAAAGAAAATATAGAAACCACCTCTGATTCAGAAATCATTTATAAAATGTTAGTTTACTAGAAACACTCACTAATAGCTTCTAGAACGGTCATGTAGGGACTCATTCTGTTTCAGCTCAGAGTATGAACAGCTCTAACTTGCAACCTTCACACCTTATAGACATCCAGGGAGAGGGTGATTGACCTTGCATGATTTGCTGTTCACAGCCTTTTCTACAAGACTGGAAGAACAGATTGCATTCTCTGTCCATGGAAGAGTTGAATGTGTGATGGTGAGAACAGCTTCAGGAGCACAGACTCCCCTTCTCACAGAAATAGATGATAGGGCCTCTGTAGACTGAAGCACAGTCTGTGAAAGCAGCTCTTTTCCATCAGTGTTTCAGGAAAAGGAAATAAAGAGAGGAATTTGCAGGGAGGGGGGGTGGGGGGGGGGGCAGGTATTTGTTTTTGCTTGGTTTATTTATTTTCGTTTGTTTTTAATGTTCTCTCCTGCTCCATATAAAGGAAAAAGCACCTTGAACACAAGTAATGAGAACAGGCAAGTAAACCACTACTGATGGTGGGTTTAGATAACCTGTTAGCCTTTTGAAATTATTCTGCTGCTGACACCTGGCAGAAGGATTACCTAAGAGTGTGCAAGGAAAAATCCTTTATGTCTAGGATTAAGTGATTCTTGGTCTATACCACTACAAATGGAAGCAAAACTGCAATCTTATTTCTGAGTCTTTGTCATTAATACACACCTGTCTGTCCTGCTTCAACCTCCTTTAAAAGATTTGAGAAAGTAGACAGTAACAGCCCACTTAGGAACATTTCTCAAGTTTTGAATTGGATAGATGCTTGAAGTTATTTGACTTTTCTCATTTAGCAAACACTCTCTTGCAAAAAAACATCAGTTTTACAAAAGAGGACCTGACATTTAAAGTGGATTTAGTCATTCTTGCATATGTATTAAAATCTCTTTCTAGTTTTTGTTTAGTAACCCCAAGTTTTCTTGGACCCTGACATAGGCAAGCAGTGAGCAAAGGTCCTGTCAAGTGAGAGTAACTCACACTGCATATCCATGCTTGCTTTTTCTCTCTACCTCCTCAGACAAATTGACCTGAGGCATTAGAATCAGCATTTATTTTGTATGCAGAGCTGGGTCAGAAGTATTCTGTACCAGACTGCCTGAAAGCAAGACTTGGCTCATCTTGGTATAGTACAACTGAATAAAAGGGAATAGTTAAGTGTTATTGTAGAGCTTCTAGTGCTTTTGTAAGAGTGTCAAAGTGTCCATGCCCTGAAAATGCTCAAGGACTGAGAACTTCATGGATGAGGCCGACCATCACCCAGTCTCCATTTGAGTTACACTAAAAAGAATGAAAAAAAGTCATATTCATGACTTATGTGAGAAAACTGGACTGGTTATTCACAATACAGTGATTTGAAAGAAATACGACTTCCATATAGAAAAGGAGACCTAGTAATTATTCCTTCTGAATGCTGGCGTCTTTATAAAAAAGGAATGGAATGATTAAGATATAAACTGAGACATTTATGTGGTAGTTGTATGTGGCTAACTGGTGGGTACAAATGAAGAAAATTAATGTATGTGTAGGTACAGTGGCTTTTTTCCCACTACACAGCAAAAGTTTAATGATAATTTTATAATAGAAAGCTATATATGTAATTTATGAGTCCAAAGATAATTAAGCAGAGAAAATTCTGAACAACATGCATTGAAGCATTAGCAGCAGCACAAAAACTGTAGATATGAATAGAAATATTTAAAATACAGAAGAAAAATATGAGATTAGCTTAAAAATTCAATCTTCATTATACTGTTGAGGCTCTGAGTCAAGAGTTTGACTACCTCTCTGTCTGTCACCCTCCCTCTTCAGTAACTTCTGTTAACCCATTGAAAACAATCCAAAAAAGACATTTAGATCCTGAAAGATCTAATACAATCTCATACTTATGTTTCACAGCACAGTGAAGGAAATTAAGAGTTATTTTTTTAAGCCTCCTGATTGGTATAGCTAGCCAACAGAACAATTCTTTTATTAGTTACTAGAAACTGTAGGTTGTGTCCTTTTTAAATAGTCAGCTGGGCAAGAAAAGAAAAGGTGTCTTCTCTGAAGGATATGTGGTTCAACTGGAGAAGATCCCTCCATGAAGAAATGGCTGTTTCCTGTAAGCAATGAAAGCTGAGGCAAGCCAGAATTCTCCAGGGCAGTCTGGACTGAAAGACTCCAAAAAGGGCAAAGAGGAAATATTGTCTAACTAACACTCACAGAAAAATGATTTCTCAAAAGTCCAGATGTGATTGCAAAATGGTTGCAACCATTTTCAAGAGCTTTTCAAGGGTGTGGTAGGACAAGGAATGATTTTTTTCCATAGGCTTTCTACCTTGCCACAGCCTTTAAATTATTCTCATTCATAAGGTTTTTGTCATATAGATTGTGTTAAATTAAATTGTGTTAAATTATATGTATTCTAACCTCTAACTCCTTTCAGTACTCTCAGCATGCTCTAAAAAGGTGACTATGGTAGCAGTCTGACTGAAAACTTACAGAAAAAATAGTTTGGAAGCTTTACAAACAATATATTTCATATTATTTGACCTAATGTTGCAGAAGGATTTGTCAACTAAGTCCTGGCAGAACAGGCATAACATCTGGAAAACTGTAAAATGCAATATATCAGCTAGTCACACACACACATATTGTAATTAATTATGATAATTATCTTTCCTTCCAGAGCTGTGTTCATTTCTGCCTCAGGATTATTAGAACTATCAACACATATGGAGTAAAATACCTCCACAAAATATGAAGAACAGAAATCACATTGCCTGAAGTAGAGTTAACCAATAGCTCAGGTTGAAAAGTATGGTTAGCTGTACATATACAAGTTTGTTTGTACTTCAGAAACTAATTTCATTCCAAGCAGAAGTGTTTCAGCGAAATAATAACCAGCACAACTCTGTAGGGTCTTTTCAGTGCCTTTGACAAGGCGGCAAGATTGATAACAATTCACTTCACCCTGAAGAAAGTTCCCTGCCTGTAATTCCCTTCAGGCATCTCAGGGGAACTGCAGGGCTTCTATTTGAAGGTGTATCCAGAGGCAGTTCTTTTGGATAAAGATATGAGGTTTTCACCGTCAGATATAATGGCAATATTTGAGTACCTTTTGAATCTTTTTTTCACCACATATAGTGCAAAATATTGTTATGATAAATCTGTAGCCATTTCTCTCAAGTTTTGAGTAGAATCTGTTGATCATCTATTTGCACATTCTTTTCTTCTAGAATCCAACAGAATCTTTGTCACGTTTTACTTCAGAAACATTCTTGTACGTGGGCCAGAAATAGACACTTTGAGTTATGTTTTGTCCCAATCAACACAATCAATTTATAGGTATTTTACAACTCAAATTCTGCTTCTAACTCTTCTTAAATTGTGACTCAGTTTTTCTTACCAAGACACAGGATTTGACACAAGCCTTATTTCCATCAATATGCCTATTGTTCATTCAGTCTCATGACCCGACACTGCCATTAAGCCGTTACTCTTTGTCTGCAGTTCCCCTTTTAACTCATGTCATTCAATGTATTGATACCACCCTTCACCCTTGGAATCATTTGCAAGTTCCAGGGCTTAGACTTTTGAGCAAGTTACTGCAGCTTAATTTTGTCTGATATGCAGTAATTCATTTGTTCCTATTTTGCATGCGGCCATGCAAGTTAATGCATTTAAGAAGCTGTAGTAGTAATTTTCATTGTTAAAGTGAAATGTTTTACTCCCCATTGTTAGGGATCTAAAACCTTATATATATAGGTTAATTTGATGTATGATTCGTTTTGTAGCATAAAAACGAATCAAGACTTTATACTTTATTAATTTATTTAAATCAAGTACATAATGACCTTACCCATCTCATTTGAATGGTAATTTGTATCTTTTCTCCAGACTCCAGATTTTGAATCCTCAAGTAGTCATTGCCATTTTCATTTTGATGACCACAACTGGGATCTCACATTTGTGATTGCAGCATCTGTCTGTTGATTGTCTGAATAAGATCTAAAGAAGTAAACATAAAAATTGACATCAGGACTTTTAGAAATGTGAGATCAAGGGTCCCTGTGTTATGGATGGTATGATGATACTTCATGGTTGATCTGGCTTCTGACCTACTGTTGTCCATTCCTGTCTGTTGCTTACAGTTTCCCAATAGTACAGACTTATTTGTTAACCTCCCATATTTTTCTGCCAAACTTTGAATTGCAGAAAAAAAAGCCATTCTTTTTAACTCTTCCCTCTCCTCTACTTTCATTAGCATTGTTTTCCCTTCTGTTGCGTTATGCTAAAGAGGTTCACTGCTGTGTCTCTGACAAGACATGCAGTGCTGCATTAAATCATTAAATTTTACTTTAAATTACTTAATGCATGGCTATGTTTGATTATGTGTATCAGAGGTTAAAATACAGAAGAAAAAGGCAACATACACTGTACTAGATAACTTAAAATATTTTACTTTCCATCTGACTGTGCATGCAACCATGACTTACAGGCAAGAAGCCTATGCAAGGTAAATAACATCCATTTGAGAAGGATCAGTCTTGAGTAGAAAACACCATGGTTTCAAATCCCAAAATTTGAGTTTTGCATGTTTATTTACCAGGACTATTAAAATAACCATTCCATACCTTTTCATCTATTTGAATGCATGACATTGTTAAAAACAATTGCACTGTTAAGACAATGGAGAATTGCTGCTAAAATCCTGCCTAGGTCTCTCATGACCCTTCTTGCAAGAGTATGATAAAAATCTTCTTTTCCATTTAGGCAGAAGGAAAGTCCCCAAATGTATTTACACCTAAGACATTTCAGCCCTATCATGTAGCATGGGATGCAGGTAAGGCATTTTTTTCTCTTGTCTCTGAATTTCTGGAAAGCAGATTCCATTCTGCTTTATGGCTCAAGTTACCACTGAACTAATTCATTAAAATTACATTTTAAAACATT
This sequence comes from Eopsaltria australis, assembly GCA_034509425.1. NCBI lineage: Eukaryota > Metazoa > Chordata > Aves > Passeriformes > Petroicidae > Eopsaltria > Eopsaltria australis. Next base: position 226,423 of record JAVTVJ010000629.1, on the reverse strand, counting down.
GATAAGTCTATTTTCAATATAATAGGCTTCTTAGCTCCATCTAGATTTGAAAATTATTTAATGGGCCACTCTTTAGCAAGGTGTGCAATAATTCCCTGCTTTGCTCTTGGGCTATACATACATTTATTAAATTCATCTCTCTAACTACAGAACTCCAGTTGCATAATTGTATTTACAGGGGAAAAAACCCTTAGCATTAATTAAATTTGCCACTTCTTGAGACTGTTAATTAACTTGTGACCCACTTTGTGAATATCTGATGGCATTCGTTGGTTCCCAAAAATAACCAAGACCTTATGCTTTGTGAGATTGGAATGATGCATAAAATGTCATTACACAAGTTGTCCACTGTCATTTTATAATCAGAAGTATTAATGTGAAATATATTGTCTGAAAAATCAATATAAGACTTTTATTATCCCAGGAAGGTCATTAGGTGTCATTATCATTGTTATCTGGAAATAGGGTTATTATATGTGCATATATATATATATATATGTGTATGATTTGTATAGACTGTGGATAGAACTGAACATAAAAAGACACTAAAAATTAAGTCTCCCATTGTTGATTATGAAAGGATTCAATTTCTTTCCGTACCTTAAAGCACCTCAGAAGTTTGTACTTATATTTCCAAAGGAGCAGCCTATCTTAAGATCTTAACTTAGAGCAGACCTTCAACTAAGAGTTTATCCATTGAATCCATTGAAACAAAGATTTGCCTCTCAATCTTAGAGCTATAAATTATATCCAAATTTTAGAGCATATCTTCACACCTCTAGGGCTTTAGGCTTTGCTCACAGACATGCCTTATGAACCCTTTATCTAGAGCACAGGAGCAAAGAGGTGTTACAGAGTGGTCATGGATGTACTGAAGATGACTGTGGAATAATTTAGTGATGGAAACAATCATTGGATATCCTTTGGTACTCACTCTGGTCTTTTTGGTCTGATATTTTTAAAGAGGCACAAGAGGCTCATTGCTGTGCTGTGTTCTTCATAGCCATTTCTTCACATACTTGACAACATTATTTTATGGGAGTATTAGGGGATGATAATCTGGTATTTATTACAAGAGAGCCTTGTTAATCCAGAGAGTAGAAAATATTTAAAATTAAAAAAACAAATCAGAGCAGTGGCTGAGTCTTTGACTTTTCTAATCCATGGAAACCACGTTCTACAGAGAATCTTACATAAATTAGCAGAGGGAATTATTTTACAAATTTGTGTCCTTACCTTCTTTTTTTCTTCACTCCTTCTTTTTAGAGGGCTTTTATCCCTTGGAGGTAATATCAGAATATACAATAAAATCAGAATCAGCATATTTCAAGACATGGCTGTTGCACCATGGCAGAAAGAGTGAAGCTTGTACAAATCCATGGGTAGTAGCTGACCATGGGTGCTAAATCTCAGCAGGAGTTATATTCTGAAAGATCTTGCACTTCTTATTCACTGTTCAGAATGACACTATCTCAGCTCAGAAAGTTTATTCAAGCTGCTAAAGAGTGTGATGCTCTTCAGATCTTAGATCAGATGTGCTGAAATACCATATCATGCTGCCTTTTATAAACCCAAAAAATCTTCTCAGGTATTTGCCAGCAGATTAATAAGTTACTCTAGTATATGTCATCAAAACAATTCCCTTGCAACCACAGAGAAATTTGTCTAAGAAACTTGAACAGAGAATCATGGTACTGTGTCTTAAATTCCAATTAATGCTCCATATCTGAAAAATGAAAAGGGTCCTAGTAGTAATATTTCACACAACCCCATACCTGTCATTGCATATGGCAGTAGAGATTTTCAAACCAATTTATGGGAGTCATAAAATTCTTTCATTTTCTTAGTAAGCATCTAGACATGACAAAGACAAACCATTATTTCAATAACTAGGAAATATTTTATGATAAAACCAGGAATTATTCAAGATTCTTTTTATATAGATGTGTTCACATGAAATGATGTAGATCTATACCTTTTTACTTTTTCTATAACCGAAGTCTTATAGTAGGTGTTATAGCATGATGACATCTTATAGCATGATGACAGTTCATAGTATTGCAGCATTTTGTGAAACAGTGTGTGATCTATTTTCAGTCAGTGTCAAATCAGTGTCAAATCTGCTCTATCAGAGCAATTCTTCTATAGCGGTATGTATAATCATAATGGCAAAGCTTTTATATCCATGTTTAGTGACTAAGATATCCTTTCATGCATTGTGTGTGTCCTGAAGCGGCTTACAATATATGAGATAGACTAGGTCCTAGATGTCATTTAATGTAAAATGTGTCGCTATTTCTGTATTTATTTTTTTTACAAGCTGTAGAGTCACTTTAAAAAAAAATGAAAGAAAAAAGAGAAATCAGCTTGCAGACTTTGCAACAGAGCAACAAGGAATTTTTCTGTAGATGAACTTTCGGTCTTCAGACAGGAAACCTATCTCTAAATAAGCTTAATGAGTTATTTCACTAAATTTCTGGGGACCCTACAACCTCTCTGGGGAACGTGCAGGCTGACTGGCCTCCCAAACCAAATGACTGCTGTCTTCATGCAAACCTATGTCCTTTAATGTCCCTTTGAGCCTTACTCTCCTTTCTCAACCCTTCTGTATGCAAAAATGAAAACCTCTCTCAGCTAAGCCTATCCAAAGTCACAGAGAATGGTTGAATAATGTGACAACAGCAAACTCTTCCCTGTAGATACACTGATAGAAGAATGGATTTGTTCTAATATTTCACACAAATGTTGCACATATTCATATACCAGAGGAGTGATATGCCACTGCAATAAATTTAAATTCTTGTGAATATAATAAATGGTCTCCCAAGTTATGTCCAAAACATGAATGAAACATTTTCAATATTAATCCTTCTTTTTAAAATATAGCAGTGCTTTAAAACCATCCTCAACAAAATAAAATTTAACATCAAGTAAGTTTTCATATAAGATAAAACCAGTAACAGAATTATTTTGAAAGTTTTCCTGGCATAAAGCCTTTCCTTTATTATTCTGTCTAGCCACTCATGCCAAAAGAGAAGGGATGTAGTGTTCTTTACATCTAAACAGACAGAAAGTGCACAAACCCTTTATTTGCTTGGCAAAGTAGAAGGGGAAGAAGTATGATTGCAGCCAGTCTCTGTGCAGATATTGCTAGCAAATTGAGAAAAAAAATTGAATGGGCACAGAGATTGCTGTCACTGCTGAATGACTGATCAAAGCAAGGCTAAGGTCCACTGGAGGAATGACAATAGGCCCTGTGGATTTGGTGTAGATTCTCTGCAAAAACATTTTGGGAGAATAGGCTCTAAACAAAGAACTCCACAAATACAAGCACATCTGCATTCCTTAGGAGTAAGTACACCAGTAATAATGAATTGCATTGCCTCATGGATCCATAAATATTTTCCACAAAAGTGGGAATATTTTCAGATGTGCTACTTTATGGTGCTTATAATGTACCTAATGTGTCATATACACTATCTCCACAGTTGTGATGGGAGCACAAATCAAGAAATGTGAAAAGTAGGTATTCTATTTACAGTATGTTTCTGCTTCCAACAAATTTCTATTTCCTGTCTCCTCAGGAAATAATGTTTGCCACCAATTGTTATCACATTTCAATGTGATATTAAGATATTTTTCCTTTCATCCTTTCCACAGTCATCAACAGGTTTGATTACTGCTAGAGGTTTTGTGCCCTTTTCTAAGCCTATATCGTACAAAAATCATATCTAATGCTGGTGATTAAAAATGAGACACTGCAAAGCTGGAAATTGCACAAACAAGCACAATTATCTGTCACCACATGATAAAATTCAAGTGTAAGAAGCTTCTTGTCAAATACAATCGACAGGACAAGTGATAGATTAATCTTAATAGCAGTGAAAGTAAGCTATAAACCATTGCCTTCTCTTACAATATAAAAGCCTTTCCTTTCAAACACTGTGATGAAGTGCAGTAAAACAAAATAAAAAATGGTAGTGGGAGAACCAGTGATGTTTCTTCTTCATTCAGAACTCAGTGAACTCTGTTAATATTTTTAGTGTTCACTTCCTGTCAAGGTCAATTTAGTTTTCTTGTTTTTATGAAAAAGTAATGTAGACAAAAATAAATCGAGTCACTTTCATGATTTCTGTAAGCTTACTAATGTTTAAAAATCTCTTTAATTCTGAGGCCTGTAAGCAGCTTAGGCAATAATTACTTCATAAATTTTTCTTTTAGGCTATTTATTTTCTCTCTTTATTCTGAATGGTCTAAAATATATTATCTTCCAGTGGAAAAGTGCATAATACACTGAAATGTGATTTTAGAGAAGAATTGGATTTGTATTGTTTAAGAAACACCTATTTTTAATTTGTTTCCATTCAGAAATGTAAGCAATGTTTTTCTTCAGTTCTTTAGAAGAACAAAATCCCCCAGTATTTTATCAGGCTAAATAGTTCATTTGAAACTCAGAATAATCCTTCTTGGATTACTTGCATTACTTCTTGCATTACTACTTATAACATGAAATAAGTAAATAAATAACAAATAAATTAATAACTAGATAAATAAATAAATAAATAAAATTATATATTTAAAGAACTCTTGAGTAGTTATTTAGTGCATATTATTTTCTCAAGGCATCTTTGATATGCACTTCAAAGGACACTGAACTGTCATGTAAACACAAGAATACACCTTAATTCCTTTTTATTTCATTAAGATAATTTTCATTGTCTTGCAAGTTTTATTGATGATCTTGTATTATCTCTTATATTATCTATATTATTTGTATCATTACTCTTCGGTATAACTGATACATTAAGCTGCAGTTTTTTTGTACATTTACCACTAACAAAAAGAAGAATCAACATAGTGTAATTCAGATGCTGCAAATCTGAGTTTATGGTAGATTTTGTAGCCTAGTCTGCCCTTTTGCACACCAGAATAACTCTCTAATAAATTCTTGCTTTAGTATTTCAGGCAAGAAAAACACCGCTCAGCTCTGGCAAAATGTTTGCTTCTAATTGATCTTTGCAAAATGCAGGAAGTTGCCTAATTTAATTCTTCTGTATTGCAAAATACTGTCATTTTGTGAGTAAGTATAAATAATGTATGAACTCAAACTGTTAAAGACAGTGCAGTCTGAAGACTCGAATGCCAGACTCGTACTCCTGGTGACTATTCACAGCTTTCCTATGAATCTGCTGTGTGATGTTAAACAAGCTACCTTCTTGTTTTCCTATTTCTTTTACATTAAAACAAAAAAGTGCATGAGATAACTTCTACGCCCTTTGAGAAGAATTTTGAAATCCACGGCTATTGGTTTCAAAATTAGCTTGAATAGAGCTGAAGAGCTGGGGACAGATTCTTTACCAAGACTACCAAGACTTTACTTTTTAAAATTTGGCTGAACATCTGGCCAAGCTTTATTACCTGTGCAGGTGTCAGACCTGCCCTCACAAGTACAGACATTCTGACTGATACATATACAGGAAGAGCTCTATGAGCTCTGAAGGAACATCACAGAGACAGAGTACCAAGTTCCAGGTAATACACTGGAATTACAACTGGAACGGAAACAAAATTGAAGAGAACTCTTATCAGAATTTCATTTGAATGTGTCAAATCAAAATTTTTTCTCAGAGTATAAAAAATTAGATTAAGAAAATTCAGTGACAAATACCAAATATTTCCTAAGTGGGATAACCAACTTAATGTAGACAGGTTCTCATTAATATAAACAAATAATTAACTAAATAAATAAATATTGGCTTCCCATGGGCAGATTTTATTAATACCCATTGAATCATCTTCTAATTCAAGAAAAACATCCTTTCTGCTATTTCACAAAAATGAGGTTCTTAAATTATTTCTGTTCAGCTATCCTTTAAGAAGTAACTGTTGTTGTCTTGGAATTTATCTATTATAACCACTAAATTAGGAGAATCAAAATTTTTATGCTTTCCATGTATTCCCTTTCTAACTTGGACATCAAAACTCCCTTTTAATGCCTGCAAAAATATCCACTAACAAAGCATAAGGAATTTATTCTCCCATGACAGAGATTACTGTGAAAACTGGGTCACTAAACTATTATTCCTTATTTATACCTATTGAGAAGGTCATGATAGAAAAATGTCAGGAAGAAGTTTGAGAAGAAAACAGACGGAGGTGAAAGCCATGATATTTGACTCCTAACTGACATTACTTCCATATTAAAAGGTGCCACAAATGAGCTACTGTAGACTACCTAATGATATTCTTACCACATTCCATTGAAACTTAACAGGGCAAGTTCTTGTGTCAATGAAGCTTCAGTGGTTTCCTGGAACACAAATTAAATGTATAGAGCTGGCCACAACTAGCAGCAAGAGTAACTTGTGTGGATGTCAAGACCCTCCATGGCTCTCATTTGACAATAACTGTGGGTAGTTGTTACGCTTACAGATTTGTGGCATTCTTTTTATTAAATTAGGTAGTTAACTGACTACCATCTTTATTGGAACATACATCGAGAAGGTCCCAAGGGAAGATAACTACTTGAGTTTCAGTGATTATAGTGCTTCAAGTAGTTTTTAAGTAAATTTGCGGCCCTGAAGTTTTTGTCATGACCTTTTTCCCAACTGCTATGGAAGCAACTATTTTAAGATTTGCAACAGATAAATGACTGCATTTTATGACATCACAGAGCACACTTACATTATATCTAATCACATCTGCTGAAAAATCTGAATTAGAGTGCATGTAGCTCATATGAAAATCTGACAACTTTCTTAAACAGTAGTGGGGATTGATACAATTTATGAAGATGTTTTTCCTGACAGACTGGGAGGTAAGCTATCAAATTATTTAAGAAACTGCCAAAATCGATAAATGCTGAGCAATATGCTAGATTTACAGAGGTTCTGTATAAGGTGAAGTGGCTATATAGGAACAAATGAATTGTAACACTAGGGACCTTCTTCTGGCAACTCATGGACACACCAGTGGCAGCATGTCTACATATATATTCACTACTGTAAGCTCTAAAACATACTTCAGAGAACTGTACTTGTTGTTTGCCATTTCTTTTACAGTTTCATTTTGGGCAAGACAGTAAGACAAAAGTTGAAAGTGTAGAAAATCTCACTCTAACAAATAAACAGAAAAATTAAGAAAGGAAGAAAAGTATGTGCATGCCTGCAACTATCAGACTCAAACCACTCCTTTCAGCATCTAGGAACACTTCAATCATGAAGTTTTTCAGCATGAAGCAACAGCAAGCATGGAAACAGTTCATGTTCTTTCTGACTGTGAACATTTTCGCTAGAGTCTTGTCACATCAGCTGGTAAGAGTCTATGGGCTTTTGACTCAATAGGAATACCATATGGGTTACAAGCTTCCAATTTCTCACTGTTTGAGATGCTTTCATTCCAGTAATGGAAGTTTCCTGGAGGCTATCATGAATAGAAACATGGACAGATTAGCCTCTCATATGCATAACCACACTGATGGAAATAGGACAAAGTGTGTGAATCCGAAGTGTGCTGAACAGACTTAAATCTGTATCTAGAACATCTAATACCATTAGCAACTTCACTGGTGAAAAAAAACCCAATTAACTAGACAGAATAAACTTGTGAAAGGAAAAAAAATCCAGAATAGCAAATCATAGAAACAAGAATAAATTGAAGCTATATCTTCAGATGTGGTTAAAAATTTAAACAATTTCTTTCTCATCTGTCAAAAGGGAATGTGAATTTAAATGCACTGGCAACATCATCCCTTTGGTGAGACTTGCAGGAATGCTGGCATAATATCCTACCACTAAGTGTTTTAGGAAAGGAGGCAGCTGAAAATAGATACATTAAATTCACCTGCCAAAGTGCTGATTTTGTATATAAAAATGTCAAGACCTTGCACTAGTTCCAAATGAATTCATAGTAGATTAGTGACATCTAAATTGCCAACTGCAAGTAATTGCAGCATATTTTCCCATGCTTTTTTCTTTTTCTTCTTAAAACAATGAACATACACATGATTTGTGAATATTATAAAAGAGCTTAATAGACTATCTTAAAATTTCTCCTCAAATTTTGTTCTTTATAGAGTGATTTAGTGTGAGTTCTGGACTTGATTAGGTCAGAAAGGATATTACCACTGGGTTAGATAAAATATGCATAAGTGAGCCCTTTGTTTGCACTGCCTCTTTACACCAGACAGACTCTGACAGAATCATTACTCCTTTCAGTATTTTCTAGGCAGCCTCTGAGCTCTCCAGCAGAGGTAACCTTTAAAAGAAACAGTGGAGAAATGCAACAGCTGGTGCTTATCTCTGTCAGAAAGGTTCTCTAGGCAGTGCTTCAGCACTGTCTTTTGCCCCTCTTTGTGGAGTGAGATCTGGAAAGAAGAGTTGAACCCTTGAACATGATGGAATTGAGAGGGGCCTGGAGACGAGAAGTCAGGAGCAACAGAAAATATTTCTCTACATCTACAAAGAGAAAAATATTAACTAGCAAGGCTGTGAAAGAGATTTAAATGATAAGAAAATAAAGTAAAATATGACTAAATACATGTCAGAATGAAGACAGAGTTACCATATGTGAACTGCAGGCTTGTTTTATTTTTGACTGATTAATGAAATGGCCTTTAGGAATTTCCTGTAAACTTTCTAAGGAAAATAACCCCAAGCAAATGAACAAGCCAATCAAACTAAAAACAAATTAAAAAATACTCCTCAGTGTAAAGAGTGTCCTGAGCAACACTTGCAGAAAAATGATGCATGTAATTTGCTTTGGGATTTTTTCTCCTCCAACTTGAGCATCTTTTTCTCCAGCATGTGGAAATCATATGTCAGAGGTCTAACAAATGTTTGAAATGGGAAGGAGGAACACTGAAATAGAGCATATATCCAGTTAAAAATTCGCAATGGAATAAAACAATTTTTTTTTAATTGCTATAAATTTTTTTTCATTTTTATGACATCCACATCTTAGAGTTGGCAGAGCCTGGCAGATAATAAGTTCCATGTGAACAATAAAGATAAAGAGAGGCCTGGGAATCTAGACATGCCAAGTGTTGCTAATTGGTTTTATCTTAAAATAAACAGTATTCAAACAAACAGCAGTGGTGAGGTATATTCTGTGTGTAGGTTTGTGTGTGTGTGTAAACTTATTCAGTCACTACTATTATGACTGGTCCCTGCTTCTACAAATCTAGAGCTGCAAATCCTTATTTACCTGAACATAAGGTAACTATTGCAAATATAAAAATAAAGAATGGATAATACAAGTGAATCGTAGGATGGCTTTCTCCCATAAAAGCTAGACTGACACCTAAGAAGCAAGAGGCTCTTAAGGAAGTCAAAATGTATCACATGTACTGTCAAGAAACTGTTTTTTACTTACCAGTCAGTCTCAGGGGGTGATAGAGGTGAAAGGGTTTCAGAAAGAAGAAGCATGAATAAGCGTATAGGCACAAAAATAGAAAAAAATATATGATGGAGCAATGAAAATAAATCTACAGTTTAAAATAACACCCGAAGAAAACAGACAACAGGGGGGAAAAAACAAAAAATATAAATACAATATTCAAGAAGAAAAAAATTTTCTAAAGGGAAAGGTATTTGTATGCTGTTATAAAAAAAAAAAAATCAGGTTCTAGGCTGCCTGTCCTTTTCAGAAGGTTGTTGCGGCTATGGTATGCCAAGTTCTCTACCAAATGCTACCCAAATTATTGATGCAATTAAGCTGAGTTGCAAACTGATCAGACTAGGAACCTACTCATATCTGGAAGCTGGGAAGAGAGTCTAAATAACACAAATAGATATTATGCAAACATTTATTAAGGAATGGCTGCGAAATACTATTGTCTTTACAAGTATTTAAAAAAGGAGCAGGCATACTTCAAAATATTATGTCATTTCAAATAGTCTCTACATGATTTGTAAATAGCAGCTTTATATAAAGTGACAAAGAAAATTCATGCTGAAAATTTTTGTATTTCATGCTTAAGGCATATTATTTATATGGGTGGAAAAGTATATGAACGGAGAAAAGAAATAAAGGAAAATGTAAGAAAGATACCAAAGTCCAAATATAGAGTGAACTTACAGAATGCAGATCTATGATGTTTCAACTTTGTGGGACATAATTACTAAAATACAGCAACAAATAATATGTGTTTTCTTATACATCAAATAATCTATTATCTTTCTTCATTTTAATTTACAATCACGAAGTGCACTCAGTCTTAAAGTTCAAAAAATTTGTTTTGTCTAGTTATAACTGGTGTGAGACATAAAAGGCTTTGGAAGTCACAGTCAGTCGGAAAACTGGCCACTTATAAAGTATGTATTAAGACTGTTTCTTGACAATTTAGAAGATTTGAGAAGCAATCAAGAGAATTCATGATCTCTAATTTTATGACACCTGTAAGTATCTGCCATTAATAAAATATTGTACTTTATGATAGCATAGTCATATATTTACAAAATTATGTAACTGTCAAACAACAATATCTGATCGCCATAGACTCATAGTGTGATCTATAAATAATGTAAATTCTACACTGTGAACATAATATCAGGAGACTTTTTACAATTATATAAATCTACATTAGTTTTAAACACTGAAAAACTGTGTGACAAAAGTTATCTTTACCAGCATTTTAATTTTGCCTTCTTTTGCCTCAGCAATTAAGTAATTACATTGACAAGTATGGAAGACGACAGTAACAAAACAGCTGGAGTGGGAGACAAGCCTCAATGGAGACTAATTAACACTGGCCTCTGAGACACCAGCACATTTTCATCATCTCTAGTGCTTCTCTGGGACAAAACACCAACACTTTGAAAACTTCACTTTGATCTCATGGTCTCCCATCACTGTGGACACAGACAGAGATATCTGACTCTTCTCCCACAGATGAGAAATGTTTTCAAAGAGAGGCATACATCCCTCCCAAGTACAGACTGGTGTCACCTCCTTCCCTCAGCTTCATCTAGAGAGCTAAAACTTCAGAGGGGGCTACCTCTCATGTTTACTTGTCTAAAAGTCAGCCATTTGGTCTAACACAGCAGTACTTGACACAGCAGACAATATTAGAGGTGTCATTCACTCTTTCTCTCTCTCTTTTTCTCCCCTCTTACTGACAGGAGGGAAGCTTTTTGGCTGACTTATAACAGTTGTATCCCTCACCCTTACCACTTCCTAGAATTAACAGAACCCAACACAGTATCCACATACTGTTATTATAGAGGCAAAAGCATTTCCAAATATGTTTCATGGAAAATATTCATTATGAGCCTCAGTTTCTGACTGGGACAATATTTCTAAGATGTCACACCATCCTACAGTATGTGAATACCATTTTCTTGGCAGTAATCCTTATTTCTACTGTGCTACATTGTGTCTAGATATAGAATTAGATTCATGTGGGTATGCATAAGACAAATACAAGAGAAATACAGTAGCAGAGGAACAAAAATATTTATATCTTTAGTATAAAATATCATAGAATTACTGGTTATCACTTCTACTACAGTCTTCTGAAGGAAGTGCTGTGCCAACTGTTTTATCTTAAAGAAAAAGAGAGGTAAAACTATCAGATAGAATAGAATGGAGAGTTAGCCTGATATCCACTTGATTGCTTACCTGAAAAATGGTATCCACGGTTATGCAAATAGCTACATATATATAATTTTTATTTTACTTTCTTTCCCTGCTGTACTTCTTTAAAATATTTAATTTTTGCTCTATATTAGGACAGCGTTGAAACACCTACTTAAGACTTTTGCAACTGGAGGTTTTCTTTTTAATAAATTTTAAAATTATACAAAATTAATTACATTCAAATAGAAAAAGTTTGCCACAACTTCACTGCTAAAAAAAGTTTTAAAAGAGAAGATAGTCACTAGGTGCCTTTATTGCACTGTCTACACAGGTAAGTTATTGCCTTTGACCAGAATAATGAGTAGGGTTTTTCTGTAGGTGTTATAATGTGCCAGATACATAGAAAAGTATCAAAAAGTCATCAGAATGTAATAAACTCTGGAAAACGGCATGGGGTGTAGAAGAGGAAAAAACTCAGACATCAAAAAAAAAAAAAAAAAAGAAAAAAAAGATAAAAAAGAAAAAGGAGAATAGTTTAAGATTTTCAGTAAGGTGGAAATCTTAAGATGTGGATTAAAAGTTCAGATAATTCTCTAACGAAAATTCTCATCTTTTATTAAAATAAATAAGCATGGAACATGCTTCAAATTGAAGGGTGGCATACCTTGTATGGTACATCTGCATGCATGTATAAATGCAGAATTATATGTGGATGGATGGATGGATGGATGGATGGATGGACGGATAGATACATAGATAGATGACATAGGTAGGGTAGGTAGGTAGGTAGGTAGGTAGGGAGAAAGAGAGAGAGGGAGAGAGAGAGAGAGAAAGGGGGAGAGATCTTCCTTTTATATTTTCTCACACTGGAAGATATTTTTTTAGAACTGCATTTGTAATTAATACTGTTTACAGCTACTAAACACATGCTTGTAACTGATGAAGAAGGTATCTTTAAACCAGTACTAGTGAACTAAAAAGGACAGACAGACTGATGAAATAAATAATTTTTAGTCTCATGGTATTGTGTTCTTTCTATTTATGTATTTTACCCTAAACACTGGTGCATGGTAAGTTTCAAATTCTCATAATTATTTGCCTTTTCTTTCGGCCAGGCAGTCGTAGCAGTGCTGATGATAAAAGCTGGTATATCTTATCTTGTTAGAGAGATTTTGTTTTCTTTGAAATAGGAGTTTTCTAGGCACTGATACTTCAGATGCCAGCCAACATCAATTAGCAGATAGCACTGTGAAGCTGCAGGCTAGGTAGGAGCAGAGTAATGACTCCTATGATTGGCACTGTTAATGACTTTTTCCCTGAGTTCTTGTTCTGGCTAGTGCTTACTATTTTGCTCTGTCTTCTCTGGCCTTTTTGCACATTACACTGCATCAGAGAACGAAACAAAAGATTTGAATTGCAGAACACCACTTTTGATCTGACAAGTTTCTCTAAAATTTATTTATGAGTCTATGGAATTCCTTTTCCTAATAAGCCTGTTAACCACACAAAGAATGTGTTGTAATACATGAAAACTAAATTCCATAGAAAAGTAAAGAACTTAATTATTTTTTCTTTGCTTTTAATAAGCAAGGACTTAGGCAAAATAAAAAGTCCAGAGATATTAGTACCTCTCTAGCATGCAGTTAGTTTAAATTGTGCTTGAATGTTATAGAACTCCTTCTGAAATTACTATGGCTATGTATTTTAAAGGTGGAGTGTCATTAAAAGTGGCTCTTCATTTCATCTACTTCTAGCCAAGCACAGGTGTTCAGTCTAATCTTGTTTTCTAAACAATTACCAGTCAGTAGAAATTAAACACTTACAGAGGAGGAGTCCTCTGTAGGTGTCTAAAATAGGGTGGGGATAAATTACCAGCTACAGATGCCTCACTTTTTGAATAACAAGATCAAGAAATAAATTAAATAGCTTGACCAGATGCCCTATCTTAGACAACTGAAGTGAATCTGACACTGAATAACTACTCTGAACAGGAAAAATTAAGTTGAAGAATCAGTGTTGCTATGATCAAATTTGCTTTAATTTAGTGAGAGTTATTTCCTCTTCCACATTCCTTAAAAGATGAAAATAATCACTTTTATTATACTGTGCACCTTATGCTTCAACCATTGCTTCTTATAACAATAAAAAGGTTACACAGGGAGTCTGTTTTGAGAATTATCATTCTTTATTTACTAAAAAATTTGGATTCTGCCTTAGCCATTCAAACTCCTTTGTTACTCACTGATCTTATTGACACATTAGGCAGGACTTCGCAAAAGCCCAGCAATACAGTTCAGAACTGCAGAGAGCAGTTTGGAGTCTTTGAAAATTTAAAGACTCTGAAAATATGGTCTGGTGCCATTGGGGTCACTGTAAATTTCTGCATGTATTTCAAAAGCCTCTGAATCAAATCACACCCACTCCACCCCCCATATACATAATTACACTTATTTCAAAAAATGTTTTGTAATATCAGATTTGAAGGAAAATTTAAATTGCCCACACAGAGATACTGATGTCCCCAGACTGTCTACTTAAACTGAGAATATGAGCTCCACCATGTTTCTATACTGAAACTGACTTTGTTATCCCATGCTAGAAAGAAATGTATGTTTAACATTCTGCAGATGTCTATGCAATGCTTATCTGCAGCCACAATGAATAATTCTAAAAGGCTGATGTTCGAGCACAAACTACAGCACAGCAGAATTAAAGGTGAAAGTTCAAGTGCTGCAATTTCAAACTATTGATCAATGATAATTTTTGGCACCCCTGGGTTATTGATGCTGGCATATGGCAAGCAAGCAAACCACGAAGGTTAAGTATGAATCATCAGTACAAATGTAGCTCACCTTCTTCAGTTTTCTTAGATTTAAAAACTTTTACTGTTAGGTGGTGTTTCTCCTGCATGCTTCTGTGCACTGCAGCAAGACACATCTTGTAGACCATGTCTTCAGAGGCCATCAAACTAGAGAGAATGTTGAGAAAGAAAGCTGCTTGTCTGTTCTTACTGATTTGTTGGATAATCCCAAAACATCATTATTTGCCACTACAGAAAAAGAATATTACCACTACACTTTATTACATCAGGGATGGCTCAAATTTTCTTCCATTTATCCTTCCATTTTCAAAATTGTCATAAAAAGATCCTTTTATCCCACAGGTTTTTATTACTTAGTACACTAGAAGTTATAGAAAGAATACTGCTTCATGATCTGCTTACCTCCCAGACCTTGTTTAAGTAAACATAATTTGGTTAATACTCATTGAACAAGGATATTAAGTATGTTATACTAAATGGTGCTGCTATGTCACTATCATTCAGCATTGTTCTATTGACTAGGATGATATTTAGAAACGCTCCTTTCTGCAAATTGCTATCCTTTTGAACAGCATGGAAATTCTGGGTTGAGCTCATTGTTAAGAATTTCAAGCATAATTCTACTGTTTCCAAATATTAGGAGATAAAAAATATTTTGCTTTCTTACAGTATCTCTGTAATGTTGCTACAATTGCTAATTTTATTCACTTCATACTGTAATGATCTACATATTTAGTAAGACAGTTGCTGATCTATGTGGAAAAAAACCAAGTATACCATTCATTTTGTAAGAACATAGCCCGTAATAAAATATTGTCAAAGCTATTAACAGGCCATAAACTTTGTACTTAATTTACACAGTTCCAGTTCTCTGATTTACCAGAGTCCTGTCTGCAACTTTGTTTTATTTGGTTTACCTGTAACTGAAGTTTCTCTGAATGAGCAACTATGTCTATGTGTCTATGGCTCATTTATTTTACTTTTTTAACTTTGTACTATAGAATTCTTGAATCATAATATAATTTTTATGCAGATAGCAGTAACAAGCAGTTATTTCATGTATAGTGTGGTATTTATGACTCTCACATGGTATTCCACAAGGCGGAGCACTGAGAAGTGCAGACACAGGATGGTAAGAGATGGGCAGGCACCAGAGGCCACACAATTATAAACAACTCGGCCCAGATCAGTTAAAGAAATTCAGACTTGGAAGTGCACAGAACTGCATTTAGGAGTTACAAGCAGAACACAAGACTAATGTCAAACATGCTGGAAGTCACAACTCATGGCAAATCTGGGTGTAACCTGGAGCTTCAGATTAAAGAAAGAGTAATGTGTGAAAGTGTACAGACAAATACACAAAAATGACCCCTAGTGAATCCTAGAGTCAGGAAGGAACCATCAACAAAAGCATCACATTCCTCCTGCTGATGAAAGACTCTGGATGCCAATGACTCACTTTAAAACCCCAGTCTTAAACTTCCAGTCTTACAGCTAGAGAAGAAGGGTGAGCTCATCAGGAAAAGATACAAGAACTAATGCAGGTATAACAGTTTGAAGCACATTCTTAGTGTTTCTTTATTCAATAACACTTCAGTCTGGACTAAGAATTATTAGGTTTTAAAGGTTTTCAATATATGAGCAATAAATTATTTTCATTTCTTAAATATATATCAGGTGTGCAGCGTTTTCCTATAAACAAATTTGGAGCATAAAAGCCTGTGGCTAAACAATTGAAGCTGATTGAAGCTGAAGATATTACCCTTCTACTTACTATTAATGAAAAAATAATAGGATATATGTACATCAGTTATACAGTTTGGTTTCTAGGAAATTCATTTCACCATAGAAACATCTCAGTGATGATTTGATATTTTTTTCACTGTACAGTCGTCATGTTTTAGAGGAAAGATATGCTGTCACAACATAAAGATCCAAATATAATTTGAGAGAAAAATACCTTTAAGCATATACTGAATGACTTTATTTCAGAGTCACAAATGAAAATGGGAAGTTTTCATTTTACCTAAACAAGAGACATGTATAGCTTATAATTACAGAAGTGAGTTTAATATGTGTCTAAGAGAACTTTTCAGCTGCAGTTTATACTTCAAATCCCCTCTGGAAGTTTTTGGGCAGTTTTGCATGTTTTGTTCTGGTTCTTCTTTAAGGAATTTTGTGTGACATCAGCAAAGAGCAGTTATTGACTAAAGCTGCAAAGGAAACCTGGGATAAAAAACATTATGAATGGGAAATTAAAGTAGGAATGTTTTACCTTTACATAGTTCCACTGGGAGTAAAGGGAGGGGGGTAAAAAGAAAGGTAAGAGAAAAGGGAAAAGTAAGTCTTATTTAAATACACAAGCACATACATCTTACACAGTTTTTGCATTTTAGGTAAGATAACACCAATGGTAGCAAAAAAGTGGATTTTTACTGGGCAAAAGTTACACTTTTTCATGTAATAGAAAAAGTGTAGATGTAGGAACCTCAAAAACAAATTTTTAAAAATTTCTAAGAATCAATGCATTTATCATAATTACATGACTGTAGAAGTCTCTGGTGTCTCATGTGCAGTGCTTTAGTAGCGTTTGTTTCTACATGACACTATTGGGAATTTCATATGCATGCTTTAAGTCTGAGTTTCCTTAATTCACAAGCTCACTTTGAGTATAATCACAATAGCTCTGTGGTGCATTTACCTAATGAATATGATGACATAGCTTTGAGGTAGTACAGCTCTATCTGGAAAAATAAAATACATTAAAATAAAAAACAAAAAAATTCAAAATATTGAAAGACTCTATGCTTTCCTTTCCAGAATTCCAAATAGATACGCCTAGCATAACACATTTAGTAACCTTTTCATAGGCATATAGGAGAAATAAATTGGAAGTTATTTTTAATCTCTGTGGAGTTATTTAGGATAATTTTCTCCCAGCTCTTGGGAGAAAGTTCCTAGCAATGTCCTTTTTCTGCTTTAACTCTTTTGCCTTTTGAAGGCAGAATTTACTTTTCTTTTTCCTTTCATTAAAATCTTTATCCCTCAGGGATTCAGCACCACAATTTTCCTCTCTTTGAATGCCTTCACTTCTCTATTGTAAAATTCTCTGAGCAGAGGACGTGGATTGAGGAAATGTCTCTTCCTACATCACTACAGGAGAATACCATGAGGATGGCATTAAATTCAGAAGGGTCTTCTGGTAAAAGAGGGCCACATCCATTGAAAGCTAGAATCATATACTCTTCCTCCCTTCCTCTCTCATTCAGTTACTTAATTCATGCAATGTAGAACAAAATCACCTGTGACGATTTGTTTCACTCCTGCAAGCCTAAAGGTTAGCATATACTGGTAAAAAAAAAAAAAAAAATTAAATAAAGAGAATAAGATATTGATCCCTACATGTCCCTAGTGTGGACATGTGTTCTAGCTCAAAATCATGCCACTAAAGAACATGTAGCCAATTATGTGCAAGCAGCAATTTAAGGATCTAGGTGGAAACTTCCAGGTGGTACCTTACTGATGCAAGTCCGTATCTCCTATTCTACTGGCTTTAGTTTGAGAATTCAACTTTCACACCTGGATAACTACTCGAGGTCCTGCTCACTGCAATGCATAAATCCTTACATTTTTACATACAGTGCTACCTGAACAGGATTCTAGTTGCTTGAAACATTTTTTCAAAAACCACATAATGCTTTAGCAAAATCATAAAAATACTGGCTAACAAACTGACAAAAGCTAAAAGTAGCTGCTGCTTAGACTCAATTCATGAAAGTCTGCTTTCCCATTTTTCTGTGGGATCTTCCCCATAAATACAAAGAAATAGATTAAACACATAAAGAATTAGCAAAGATAACAACAATCATCTCACATTGTGCAGGATGACAGTTGAACCATATGTTTTATTGCAATTGATATAAAACCTCTCCTGTTGTCCTGCAGTGAACCAAACAGTTGTGTCCAAAAAACCCATTTCGAGTGTTTTTCATCTTTTCACTAGGAAACAGCCTAAAGCCAACTGTTTCTTCCATCTCTGTCCAAAGCAATCAATAGGGAGAGCACAGTTCCCATTCTTGCTATGTATTTGGAAGTCTACATACAACATAACTGTCAAATTCTTCAGAAATTAAAGCAGGCACTCAATAAGCATGGACTATAATCTGAAATATGTGCAGCCCATTCCTGTTTAAAGTATCCTGGAAGACTGTGGTTTCAAAGGGGGGAAAAAAAAGTAAAAAAAAAAATTGAGAAAAAGAGGGGAACAGGGTGGAAAGAAAGAAAGAAAAAAAAAAATCAGTATCCTTGTGTTTCTTTCCTGTGAACCAAAAAGCCCCTTATGAGTAAAATGGGAGTATTTCTCTCTGCTGTACTTTACAGTCATCCAGAAACTGAGGGTTTTATAATACAGGATGACTCCCTAGCTTTAGTTGATGAATGGCTATAATTTTCCATTGGACATCCTGAATCATCCAACTTGCCACAGCAAGGAAGCTCTCTAACTCTGAATTGAAGCTATAATTCTAAAACGTAAGACTCCACTGTGGAAGGGTAACACACTGGTTGTGAGTCCTTGACATTCAAGCACTGTCGAGGAAAAAAAAACAAAGCAAAACCAAATGCCATTTATTTACAGAGAAAAGGATTCTGAGTGAGTTTAGTCATTTTAATGCTGAGCACAAAATCCTAACTGGAGTCTAAAAGATTTACAACAGGACAAAGCAGGGTGCAGGAGTAGGAAGTACCACAGGTCTCAAATATAAAAACATTATCAAGGACAGACAACTAAACAGATCAGATATATTGGCCTATATGAATAACATGGAAATAGGTTTATTTGACTTAAAACCCGGGGAGAAAATTTCCACTCTTTTTCCCCCCTGGAAAGAGGAATTTGAAAGAAAGAAGCTGAAATAAATGGATCATTGGTTATTAAAATCATAACATCAAACTCTGATTTCTCAGGATGAAAAGGTAGTTAATATTTCATGTATTAAACACTGCAAAGCTCTAGCATCAGCAGAACAAAATAATGTTAAAAACCCAATATTATTGCTATGTGAAACTTGTTTTGGATATCACAGTGGAACATAGAGTTGTAACTTAGTAACTAGACTAATGTCTGACAGACAACAAGTATAATGGCAATATTTTGTAAGATGTAAAATAAAGGGGAGGACTATGGTGACAAGTGAAAATGTGCAATCAAGATAATCTTGTGAGAGGAGGGAGGTATGGTACAGTTAGTTCACTTGACTATGTTATTGAAGATCTGAGGTTTTTTGCTGGAGCAAGCAGACTAAATCTTCTATGCCTTGACAGCTGCTGAAGGCCCTGTGGGTGTGAAATAAGCAGGACAAGTACCAAAATCTTACAGTGCTTCAGTTCCTACCTCTACAGTAAAAAATGCTGCCTCCTTTACCTCTTCTCAAAGTTGTAAGTACACCTGTGACCATGTGTGTGTGTCTCTGAGACTCATGCTCATGTTTGTTACTGGTTGGAACTTCAAACAAGGATGTGGCAGCCACATCCCTTAGCCTGGTCAGAAACCCTCAGTTCACAGGGCAGTGGGCTGGGCTCCAGCAGGCAGACAGGATTGTTCTGAGCCAGAGCAGTTGGAGATATTTCCTATGAACTTGCATGGAAAATCCCAAGTCCACTCAAATCAGTGACAGAGATGCTATGACATGGGTTGAACCAGGACTTCACTACTCATAGGTACTAACGTCATACATTGTCCATTAATTGAAGGATCTTGAAATCCACACAGAATTAATAGAGAATAAAACAATCCTGGTTTACGTAGATGTAAGTAATTTTTTCCAAATATTAAGACAGTGGTCTTTTTTGACTACTAGCCAGCTGGTAAGCTCTTTATTGATTCACAAAATAAATGCCAGGTTCAGCTTGGTGAGTAGTGAATGCCCCAAGAGTCTGGCAAGCGAGTCATACTTGGCAGATTTTCATACTCACTTGTCAAGCCTAAATCAGGCAAGTAAGAAAGCAAGGCTGCTTTTCCCCAAGTACCAACCAGACTTTCAGGAGACAAAAGGTGTTATTATAAATTATGAGCCCTTATCTAGCATGTTCAAAATACAGTTGCAACTAGAGATATGTGGCTGGACTGGCAAATACTCATTCAGTTTCCATTTGAGGGCAGTAAGAAAACCCTATTTTCCTAAGTGTCAATAAACTCATAGCCAACTCTATAAATAAGCACCAAATGGATTTTGTGGGATGGTTCGATTTCCATTAGATTCCATCTTCAAGTATTAGTGATGTCTGATTTCCTTATTTTTACTTCCAGCAAATGGCATCTACTAAGAAATATAGACTTGTGTGTGCGCTGCACTTTAAATGAAAAATTTACTGAAGGTGAAACCCTAACAGCAGTTTTCAGCTTTTAGGTGACATTCAAAGCTGCATTCCAGCACGGATCATTTTAACTTCACTGCTGTAACAGGGGCTATAACTGTTTCCTGAAAGTAGCATTACAAAGCATTTTAAATAATAACTTGACCCTTTATCTTCTGTAAACTTGCCAGGATGTAATTGGATTAGTCTAGAAAAACCCCAGCACTATTCCTGTCTATTGGGAAGATACAGGATTAAAAAACAGACTAACAATTTTCAAAGTGGATCTGTGCAATTTCTGCTGCAGCCCATAAAGTTTAATAGATGATTATTTAAGGAAAGAAGAGCATTGAAAATCTACATGGAAGACACATAAAAGTTATCTTTGACATTGTCTTCTATTAATCACATAGAAAAGAAATACTTATATTAAACAGAGAAAAGGTATTTCTATCACTTTTAATTACATGTCTTTAACTTCAAAGATAATATGCAGTATGCAATCTAACTTGTTACAAAAGAAAACCAGTATGTGCAATATTGAGCAATTTCTTAGCATATACTACTTTACATGTAAAAAATTAAAACATGGATTCTGAAATACGTTACATTTCCAGTGAAGTACTTTAATGGCTTAACTAACATAACTACAGAAGATCCCTGCATGCATTACTGTTAAGTTAGTTTGTTTGAAAATTTTATATTAGGTAAATCCATAACAGTTAGCACCTTCAAGACCCAGACACAGTATTTCCACATCTCTCATGGATTACCATTTGGATAAAACTGTGGTTCTACACTGAAAGTGGTTACGCAAAAGTTTGAGTAATACTTTCACCTTATGTTTCAGGTTGCACAGAACAACAAGATTTCTCTTTTACCTCTCAGATCTGCAAGTAATGGATGAAGAGGAACACCTGCAAATTATCCCCCCCCTTTTTTTTTGTTTCCACTATAAGCAACATTACTTGGTGCATTTCAATGGTAACATAGATCCTACGCAAGCATGGTTCCAGAACCTTCATATCTTCATTTCCTAAAATGGGTAATTGTATCACATGAAAGAAATATCAACACTATGTAGTTTTCTAATCTTTTTCCCGGATCAGTCTACCCTGATTGGAAATAGTTTACATATATCAAAGCATATACAAACTGAAGAAAGTATGAGGAATTTTCACTGACTACATGTATGTACATATGTATGTACACAAACATATATGGAAATATGCTGACAGAAACACTGTTTTTCTGTTTGTGAAGCTTAGGTTTTGCTTCATTTGGGAAAAAATAACCAATTGCTGTGTCCAAAATATTTCATTAATAGATTGATGCTTTTTAAATGGATTAATTTGTCCTATACAGGTAGGGGAGGAAGACCATATTGGAGAAAATTTAAATTCAGTTCAATCTTTCATATGTTTGCACTATTGGGACACAACTCTATCTCAGTAGATGGGTTAAATCTGTATTAGATTATTTATGCCAGAATTTATCCCAGAGATTTATAATCATTGAGGTTTTGTTTGTTCTCAAGAAAGGAAATGGTGAAAACATAGATAATTTGAAAGTGGCTTGGCACATAGCATCATAAGATATTTTGTACTTGGTTAGGTGCATGAAACAGAATGTAAGCCCTTCATTCTTGCACTTCAGATCACTTTTTATGTATCTCTTTTCTGTAGGAAGCAGAAGAAAAAGGAGCATGGAACACATTTTTTCTTTTTTCAACAAATTTGTCTATCTTGAAGTAAGCAGAGTGCTAAAACAAAAAATAAAGCAAGGAGGTAAGCCAGAAAAACTACAGAATTATAAAATTAAACAAAACATGATTGTCACAGGCAAGACCTATTTAAGTACTCTAAAAGCTGAAAGTAACAATTTTCATTCTGGAAATTAAGCAAGGTAACATAATTAGCTGTTAAAACGATACATTTTGCACAACAGAATTTTGAAGCTCAAGAGACACATGCTACTTCTATAGTTTACATGCATTACAATATATCCCAGTTAGAGAACAGAAAACTCTATAGTGCAGACAGAATCTGACATATGCCTGTTAAAGACTGGAATAATTAAAGGGCAGTTAATATTAGAAACCTAACATTGGAACGATAAGAAAACTTGTCTTCTGCATATGATCACTATATTTCGTCACTTATGTTGGAGTTTGGATTTATTTTTTTTTCCTCAGGAATTTTCCTCCCATGGGTTGCTAAGAGACTAATGACTGAACTAATAGCTGAGTACTTTAGAGAACAAAGCACAAGGCTGGGGCCTCTCTCCTTGGCAGGTGGGGCACATTTGCCCTGATGGAAGCAGGGCCTGACAACGCGAGATTTTGGAGACTGGAAAAGCAAGGGTGCGGGGAGGTCGCTCTCTTGCTCGGGACCCTCGGAGCTGGACGGTCGGAGCTGCTGTCTGCTGAACCCACGGCCCCTGAGAAGCCAGCGCGGAGCTGCCGGTCTGTCTGCTGTGAGTCTCTGCCCTCTGCCCCATCCGGAGCCGACCTGCCTGCCACCAGCCTGTCTCTCCCCCGCGCCGCTCCGAGTTTTTCGCTACATTGTAGCAGGACTCCCCCTGCACGTCGAAACCTCTTACCGTCCCAGCTCCCTTTGTCTGGGGATCCTGCTGTGGCACCAACACCAGCTGCCCCCTCCCGAGGGTCTGTGGAGCAAGGGCTCTCCTCCATCCCTCCGTGCTTCGGGCAGCCGCCATTGCCGTGCGCTACCTGAGCTCACGCCGGAGCGCCCCCTGCAGGCACCGGGGAATCACCGCACCCAGAGCGCCCCTGCAGGCTGTGACTGGAACTGCACCGAAGGGAAAGGTGCCTGAAGCCGAGCAGGCTGCCACTGGGTTTCTGGTTCTGTTTGTTGGTCAACGTTATAGTTGTTGTTATTTGTTATCCTTTGTTTTAGATATTTGTAAAAAACTGTTATTCCTATTCCCATATCTTTGCCTAAGAGCCTCTTGATTTCAAATTTATAATAATTCAGAGGGAGAGGAGTTACAGTTTCCCATTCCAAGGGAGGTTCCTGCCTTCCTTAACAGACACCTGTCTTTCAAACCAGGACAACTTATAAAGTACATTTTAGTAGGCTGGGATGAAGCTGTCACACAGGTGCTTGGACGACAGTGTTCATAGGTCTAACATTCAGTTATGAATCTCTACCTGTTGAAATTGGGTCCAGATAACAAGAAACAACTCCTCCAGTGTCCAGGTGAGAAATGTGCAGTCATTTGGGTTTGGAATTTTGAGTTTTCTTTTGGTTGGTTGGTTGGTTGGTTGGTTTCATTTTTATGGGATTTTTGGGGATTTTAATTGCCATCTCTTTCACATATATTTCTAGGTCTTAGTTTTCCAGTACAGGGTGTGTATGTATTTTATGTAGTAACATTTCAGAGTCATAAAATTTTTTAACTTTTTCTGTTTTGTTCTCAGTGCTGAAGTACAACGCATGTCACATATGTCGAAACTGGATGAGCACCACTGAATCAAAACATGAGTCACTGCATTAATAGCTTGCTTCCAGGCATTACAGCAGAATCTTGGAAATTTAAATACATGCAATCAACCCTACCAACAGTCAAAATGTATTTTCAGTCTAAACTGTGATACTGATACTGCACAAGAGTCCTGAAGACAGATTAAAAATGAGAAATTTGAAAAGTGCTTTTTCATATTTTATCAACAAGTCTACAGAGCTCTATATGAAAACCTGCCATGCCCTGCCTTGTGTGCCCACAGCTGGGCAGCACTGGCACAGCATCAGAACTGTCTATCCACTGTTCAAAATCCTGGGAGGGGGCATAACCAGGATAACTGACCCAAACTGACCAAAGGAACACTCCATACCATGTGACATCTGCTCAGATATAAAAGGTAAGAGGAAGGAGGAGGAAAAGGGGGCACATTCATTATTTACATTTACATTCTGGAGTAACCACTTGTGGTAAGGTCCAGCTTCCCAGCAAGCGGACGGACATTGCTTGCTGATGGGAAGCATAGAATAAATCTTTTGTCTTTTGTCCTTTTTCTTGCATTCACATGACCTTCACTTTTGCTTTTGTAAGCTGTCTTTATCTAGATCTGCAAGTATTTTTTTTCCATCTAATTTTCTTCTACCCCACCCTGAGTCCTGCTGAGAGAAGTGATAGAATGGCTTGGTGGACACCTGACATCCAGCCAAGGTCAACCCCCCACTGTCCTAAAAATCTGTTAACATTTGATAACAATGGGACCTTCCCAACTGCAAATTCTATCATGTAAGCTTTTGAAAATACTACTTCCTGTTTGTGAAAGAAATGAAACCTGAGATACCTTCAGCTGAGGGTATTTGTTACTGTGGTCTGTTAAATGTTTACTTTTGTTTTAATGCAATTTGAACAGGATTCCAAAGGTTCACTGTGGCCGAAGTCTAATGATCAATATTTTTATCCTCAGAAAGAAATTCAAAATCTCACTGTGCTAGCTAACAGTAAAAAGACAAGTTTATAGAAAAATAAAGTTAGATAAAAAACGAAGTTTGAAAAATTGTTTTGCAAAGAAAATTCCAAAACCAAGTGTAATAATTTTTTTTATATTAAACCTGACTCTTATATGAGTATTTTTAAATCAAGTTGACAAAAAGATATTGTGAAATCAAATGAATGTTGAATTTCAGGGGAAATACATGAGTGATAATCATAGGGAAATTCAAGAAAAATGAGAACAAAGCAATCTTGATGAAAATTAAAAGTTCATGGGGTAAAAAGAGCTGCTTCCTGAGTATGTTATTGGAGGATAATGTAGCCAGTAGGTAACAACCCCTCATTGCAGTGGATATCTATCAGGAATTTTTCATAACGACTGAAGTAAGAGAATAATTAAATTTTTAATGTACAGAAGTATTTAACATGTATAAATGTTTAATGCTCATATTGATACATTAGTCAGTATAATAATAATACTATATTAATTATTTCTTTAAAATTATTTCTTTAACTGCTTTCCTGGTTGACTACTATTTACTATGAAAAGGTTAATTGTTACAGATGATGCTCTCTTCTGCTTAGTTCTGGATTTTCTCTTCCTCCCTCTTGCAACAAAGTGTTTTGATAGATCAAATTGTATCTTACAAATAGATTTAATAATCTGATCAAAACATATTGCCAGTTAAAACTCATAATGGCAAAACACTGTGTGTATGTGATCAGCTGCATTCCTCACCATTTAGTCTATGAGTGCACACAGATATCATATTCATAACTATTCACAGTCAATGCCTTTGAATATGCAGGCAGCACTAAACTGAATCATTTATATTTCAGTTTTCTTAAAAACAGAGAAAAAATATAAGTGAAAATAAAATCTGTAGGATAATAGGAGCAGACGTCTGATAGAATGCATTTTCTATAAATTAGGTACTATATGGTATGACCAAACTTTGGGATGCTTCTCTGTTTACACATCATATTGGAGAATTTATGGTATTTACTGTGATGAGGTATTTCCATTTCTTTCTGTTATGTGCCTATTCCTTAGTCTTATTCATTTTTCAGTGTAAATTAGACTAAACTACATAGCTCCCTGGGTTATACTAGTCATCAGAAACCTAGTCGTGAAAAATCCATTTGCAATGCATTGAACTCTGAAGTAGAAATTGTATGCTGTTGTCACATGCTTTCTCAACTCTGTTAGCACAGAGAGGATACATTTATTCTAAAGTTTTTATTTGGATTTTAGCTATCTTTCCTTTAAGTTTCTAAGAGAATGGACTTTCAGCAGACCTGAGAGTGGTAGAAACCAAGCATGGCCCAGCTTCAGGAGCTAGTGCCAATAAATATTACTCAGACACTGCTGGCCACATTGGCTGGTGCTGTCTGCAGGAGGAAATGTCCTTGTTAATAGTAGAGTGGAACAAACTGAGAGCATAAGATATTCCTATGTGCAGTACAGGAAAATTAAAAAGAAAATGGATGGAAAAGAGTAAAAGAAAATGTATGAAGAGCAGAAGAGGGCCTTTTGTATAGTCTTCAAGTTTCTTTTTTTTTCCCTAAACCATCATAGCAAACTTCATTTTTAAATGTATCATGCTGCTACATGTATGACTACAAGGGTACTGAAGCCCTCATGCTTTGGAAACATCAGCTGAAAGACCACTCCATGTAGGCCAGTCAATATTAAAATTGATGTGAATTTTGGTTTGTTCAAATCACAGAATTTGGACACTTCAGGATATTTGGTGATCTCTGATCCATGAACAACCAAGAAAACATAGCAAGCAGCAATCAAGGGCTGTAGTTCCACACAGACCTGTCGCAAGCTTGGGTGGGGGCTGTCTCTGCTGTCCATTGTGCAGATTACTGCTGTTTTCCTCGTTGCTTTTCGGAGAGCACACTCACTCAAGAGGAACTTAAGAGCAAACTCTGTAGCTTTCCTTTAGAAGCCAGTAGCGTTTCTTGTCTTTTGCACATTACCTTTCCTGAAATTTTTTTTTTTTTTAATAAATGATTGTACGACTTTAATAGTTTCCATTTACATTCTGAATTTTCATTGTGTCAGTTATCCCATTCCATTTCAATGGTGAAATTTGTGGGCCTCACGGCTATTTTAATGTGATGCCTTTCATGCCATAATTGATGCTTTCAGAGGAATCTCAAACCCTCAACAGACATCAGCTAAAATGTTAAGAGTGCCTCAAAGTCCCTCTGGTACTATATTTTATAACCATGAAAGAAATGTCATTATTGTAAATTCTCAGCCTTTGTCTGAAAATCTTGTACCACTTCCCTTGAGCATCAGTTCAGTTAATTAATTCAAACAATTTCCCCTCTAATCTCTTAAACATTTTCATATTTAAGACAATAAATGGAACACTTAAGGGGCTCATTCGTTGTTGGTCATTAATATGCCATGGAATTAAAGGAATTATTGCTGGCCTTCAGTGACATGAATAATTTTCATATGGGTTGGACCCATACAAGGTTAAAATTATGACCTCTCAGTGCTCTAAGGAAATGAATATAATGAAATCCTTTGAATAGGACTTGCTACTCTTTTGCCTTTCTTGAAACCTAATTTGATACTTAACCACATGATTTATGCCAATTTTGGAATCATATTATTTAATGATAACTTTAAAATTAGTAATTAATTTAGCAATGGATTGATTACACTTCTCTTGAACCAGTTCATAAGGTTAATGCAATAGGAGTCTGATGGGTCTGGTCACATTGACAGTAATTGGTTATTATGTTACATGTTAAGATAAGGAGTCAGCAGTTGAGAATCCCCATGGGATTTGCAGGAGACAGAGCTGTATGTTTGCAAACCTCTTTTCCTACCTTCAAACAATTGTTTTAAATTCATAACAGAATTATTTTTGACCTTCAGGGTGATGTTTCATAAGGCTTAGTTCTAACTAATGTACAATACCAGATTATAGCAAAGCAGCAAAATAATTGTCTCACAGGAAGATCAACAAAACCACTGCAGTCCCCTTAGTGCTTGAATGTGGTATTTCAGTTCAACTGTCAAAATATCATGCCGTCACCATAAAAAGCTATCAGGTTCTTAACACTATCTGATGTTCAGATTAAAAAGCTTATACTAAAGTCCAGAATATATATTAATATCTTTTGTCAATTATTTAAGGGAAATTTTTTCTATACTTTTGAATTTAATTGTTCATAGTTATGAAATCTTGAATAACTTGTGACCAGTAAGTTGCGGTGATCATCTTCTATCAAAAACTAAAGGACACAGAATGAATGAAGTATTTGTGTGCTTATTATCTCATTTTATGAATAGCATACCTATTGATAATTTAATGTTAAGTGACAGCACATAGTTTAATTTATGTTTTCGAGATTACAAAATATTGAGAGGATAATAGATGAGGATAATATTTGATCAAATATATTAACCAAGACTCTTTTCATTTAGTTTCCCTTTGAAGCCAAATCATTAGAAAGCTTTTACAGCTTATGAGTTGATTTACCACATTTATTGAGATTTTTTTAAGAACTCTTTAAAGATGTAACAACATACATGTATACATGAAAGAAAACTATATGCAGAATACACATTCATATTTTAATGGTTATATGAGCCTAGTTTATACATCTAAACTTTTATAATGCCAAAGAAAAAATTAAGAATTTCACTTCCAAATTTCTGAAATATTCAAGATAAATTGTTCAAGTTATTTCAAAATGGAAAAATAGTAAAATCTTGATTCAAAGACTGTGGAAATTAAAAGATATTTCTGATAATAAATGACATCAAATACATTCTCAGGAGGGACAAGCCTCTAAGAAAAGTCTCCAGTCAGGTCAACAGAAATTAAAGAAAGGGTATATGAAAACATTACATGTCATATATCTCGAAATACATCTTCTGAAGGTCATGTTTTCGTGAATTAGATTAGGCACTGTCAGTTACTTCTGTTTCTGAGGCATAGCACCAGTCGCATTCTGTTAGACAATGTGCTACAGAATGACTTGACATGATGCACTGGAATACATGGCACTTCAACCGGGAAATTTAGAAATAGTATTTTGAGCATTTTCCACTTGTCTGAGTGACCAAACACCTAAACATGACTGCCAGTCTGTACTTAAAGTTGGTCCTAAGTCTTGCAGTGTTGAGAGTACAGAAAATTTGGTCTGATTTTTACTGTCAGAGCTATGTGAAGAAAATTGCATGCTAACTACTTTGGAACAGTGCTTTTCTGTGAGCCACAGCCAGGCTGCATTCTACTAGCATCTAATTGCACCACAAAATTGCAAATGTACTTCAGATTAGAGGCTTAGGTACCTATTTGGATTTTTTCCCTTCTCCTTTTCTATTAAAGTTTTTCTGTGGCTGGATAGTGAATACTAGTGAGCACATGTAGAAGTGGGTAGGGTAATTTTAATTTCCCTGGAATAGAAATTGCATCATAGTTGAAGGCAAAAGCCACAGTTCAGTTCTTCTAGAAATGTCCCCAAGAGGATCTGAACTTCACTTCTTGCTTCTATCATGAGCACCTGGCATGAAATGAACAAATGTAATATTACTGTAAAACACTGAGGGGAAAAAATTGTCTATCATGAAAAAATTCAAACTAGAATGGGGTCACGTACCAATTTAACGTACATTTCTCAGGCATGGGATAAATATAGAATATTGCTTGCCTGTCTTGAACATGACTTATTACCCAATAAAAGAATGCAAATTTAAACGTTCTATTATATAACAAATCTAGTTCATAAACTATCTTCATATAGACAAAGTTTCATACTATTTCTACTACGAAGACCACTGAGAAAAATATTTAAACATTTCAAAGACTTTTGCCACTATTTTAAGTAAAATTACACTCATATTTTGACAGTTATTTATTGAGGCCTGACAGCATGACAAGACACTTCCAGCCTCTCAACTTCATGTCTGAAAACCCTAGCACCATTGAACTAAAAGAAAACAGATTAACAGGGCTATCTTACAGAAAAAAGAGGCTTCAATAACCTACCTTAAAGTATGCAATTGCTTTTCTTTAGATCAGGATTTTATTCTAAGTG
The DNA here is from genome assembly GCA_034509425.1 of Eopsaltria australis. Classification (NCBI taxonomy): domain Eukaryota; kingdom Metazoa; phylum Chordata; class Aves; order Passeriformes; family Petroicidae; genus Eopsaltria; species Eopsaltria australis. The sequence continues at coordinate 196,125 of JAVTVJ010000629.1, read as the reverse complement.
CATAGATCTCTCACTATGTTCCAGAATATTAATACTCTCGTGAAAGTAAATGTATTCTCATCCTTAGATCTTTTAATCCCTATAGTATTACATTTTATTTCCTGGCTTATGCCCCATGCTTTTGTGTAAAGGCATTAAGTAGAATTTGCAACTTCAGATCATATTTGCTGATCCAGAGGGTTGCAGCCAAAGTATGGCAAAAAAATGGAATTACTGCTTCTTCTCAGCAGTGTTTCAAAGAAATCTGTCGTCATTAATTCTCTGAGACTGCAGATAACTGATGATCAAAAATATTTTCTTTTCTCTTCCTCAGCCTCTCTTCTTATCTACTGCATGTTAATTTTAGGGATTTCTAAAATTGTAGGATTTCTAAGATTGGTGCAAATGTTAATGCCCCTGAATTATCCTGGACTTTCAAATGAAACTGAGTGTAGAAAATCTGGGCTAAATACCATAAAAATACCAAAATGTCCAGACTATTAAGCAGAAGACATCCTTTCAAAGGGAAAGTAAAAATCCCTATTACAGGATCATTCATTTTGCACTGGACAGCATGCACAAGAATGTAGAAACAATTCTGAGTTGGGACTATAAGAGAGACACTACCATAGCACTTTCAACTCAAGTACCAATACACCAAATTCTGTCAAATTTTAAAAGGATAAATTACATCTTCATAGCTACTTCCAGGATGAATTTGAGGTTATATATATTCATGCTGTAAACTAGAGTCGATCCTTTTGGCAAAGTCTTAAAACTTATTTTTTTCCGTTTGTGTATGAAGAGAGGGCAGACCATCAGCTTTTGTACTCACCAATGCAGTTTCTTTCACTCTGTTTTGTTTGCTGCCTTTACCACTTCCTCTGAAGCTTTCTGCATAATAAACATTCAGTCATACACAATCTTCCTGTATTTCCATGGCATTTCAAAATGAAACTTCTGCAAGAAACTTGTCTAATTTTAAAGACGATTGTCAGCCTCTAGGAAGGTTAAATGGAGAGGAGTAAAATTGCATGTTTATTCACCTGTATTGATAACCAACATCATAAATTCCATAGGGAGACATAACAGACAGCAAACTGATAGGGATAAGAGAAATAGGAGGAACCTATCCCCTGAAGTGCTGCTTTAGCTCGTCAGGAGACTTGGCTCAGTCTGGCTGAATGTTTAGCAATGGCCATGAGAAGCAGCTCCCTGTCCTGCAGCAGCTGAAAGGTTAGGTCAGTAATACTGCTGCAGCACCAGCCAGTAGACCACAGAGGAGATGAGAAAAAGACAAAAGCACTTGAGATCAGAGCCATCAAAGGGATTTTGTCTCTGAAATCAAATGCAGTCATGGACTCTCTTGCCTGTATGACCCCACAGCTGCAGAGTTGTGCTTTCTCCAGTTCCTTTTTAACTGTGCTCCAACAAAGAAAGCTGCTCTGCAGCCGAGAACTCACATGGGTGAGAGACAAGGTCGCTTCAAATCTTTTGAATTGTCCCTGTTTGGAGTAGTGGGCTGAAACTGTGTCTCATTCTTTCTTAGAGAATCAGACAGCTACTGGGATGCCCAAAATATTCCTGGATTAATTTTCTGTTTCTTTACTGCTAATTTTCTGGATGTTATTTAAAATAAAAAACAAAGTTAATTGAAATGGGAGTGAAGCCAGACTCACACCCTTGTCCTCATCACTGTGATTTTTGAATAACCCGAAAAGCTTTATGGTGTCTTTTAAGCAGAAAAACAAGTTGTGTTTTGAACATAGCTTGGGATCAAAGGTTGTAACTGTGAATAAAAAACAGAGACACATATCTTATTACTGTCTAATTACTAGTTCTGTTTGAAGAAATCCTCTTGTGTGCTTTTTATTAGTTCCTGTTGCTTTGCAAGAAAACCCTCACTGCTTTTCAGTGAGAACCCATATTATACCTCATGTTATTACTTAATCAACAGTACCAAAGATTACTTGCATAATCTAAACAAAGGAGGAAGGAACTATTATTTACAATTCAGCAACTCTGAATGTGCTTTTACAGGACAACAGAAAAGCAATTTTTGGCCTGAAGTCTCCATTCCATAACCTCTACTGTCCAGCTGGGGAGATTTTTTTAGCAATAGTTTCAAACACCTTTTTGCAGTGAAACTGTTTATTCAATGTATGTGTAAAAAATTGAGCATTTCCCCTTTAATAAACATGTGCTCTCACTCATGATCTCTATTTCTGTTTTATTATGTTGACTGTTGTTGAATAGTTCTTTAATTTGCCCAATATTCCTGATAGCAACTAGCAAATACCCAGGTCCAAATGATAAAGGGGAAAGAATACTTGTTCTCACCCTTGGAACTTCAGCAACACTCTCCCTTTTTATTCTGCATCTCACTGATTAATTTCTGGCATTTCTTCAAGTTTCTACTTTTTTTAAAATGTCTGTTCATGCATAGATTTTGCTGTTGCAAAAAAGATCTGTATATGGGAGCTTTGTGCCTGGACTACAGCTATTTTTTCAACATTAGAATCATAATTTATATTGTTTAATACCATTGTTAGTTTTCTTTATTATACTTCTACTTCAATGTGCTTTATTGTATAAACTCTCTAAGCCCATTGCCTGTTTACCAAATTGTCTACATACTCATTAATGTTGTGCATTAGATAACGCATTCATGGTTTCTTTTCACCTGTATTGCCCCTTGCACAAAAGGTGGCTTTTGGTCCAGAAATGGTCTTTAATCATATCAGGGATTTTTGTGTGAATCCTTCATTCACATTGCGGGTATTTTCTTTGAGACGTCCAGCAGTATTACAGTGATATCATTTTGCTGATATGCAGAGGGCAGTATATTATTCCATTTCCTTAATCTAAGACCCAGACATCTAGCAGCAATTAAGTCACTATAGTTACTTAGTTGCCTCATTCCTAAACTTTCTTCCTTTAAAAATTCAGCTTGTGGTCGGTTGTTCTGAGAACACTGTGGACTTTTAAAATTTATTTCACCGCTTTTTAAATAGAAAAAAGTGTGGGGTTGTGTATATCAAGGTTAAATTATTGTATATTTATTTCTTTATTATTTTTCCTACCTCTTTGTTTTAACATTTCACTGCTTTATATCATTTTTCACCTCTGTATCATTTTATGTAGTGGCTCATTGTATCTCCCTGCTAGCACTTCCCCTTTGGAGCAAAGATTCCTCTTGGATATCTCTACAACATTATTAGGATTCTTTTGTCTTCGGTGGTTACATCTGCCATTCCAGCTTCAGTATCTTTTCTTACAATGTAGAAAGCACTTTACACTAATTCTTGTGGTTTTTTCTGCACCCATAAATAGATAATACATAGACACTTCTTATGAAACTGTCTTGCATTTTTCAATAGCAAACTGAAATAGCTCCAATGTTTTTCTGCATATTAGAAAGTGAGTAGGATAACAGTTTAGCAAGCTGAGATCTCCTGTAGTTTTAATCTACAACTCACTGTTGGATCATGTAGACATTATTTATGGAACAAAACTTGAAGGGGACTCCTGCTTCTCTGGATGCATATCTTGATGGCAAAGTTGTGGGTTGCCATTAAGATATTCATATCCCACCACATATCTCTGCGAGAGATTCAATTCTCTAATCCCTAACTATAATATTAAATAGCTTAGTTCCAGAAGTACATAGAAAAACACGAATTTTGTACCATCTCACCTACTGGAACATACAGTCCTCAGTAAATTCCCCCTTTCACTTCCCATTGACCAGCATTTATGGATTTCTCTTCAGGCTGCAGTTTTTTGTGAATTCCCCTTTCAGAGAAATATCTCCTTCAAGACACCCTGCAGGTACTTTTTTGCAGAAAAGCACATTGCAGTCAAGCATAACAACGCTTCTGGGCATTTACGCCACAATCACTTTTCTTGATGTACTGGACGATGGGCCATGCCACAATTTCTATCCACACACAAACCCTCTGGAAGAGAGAAAATGCAAAAATTGGCCTTCCTGTAAAGAATATTGTGAACACATATGTCAGAGGGTCACATATCATAAAATATTCTCATTATCTGTACTACATAAACCCACTGTATCTATATAACACTGAAGCATAATAGTGTGAGTTCTTAAGGAGAAAAATAATGTCAAACTTTATGTTTCCCTTGAGAAAATAAATGATATTGCATCTTTCTTTGCCTAAGGGAACTCTGAATAAACCAGAGAAATTAAGAGAAGGATTGAAGAACTTAGTGATAAAGGAATGCAAAATGTTTAGTACTTCTTTATTTATTAATATTATTATTGTTATTGTTATTTATGATTGTTTTTATTTATTTGTTTATTTATTTATTTTAAATTATTCTACTGAACACGTATATTTCATGATAGTATTCAGTTCAGTCTTCAAGAAGCATTTTCACTTACTGATTCCTCTAAGGCTACTCATTTATTCAAGTTAAAATGAGAGCAGCTCAAAATATTTCTATTTTCTAAGTAACTGCAAAAGGAGGCGATAACATTGCACTTTCACAGGGATTAACTACCAGTTCACCGGTAATATTTATTTACTTTTCTTCAGGGAGTCTTTAAAATTGACCCTTCTCTCATAAAACAAAGTAATAAATATGAGAAATAAGCTTTATGATGGCATGACAACAATGTGTTCAACATTCTGTTAACATATTTGTTTGTTGCAATGTAGTAATTACATCAATTTACCTATTAACAGGGAACAGGTTCCATTAGATTTGGAGGAAAAAGGGGGAAAGTGGAGGGCAAATGATAGCTACTGGAGTATGTCTGTACTTGTGAATCAGGCTGCACACTGTACAATTATAAATACAATTTTAGATATAGTTGTGTTGCACATAGAAAGCATCTGGCATATCTCAGAGTACAGCTCAAGACTACATGGCAAATACAGCTCTTGGCAAAGAACAAAGTGAAATGCTAACATGTAGTGGAAGGTGAGATTATTCATGTGCTGAAATTTAATTTATGTGGCAATTCAACTTTCAAGAACAAGGGCAGTGGCCAGCTCTAGAATCTCAATCTTTGCAGTAACTATGCATCCATGCATATATAGAGATACTGACAGAGTTCTTTGTATACTCAACTGAAAATAAGTGTAATATCCTATAGATGGCAAAGCAGAACACCAGTAAAGATTGCTTTTACCTACAGCTGTTACAGGGAAAGTGTCATCTGTAATGAAACTGTTGTATTGAAAATCAAGCACTGAAGACTTCTGAACAAGTGAATCAAAAGAGTACACTGAAGTGATCTGAGACACTTTTAGACAGCATTGTGTTTTTATGGTTTAACCATTTTCTGTATATGCAACCTTAATACTGTTAAATTTCCTCTACCATCCTGATGAAATTAAATGGCAGAAAACTATGGTCAGTATCTGTTTTTCTGAGGATCAGGAACAAGTAACCATTCTGCACTCATTCTTTCAACATTAAAGAACTAACTCAGTCATGATAAATTACTTCAGCCATCAAAATTCTCTAAATTTTTCAGACTTTCTGTCTGAAACAAAAGATTTGGTTGAAGTCCTACTTATTACCATACAGGAAATAAGATTGTATATTCTGGAGAAAGGAAGGCTCAGGAGAGACATTCTTGCTCTCTAAAACTAACTTACTGGAGGTTGTGGCAAGGTGGGGGTCAGTTTCTTCTACCAGGCAACCAGCAGTAGAACAAGGGGAAATGGCCTCAAGTTTTACAAAGGGAGGTTCAGGTTGGGTATTTAAAATTATTTTAAATCTTTTTCCAGTCTCTGCTAAATTGCTGTGTTATGCATCAAGGTTGCAAGACTTTTCCACAGATAATCTGTGGAGGATTCCTTAATACCCACATTTCTCAGCCAGATGCCAGCTAGATTCTAAGGAAGTTTGCTGTTGTTAGTAAATCAGTTGTTAAATCCTCTTGAGACTTCTGAGCAGAATCCACCCAAAAAACATTCAGGTTTTATTATGTCATTTTTTGCCAGAGTCACCTCAATTTCAGAAAGTTTCTGGTAAAGGGAAAAATTCTCTGGTAAGGGAACATGCCTCATACCCAAGGCACCTTTCAACTAACTACCACCAGTAAGCTAAGGAAATTCATTCAGACATGTTTATTTGTACTACAACGCATAATACCATGGAAGTCTGTTCCTGAAGAAAATAGGTACACCTCCTACATTATGGAACATATCCATAGAAATATCCCTCCAAAATACCAGAAATAGTTATCAGGAGCACAAATATGATAATTATCACATTATCAAGTGAACAAATCTTAGACATTTTAGATAACGTCTGAGGAAAAAAAAACAAACTTTAGGTTACAATGTCAGAGGTTTTTTTTCCAATAAAAATGTAGTTCATTTGAAGCTTCACAGAAGAACTTAAAGTAAAAGTCTTGGAAACTGTTTTCATAAGAAATTTCTGAATTTAGCTCATAAAGAATGAAATTTAAAATCTTTTTTACATTTACAAAAATGCTTAAAGGAAGCTAAAGTAATGGTTTCCACACCATGTTGCTTTCAAATCTATTGAGAAAGGTTTTCATATGAAAGCTGTCAAAAACTTGTGAATTTAGCTGTTATTCTGTAATTACAGTTCAGCACTAGCATTACAGTTCAGCACTCATACTAATTGTAAGTATTTCTCCAAAAATATCAATTATTCTCCTTCATAAACTTGGTCCTTTTTATCTGCTTATATGTTATAATTGCCTGACAATTTTGTAGTAAAGTAAAAAAATATATGCTTCTCTCTAAAAGGACCAGTTATAGCAACTACAAAAGAGTAAAGGCCAATCATAAAACATCCTCTCTATAGTATTTGGGATCTCAGTTCCAGTTGGCAGAAGTGAAACTAAAGGCAATTAACACATCTTAAATGCTGGACCCAAAACCCTTTACCTCTGCAATTATTCACAGAAGTCAATAATGTTAGAAAGTACTCATCAGAGTACATCAGAGTGACTAAAGGTTCACAATCTGCCCTGCATAAGAAGGTGATTGTCCCCTCTGAAGGAATATGAATGACCCATTTAATTAATCCTAGTTGTACCATGAGGAAGTAGTGGTGTTATATGTTAGCAAAACATTTATGTTCAGATCAGGGTCGAGACCCAACGGCTTTGCACTTAATAATATATCTCTCTCCAGATTTTGCTGAGCACAAAAGTATGTAAAGATCTGTATTGCTCTAGCTGACCACCTATGGTAAGAAAGACAGAGTTTTCTGTACAAGGCTAAAGTATGTCTTCAGCACAAAGTGACTGAAGTGTGTCATTCCAACACAGAGACCGTTCAATTCCAGATTCAGGTGATAAGGATCCCCCCTCTTCATTAAATTATCCAAGAGGAAATATGAGCCTGATTTCATAATCATAATTCAGTTAATTAATGAAAAAAGTGTTTACTCAGTCTTTTTTTAAATTAATTTTTATGTTGGTACGATGAAGCTGTTTTCTGACCCTGAGCTTTCTTGTGCATTGCTACGGTAGCTTATTCTTCTAATGCTTTCCTAAGTATAGATTATGCTTCTTGTTAGTGTTAACTTCCTGTGATAACAAGAAAAAAATAAGAATATATGGACAACAGGTGGAGAACAAGTGGTATCAGTAGAAAAGAGTAATATATTCTGAAATGAATATATCATTTACATTCCATGCAATAGTATGAAACACTCAAGGATATCATGCTGTCTGTGCTTCAGGACATAGTGAATCAAATATCATCCAAGCTCACTTCTGAGCGACAAGGTTTACACTAAGATGTCCCAGTCAAGCTGGCACATGAATGTATCTAGAGTGAAAAGTAACTTTTAGTGCATCAAATATGCTGTGTAGTCTCACGAATCCAGTCAAAATGTAATACAGAAATTAATTACCCAAACATGATTTTGCAATTATGGTCTAAAAAGCTTTCAAAACTTCACAGAATTAAATAGGTTAAGAAGGTCACAACATGAAATTGCTTCCTAAAACAAAACTGATATAAACAAATTCTTTCCTTAAGAATTCCTTTGTTTAAGCCATTTATATTTCTGTTTCCAAGGAGGAAGAGTTGCAGAGAATCCAAATCAGCAGTGTTTAAAAATAAGAATATATCTTAGGCACCTGCATTCTCATTGAAATCACTATGTGATGTCACAAATGACACAATCAGCTGTAAAGCTTAACAAAATGAACTTGCTCATTTTGTTCAAATAAAATGAATATTCATTCCTAGTCCTTTTGAATTCTCTCTCCTAAATTTACTTCTCAGTTAGAAGGACCTAGTGAGCAAGAAAGAAGTTAAAGCTTTCATATATGTCCTGGCAAACCTATAATCTCTTGCACTCAAAGAATCATCAAATTACAGAAATGTTGGTTATGAAACTCATGCAAATTCAAACAGGGATTGGCGTACACATAAGTTTCTCTCTATATAAAAAATTTTATATTTTAAACACCTCAAGGAGGGCCCTGTAGCATAAGAGCTATACACATCTAATGAATAAAAGGGGAAAAATACCACCCAAACCAACCAACCAACCAAAAACAACAACAAAAAACCCAAACCACACCCCAAAAAAGCCAACAAAACTCCAATTGGGATAAAGTCTATTACCAGCTGGCAACAATTTTCCAGATGACTGATGGTGAGGTATCCCATGTGCCAAAACTCTGTCCCCTACAAATCTGCTCCCTGTGCTAAATGGCTGCTATTGTCAGTTTCTTTCAGTTACTTTCCCCATAAGTGAATTTCAGCTGGCAACAAGAAAAAATGTCTATTTTTTTTTATGAAGCTGATGCCATCTTTAGTGAAACTGCACACAGCTGCTGGGAATGAGTGATGCTTTGCCAAGTGCATCCCATGATGTCTTGTTTCTCTCTTTTTGTACTGCATTGTTTCCTTTTCATTCTCTCTGAAATAAAAAGAAAAGATAAATCACCAAAGTTGAATAGAGAAAACTTGTTCTCATTTTTTGCTTATGGAGTGAGAGAATGAGCCCACCACTGAGAAGGGATGGCTGCAGACACAGCTTTCATTAGAAGGGCCATTTTAGGAAAGAGAATGACAACAAAGGACACAAACTTTTCAATACCAAGCCAGGTGAGGATGGTCAGGAGCTTATGGCATTGCAATAGGCTTCACAGGAAACTATGCAATAGGAGACTGCAGCCATGGCCAGTTTGCTGTCACTTTAGGATATATGCTTCATAAAGTTAAAAACTGAAATAATGTGGATGTTGATACAATCAGAAGAGAGGCTCAGGATTAGCTTTGGAACCTCTGAATAAAGAAAGGGAAGTCTGAAATGGTAGTAATGAAGATGGATAGCTACAATAACTTTGGTTAAGTCAGTGTTTCCTATAAAACCCTTCATAAAACCACCTTTCTCTTAGCAAAGTCACTTCTGGTTTCTTTTCTGAATTTAGATTCCCCAGTTCAGCTCTCTGTGCCAGCTCTCCATCTTTGATAACATCACTTTACACTTTCACTAGGTTATGAGGGAATAATAACTGTCATCAGTTTTGTCCCTAATATTGTCCTCTTAGCAAAAGCAAGCAATAAATTAAAAATAATAATGAAAAAATCCAACTGACATTATTTTGATTTACTGGAATAGGCCAGGTACATTCATGTTTTTAAAAAGCAAATTGAGAAGCTTCAGTGAATAGGCTACAGAATAGCATTACTACAATATTTTCTCAAGCCTAAAGGTGCTTTTGCAAATGTACTCCAAGCCATTAGGAGCATGTAAGTTCCTTCCTAATAGAATGCATGTATGACATCCTCATCTTGTTTTAAATCCATGAAGGACTGCTAGGCCTAGAGGTAGTGGAAAAAATGAAACCAAGAAATCATTTAAAATTTCTTTATTTTCTTAATAAAGTTAATACACAGCCCAAGCTGCTGTACTTGACTTTCCATAATATTCAAATTTCTATCTGACCCAGAATTAAACTTGCAGTTTTGTGTACCAAATATTTTAAGAAACATCACAAGAAGCATGTGTTTTGTACTCACAAGAAGCATGGGTTTTGTACTCTGCTCTGTCCAAGAAACTCAGTGATAAGAAAATGTCTCTCAATCCCCCAGGTTTTAAAACCTCCAGCTTTTCTTCTTTTGTTTGAGAAAAATTGAATTAATCTTCTTCTTTCAGAGGCTTGTGCTATTTACTTCAGCAAGCACTGAAATGATTAACAAGTATATAAATACTTGTAAGGATCTATGAGTCAATGCAGGCAGCCAGAACAGCCACAAACCACAGCTGAAATGCAAAGAATAAATATATTTCGTTACCTCATTAACTGGAGGATCCTGAGGCAATACCCGTGTGGAAACACACAAATGGGAGCACCAGAACTGTCAAGCTCAGTAATTTCTTCTCAGGACCTGTAACAGTGCTGTGTTTTGGATTCAGAATAAGAATGGTATTGCTAATGCACTGATATTTTGGGTTTTTGCTAAGTTGTGCTTATCCTAAATCAAGAACTTTTTTCTTGTCTCATGCTCTGCCAGTAACAAAGTACACAATGGAAACTGGGAGGGAGCATAGCTGGGCCATCTGACCTGAGCTGACCAAAGGAATATCCCACACCATAGAAGGTCATGCTCAGTCTATAAACTGAGGGGAGTTACCCACAAAGGGCAGCTGATCTGGGTTCAGGAAGGGAGGTCTGGTATCGGTCAGTGGATGGTGAACAAGTGCATTGCGCATCACTATTTTTTCACTTTTTATTATCATTGTTATTATAATTTACCATTGTTTTATTTTAATTTATTTTCAATCATTAAGCTTTTCTTATGTCAACATACAAGTTTTATTTTGATTTACCTCCCCATTCCACCAGGGTAGCAGGGCAAGAGAGGGTAGGGTGGAGAGAGCAGCTGTGTGGGGCTTCATCTCCAGCTAAGCTTAAAACAATGACACATCTTGTGATACGTGGAAATTAAAATTGGTTGGGCTACACTTCTGTAGAGCAAGCAAGTGGAAGCCTGGAAGTGAGAGGTTTTCATATCTGTTCTCTTTACCACCAATATATGTGTGTAATCACCTAGGTGTGCAGACACATAGAAAAAGTGTCCCAGTGGTACTTTGATATCATGCAAGTAGATCATTTCACATTCCATTGAACACAGAAGAGTGACATACTAAACAAACTTTGCATTACATACAGTTTTAGTAGTGCTCTTTTTAGTAAGTGAGACGTACATGGTCATTTTCACATATTGAATATTTAAAATAAATAAGTGAAAAAATTATTCCCTTGGACACACTCAGAAAATATATAAGCATGATTATACACAAAAGAATGTGGTCTTCTATTGACCTCCCATGTGCTTCCCAAAAGGAGCATATTTAATTATTTGAATGAACCATTATGCAATTAGAAAGAAATCCTGTGGTTGTACTTAAGCATGATTTCCCTTTAAAGTACTCCATATTAGTTGCTTTGAAGCTGAATTCTGACATTCTTCTCTTGTGTAATTTTCAGAAATCTAGTATGTTTGTTCCAAAAATCTATTAATATCTTTAACCAAAGACTTCTTCACAGTGTGCTAAATTTCTGCTAAAGTTTTCATGTCAAGACATATCTATTTCAGGGAAATACGGCAAGAATATGTTCAAACAGGAAACAACGGCTAGCCTAGGAGAAAATTGATTTTTAATGTCCATAATTCACAGACAGAAACTGTGTTATGCAGTGACTGCAGGAAAGGCTTCCATGGACGTTAAATCACTGTAATAGTTGCACATACTACTGTTCCAAGGGATATAAAATGTGGTGCTTTAAAATACAGCTTCCTCCTGCTGCAACTCTCTAGTCTAAACAGCTGCCACTTTGAATTCCACATTCACTCTCCTTCATGGGGCTTTAAAGATGATGGTAGAATAATCAACAGTCACTGCCTCTAAGTGTAAAAATGGGGGCTAGCAAAGGTCGACTGGTGCCTCCTAGAATATTGACATATCTACTTGAACAAAATGAAAAATCCCATGTTTCCCATATTACACTCAAAAACTGTTGCTTTGTCTTATTTGTGAAACTTACATGAATATAAAGTTATCTAAGCATATTTTCATTCACAACTTCATATTAAAGGTATCTTCAAATTAATTTAAATATATAGGCAATAATGCACATTTGATACACTACTTCTGGTTTGTTGCAGTAATAAAGGGAGGGATACAGAACATTTAGATCACTAGAGCACAAGTCAGTTTTTTCATTTTGGGAACATTCTAGAATTAGCAAATAAATACAGTAAAAATAATGTTATTTTGTTTTTGCAGGCTTCATCAAATACCCCACTATGTAAAAGTTTAAGAGGCGGAAAATAGATTGTCTCCTTAGACCAAGAGCTATTTGAAGTACAGTTTGCCAGGTAATTAACAAAATAAGGGGTCAGGAAAAGTTCAGTGTTTGAACTTTAACTGGAATGCAATTTGTCATCTACACAGGGAGGGAAATTTTTCATATTCAAATTCAACCCCTCTGAATCCCACCAAAAGCTTTCCTTAGGAGGTCCAGATAAGGGTTCTTGAGACTAGATTAGGGAGGAGACGGATGCACAACTGTATCATCTTCATCTTCAGTAAATTGCTAACATCTTTTGGGATTTAGATAACTTGCTACTTCCATAACAAAATGATAACAAATGAAAGTTACTGACAAATATCCTGCTATATGCCAAGTACATCATTGCTGGGAAAAGAAATATACACTGGTTAACTGTTCCCTTATTTTATAACCTAGAAGTTTTTACCATTGCATATTAAAATAAAATACATTTAATATGTACAAAGACTCTAAATATCAGTTTGATTTAATACAAAAATAGAAGAGAATCTGCCAGATTTACACCCCTGTTTCAGCAGAGAACCTCAGATGGCACAGAAATAAAGAATGGGACTGCTCCCATTGACATTGATAGTTCAACAAATTGCTGACACAGCAGTAGAAAACATACAATGAATAAATTCTAACTTTGTGTTGACAAACAATACGAAGAGTGTGCTTCACGTAAGTGCATAATAGCCAATGGTGTATTGCAAGAAGCACAGACTTTATTCTGGACACTGCAGACTTTGTTATATTTCCAGTAAAATTTTAAAATTTTCCACTGTTCTGCTTCCCATTGCTCCTCACCACCACATCTTTGTGCAGGAACCATTGTTTATTACTTGGTAATTACAAACACGATTACAATATTAGCACTAATTCAGTACTATTTATTACACAGGACATTGTGACAAGATCTCACAAATAGAAAAAAACAGTACATCAGGCCATTAGCGATGCCACATTCTTAATATTGGAAAAAACACCATCAGTGGATTCTTTCGAAGCAATGAGCAACAGGGCCACAACAGGATCATGCGGATTGTTCTCACACTAGCCTGCAAAACAGCATATGGGACGTTTTTTTATACTTGCTGAAGCCTTCCTAGTCACTTTTTTTAAACCCAAATCATTTGAGGTTTTTTTTGTAGTTATAACGATTGAACAAAACACTATGATCTACCTTTCCTGTTTATAAAAGTAAAAAGGATTTGTAGGTTTAGCAATAAAACTGAATGATAAATATTTGTGCTAGCTTAAATGGATACACTTCTCTGTAGATGCAATGCTGGGTTTCTGGTTGATTTTCCAAGCACACATAGGATTACATAAAACACCACTAAAAAAGAGTTCTGTTAAATTATTAAATAATGCTAATTATAGTTGGGCATTAAAAAAAGATAATTAGAGATAATTTAATAATGTGCCCACATACATGCATGAGTGCTACTAAATGTCATGCAAATGGAAAACTTATTAATTATATATCTCATTAGATTTGAAATTATTCCATAGCTTTCAGCATTTTTTGTTTTTCTGCTATGAATGAAAAACAATTTATTCATAAATTGATAAAGTTTCACCCTCTTCACAAGGACAAAAGTAGCTCTAGTGCTAAATTCTTAGTTAAAAATATACTGAATCATGATTAAAAGTAATTAGTGACTGCTTACATTCCCAGAACACACCAGTCATCAGCAAGTTTATGTTTCCACAAGCATAACCGCCTTTGATGGTTTTGTAGAATACAATTATATTAATATGGTTAACATTTTCATAGCATGAAAATATATTTTCTATAACGCTTATGAATGATACATCCACATACTGCCTGAAAAATAACCACCATAAATGTTGATGCTCCTTCTATTTCTGAACACCCATCATCTGTGGTACAGGTGCCAGTACCACAGGCCAAAGGTTCCCAGGCTGGTGGGTGACAGATTGGTATGCAACTGGTTGGACAAAACCCCCTTCCTCTCCCTTCCCTCAAAGCATATTCCAGACCCATCACACCATTGCTTTTATCATTTTCTACAATTTGAAATGGAGATTAATATCCCTCTTTACGGTATTTTATAGGTAGAATCCCACTGTTAAGTATGGTGAAAATAAGCCACATGCAATATAACTATCTCTATTCTATCTTGACTAATTGTTCTCTTTTCAACTTCCCCACTTGGTAAGAACAGTGCACCTAGCCCTCATCTCCTGGGCTTTTCTCCTTTTAATATTCATTCTGGGATATTTTTACTTGGGCAGAAAAACAAATGTGCAGAATGTCATGGAAATTATTAACCATATAAAATAGCTTTCTTAATAATAATGATAATAATTAATTTTTTTTTTAGAAAATCATGGCACTCTAGGTCTTTCCAGTAGTAGGGAAAAGGAAAGCTTAGCCACAGTAGTGACCAGGTATTGATGACAGCCTTTAGTCCAGCATAAGTCAGAAACAGTGATAATATCTCTAGGGGAATGCACCATCTTGTGAAAGTTACACACAGAGTTACAGGATGGATATTGTCATATTAGCAATTGCAGCCATCTGCTCCTGAGTCTTCATGTTCTTGTTCCAGCCTAAGTGCCAGACTCGGGGAGTCTGGGTTATTACTGCAGCAGTCTGAGGGGGACTTTCCATCAGGGCTTGCTGGGAGACCTATGCCAGGTGCAGTGCTCAGTGCTCCTGTAGAGGAGCTGTGTATCCCTTCATACTCAACATGAAGTTCTTTTTGATGCAAGAACAGTTTGCATTTAATACTTACAAGTTTAATTTAAAGACATATATGACAAAATAACCACATTCTTCAATGTCCCTTTAGACTGGGGATTTATTTTTTTTTAATTGAAACAAAGTGTCTAATTTTTAAATTCCCCCTTTACCCCTTTCTTTGCAAAAAAATCCTTAAATTCCCTAATAAATCACCAGCTGTAGCAAAAACTCCAGACATTAACTGTAGCTTGATCGTTCCTGTTGTCATTTTGGATTTTTTTTCCCTTGCTTAATGGGGGATGGAAGACTTAATTATTTGAATTAAATTTTATATTGAAGCTTGATATAATTTTATCACTGTCACAGGAGCTCAGGCTAATATTTAAAGGACTCCTTATAGCCTTATTATGTACTGAATTGTGAAACACCTCAATATTTGCACACATCCATCTCCTTTGAAGAAAAGGAATGCTGCAGGCCTTCCTCCTCACAGTTTATTCACTGTAACAGAAATTAGTGCTTTGCTAATTTATACCTTCAATTTATAATTTCTCTGTAGAATGAGAAATACAAAAATCCAAGATGGTAATCTGGAATTATGTCATAAGACCATCTTCTATTTGACAACAATTCCTTAATGATTGGTCTCATACCTCCTCAGCTACTACTTCTCTGACTCAGAACCCATTCCCAGCTACATGACAAGTGACACCTAGTTCCAGTATTCCTCTTTCAAACAGAATAAAGATTGCTTGGAGAAACATCATTCTTTCAACTACCAACATTCCTGCTTGATTAAAAATTAAAAAATGTTAGGCATGTTAGGCATCATAACAGGCTTCCTGTCACTTTTGAATTTTGTCTCCTTTAGCCTGAAATTCAGAGCTTTATTTTTGACCTCTGCTGTATATCCATTGCCACTACCAACACTGGATTCTCAGCAGCCCTTATCTACACTGCACTAGCAGTACAGTGATCTTCACCTCATCTACTGTGACAATTGCTTTATGGAATCCAGGAACAGTTCCTCATCACTGAATTTCTCACTGGATTCCTTTACTGCATTTACTATTTCTCCCTGATTGAATGACAAAATGACTGTGCAACATTCAGCTTTAGCTGATTTATTCGAATGTTGGAGTATAGTTCCATTTTATTCATTTTACCACTCTACAGGATCGGGAGGGTTCTTTATTCCAGTATTCTGTCACTCTAATCCTCTCCATTCTTGCTGTTCCTCTTCTCTGTATTCTCCGATCAGTTGATACGTAGTCCATGACACGATGATTATCTTACACCATTTCCTGGCACTTTATTTCATATATATTTGAAACATTTTTTGTAAGAAAACAATTGAAGAAAAGAACTCCTTTCTTTGCAAAAACAAAAATAAAAAATTCTTCATTGCTATTTTTCAGACAAGCTGATGCTGTTGGACACCATTTGAGTTTCAACAGATTTCAAAATAAAATGCATTGTTGTGAAATTTTGTGACAATATTATAATTATTGAAAAAGGCATGTTAGTCTTTACTAAAGTGCAAGAGGCCTCCCAGAAATAATCTCTATCTGTTTTTTATTCACCAATAGAGTTTACTGAGTATGGTGCTCCTGATGAGCATCATGCATTGGCACAAGCTGCATCAAGAACTCTGTGAGGCACCTACATCTCTAAAGCACACCTCATCAGAGCTCCTCTGTGCCAGTGGTGCTGCCAACATTGACTCGGATCAAAAATCAGATTTTAGAGAATACATACACTTACATATTCTTTGTGCCCAAAAAGACTACAACAAGTATATTCATTGGACATGTGGTCTAATGAACAAAATGACATATGAGGTTATTTGTTTTGTTATTTTAAAGGGTTAAGAGGACAATTGCTACATATTCACATAGTATTCATTGATGGAATATAGGTTTTCATTAATTCATTTCGGAAAAGTGCATATTGTTCGCCATCTGAATATTCTATAGCTAAAATTAGATGGCAAATTTTTAAAAGCTATCCTTTTACTTTAAACATTTATTTGTGACTACCTTGAAGTATAAGGCAATATTCTTTACATTAGTTATATAAATCAGAGATTTAGGAATTCCAAACATCTTAATACTCACTTTTTTTCCCAGAATTTTTAATGCCAATATCATAAGTATCTGAAAAATTACTTTTTGCTTATATAAATGGTAAGGTCTGTTCCCTGAGGATCTAAAGCTAAATTATTCAGTGCTCTCTGACAACACTCAAGACAAATTAAATAAAATCAAAATTAATCCTGATGACTTTCCCCTTATATTCACACTTTAAAATAATAAGCCCTGACAAAAAGGGCATTATCATCTCATATGGCCCAATTAGGCAAACTAAAGGCTTGAGGCTGTATTATTTGCTATGGCAATTTCATATTGAACTACATTGGAATGATCTGCCAGAAGTCTGGCTATATTCCCAGCCTCAAAATTTATACATAGGGATTTGATAGCCTTAGAAGAAAAAAGGATTTTGGTGTGAAAAAAAAAAAAAAAAAAAAAAAAAATACTTAATAGTAAAATTGTGGAGGAGAGTTGTCACATTTAGCACACAGAATAATAGGACACACAATGTGCCCTATTTTCTTACAAGTTAAGTTTAGTGACAGATCTGGTATGAGGAAGTACAGACTTTTCCAAGGTGACTGCTAGCCAGTAATCACCTGGGATTAAACTAGAAATATTTTTGGTTTACCCATTTTTGTTCTGGTGTTATTTATAATACTTTTTAAAAATCATTATCTGTACTGGAACTTTATCTAGTTCATTACGTATAAAAAATTTCAAATTTTACATGGGATAAGTACAAAAAAACAGTTTAGTATTTCAAACCTTATCTATAGAAAGATATCTGTTACTGGCATTAATTGATCAAAACACACTACTACAAGGCTTTGTAAGCAGCATCCTTATCTTCATAACTGATAATCATATTCTTGAATGTCAAGTCATTGATTGATCTGATGTTTTCCAAATATCTATCAATAGCAACCGTAAGGTAGGAGACATGTCTACCTTTCTCTTTTTATGCTTTAGACGATTTGAACAAAAACACAACTTTTGGTCATTTCATAAACTATTTTTTCTGTGCCTTTTAATCATAGAAAAAAGATATGAACATTTGCTCATGTTACTCTATTAATATATTTTGCCATTTCTAGTAAAATGTAAATATAACTTTACTTTAGAGAATTTGCAATGAAGACGTGAATCTAAACTACCATTATAAAATCTTGTCACAGAAATATCAGACATTCTCATAATGTATGAGTAACAAATGAATGTTATAAGCCAGACAGAAAACCTGAAATGAAGTGCTCATGGTGTTGTTTAGGATATTATACCTAAAAGGGTAAAAGAAAAGTACCTTTAATAGTGATTATTTTTTCTTTTCTTACATGTTTACATCTTAAAACCTTCATCTTGTTGAATGCTGACAGCAGATTCGATTATTTGTCACTTATCCTGATACAGCATCTTCATGATATTAAGCACCATATAAAATCACAAGTGCACTCTCCTCCACAGGGTCTACAACATAGAAAGGGACAGCAAAAATGAAGAGTGAAAATAAAGGATGCATCACAAAATAACACTAAATCTGCTCCTCTAACATATACAATTCTGGAGGTTACTGTTTTTCCAGAATTCTGAGTATGTATGTATCTGCAGCAAACTAATTCTGAGTATCTATGTATCTGCAGCAAACTAATTATCAGTATGGAACTAAAGTACTCTTGACTCGAAACTGCTGTCTGCAACAATAAAGAACCCAGTAGGTTAGTAAGAAATTTGCATTCTGTGATTTGTGTTTTGCCCTCACTGAAATTCTAAAATGGAGAACAGTCACAGCTTTCACTTGATGGATTCAATTTATAGCATTTTATATCTCATAGCATAACTTCAACACTGAGAGCAGTAAAACAAAGCTATTTAAGGAACTGTAGCAATCTGATATGGAGAAACAGTTAAAAGAAATAGTTACCTAATTAGTTTTCATTAAAATAATTAATTAAGTCAAATTAAAATAGTCGTATAAAGTTAGTTTGAGTCCATAAATCAAGTTTCTGTTTTATTTTTTCTGAAGCAGCAATAGTAAATGTTCTAAATGTATCAAGTTGGAAGCTGAGGACAAGCTACTAAAGAGCAGCTCAACATTAAGAAAAAGATATATACACCTGATGGTATTTTTTTATCTTTCTAGGACACAGAGGGAAAAAATTATTTCCTAATTCATATAGAAATCAGAAAAAACAAATGTATAGATTGTTCCTTAGACTATCTGAACCACTGTGAAGACAAAAAATAGAAATCATGTTTAATTTCTCCCTCATTATTTTGCCTTAACAGTTTAATTTACCATTAGTTTTTTACTTATATTAGTTAAATGTAGCACAAATAATAGTGCTAATAACAACACTAGCAGAAACTGCAGCCTTCTAATCCTTTTCACATAATGAGATTTTGATGATTTGACTTTATATACATGATGTCTTGTGCCTTAAATCCACATGTACTATACAGTCCTATGTCAATCAGGCTATAAGGAACCAGATATTCTCCAGGCTGATCATACTTCATATGTAAATAATATTACAAGCACATCTTCTGTACACATCTAAGAATTCATTTTGTTTGTGTTTGAAAGTGAATTCTATTTCAATTATACTGCTGTAACTTTGCAATGGGCTGAGGTGAATATCACAAGATAAACCACCCACCCACCAGGCAACACTAGCTTACCACTAATTAAACACCATTCGACATAGTACAAACTCTACAGTCAAACCTCATGCCTTGAAAACTCGACACACCTTGCCAAGCTTTGCCTTTCTTTGGTAAGTGATTTGCATAAAAAAACATAGCAATAAACTCTGAATTTGGCTGCTGTTACTGAACATAGCAAACAATGAAATAAATTGATGGGTGAACACATGCCAGAGTTGAGGCATTTAAAAAAATGTGTAGCCAAAGTCTACATTAGACATCCTAAACACTCTAAAGATCCCAAAAACAGAAGACACAGGAAAGTGGAGAAGATTGAAATACTAATTTAATGAAAAATGTAGACTAAAATTGCTTTTAAATACTCATTTCACAGATTGCCTGTAGCCAACTTCATCACCTTATGAGATCCATAAAGGGCAAACTTTGTTTAATAACAACATCTGACATTTATTGCTATGCCTCAGATAGACAGTGTCCCTTTCAATTTATAAAGTCATGAGAGCACCATATCTCTTTTTGGGAAAACAATATATGGTAACTGGGCTTGTTTTTCAAATATCAAAACAATGTTAAAGCCAGATCCAAGTAGCTGCACTGCAACTGTCACAGGGGATTTCCATGTAATAAAAATACTTTTTGGTATAACATATCTGAATTTGACAAGAATAAAGTACTGTCTGCAAAATAAACCCAAATGATAAAAGAATGTAATCAAAGTTTTCATAAAGGCAAAAACCCAACCACTGTATTGATTCTACTGGTGCTTTTTACAGTCAGCTGTATCTAAGCTATGGAACTCTAGATAGACTCTCATCAGATAGTTCTTTACATGAGATTCCATCAGAGAATTTTTTCAAAGCAATATTTCATCTAGTGTTTCAATATGATATTGAAAGTTCCATGCATTCAAAAGTTATAAGCAGGCTTACAATTGCCTTAAAACTCATAAGATTTTATAAAATAGTAGCTTTTCCATTTGATTTACTCTATGATTTCTACATTCTTAGGGTTTATTGAAATATTGTTTTCAATATTTCCAGGGAAGGAATCTTTTCTCCAAACTAATTTATATTTTAAGATTTCTAAATAGTCTCTTGATTACACTAAATTATTAAGAAGTGGCAATACTGAATGGATAGCAGCAGCCATTGAACCTCCAGGAGGGCATAGATGTGTTAGCAGACCTGTCTAACATGCACACTTACACACACCACAGTCCTGACCAGTCTGGATGCTGGATTCCAGGCATGTGATATTTTAAGGAAAGAAACAGCTCTGTCATTATAGAGTGTTTCCTTCTCTTCTTCCTTGAAAAGGTCAGTAATGACAGGTCGTCCTCCAATTGCATAGTCTATTTCCCCTCTTGACCTTTTCAGAGACAGAATCCATGCAAAACTTCTGAAATACCATGTAAGCTTGAAGAAAGGGTTAGAATAGGTTTGGAAGAAAGTGCTGGTTATCAAAGTCTTTCAAGTGAAACATCATTGTGAGACAAAGGCTATTATAAAAACCTTTCCAGTGAAGTTTACTCTCTTTTAATCCACAGTGGGTTTCCTTTGAAATGCTTGAGTCAGATTCTCAATATGTGTAAATCATCACAGAACCCGTTAGAGAAGCAAGACTTATTTCAATTTTCCTTTTATTTTTTGTCATATATAATTATTTTGTATAAGTAGACATTTTTAACACTGATTTTAAATGAATGTTAATGATAGGAGGGGAAGCAGGAGCACCTCAACAGGAAGGAAATTGCACATCAGTACATGATTTAACTTTTACACAAGCAGTGTTAATGATCGAGTAGAAAATAAAAAGTATAAATTCAATGTAGGAGAGAAGTTCTGAAGTAATTGCAACTTTAGATTTTGTCCAAAGACAGGTAGTCATCCTGAGAATATTTACAAATAACTAAAAGGGTCAGAAGTAGGGAGAGAGACATTTTACTTCCAGCGAGTACAAATGTGCACAGGTTAAGCTTTTTGCATGAAAGTATTGTTGTTTACCCTATTTCGTATAATGCATTCCTTGGTAGAGAAGCCAGAAAAGGATCGATTCAGATGAAAAGGAAAGGAATAAAGATGTAATGTAAGGTTGCTACACAGACACAGAGAGCCCAGCTTGTATTATTATGCACATCACATGGCTTGTAAAGGCAAATATTCTTTTTTTTCCCCCTCATGTACACAGGGAAAGAACAAGGAGCCCTTATTTCCTGCTTAACTCCTGGCCTTTTTATTAATTACAGAGTGGATTTTTTTTTCTGGGTGGCAGGCAGGGTGGAGAAAGAACTATTCCTAATTTGTAAAGGGATAATAGAATTTAAATCAACTCTAGTGGAGAATATCACCCCCTGCTCAATAATGTCACCTATTTTGGTGAAGGCATCTAGCTATTAACATCCCAGACGAGATGTCATTTGTCTGATGGACTTATTTTTTGGAAACTGGAAGGTACATGTTTGGCTAAGAATATGCAGCTGAACTTTATGGAAATATAATTAAAATTAGTGTCATTGAGCCAGGAAAAAAAAGTCAAATTTAACTGGCAGTGAATGCAACAGAACCATCTAAATGTCAGCAACTGTTCAGAGCAACATGATCAGTGCACCAAAACTACATAAAAAATTATTTCAACATGCATGCAAAACTGGTGAGATTATAGACGCTCCTAAAGGTAAGGCAGGAATGAGGAGGACGTTGATAAATAAGCTGCAAAGCATTTTTAAAAAAATTTTATTCCCCAAAATAAAATAAAGAAAGGAAACAATGAGAAATTTAAGACAGGCAGATCTAAAGAAAACCTTTTTTTTTTTTTGTTTCTTCATCACCAGTTATGGTATAAAGGAGAGAAACGTGAACCATAAATTAGACATTTAGAACTACATTTACCAAATGCTGCCAAAGACTTCTTATTTTCACCACTGACGACATTGATTTCATTGTCACATAGGTCTATAACTTGCAAAAATCTTCAACTCTTTTCACGTCTCAGAAGACTTCTTGCACAAGGGCTAATGGGACTCACTGGCAGAGCTAAAACTAGCTCAGAAAGGGGAGAGGCATAAAGACAGGCTCACCAGTGATGAGTGAGGTGGTGCTGTGCCAAATCTTGAGGTAGCAAGCACTAATAGCATCCCTCAATGTGCTTTAGGAGGTGGTGGCTACAAAGTACCACACCTGAAATGTTTTTTCATCAATGCACACAACATGAGGAAAGAACAAGCAGAGCTCAAGGCTTTGGCCAAGTCCCAGATATCTGACATCAGTGGTATAAATGAAATCTGGTGGGATGAGTCCTGTTACTGGAGTGCCCTGATGGATGGTTGCATACTCTCCAGGAGGATAGGCAAGGGAGAAGAGAGGGAGAGGTGGTATTGCGAGTAGTAGGAGGGTTAGAATGTATGGAGCTCACAGCTGACAATGGCACAGTTGAGAGCCTCTGGATAAAGAATCAAGAGGCAAACAAATAATGCTGGTTTTGTCATGGAAGTGTGCTATAGACCTCCTAGCCAGGGTAATGGCACTGATGATGCTTGGTCAGCATTTTGCACATAAATCACTCTCTCTTTGTACACTTTTGTTGTTAATATTGTTGCTACTATTGCTCATTTTCTTACCTCTTTGCTCACCAAGTACAGTTGCCCAGTACAATAAAAAGCATTGATGGACAGACCCTCTGCCTGCCAAGCATTGCCCTGACCAGAAAAGGATCATCCTTTTTTGTCAGAAGCAAGTCCTTTTCCCCTACCGCAGCAATGACATAGGATGGTAATGAATAGCACAATGTCTTAACCATTCCCCCTCCTTCTGAACTTGGCCAGAATCAGGATATTAATGTAACACTAGTTTATTATATACTTTAATAACTTTACTGCACTGAGATCTCTTCATTTCTTCTACTATTGATAGCTATATAATAATTCTCTGCATGTCATTTATTCAGCTTGATGACAGAACAGGAGGTAAGAGGATATAGGGATAAATGACAATGCAGAGGGAAAGCAGATAGTGATAAATTCATCTTACATAGATCTCTTAATCATGGTTAAATATTCAGAGCCTCTGCCAGTTTCTCTGTATCATTCTACACAGCTCAAAAATTCACCTCACATGCAACTAGAGAATACTCCAATAATAATTCTTTTTGTTTTTCTTTTCAGCATTGATTACATTTCATGCTAGATGAAAAAGTCTGCTGAGAAACAATGCTGTAACTGTTTGGATAGTATAATGAAAAAGTTTTGCCTTCAATTAACAACTAGACTTTTAGTTTGCTTTCTTGACCTTACAGTCTCTGATAGGTTTAGTTTTATCTGTTAGTGGCAACTGTGCTGTGCTTATAATCAGATAGACAGCAGCACACTAGGACTCAGAGACACTTGGGTGATACAGAGAAAATATGATAACCCTAAAGACAATGGCAGTGCTGCCACAGCACAGTGCTCTCCCTTTCTGAAGGGAAACAAAACATTGCTCCGCAGATGCAGAGAGTACTGCAGTGGGACTCTGCATCTGTCAGTATTCACTTCTCATTTCATGCTAGAATTAGTTTAGAAAGAAAATAACAAGGCATAAGGCAAGACAGCTCATTTTACTAGCCTATACTAGGTGTTATTTTCTTTTCTGTTGTTTGGTAGATAAAAGACTAATAATTAGATTCCAAAGTGGCTCAGAAAAAAACATAGAGATTATAAAGGAATGGTCTATTCCAAAAAGCAGTTTAATAATTAAACATTAGTTACTGTTTAAGTCCCATCTCACAGAATAGATGTGACATGATTTCATAGAATTTCAAATAAATAGATATCATCAGGAAGATATCACAGAATACTTGCTTTCTGAGATGACAATTTACTCTCTCCCCCAAAAAAAGAAGTTTTCTGACATCTTTTATTAAAATAAGTACCATGGTGGAAGAAAATATTCTTTCATTAACACAATAAACAGAATAATGGCTTCCCTGTGCAATGGAACCAAAGCACATTGAAAATGCCCATTTAACAACTCATTTTATTTTGGATGAAATTATTTGCTGTTAGAAGCATTAGGCAGAAGCTTAGGACATTTTATAGTGGCTATCAGTCCTTGTCAGACAATTTTATATCGTAGGGTGAATGATCTTCCAGGATAAAAGCTTCCAGGCATATCAGCATTATGGAAAATATGGGTAAAAATCGGACCTCCTATAACAGACAGCCAATTAAAGCTTGCCATTGCTCTATACATACTCTCCTACACATTCATTGCTTACAGCTCTCTCTTGTTTTCACTGTTTCAAAAAGTAATTTATAGTTAAGTGGCACCCTCTTTCTGCTTCCTCTTAGCCATAAAAGCACTAAAGAAAACCTACAAGAGCCAGAAAGGCAAACTTATGGAATGACATTTCAGCCTGAGAGTTGGAATTGTTTCAAAATCACATTTCCAAATGAAAAGCCAAGTTGATAAAGGCTAACCCTCTTCTGTGTCCCAGAACTCTTCATTTCTGATGCATGGAGAAAAAGAGACCTTCACAGATTACTCAGACTCCTGCCCAGGAGAGGCAGACAGTATCTCGAAGAAGCAGTAAACACCTCATCCTCCCACTCACAGCTAAGCTGCCAAGACTTTAGTGAGCAGGGCACCAGGCTGTTTCCTCACTATCACCCTCTGAATCACATTCTGAAGGACAATTCATTCCTTCCTTTGCCAGGAGCAGCCAAAGATTCCAAAGGGAACCCATGCCCCATATCAGGTGATGGGGCTGCCAGATGGGTATCCTACAACTTGAGGAAAGATGGAGAAGTGGCCCTGGAGTGACCCAACTTTCCCATGATCCAATACCAACTACCAATGGCCAGATCCCAGAACTGATCTTCAATCCTTTGGTTCCCACCAAATCCATTCTGTCACTCCCCTCACCAGCTGGGCAGTATAGAAAAAATATAAAGAAAGGCTGGTTGATCAAGATGAGGACAGGGAGAGATTCCTCACCAATTACCATCAAAGGAAAACCAGTCTCAGCTTGGGGAAGTTAATTTATTTTGTTATTAATCAAATCAGAGCAAGATAAATAGAAATAAACCCAAATCTTAAAGCATCTTTCCCTCACTCCTCTGCTCTTCCTGGACTCAACTTCACAGAAGTAAATTGTTAAAAAATCAGGTAAGCATTACTCTTTTTCTCTCTTTTTCTCTCTTTTTCTTCCTTTCTTCCTCTCTTTCTCTCATATTTTTACTCTATCTTCTCTCTCTCTCCCTTTCGTTTTCTTCTCCCTCCTTTCAGTCTTTCCATCAGTCCTTCTGTTTCTACTTCCAGAAAAATAGAGACTGAAGCAAAGGATTCAGGAATCTAGCACAGAAGTACAAGGAAAAATATCAAGTTATGGTAATGTTCTCTCTTCCTCTTACATTGATACATTATAATTTAGTTTGTCATCAATTGATCAGATGTAGTTGCCTCACATACCATTTTACAAAAACTATGGTAAAAGATAGACATGCACAATACAAATGTCAGCATTTCTGTAACCCAGATGGTGGTAGATTAAATAAGTCAACATAATAATCTTTTACATGTTCAGCATGGGAGAAATTCTCTTCCCAATTGAGATGTCTGTGATTGACTGTGTAAAATGTTTTGAGTCATCATTTAATAAAAATATATATGAAATTCAGAAGAGGTCTGGCTTCAGAAAACTTAGTTATCTGGGTTTTGTTAATTCAAGGTATATTATAATACTCACTGTCTTCAGCTCAATTCTAGTACACATATATAGGCAGAACTAGAATTAGCATGTAAGGAAAATGTGATTGAACAGTGAAAAAAAAGTAGATTAAAGGAAACCAGTTCTCACAGAAGACAGGAAAATGATAACCTGAGGAAAGACTGCAGTTTAGTCTGGAAGATGTATAGTATGTCAGTTTATCACGGTAAATCAAGAGAGACTAGAGGTTGGGTTTGTGCAAAAATATTTGCTATTGGAACTTGAGGAAGAACTGGAACACCACTAAAAGTATTGATTTATGTTCTGCAGCCTTCCCAGTACTAAGAAGGTGACTCTTTTTTCTAGGGAAAATACTAAACTTCTCTTTTAAAATCATGGAAAAGGAAGGGCTGTGTTCTTTGATCCTCTTTTGCAGATAGGTATCTATCCTCAAATTCCCATTCTGCCCAGCCAACTAGGCAGTTTCTTCAGCTCAAGATGCCTTTAAAGATAGTTAAGAAACTTGGCAAAGCATATGAAGTGCATGGAGACCAAGAGTAGTAGAGTGGACAAGACTCCTAACATAATGTCACTGACATCATATAGATTCCCTCTAAAAGTAATTATAGACAGACCTCTGGCAGTATTGTACTAAGAAGCAGGTACCAAGCTTGTAAAATCATAAGAAAATGATGGGAAAACCTCATGGCAGTGGCACTGCCAGGCAGGGTTAAAACTGAAGCAATCTCTTTTTCTTCATTACTGGCGTCAGTCTCACACTCAGAATATGTGACATAACCAGAACTGAAGGGATTTCCGTGACAGTACCTAAGCATTACATTTCAGAACAAGGTCCCATTTTTAGGCATATTCTCATATTTCTGTCTCTGAAAGATGCAGAGAAATACTTGTAAATGTGAATTGTGCAACAGTATAATTTGTGTTATCTTCTCTTGAGAGTCTCAAATCCACAAAGACTGAAACACTGCCCCATTCATGTTAAGTCCTAAAGTTTTCACAATCCAATGAAGAATGTGTCTACAGCATAAGGATCCCACACACCATGCTGTCTTAATTTCACTGTGCTAGTCTTGCATTTTCATCTAGCCCACTTTATATGGTATTTCAAGAGGTAGAAGATTGAAAGTGTATAAACAATTTAACAAAATCTTTAATTAATATCTATGGAATGGTTTCACTCAAATCAAATGGCTATTAAAAATTTAGTGCACACTTAAGCACTTTTGCTTAAATTGGACAGAAAGTAAGCTTATACCTTGGAGATAAGCTCTGAGATACTTTGATTCCTTAACTTTGATTCCTTAACTAATGCATTTGGAGCCGCAGGATATTTAAGAAGTGGCAAGCACATTTAACTTTCTTTTGGAAGCAAGAAAAACATAAAGCTTGCTATTTGTATGGTAAAATTTTTAAAACTAATTTTATCTCTGTGTTCTCTGTAGAGAGAGAATTAATTCTACATTTCTCTGAAAATTTACCAGCAGTACTGAGGGATCAGTGATTGTACCAATAATTATTGCTCTATTACTGTTCAAATACAAATCAGGCGTACTCTGCTATTTGAGAAAACATAAGCTATGAAGAAACAATATTTGTTAGATAATCTTTGACAGGTTTACTAAAAGAGTGCACATCTTTTCATTCCTATTGCAAATACACTTATCCTTAGCCCAAACTGTTAATGCAAGATGTAGCATTTTAATAATGCAAGTAGCTACAGATTCTGGTTGATTACAAAAGAGCATCTGACCCCAAATAAAATTAAAAAATAATGTTCATACATCAAGACAAAACAGCCATCAGTGTCTCATTATTCTTTATTTAAGGCTTAGGTTAGTTAATATTCACTCACTTGCTCTATTTATTTGTATGCAAGCTATAAAATAAAATCACAATTTAATGCATTAATGTAGTTGTATCACAATGGGTGGCAAGCAGCTTGTGGAGATTAAATAACAGCATTTATGCAGCAAGGCTTAGTTTAATTTGTTTGACAGCTGAGTTTTTGTACTTGGAATTGCAGATATTGCAAGAGGAGTTGACAATTTGCTGCAGTCCATATATATGAGACTCAAAACTGATGTGCAGTTTCAAGTCCTTAGGATTCTGAAAATCGTGTTGGCTTTTTTTAATCATCATAAATAAGATTACATTTGGAAACAGTAATTAAGAGTTAATACTAAAGAAACAATCACATGCACTTCCTTGAATGGTTTCTTGTTTCATTTGGACAATTTGTATTAGTATGGATTTGTGCCTAATTTTAAGCCTGCATGATCGAGTCCCAATAAAAACTTTACAATTCTTCTCATTAAAATAAGCAAAAAATAATATTCTATTGATTGAATTATTCAAAAAGTCACTATGAAGGTAGTCTTCCTTAGAAGACTTAAAATTGTTTTTTTACTTATTGCAGCTTTGTTAGAAATTAATCTTAGGCTACAGGCAAATAATTGCCAATGACTGAGCTTTCAGTGGGATAAATAAGGAATGCAGTGAGCTAAATGAGGATTCTCACGTGAGCAAGAATTTAGTAATTTATTCTCATAGGAAGGTACTCCAGACAGAATCCCAGACACAGATTTACAGGCATATAGTATGGGTGCTGAGGATCCTGGAAAAAAAAAAAGAAGTAGCAAGCTGAAGTGACAGTAGGGACACACAATGGGAAATAGATCTACAGCTGTTCCATAGAAAGATATGAAAATGTTAGGAAGCAGAAGCTACAAACTTGAGCTCTTTTTGTAGGCACTACAGAAGTTTCCATTAAGGAGCCGGTCACTAAAAACTTGCTCCTTTTTTCAGGTGCCTATTCTTATAAAACTTGCATCTGTTGAATGCCCCTGCTTGAAAATCACCAATCAGTTAAGGAAGGCAGGCAGGGACATAGTTACTCCTTTAAAAATTACCACTGTAATGAAATAAACATTGTTTTACTTAATGAAAAAAGCAGCTGCAGGGAATACCAATACATAGTGCCCCATTCAGAGGTTAGATAGCATGTAGCTTTAGCTTTCTGTATTAGTCATTGCATCTGACATCCCTACTGTCTTTTCACTTCATTAGGTATAAAGAAGATATTAGGAACATGTCTCTCCACATCAGCATAGCACTAGTGATAGGAACAGTCAGCTCCAAATGTTTTCTTGTAGCCTGAGCCCAGATACACCCCTGCTGAGAAGAATTTATGATTTTATTCTGCTGTATTAGATCAGTAGACATGGCTCATTCACTGTGAAAACTACAAATATTATAAGGCACAAAATACAGAACATGAACTGGAAAGATTCTTCAATTGCAAAGCAAAGAAAGGAAAAAGGAATCTGCAATTAGATAATTGGTGGAAGTTAGGAAAACACAGCTGAATTCCTTCCTTTACATGTTCAAAAGCAGATTTCCAGATACTCAGGAACTCTCTATAACAGACACTCAAGACTAAATTTCCCTTTAGGGATAACGTTGATTCATTACAAAGGTAGGATAGCTGACTTGTTTAAATCAGTTATCATATTTTATGCTTTAGAGGCAAGTGAGATGACTACCTGTAAGGATTTAAAGACTTCTACAATAAGGTACGAAATTTCAATACAAGCAAGAGCAGCTAAATTGGGACAGTAAGCAATGTATAAATGCCTAACAACAGATGCCTAAAAATGGACGTGATTCTTCAATGTAGACTGTCCAAAATGCTTTAACTCCTCTCAGGCTGCTGGGAGAACACGAAAAAAAGTAGTTAGTGATCATAGAAAGGTCTCTTTCATTATCCTATGGAACAAAATATCTAAGAATAATGGAAGAAAAAACTTTTGAATTTTCAGATATCTCAGTCAGCTCTCAGTAAGCAGTGTCCACAAAAACAAGTGTCAGAAATACTAAAGAGATTTTGTTCCCCTTAGACTCTCCAAACATAGATGAAGATCCTTTTTCAGTTATACTTTTATTGCAATGTCCAAGAGCCTGTGACTTTATATATAGACAGCTATAGGGGACTGTACTTACAAAACAGATATCTGCAGTAAAATTGTGGAATTTTGCTAGGAAAACAATCAATCCTGTACACGTCTGTGCTAAATCACAACACATGTATTATGTTTTAATGAGTCTTTCTCTCTTGCTGCTGGAATTTTACAGATTGCCATGGTGAATGAGCTGCAAAGAACTCTCTGAGGGCAAAGCTTTCATTTTTGTTTAGAATTTTCCACTCAGGTTAAGAATAAGCCTCGAGACAGAAGCTTAGTAGAAAGAGACAGAGATGCGATATAACAGATGAGAAAATTTTGGGGTTGCTTTATATTAATTTAACACTCATTAATTTGCTGGGGTTTTTTTTGGTTGGTTTGGTTTTTTTTGGTTTTTTTTTTTTGGTTTTTTTTTTTGTGCTTAAAGGTTCTGTACAAAATCCTGGCTTCTCTCCTGGTTACAAAGATCAACATTTTTAGTTCTTCTTTTCTGTGCCTTTGACATAACTGTCAGTTGCTTCTTTGCCTTGTTGAAGACAAGGCAGAGTCCAAGAGTATTCTCACAAAGTGAAAACACCCATCTCACTTTTACAAACTTTTTTACATGCAGACTGCAAACAATCTGCTTAGGCAGCCACCAGCTTTCAGATGAACCCAGCAGGCTTCCCCTGGCTCTGGAGCCTGTTGCTAGTGTAGACATCCAGACCCAAAAGGGCACAATCCTTCAGATGCTGTAGGACTGTGCTGTGACTGGAGTTTTTGACCCTGTGGGGTACTGATGTCGGATACCTTCAGCACACATTTCACTGCCCAAGGGCCAGTATAAATGCTAACACATCAATGTAAGCCAGAGCAAGGCATTTGCAAAAGAGAGATTGTAGCTCTATCATGCTCAAAATCCTGCCTCAACTGTGATCAGAAATGCATAATTAGCAGAGAAAAATTGATTAACACAGTTTCTATACCAAGAAAATATTATTAAGAATAAGTTAGAGAATTGTTAATTTTATGACAGAAAGTCCTTGAACTCGTGTTTTCTGCCTTACTGTATTTCCACCTACAGCCTATTATATATCAATCTCATCTAGAGAACAAATTGTTTTTCTGGACATTAAATGAAATTATAGTTAACCTGTAAAGCACTGCAACAATACCGATTAGTAACTTTCTTATCTTTACTAGGAAACAAGAAAAAATCTTTGTGAATGCTTATCTCTTAAAAATTGTGATTTCTACTGCAACTTACCTTCTAATTCATTGTTATGAACAGTAGATATCTCAAACTTAGGTATCTAGTCTAAGTAAGGCATCTAAATTATTTTTATATAGCATACCTTACTGTGTTATTAATCATCTTATCACTATCCCTTTGTTCTTTTTTATTCTGTTTGACATTAAACTTCCTCCTATTCTTATTCACCTCACCAGAGTCAACACCTCTGCCTGTATGCTGATTCCATTCTCAATGTGCTTACTCCCTGCATTACCCTAATGTTGCATTATTCTGACACAGTGACCTGTTAATGCAACAATTCGATCTTCCTTCCTTAGGAAAGAAAGTGTTCTTCAATGGTCTTGCAATAGAATCAATTTTACATAGTAAAATGAGAAAAGTACACCAAGGCGTTTGCAAGACTTTGAAAGGAAGTTGACAATAAGTTATAAAGGTAGGCATAAACAGTTTTTGTAATATATTTTTCTTGTGTTGCACCAAATTTACAAATCGCAGTTTGGAGGAACTCTAGATCCTATTCAGGCTTGTGACAATATCAGTTCTGGAAGGCAAAACAGCTAGGAGCAAGAGAATTTTCAATAGGGGAAAAAAAACTGAAGTGACTCTGAAAAGTGCAAAACTTACATGAACTATTCTTCTAGACAGAAAGTGCTTCCCAAGGGCTGCCATTGGACACTGGCACTCCAAGAGAATGATTAATATGAAAATGTTCATGCTCCACCTGTTTCCCTTTAGCAGCCAGTCCTTGCAGTGTGGCTTTGACCATGGATGAGCAGGATGTGATTTGTGACCAGCTTAATAGCTAACTATAGAGATATTGGTGACTGTGGCTTGCTGCTTCCTCTCATTTTTTCATACTATGAAACACTTCAAGAATCCTGGGTATGGACATCCTTTAGCTCCTACTTCACTTTATAAGGTAAAGTCTTTATAAAAAGTCTTTTTTGTAGGAAATAATTTGGTATCACTGAGAGGAGGGGAAAGAACTAAACTTTCAATTAAAGTCTCAATCAAACTTTACTGTTTTTGAAGTCATCTAAATTGATTCCTTTATAGTACAGGGCTTTGATGCCATTTTAAATAACTTCATAGAAGAGTGAATTTGAAAAAAGAATCGTGTTCAGTGTAGCTGAATGCACCTAAGGCATTAGCTGCACTCGGTAAGGATATTCAATGAGTTTTAACAGACCAGAAACTCTACACTGACTTCCAAGTATTTGCACTTTTAAAAAACTCTTTTGTAATTTTATAAAGCTGTGGGTTTGGGTCAGATCCCCCTATATTACAGTGGTTTATGATATGTAAGCACAGTTAATGGATGAAAATTCAGCAATTTACCAGTGCACTTCTCAATACTGAAAAATTCGTTAACCAGTTAAATAATGCCATAATCTGCACATGTTAAAACCCACAGAATTTGACATCATTAGGAGCCTGGACACAAACTATTGAAGTCTATCGGAGAAATTTCCAGATTTCAGAAGATTGTGAAAGAGAAGTCACAGCATTTTGATGTTTGTCCTGTCAGAATAGGAAAACTGTGCAGTATGCTTCTCTTTTTGTGAGAAAGACTACAAAGTTCAGACATAAATGTCTTCCTCATCACCCCTGTCTTTGAAGGAGTGGCCACTTTACTGGGGCTTTACGCCCAGTCTATCAATTTTCTGTGACTGCTTGAACATCAACAAACTATACAACAAACATTCCTGCACATGGTAGGGAAATTTCCTTCTCTCCATGATTTCTGAAGGTTATTAATCATCTTGAGCTCTCATAGACTCCATTAATTCCTCAAGACCCTTTTCCAGGACTCTTTACCAGCTGCCCTGCTAGCTATCTAATACAAGCAGGAAGAATAAAAGAAAAAAACTAACAATCTTTTGTTAAAGGAGGTGTGGGAGTTGATGTTGAGAAGCTATTTTTCTGCAGGGCCTGGCAATGCAAGCTTAATGCTTAAATGAGACTCGAGGAGGAGGAGTTCAAATTATGTTAGTGTGCAGGAATATGCTCAATTAAAATTAAAGTATTTGTAGATTTTTCTCCCACTGTATTTAAGTAAAGCAGAATTCCCCTGATCATAAAAAAACTCCACATCAAAAACCCAACAATTAGAGAGCAGACCTAGATTACTGGTCATGCGTTATAGCTTGAAACACGCTCTTTTAGTTGTCCATAGTGAGACAGGGGCTCAGCATGTCAAAATTTCCATAAAGAAACATACAACTGCACCAAGAAAGTCCTTATTAATATTATCTCTCATATAGAGCTTTATATCCAAAGAGCTTAGTTCAATGATATTCATCAGGAGCTCTGAAAATCAAGTCAAACTTATTAAAAATATATAAAATAGTGACACTCCAAAGTATTTTTTTTATTCAGGAAGCCAAAATCTTCTTTAAAGGCAGGCTTTACCAGAGTAAATGTTTTAAATACAGCATGTTTGGTAGAAAAAATTTAGAAAAAAATAATTTCAAATAAGTATATCTAAATTTTAAAAAATCTCTGTCTAAATTGAAGTGAATTATAATGACAAAGAATCACAGGTTTATCATACAAAATATTTTCCAAAGAAGCTTCTAAACTTTGAAAATAAATATGGCAAAAGGGAGGCTGCATTACAGCATTTTAAGCTTTCTCCAAAAAAAAGTGATTAAAAAAAAAAGCCTGACCTTTATTCTAGAAGACTTCAAATGAGTTAATATAATAAGTATGATTTGCCTGTCATTTGCACACTACACTTGCTGCTACTAGAGAAATACATTACAGCACAGAACTTTGTATTTATAGGCATTTGAGCTGTCTAGCAATAAAAAATACTACTTGAACAGAAATACAGAATAACTCTATAGATCATAATTTAAATTATTTTATAAATTGATACTACCCTAAAAGTATCCCCCTCATTGAAAGGCACGGGATATTATTTAATTGGTTAGAGGACAGTGCTAATAAAGCCAAAAGTGATGGTTCAATCCCCATCCAGGCCATTCACTTTAGACTTTGACTTGATGATCTTTGTGTGTCGCTTCCAACTCAGTATATTCTGTCATTATGGTGAGAGACTTGAAATGTAGAGTAAGAAGCTGTATAACAATATTCTATTCCATGGCAGAAAGGGATATTAATTCAGGAGGTGTAGTCAAGTACATTGATCTTTGCTGCCATTCAGAAATGAAATGTCATGTACAGCAACTTCGTCATTTCTATTCCAATATAGTGCCTATTCTGTGGTGTTGCCTTTTAGATTTTGCAAGGGAAATCCTTGGTGATCTCCATAAGAATTTGGACTGTTATAGATCTCACAAATACTTCATTGTGATGAATTTCCATTTTTCTATTGCATGATGACAATATAGGGATAATTCCATATAAGAGGCATGTGGCAGTAATCTCTCTTTAGACTGAAAATATTTTCTTTTTATATCATAGAAGGCCCAATCCTGCAAGCATACAGAATTCCACTCAGCATCATCAGAAACACTGGAACACTGAAATATGTGTCTTAAATTTCACAATATAATCTAGTTTCCACTTATATAATATGGTTCCATAATATGATATGTTTTCCATTCAGCCAGAATCTACTGAGGTTTCCTAGAGATACCATAATAGTGCCTGTTAAAAACATATTAAAAATGCATGTCAGTTATGGCAGTGATAACAATGATACATTGGGTGGATCCACCTGTACTTATCCAGCTTCCTGCAAAAACCTGTTGTAGGTGAAAAAGGTTAAAGGATAAAATAGAAGGTGATATGAAAAATAATAATACTTGGTGGGTGGTATTCAGTCCACCTAGCTTCAGATATCTATGCAAAGCTACTACCTAATACCCTCTGAATGAACAAAACATAAATGTTTAAAACACATTGGATCACCCTCTGAAGTTATTTTCTTTATCAAACAAAGAAGGTACTTCTATCAATAGTTTTCAGTAAACAGCTAACTTCCAGAGGACAGGATACTAAATTTTGCATTTCATCTATTAAAAAGGATTTTAAAAAATCACCTCAGGTATGGGTACTTTTCTTTCAGTGACCGTGTTCAAAATGATGCCTTTTTCTGGTCTTAGGAAATAAAGGCTCAGACACGGTGAGAGGGTTGGGGGTTGTTTACCTCGGTATTTTAATAGGATCCCGTTCGATGGCTTCTGCCATCCAGGTAGAACACGCCACAAAAGCCCCGTCCCCCCAATAGAGACTCTACTCTCAATTAAAGACTCTACACATTAGCATATCTACCAGGAGGGCCCAATAAGGGGCCTGGGTGGGCTAACTTCTAGTTTACAAAATCTGTCCTACTAGGAGACCTTGAGGGCCCACAAAAACAGGGTGTTTGGTCTTCTAACTCTACGTGGTTTCAGGGGTGTTTAGTCTACTGGCCTACTAAACACCATGAAACCAGGCTAAATCACCTAAAGCATCACAAGTATGCATGCTAATACTTGTGAATATAGGGAACAGTGTAAGAAGTATTCAGGAGAAAAGCAGAAAAATCCTTCAGGCATCAAAAATATTCCCTGTTATTTCCTTGCACTAACACACAGCTGGACAGACTTCCAATTTTTATCATAAGAACCTGGAACATCCTCAGTATCCTCCTTTTTTATAGTCTGACACAGAGGAACTTCCACCCACTTGCTGTAGCAATCAGCAACTTAGCAACCAAACCTTGCAAGGATGCAATTTTATGAAACTGAGTTCTGCTTCTGTGTGTGCAGGTATATCTGAGCATCTGCCTCCCTCCTACACATGCATGCTCAAAAACTTTTTAATCTTTCAATCCACTGAAACCAGAATTTCAAAGACATTAAATTCAATGAAATTATTTGAAAATGTGTGTTTCTTATTAGCATGTGCACTGATGAATAGGTTGCAGTCTGAGCTCACTTTTAATGAAATAAATGAATAAGCTTATGAAAGGTTTAATCAGGCAAATATCCTTAAGAAACAGAGATACTGGTTTCAGACTGGATGGGATAGGTTCCCAGCTGAAGAGGACATGACTAACACATTTCCTCAAATTCTGCCTCATAGGAAATTGGCTAATTGAATTAATGATTTGCCAGTGACATTTTCAATACTTATTGTTGTATTTTGGAAGTTCTTCATACCATAGCCAAGGTACTTGGGATAAAATGAATAATGGGTCCTAACAACACAATCAGTTTAACAGTTGGCAACTGCAATGTCCTCTTATTCATCAAAGTGGAAGAAATAAAGCAAGGGAAGGGATAAAGGAACTGGTCAATTTGGATACTTGAGACTATTTGGGGCTGGGCATTTTTCAGCTTTCTAATCAAATACCAAAGCTGCTGTTTGTGTAATCAGAATCCCAAGAGAAAGACAAAGAGAAGCAATGCAACAGGTAAAATTATGTTTGTCTTATAGTTATGCCATATAAACAAAGAAAGGGTCATTTTTCTCTTCCATTATTTCAATATGGGGAAAAAGTAATAAATTTCAATTGAATACACACACACACACACCCCAATTCTGTAATGTAATGAAATAAAATAAATAAATTCTAAAAGCCAGAGGGAATCTCAGTCAGCTCCCTGCCATTTCACAAGCCAAGGAGGACAAATTTGTTCAGCCTAATATTTGATGCAGATTATTCCTCAAGTCCTGATAGGGAGATAATGATCCAAAATGAAGTCCTAACAGTACTTATGGATTGAGTGTTCCTGTAGTTTTCTACATGCACTGATTTATATGTTCTTAAGAGAAATCTCCTGTAGTATTTTGTAGAAATGAAAGTCAGAAAGATTCCTACAGGAATCATTTAAATAAAGTCTAGATTTTAATAGAAAATGTTTTCTATCTCTTTCTTTTTTTTTTGTTTTTAATAATAAAAGTTAATGATGTTTAATTATTCTGCCAGAAAGTCAATTTTTTTAGTTATCTAGTAAGGCACTGTTCTAATAAATTAAATGAGATTAATTCCATAAAGTATTAGGGATTCTGCATAACTCACTGCACAGTTATTAGGTATGACCTAGTTGATAGGCTGTTAGATGACAGCAGGTGAGATATCGTTTCTTTTTAAAAAGGACACAAAAATTATTGTACAGTACGGGAAAAAACAGTTCCAGGCACCAAGGTAGCAATAAGTATGCAGAGAAGGCAATCATTCTTCAAGAATGTGGCCTTTTAGTAGTGTAGCTGTGCAAAGCAGCTTGAATTAGAATTAGGTGGCCAGGAGGATTGCTTTTGTCTGTTTGCATATGTGAATTTGATGAGCCTGCAAGCTTCTTACAGGGAAGAGGGAGAGAGGAGAAAAATGGAATGAACCCCTGTGTCTTGCTTTAGAAGAAAAAAGTGAAAATGAAATTCTATTCTCACTTGGTGTTGAATCAGCTGAAATATATTAATAGAGATTTCCAATCTTTAGTTCTCTATCTTCATGTGTTTTCTGGTATTTTTTATGCAACCTGACTATAGTGCTACAAAAGTCTTTGGTATAATCCTTACAGATATCGCAAGTACCAGCATAAATCCTTTTTTTTTACCAAGTTTGTTAGATATGTACATAAGTTCTTGCATAAGTACTCTAATGAACAGATATCCACTTCCTTGCATGCTCACAGCTGAGCATATCATAAAACTTTTGAGGCTCAATTCATCACACCTGATGATAGCTTTTTAATAATGAGGTGAAATAGAAAAGCAAATTAAATAAGATTCATCTATGTCTTCAGACAGGTTCCTAAGCTAGTCCTAACAGCAGTTTAAAGTAGCGGTTCAACTTTTAGCTAATACCACCCTGAGACAAAATTGTACAGTATTCCATTGTATGAACTAAAACTTCTAAAAGATGTAGTAAACCAGAAACTGCTTGTACCACACATTGGTTTGTCTTACATTATTGTCTAAGAAGCAGAAAATATTTTTACTTAATTTTATAATAAATGAGGCACATACAATTGTCTGGATGAAGTTAGACATGCATGGCATCCATCTGAACATTTGCTTTTCAATCCTCAAGTGTTTTTTTCCCCTCCAGAATGCCCAATTAGAAGGATCAATATGTTCCCATCCACTTGGAAAGCCATTTGTCTATCCCTCACAGGCAAAAAAAATGTCAGATGTGAGCAAGCAGCTGAACTTCTCATGGTGGGAGTCTTCTTCCATTTTTGCCCCATATCCAAAGTTCTTAAACCAGGGAAATAACTGTCTACCTATATTAAAGAAAATCTGTCTTTCCCAAAGCAACCAGTATGTCCTACCTTGTTCTTGATCAAATAGCAGTTCAAAATTGCACTGATTCCAGCTAAATTCTGTCTGAAGATCCTGACAAATGGAAGACAGCTTCTTCCTCATGCTATGTGATGAGTGTAATAGCTAACACTACTACATGTAAGACAGGCATCTGCTTCTTAGACAAAAGCTGGAGCATCCCTCCCAACTGTGGCAAACCTGATTCAGGAGGCAGGTGTCCTGCTGTACACGTAAGGATGTGTCCAGCCTGCACAGACATTTGTGGGTTTTTTTTTTTATAAAAAGGGGCTGGATGAAATGGCAGTACTATCATAAAATTGACTAGAGCACTAAAATGCTTTCTTTTTACCCTGAGATTCTAAATTCTACCTCTCTCCAAAATAATTTCCAATGAAGGTGACCTGTTCAAAGTCATATATTGGATCTGGGGCCATATGAGAAAAACAAGTTCATATAAAATTATATTAAGTAACAAATAATATAGGAAAAAGGTTTTCTGACTTTCTGTTCTCAAAATGCAAGATACAAGATTTAACAGAACTGAATGATAGCCTATGTAAAATCAATGAAATAACAATTCTATACTTAATACATATAAGACTATGCATGTAAATTATATTTATGTATGGGTGTAATTTATGAGAATTAAATATTATTTTAGAAAAATGCTAAAAGAAGGCAAAACAAATGTTGAATTATGCAACAGTTGAAAGAATTATGGAGGCTAGTTACTATTAAATGCAATAAGATAATCGTTTGAAGTTTCATGCTTTAGAGGAAAGCTGGAGAAAACATAATACACTTGGGTAGAAATATCTGTCAGAGAGGGCTATTTGTATCATCTTTAACCCTGGGAGTATAAAGATCTTTGGTTCTACAGTATCTTCTACTGATATTTGGTAGACAGGTAGCTGATAGAATGCTAACTCAAAAAAATTATTGTGCTCATGTGTTATATTCTCACCATGTGTTGAAATTATGTCATCAAAAGCTCACAGGTTTGTACATGTTTTATCTTAAAAAAAGTAACTCTTAGTGAAATATGGAAAAGGGATTTTTTCCACATCCATATTGATCACACTTCATGTTTTGATTGAGTTTTTATTGATTTGCTGTATTTTCTGTGTTAGTTTTAATGTTGCTTCTTTAATGTTTGTTGGATTAGTGGATCAAGCTGGAAAAAAACTCATTGAGGTGTATGGGCTTTTGAAGAAATGTCTGCCAGTTTTTGTATAATCTCAGACTTTTCCCTTGTTTGTTACAAAAAGGGTTAATTTGAATTACTTCAGGCACTTCAAACATGTAGAACTTTTCTAACAAAACAAAGTCTGTTCTCTACATTGCCATCCATGCAGGTATTTTTATATGAAAGGATACATTTTCAAAGCACTGCAAGGGAGGTATGTGCTAAAATCTGTTCATGTATAACAGGATTTGTGCTAATACTGCCTACACACTACTTTGAAACCATACCCCTCTCTGGTTTTAATAGTTTATCACCATGGAAGGACTGTGACTTGAAAGAAACTGACATTTGTGAAACAAAAAACTCCCTAAGAAAACAAAACTAAAATAAAATTGGTACATCTAAAATAAATTGGAAACTCTAATTATAAATATTAATTTTTTTAACTTAGGGAAGTCTCTTTTTTATAAAGATCACAGTAGCTTAAAAAGATTTTCCTTTTCTATACCCCCTTTGCACGTGTGACAAATCAGGTTGATGAAATTTGTTCTGGAAAAGGATACAGATTCCCAGTGTATGGGAAGCAGGGTAATGGTATTGAATTCTATAAAGCTACATGGATTTAAGAGAATTTGAGATTTGGTCAAAAGCCTTAAAAGCATTTGCTTTCATAACTGTTCAGAAGAAGAAAAAGGTCTGGATTTAGCCCATACTATATAACAGAGCAAACAAGTTCCTCCAAAGTTCTTTCTGGTTTTTATTTTTGTTGTTATTCTGTATACCATACAGTTAAAGATTACAGGATTATGGAAAAGAAACCATATAGGTACATATACTTGAATGCATCTCTTATCTATAAAAATATCCAGATCACCCTAACTTAATTTTATCAATGTTGAGCTCTACATTCTGATTCATCAAGGGCACCAAAAGTGTGTCATAAGAAAAGATGCCACAACTCCTTCCATTTGGAATTCTGGTCTGCAGCTCAGCCTGGAAGCTGGCTGGAGAAACCTTGTCACACTTAAAGTAGAAGCTCAATCAGCTTCTTGATTTTTTGTTCAGGAAAAGAGGGCCAGGTTTTGTGTAAATGCCAACTACATGAGCAAGCAGTTCTTGAATACTCTTATATTCCGTTAAATGTGAGGCAGACTCCACAGAAGAGTCTTCCATTTGTAACAGTATAAAGGCAAAGGTGAGAATTAAATGGTCAGGGAGTGGAATTGAACAACACATTCACTGCCACCATATGTCTTCATCTTTTGGTATATATGCTACTGTCCCTTCAAAGACATATAGGGGGAAAAAATCAGTGTAACAAGAAAACAACTCAATCCTATATAGAAATATCAGCTTAAAAGTTGGCTCAGATGGCTGGCTGGAACATAGTGCTAAAAATAATGTGTATTTTATAGTTTGTAACTCATGTGTGCAATAGAAAATGAAAAGTATTTTGAAACAAAAAAAAAAAAGCACTGACACATAAAAAGCAAAATTTCATCATAAGAAACAGAAATTTGTTTATCACATCCTACACATCACCATAACTTGTAGTATTCAACACTCATTACTTATATTCAACAATGAGTACCAGTTACCTGAGGGAATTATTAAAATTTTTTATTTTCATATAAAATCTAAGGAAGAAAAAAAAAAGTACATGTTTTAAAACTTTTGTTGTTGTTAAGTAAATAAAGCATTTTTGCTTAGATCAGTTGTAAAATCTGTCAAGCCTGTTTTCCCCTTTTGGACAAAAGCTCTAAAAGTTTTAGTCTCTATTTCTGTATGCACCCTTTTCATGTTTGTCCTCCTTTTATCCCAGGATGTGGTTAGTATTTCTACCTTCATTGCCACCTCTGGGTCTTACTGTAGTCTGCACCACTGGCTGCAGGGGAATCCCTGCTTCACCACCTGGAGCACCTTCTCCTCCTCCTGCTTCAGTGGCTTTGGTGTCTGCTGAGTTGTCTCTCTCACATATTCTCACTTCACCCT
This sequence comes from Eopsaltria australis, assembly GCA_034509425.1. Classification (NCBI taxonomy): domain Eukaryota; kingdom Metazoa; phylum Chordata; class Aves; order Passeriformes; family Petroicidae; genus Eopsaltria; species Eopsaltria australis. Next base: position 154,060 of record JAVTVJ010000629.1, on the reverse strand, counting down.
CCAGTGAAATAGCTCCTGCACAGAAGTTTTTGCCCTTCTTAAATACTTTATCTCAAGTGGCTACCACTGCAGTGGCTTTGGCCACTGGTGGAACTATACACTAGCCCAAGTTCTGTGCCCAGTCTATAAGATTTGGGTTATAACTATGCCACTACTTTGATCACTCATGCTTGAAAAATTCAGGGCAGGTCTCCTGATCATTCAATCCTACACAGAGCACAGCACAACCTCTCTTGGGCCCTGCAACCTGCCTACACTCCCAAAAAGTTAAGGGAATGAGCAGAGAAAGCAACACAAGTGATGCTCAGCCTGTGAAAATGCTCCTGTGGCCCCCAGACCAGGCATAGGTGTACCCTCACCCTTTTCAATATCCTCAGAAAATAACTTACAGATCCAGAAGATTAGTTCTAAGTGGGTAGAATGAATCCCACCTGTATTCAGTTATTTGTTGAAGCTCCCCAGGTTGTCCAATTTTATGACATTACCAGGCTGTGCCATTACATGAAAGAAACATTTAAATAACATTAAGTAAAACATCTGTGAATATGAAAACCAGAGGGAAAATATTTGAGATTAATTATTAAGAATTATGAGTTTTACACCAAGCTCAGTTATTTCACTTAACTAATTTTTAGATTGTTTGGTATCTAGCATAAATTAGAAACCCCCTTATACTCAGTAAGAGATACAGCTACACAGTGAGAATATTCACCTGTCTTAAATACCTGTTTTAGAGCATGATTATAACTTTAAAATTATGATCTGAATTCTAGAGGTCTAAAATGTGATTGGTTAAATCAGATATAACATCAACAGAGACTTCCCAGGAAATATTGACTTGAACCATATTTAAGCCATGCTCATAAATTTATGCCTGCTTCACCCTGAAACCTAAGAAATTATGTGATTCCAAATCGGAATGAAAACAGTTTGATTTTTACAATCAATTTTGGAATTCTGTAAATTCTTATGAATAGTACACATGACATCTGTAATTAAGGCCACCTTCAAATTCTCCAAGAAAAATCTTAAGTAATATCTTAGAATCATTTTGAAAGCCTCATTTCTGGACCTGACAGATTAATTTATTTATTTGTGTCAAGTCCTTTATTCACTTTTTAATGATGTAAAACCTCATTTAGATGATTCATTTAAGCATCAAGCTTGCTGACATGAATATCAATATTTCCTTCAATACAATTAGTTAAACTAGATTAAGTTACATTGAAATATTGTCAATTTTATCACATAGCTATGGATCATACTATCAGTGTTGTCAAAAGTTTTCAATCTTGTCTATTTTTATTAAATGATAGAATAAAAAGGAGATTGCATTATTAAAGGCCAGTGATCTTCATTTATGTGTCCCACTCCTATAATGTCTTAACAGTGCACAAGGCTCTGCTGGTCTGTCAAATGAGAGGAAAGCAAACCCACACACCAGATCCACACAGTAACATGTTCTACAGCAGTCAAAATAGCATGCTGAGATTTTTGTGTTTCCCACTGTATGATTAAGCTACTCTTCCCATTTGCATGCGAGCCAATCACCCAAGAAAACTGAAAAAAGGGTCATGGAAACAGATGGGAAACTTTCAACACTTCCTAGCTTCTGACCGCAAACTTTCTTTTCTGCTTTAAATTCAAGCACTTCTCATTTCATTTAACTCATCTTCTGGAATATTAAAGACAGAAAAGAAAATGCATAGATGTGGTGGTGCATGTCCCCCTCTCCCCCTGGCCCTTTCTCTGGACTGCTCTACAATTTAGGAATCTCCTGATAAGCCTTGACTGAGCCAGCTGAGTGTGAAGCTGCCCTTGACCAATTGAGCCATGAGCTGGGTCTGATCATACCAGGAGCTCTTACATGGTAGAGGTGGGATCAGCCAGAAACATCAGCTGCCCGACCAAGGAAACAAAGGACAAAAAATTATCCTTTGTAGCTATGCTAAACCATTTACCTGAGTCATAGCTCAATTGGTATGGCATCATTGGGAGTTGTAGCTTGATTGGAGCTGTGCCATTGTTACTGCACTTTGGGGAAAAGGTGCAGTAGTTATTGACTTGGATTATGTCCAGGATGGAAACTTACTTGTGACTAAAATCAATCATTCTGTGACCCTACAAACAGCAGTGCTAAGTGAGGCCCTTTTCATTCTCCCGGAACACAGCAGGCTGCACCAGCACCTCCCTCTAGGACAGCCCTCAGAGCTCCCAGACCCCCAAGTCTGCAATACTGGAAGGACCATCTTTGATGATGAGACCTAGGCTCATAACCCCTCACACACAATTCTTCAAGGTGCAATCCTTTCCTGTTGGGAAACACAAAAAGGATTTGGCGAGAGTAGTTCACTGAACCTGATTGGAACTTTTGCTAGGTACCTTTGCACACACAGAAATAGGTGTACGCATGGTTTTACCTGGGTGTGTTAATTGATTGTGGTATAAATGATAGTATCCCAAATCTATAGTTAAATCATTGCTATAATTGTAGTGTATAGAGTAAAAGGTTACAAAATGTAACGCTTCCTCTGAGGGTCTTGGACAGACCCACAGCCCCGTGTGTTCCAAAGGGCCCCCGGCCCGAGGCTCTTGCCAGCACTCTGCGGTCCCCCTGGAAGGATCCCAGTGATCCTTACTGCAGGCTGCAGCCCTGCTGGCAAGATAGCAGCCACAGACGCTCCTCAAAGAAAGCAGATGGACACCGAGTAAAGAGGCGAGAGGGGTCCTTTGTATGGGTTCCCGAGTTTATTGATCTCGGAAGGGTCCAGGGACAAAAGGACAGCAGGCACGGAAGAGCATACCTTTTATATGGGAGAACCAGCCAATAGGGACAGGGTTCAGGGGGAACAGGGGAGGGGCAATACAGGGGGAGCCAACCAGAGAACAGCGGGGGAGGGGAGAAGGGGGCCAGGCCAATGGGGCATCGAGGTTGGGGGAACATTCTGGAAGGACATGATCATGTAAAGGCGGGGGGGGAGCAACTGGCCAACTGCTGTAACAGAATTAGCATAACGGCAATAGGGAGAAACCATTCTAAACCCGCGGGGGAGATGCTACACAGTGGTGTCTTCCCACCGCTCATCTGGTCTATCTATTTTCTCCTCAGCCACCCCCTGGGTGGCTTCTACCACCGCAACATCAGTGAGTCCAATCAAATCACTTTATAAACAGTAAAATATTCAATAATTTAGTGCTGATAAACCATTTTGCACCCTTATCTTTTCATCCATGTCCTTTGCACCTTTTCCCCTGTTTACATTCCCCAGGAGCTCAGACAAGTGAGGTGACAACTGAAAGGCACAATACGACACAGAGAAATTATGAAGAGAAAGGCATCTTGATTTTTATTGCTTTGATTTGTGCATTGCTTACAGCAGCAAAAAGCAAAGAGCTGAGCAGTGAAGCAAGCAGCAGAAAGCAGTGAAAGCAGTGAATACAAGCATCAATTTATTGTCGTGTATGTTGCTGACTAATAAAAAGAGCAACTAATTTGATTCAGAATTTGCAGTGAAACTCTTGAATGGATTTCTCATTTTCAATGTACTGCAATCTTCTTTAAAAAGGACAGTGTTTGTTTTCTAGAGCAATGTATTTGTTCATTTCACTGGAAAAAAATAAACTGACCTTAAATTCCAACTGGTCTCACAGAAGAAAACTAGAGGAGCATTTCTCTAATTAGAAGCTATAAATGACACACAGATCTGTATAATACACTAGTTCAACTCATATCTGTTTTAAACAGGGATTTCATAAATATCATGATTTAAACCTCTTGAACAATAAGCCTAAAAGGAAAAAATCTTCTTTTCTAAACTACCTCCCCAGAACCAAAATAGAATAAAAGTTAATGCAGTTATCCTCTGGGCAGCTTTGCTGCCAAGCTTTATGGCTTGTGATCATAAAACATCTCAGTAAACTGAATTTTAAATAGCTGAATTTTACTCAAGAATTTTTTATCCCACTTAGGGATTGGTTCACAGTGACAGAATTTATTCCCCTTGTGAGCTCAGACACTGTCAGGGAGGAAAGACATTTTACTTTCTGCTGATCTGCTTTTGAATATAAAAAGAAAAAGGCATTTACTAAAAACGATTATCTGAGACATTTAAGATATATAGTCTTGAGTGCTAGAATTTTCTCTGGTTTTCTCTCTAAATAAAAACAATTGGAAAGCTACTCTGGTCCCAGAAAAATTTGTAAATATTCCTGGCAAAAATAAAGCTTAGGAAAAAGGAGGGGGAAAGCATGCTTGTTCTATTTTGGACAGCAAAAAATGAAAATTCAGGGCAGAGACTTTAAATACCCTCTTCTTTTCCCTGTAGAAGGAAAGTCTCAGTCTTTACTTATACTGTTCTCTCTCTTTTTTTTTTCCTAAGGCTGAAAATCTGAAAATAAAACATACAAAAATTATTGTCTTATGGTTTCCTTCCATATAAAAGCTTGGCGCAAGATGCAAACTAATCTCTGTGGAAAAATATATTTAAAATAGCGGAAAAAAGTCTTAAATGAAATAAGGGGAATATTTATGAATAAACCTCTTAGGGCTTCCAATTTATCAGTTTTTATTTTGGTCCAAAAGCCTCAGAAGTCTGCTGAAGTTTACTGGATGGGGAATTATTTATTTATTTGTTTTTTTGTCAAAGACCAGGCCTGAACAAAGAGTCAATACAAATAGCAACTCTAATCAGAACCAAATAAAGATTTCAGGTTTATTATATCTTCTTTCATTGTATCTGAGGGTGACTAGTCAGAAAAGTGACTTATGGTAATGTTTTGCACTGGAGGAACCTGCCAGCTACACTGAGTAAAATGAGCTTCATGACAGCTCTCACATAGTCTTGACTTTCTGTGTTGGGGTAACCTTGTCTGAGTGCCAGGTTCCCACCAAGCCAGTCTCTCCCTCCCATCCTCAGCAGCATGGGGCACAGGGAAGAGGAAATAAGATGAAAAAAACCCCTCAAAGTTATAGCAAATGTGTATGAAAGCAAAGGAGAAAACAGTTTTTATTCTGTACTTCCTGTGAGCAGGCAGGCAAATCCCCAGCCACTTCCTAGGAAGCTGGGCTTTAGCACATGGCTGCTTTGGACAGCAAACACTGTAATAACAAATGTTTTCACTTCCTTCTCCTTTCTCTCAGCTTTTATGGTTGAGCAGATATTATATGGTATAGAATGTTCCTTTGGTCAGTTTGGGTCAGTTATCCTGGCTGTGCTCCCACCCAGGATCCTACCTGCCCACAAGCCAGTGGTGATGTGTGAATGCTGGAGAGACAGTGCTGATTCTGTGCCAGGGCTGCTCAGCTGAAACCAAAACACTGATTGTTATCAGCACCTTTCCAGCCACCAATGCAAAGCTCAGCACTGTGAGGGCTGCTACATAGGAAAAGCTCCATCTCAGCTGGACCCAATACATTTTCAGGTAAGAAATAACTGCTTTGGCACAGGCCTATGGCAGCAGGCAGGAAGCAAGTGACTCACTGAGAAGACACAGGAAAATATCAAGAATGTAGACACTATTGAAGCACAGTTTAGAGTGAATCTACACACAACCAGAGAAAAATACAACTAATGGCATTGAACTGAAAGTTTTCTTCTCTTTAATGTGTTCACTTTTCTTTCATTTCTTTTTTTTTTCTTCACTTTAATTGATTGGGTTGTGCAGCGCTATGAGCAAACTCTAATTTAAAACAGATTTCCTACATGGCAAGGTCAAGCTTTGCTGCACTGATAACCCTGAAGCAAACTTGGCTCGGAGCCCTCAATCATGGTGGGGTTTCTATTATTGTGTAACAGGAAATAAAAAAAGAAAACTGAGAATCAGTAAAGAAACTTCTGAGAAGCAAAACTATTGGGATTATCAGGACTGAAGTATTTTACTGTCTGTATCTTTATTTGGAGACATGTTCTATACGTATATAGAATTAGATGGACATAAGTATTCTTTTACCTGTGTATTTTTCAATGTACACATACACACCTATACAGATCTTTTTGAAAACAGAAGAAATATCCATGTGCCTTTGCACACTTATGCAAAGCTCTAAGGTGGACATTTTTATGCCTAGGAGAGAGGGGGAAATCCTAATATTCTACAACCCTATTTCACTTTGTCTCCAGGAAACGGGGCACAATTTTTTAACATTTCAACAAAACTTTTTGCCTGAATGTGTTCCCATATTTTTTTCATATATATATATGCATATGTGTATGTGCATAATGAATTATGGATATTGATCTCACTTCTTTGATTTCCCCAGACTGTTGTATTAAAATTATCATCCTACATTCCAACACTTGAAAAAGACCAATTATGTATTGTCTGTTTTATATTCTGCCTCATGTTCAATTCAACAGTTCATCAATTAATTTTGTGGAAAACAATTATAGCATTCTACTGTTCCAGACTTGGTCCCAGCCTTTTACATTGAGTATTGCCTTTACTGCAAAATGGAAAGGTTTAATATTAAAAAGTAATCATTCTTGCTGAGTGATAGATATAAAAAATTGATGTTAAAAGATGTGGTAGCTAGAAATTTTACAGAAACAAAGTCCTGAGATGGGCAATAAATTATATCTATGCAAAAAATTGTGAGAACAATTTTGCCAAATTCTAATTTTGTCTTTCATAGTCACAGGCATGGGTCCAACACATACTTCCAGGGATATTCAGAATATTTTTCATAAAGAAACAAAAAAAGCCCTTAAAAGCCAAAACAAAGGAAAACCTCTATACAAATTTGTTTGTACCTGAGAAAAATGAGCCACTAAAAAAAACAGAGCTAAACTACTAACAACATTACCTAAAGTTTGGCTGGACAGAGTACAAGTAGATACTCTTCACTGAAGGAACCTTATTTGGGAAAATATCAACTCCTAAAAACCAAAATGTCTTTAGAAAACGTAAATAGCAGGAGCACAGAAAGCATAAACAACAGATCACTGAGACTGCACTTTCAATCAAAGGGGGTTCAGATCCAGAAAATTTCTGGGTAGTTGCTCTGAAACCATTTCTACATCACCCTATTCTTAACTATTCTGTCTAGGAGTTTGAAACACACTGGAAAGAATTTCTTGTAATTTTTCCCTTTGGGGAATTATACAAATAATACCATTGTGACAGGCACCTGAACATCAATTTTTCCTACTGTAATACCATGTCTTCCAGGCTACTCTTTCTTTCTTGAGATGAAAGAAGGTGCAGAAATTCACTCAGGATCTTTTTGTCTGATTGTTCACAATACTTATTGTTCTCTCCATTCAGAATTCATTTTAGCTCGTTTTTCTCTCATTTTTCTCTCCATCCCACATAGTGTTGGTTAATTAAAGCAAACACCCTTAGTTATTTGGCATAAAAGATATTTCTACAAAATCTGTGATCATTTTACTTCGCAGACACTTTAAAGTTTGTGTTATGAGTAAGTCCAAACTGTGACCTTCTCCTCAGGTGTTTTGAGCATTTGTGAAACTTCACAGAAATCTCAGATGAGCAGTGGCTGTCAAGATTTCTCACATTCTAACATCAGATTTAAAAAAAAACCAAAACTTAGTATTTCTGCCACTTTGACTTCCTGGAGTGTCCAGAGGGCCTTTAGAAACAACCAAATTCCCAAAGGAACAAAGCCTGAGAAATAGCACGTGTGCTTTACACTGGAAAATGTTCTTGAACATTGACACATCAGTTTTTTCCAGATTCACTTCCCATATTTGCTGAGAGAAAATCTTAAGCCCGAAACTTGTCTTCACTCGTTCTGCTCCATACTCAAAATCATCTAAAGAGAAACCCACCATTAGAATGTGCCTGAAGTCTTCAATATTAAAAAAAAAAAAAAAATTCATAGATGCTCGCAAATGATATGAAGGCTAAAAGCTGTCTCCAGTAACTGAAAGACTGGACACTAATGATAGGATGAAAATATGTGACTTAGTGGTCTCACCTAAAAGTTCTCTCCCTTTTCAAAACAGCAAGGGCCAGACAAGATCAGGCTATAAAAATCATTGCCTGCCATGGAGATGAGTAAAAGTTCCCTCTACAGGACACTATTTATTTTCTTTGAGGTAGACTTAGAATTACTTTATGTCACATAGAGTTACTGGATTTGAGTCCTCATCAACATGCAAGAAGTCAGATACCTGCCTGCCTTCTACAGTTCCTTTTCATGAGCTGTCATCTTTATCCACACATTTCATAGAATTCATTTTAATTTGCAATGAACCTCTCTCACATTTCCTTTGGCACATATAAGTGAAAATTACTGGTCTATAACAGAAATAGCTATTCAAAGTCAGTTTTTGTTCAAAAGATAAAAAATTTGATATTGGCCAAAAATACTGAAATCTATACTATTTTTGCATTCACCTATATGTAGAGAACTCAGTGATCTTAAGTCTCTTCCCTACGTCTACAATAAAATAGAGGTACTAAGCCCACAGAATCAGCTTTTCTGAGAGTCATTAAAAAATGTAGAAAACAGTCCATGTTACATAATTAAGGTCTTAGAGCCTGGTGAAAATGATGATTTGTAGACTAAACGGAAGCATCGGAGCCAGAGGAGAGTGTAGCTGTTGATATGACTGATTCTCTGCTAAATTTGAGTGAAATGGGTCCTAGGAAGTGGGGAGTAAGTTAAAATAGCTGTGAAAGTGGCTTAATTGAAGTCAAGATCTATGTAAAGTTGCTTTAAAGACATTTCAATTCTCACTCCTGTTCTTGAGACAGGATTAGGAAAAAAAATTGTGAGCTCTGTGATATCAACCCAAACAAATTGAAAAACAAACAAACAAGTAAATGCATAAGAAAACCTATTGCTTTTTAAAATGATCACAAATAGTTAAATTCTCTTCTCTCATACCAGGACACAAATTCATCCCTTAGGCCTTTTTGAGCAGTAGCTTATTGAGTCTGAAATCACAGGGGCTATGGACAAGGATTCGGCAGTGAGCTTATTACAAACAACTTTGTATTCAAGTCTTTCATTTAGATTTCTCAAACCCAATAATTGAACACCCCAGGCTACAGACAGTTACTGCCCAGTTTTAACCAGCAAGCAAAGGCATATACAAAAAAAACTGAAACTTTTTTATCTATCCACATGGAACCAAAAACAGGAAAAACAAAACATCAGGATATACACCCCAGTAGGATTTAGCGGACTACTTCACCAAAACAGGCTTAAAATAAAACAACAACAAAACAGAAAAAACTACAAAGAAAACAACCAAACAAAAAAAAATCTATAAAAGACATTACAGATATTTCTCTTTTGTCAAACTACATAAATGTCAAGTCTTTTTGGATCTCAGTTGAAAAGAAGTTTCAAGAGCTACAAAAGTAATTGTAGCAACAGGTGCAGGATATTCAAAGGAATGACAGTCACTCCTCTAGAAAATATATACTTTTATATGAGTAGCAGTTGTAATTGCGCTGGTTTTTTTGTTTGATTTTTTCTTGTCTAGGAAATCTTTTATCACACTAAGAGGGCTTGTGTGTAGAAAAGTACAAAAACAATTTTTCTTTGCCTGTCCATTTTCTGTAACTATTCATACAAAGAAGAGCACCTCAGAAGAGTGTTTCAGATTATTACCAATTATTCAGAGGAAATAAAATATGGATGATTAAGTATTAATATTGTTCCTGGTAACCTAAGGGAGTAGTATCATTGTACTGGGACTCTAGAGGCAATTACAGCTCTGTTCCTTGTGTCTGGCTGTCCATGTCTCCCTTGTGGTGTGCTGTCAGTGTGTCCTTATTCCAACACGACCCTTGGGAGTGAGATAGGGCAGCAGGGAGTCAAATTCCAGGATGTTGAGTTTATGTGGGATTAAGAATAAATTACTAGTTCTCAAAAAAGTAGGAAGATGCAACCAAGTAGTAGACAGTGCAAGCTCAACAGAAAATACCAGAGACTAGGAAGTCCTTATAGTTTCAATGAAACTGTGGCTTAACTTGATAGAAAAGGACAGAGGGAAGGAAATGAGATGGATCTTTCCTCTGAAATCCATTTGCCTTGCCATCATCACTACTGGCACAAGGATGGTATGATCCGTGTCATATTATGCATACAAAGAAAAGTAGATACCTAACTGAACTACTGTGATTAATTGCCTGATTCTGTAATTGAATTACCATTGGTTAGCAAATTTTGTTACACACATTTATGCTGCTCTGCACCTTTTCTGCATTTTACAACAATTCTTAAATTAAATTACAATTTTTTACAAGTACATAGGTTATATAACTCAATATAGTACTTGAAGTATGTAAGTTACAATAACAAACAAATTATGGTGATAATTAAGGAAAATAAATTTTTAGTGATATAAACCATATCACAGCAGAAGAACAACATATTTAAATCATTAATTAATTTAAACATAAAACTTATATTTTTTCCATATTCCCTTTGTTATTCAAACAAAAATTTCACTGACTTCATCGTTCTGAGTGACAAGGGTTGCATCAATGAAAATTTAAAATGTTTAAGTTTGCTTTCAAGATCAATTATGGTATCAGTCATGGAAGACTAGAAATGACAATGACTTTCCTATTAAGAGAATCATATTAGTTCAAGACAGATAACAGGCACAAGGGTTTTAATTCTGTCTTTAAGCATGATTCTTCAAAGTGTTGCTGGTAATTTTAATGAATCACATGTTATCAAGCTCAAACAGTATGTTCATCTTTGCAGTGTTAGTATATTTACTGGACACAGTCAGTTCCATTCAACTTAATAATTGGTCTCTGAATGCATTAGTGAAAAGAAGGAATAAAATACTTTTTAAGATCTTTTATGTGTCAATTTGGCTTTGTAATCCTTCAGTTAAATGACACACATCTCTTGCCTCAGTTACTTTGAGCACATTCTATTCCCATTAATATCTCTCCTAGTATCTTACAGCCTTATTTACTCTCTACATATATCCAAGTATTGCATAATGTCATATTTGTATTTGAACCCTGAAGTTCTGGTTATTCTGTGAAAAAGATCAAACTCAAATTAGGCAGATAAATGATGTCAAAATTTTGGCATAGCTAGACCTTGGTCTAGCTGAGCACAGGCTATGTCAGTTTTTTTTTTTTAGAGCAAGGGCTGGCATTCTGTGCCATCATCAGCCAGCCCTGGCCAGAAGTGAAACTCATTGCATCAGACACTGTGCAAAATGAGAATTAAAAAAATTTTGGTACTGAACAAGTTGCTACCTTCCCTTACTGCTTAGTAGATTTTGGAGTCTTTGAGTAAAATATGTAAATGTCTAATTTTAAAAAAGAGAGCAATTTATTTTTGAAAGCCTCGACATTTAACGAAGCAGGAGTCAGTGATAAACTGCTCACAAGGACTGCCAGCAGGCAACTTCACACACTGTAAGCACTTTACTACAGAGTGATTAATACTTATCACAAGGGAAAATAATATGCCATCCTTTCTTGCTAAGAACATAAAAGAAGCTGCTTAGGTCACCAGGAGCAGAGCTGTGGACATGGCCACAATAGTTACGGCTACACTGAGATGATCAGGTCAGGAGTGAGACACGATTATTCAAAATGCTAGACAAAAAGTAATGCTCAAAGGCCATGTGGATGTTAGCAGAGTAAATGAATGGCCAGATTTTAAATATGAACTTCATATTGATTAGAATGCAACTTTTAGGTGGAATTAGACTGCATGAGAAAGGTTTTATGTCTCTTTTATGCAAATGGTGCCTTGACAAGTTGTTCAAACACTTTCTCAGTGTCTGGACAGCTCACACTCACTGAATTGAGTTCTGGATCCCTTGTTTCCAGGGTGACTCCCTAAATCTCAGTAGCTGAGGTAGCTTTTGCGAGACATTGATAAAATCCACTGGATCCACATTTGCATTGTTTCGCTTCAGACCAAGAACCGTGTGAAATGCGGCAATGAAATGTCCTTGCTAGCTCACCTTCCAGCTCATGCAGAGAAATGGAATCCCTCAGCCAACACTATTTCCTTTGATTCTTTACTTCAATCAGTGATAATTATATATATATCTCCTCATAATAATATCTACACTAGCTAGCAATCTTTACATTATTAACCTTGCTAGCGAATGGTCCCCCCTTTTTACAGGTGAGCAAATTGAAGACTAGATTATAGCAAATATTTGGCTGCTTTTAAAACAGATAGGTATTAGGTATGTGGGTATATGTGGAAACTTGAAAAGAAATCTTTGGCAGAGCAGGAACTGACTCAAAGCCCACAAATATACATTCTAGGACGCATTTCCTTTCTGTTGCCTTATGAAAGGAATGTTCTGCCACGTTATCTGTACAAGCAACCTGCTGTACCATTAGCAGTTATCTTAAGTTAAGGCTGCTATTTGTGTTGTCACTGCCTGCACAGAATAAAGACAAATCCTATTATCAAACTCAATTTCAGTCCTGTATGAATATAAAACTTGAAGGGTATTTTCTGGGCATATCAATGCTTTTGTCTGACATCTAATAGGTTCATATTATCTTCATTTCTCAGTTGTAATTCTATGTAATTACTGCATATTTATTTTTATTTACAAAGGCAGTTGCTTGTACAATAAAATTTGATTTAATCGATTGAAGACTCATTTAATGGACTTTTGAGGACCGAATGCATGTAAACAATGCTCTAATCAGACATCAAAACATGCATAAATCAAAGTAATTAAATTAATGTAACACTAAGAAAATTGTGAACCAAACAGATATTTTTAAAAATAAGCAATAAAAGATATGATTTAAGATCTCAGTTAAGAGAACAGCTGCAATACTGATAGCCGTATCCACTGTTGCTCTCACTAAATAGCTGTCCCTGATCAGAGCCCTGTGATCAAGGTATCATAATTAGGAACCAAGTAAAATATCTTCCCTATAAAATTTCTTCAATATAAAATGGAGAAGAGCATGGAGGAATCTAGAAATAGCTGTCATGGTGGAAAATTATAATGTAGCTGTAAATTCAGAATATTAAAGCCATAAACATTTCCTACATCTTACATATGACACAAAGAGAAGTAGTTGAAAGTTCAGATTTTCAACTAGGACAGCCAGTGTAAAGTTTGATAAACTTCTTCAGTGTGTGCTTAATCATAGTGCTTTGTGAAAATAAATCTCCAATTATGTAATTAAACTGAATATTTATTTTCTCATTCTTTTTTGGCAAAAGTATTTCACCTCTCACACATATCCTCACACAAGACAGAAGGAAAAATATATGCCTTTCTCACAGGTATTTGTCTGCTCTTCCTACCAAGGTAGTTACTTGCTTTGTGACTATGGGGCATGTTTGCATAAACTCTGCATTCAGGTGGCTCCAGGCATGGCCTGTGTCTGGAACCAAGGTCATCTGCATGTGTCACCAGCTTAAGTGTCCACTGATGCATGCACAGTCTAAAAAACCTGCGATGCAGCTGTTAGAAACAGACCACTATGATGGATTCTCTCACCTGACACTCACGGCAGCTGGTTGTTCACAACATGGTTTCATTTGTACTGTGACATCTCACTACGTGTGGAGAGCACATAACAAGAGCTTTCTGCTGGTCATGTGGACAGGACGCTCAGCTTTTGCCCACATGATGAAAATCTGATATAAAAAAGCAGTCATCACTACAACTGAAAATAACCCGATCTCCCAGGCTATGTCCTTTTTCCTCCAGTGATCCTTTCTCTCAGTTTCTATCACAAAAGAGAGGGAAACCACAGTCTGATTAGGGCCAGGATTTAGCACTTCTAGCTTTAGGTATGGAAAAACTGAGGCCAATTTAGAAGCCTCCTTGGCTGAAGGCACCTTCTACAGTCAGTGGAAACAATTATCTACTGAGGGCTATTTAGTTCACGTAAGATTAACTAGTTTAAATCCTCCATCAGCTATTGAAACCTGTTACCTGACAAAGGGTACAATGGGTACAAATCCAGCTCTTACTTCGTGTGCCAATTCATTCCAAGAACCCATGTGGGAGTAGAAAAAGTGGTGTGTATTTGCAAATTAGTGGATGCCACCCAAGAGTGCATTTGCAGGACTGCATCCCTCGATGACAGTGCTCTTACCACTTAAGATTCTTTTGGCCTTATCCCCGTAAATATATTTCCACTCAGGTTCATTCCTATGCAAATGTGCTTTGAGTCACAGTTTTGTCAATCCTGCCCTAATGTATCCTTCCTCCAGTGTCTGCTCCTGTGTTCCACAATTTTTGCTGATAATCTCCTCCTGCTTAATGCAATTTCCTCTTTCCCCTGTCCCAAGCAGCTTCTCTCCCACTTTGTCTCTGGAAAAGGAGCTTCCCCAGCACCTCCACTCCCAAACTGTGCATTCCCAGCCATATTTGGGAATGCATGGCACTCATACTTTATCATCCTGGATGACAGTTCTCTACAGAAGATTCTTCTTTACTCGCTCCAAATGGGTCTACCTGTTTTACACATGAAATTTCTGTCATCTTTTCCCTGTCAGTCAACACCCAATCCTTCCTCTTTTCTCTACTGTTTTTTCACTCCTTGCTGAATTTTTCCATAGACATAAGTGAGGTTTCAACAAGGCTATATAATATAATTATCATTTGACACGAGGCTGGATTTCACAAACAAACAGGCAATCCACAGTTTCACAGGAGTAAACCTAAGATAAAATTCTCTTTTCAAATAAACTGATGTGAATTGGTTGATATCAAACCTGAGAATTTAAACCTTTATTAGGTTAAAAATTAAAGCTTAACAGATGGCTTGTTGGAAGCTATCTTATTCAAGACAGAATGTCAGTATACTGTGATGAATCTTTAATATAAGCCAGAAGATTCCTGGAAATTTTTTCAGTGATTTGCCAAAATAACCTCAGGTCTTTTGTGCAATTTCAATTTTTTTACTCAATGCACACCAAAAAATACAGATTATCTGACTGTTTTTCAAAAGTTAAAATAGCAGAAAAACACATTTCAGCAAGCAGCATCTCTTCAGCTTCTCTTACTAACAGTAAAACGTGGAGGGATTCTGCACCTGAAACCACTTAATGCTTTTATGGAAGAAATAAAATAGCTTCAGGTGTTTCTCGAGGAATGAGTTTTAAAACTGGTGGGGAGAAGATCCATCAAAAATAAATCAAAGCTTGTTTTGCTTGTGCCACAAGAAGTGTGTGTAATAGAAAGTTATTAAGACCAAAGCTACTTGCTGCATTGCCTCAGAACACTGTCCAATTGCCAAAGCATTCTCCAATCAATCAACCGTCAGCCTCATTTCTCCTTGCCAGCACTGACAAGTCACCATCTGACTGTAGATTATGAGATAAAAGGGAGCTAGTAGCTTTGTTTCCTTCTTTATCAAATTATTTGCAACACTCTCTTCTGTCTTCGAGACAGGTGTGAGCTGATAAGGAAAACCTGCACTTTCTGGAAAATTATTTCAATACCTAGATCAAAATATAGTCTGATGTCTAGGCAAGGTGTTAATTAAAAATGCATAAAAATATAATGGGATTTGAATCACCAGATATATAATAGCTGAAATAATAACATTCAGCATTAGAAGAAATCTCATTCTTAAGATACCTACAAGTGTATCAAATTTTTTTTGCTATTTACTTCATTCCTAAATTCACTAAAAATTGCTTTATTTTCACTTTTATTTATAAATGTACTGCACTGTTTGACCCTGAGATTAGCTAAATCGGTTAGGCCATGGTGCTAACAACTCCAAGGTTGTTGTGGGTTCAATCCCTATGCAGGCCATTCTAATCCTTAAACACCAGGAATGTAAGGATTGTTAGAATGACTGGTATAATTTACATTTTATAATACAAATCCGGAGCCATACCACAAAAAAACACATGGAAAAATAGATATCCAGATTAAAGTGACTGCATTTTATCACATCCTCCTTCACCCATAGCCATATCTGCCATGGTCTTCCAGTGAGCAGGTGCACAGGAAGCTTGGAGGGAGCACAGCCAGGACAGCTGACCTGAAATGGCTAAAGGGATATTCCATACCACAGAATGTCATATTCGATGGGCAGTTAGCCAGGAATCTCTTATCTCTGTGTGGGAACTAACTGGGTGTCCACCCTCAGGTGATGAACAATTGTGTTGTGCATTGCTTGTTTCTCTTATGTTTTGTTCCCTTCTCTTTTTCATTGCAAGTATTACTATCAGTATTGTTAGTATTACATCATATTTTATGAAAAATATTAAACCATTCTTATCTCAACCCATGAGTTTTACTTTCTTTTCTGATTCTCTGTCTCATTAGAGTGGGGAGCAGGGACGAGTGAGAGAGTGGCTGCAGGGTGCTTGGCTGCCAGCTGGCGTTAAACTGTTCATTTCCATCAAATATAGCTGGGACTCTGCCAAAAGTATTCGTCTTCCACTTGTTCATCAAGGAAAAGTCTATGAGCACAAAGACCCACACTGCCTTTGTTCTGCTGGACACCCTAGGCACCAGAAATACCTGTAATTGTTAAGGTATCATTAAGAGCCTTTCCTAGATCTCTATTTTACATACAAATGTGTTCTTCATTACTTCTCTTTTTCCAGAGCAAGAATTTCATGTAACGGAATTTCATGTAACAGAATTTCATGTAACAACATTTCATGTAACTAAGTTGAAAGTAATTTCTAACGTCAGTCTTTTCTTTCAAAGGTCAATTAAACTTTTTGGTTTTTTCGAGGCTGTGTTTATTTTATTCATTTTGAATGTCATCTGGTCAAATAGCTCACTGGGTGCATGAAGAAGCATTTGAATTTGTACAAAATTTCATGCATGCTACAAACTCTTTACAGGAAAAAAATACCATAAAATTAGGAGAAAAAGAATCCTAGTTCATCAGCAAAATGCTGTGATGAATGTAGTTCCACTCATGTATGGTATACACACAAGACTGTTCTGACAAATCAGTAATATCGAGACTCTGTGGGAGTCTTTGAAACATGGAGAGGATGCTTGTTAGAGGATTCTCACTGTCTCTATTTGAAATGCATCAGAAGTTCATTTCAGCTACTCAGCAGATCCTTATTTAGCACAGACCTGCCAGCTTGGGCTTAGTGTGTCAGGGTGTATCAGTGTGTTCAGAAAAGTGATTTACTGTGGCAGCATGAACATCTAATTATGTGCATAGTTTACAATTTTTTAAGAGGAAAGAGTCTAAACACATGAAAAGCTGAAATGAGATTTATTTCTTGTTACCAGCATTTGCTTACATATGCCTGTTGTTTTTTCTTTAAATTACATTATTTTCCATCCCTCTCTCCTCCTGCCTTATCAAAGTTATATTGCATTACAAAGTCTTCCTTAGCTGGATATGTTTTTAAAAGCATCTCTAGGCCTCCTTCCCACAAAACATCATATTAATCATTTTTCTCATGTATGCTGGCTGTCAGTCATTCTCAGTTTCTACAATGCTATTAGTTTCACAGACATTAAACTTAAAGGAGAACTATTATTAAATCAAGGCATTACAGCATATAAAACACCGGGTTTAAATTGCCTTTAACCTTGGGTTATTTCCTCAATTATATAATTTTTAGTTTAACTCCAGCCTTTCCAGATTTTCAGTCACTGCTTCCTTTGGGCTAGGAGGTGTTCAGCCATCTCCAGGGGAGCAGGGCACCATCACATGTAATGGTTACTCAGAAACCATCACTCCAAACGTCTCTACCTTCCTCCTCCTTTCCTCCACTTTGGGTGGAACATGACATCATATGATCTGGAATGTACCTTTGGTCAGTTGGGGTCACCTGTCCCAGCTGTGTCTCCTCCCAACCCCCTGTCTTGTCCCCAGCATGACAGTATGAAAAGCAGAAAAGACCTTGACTCTGTGCAAGAGCTTCTTAGCAATAACAAAAACATCTCAATGTTATGAACCCTGTGTTCAGCACAAATTCAAAACTTAACCCTATACTAGCCACTGTGAAGAAAATTCACTCTACCCCAGGCAAAACCAGCATAGTTCTGAAGACAGAAATATTAATTCCCATATAACCTCTTACTGTAGTCCTCACTGAAGTAGCTCACAAATGTGAATTCATTTATCTTTACAGTACTCATGTAAGATAAGTGATTGTTAATATCTCCATTTTATAGGGGTGGAGGGAAAATATTTAAGACAAAAGTTATCACGTAGTATGCCCAGTTTGAGATATTATTCCTTTTCACTCTGTGCACAACATTTACAAAGCCCAGCTCTCAGTGATTTCAGTTGCTGCTGTGAATGCTCAGCAATTATGTAGATCCAGGTAGAGGATGCTAAGATGAAAGCACAGCTAATGCCTAAACATACAATTAGTGCCTACCTTTGTAGAGTTTGATTCAAGCAAATTACCCTTAGGAACATTCTCACAGCAGCAGGACAGAAATGAATTCTACTTATGAGCAACCAATTTTCTTACCTCTCCCATCTCTTCCTACAGTCCCCTTTCTCATTTAATATTTCATTTTCAGTAATAGAAACAAAAGTCCACAAGTCCAGCAATGCAAAATGAGATATTCTATTTCTATCTGTTTTTTGTTGTTGTTTCTTTTTAAAAGTATCCAGTAATCTTTTCTTCTAAGAAAACTGAAACCAGAGCTGGGAGAGATGAAGCCCTGGTCCAGGTGCTGCAGGGTTGAGCAGTTTCGTACTACTCCTGGGCTGTATGACCAACCACTTATGCTCCTCAGTCCTGTGTACCCTCTGGGAAAACCAAAGCAAAACCACAGGTATATGCATCTGTATCACACACTGAATGAGGCCAGTGTTCTCCAGATATGTCAGAACAACTTATTCTCAGAGTAGCTGCTGTGCACCTTGCATACATGAAGTGCAGGTCGGGTGTGTCCAGAGTAGTTTGGATTACAACTATGTGTATATTGTGACATCTACCCAGGACCTGGAGGAGAGATAGCTGAGAGGGGACCTCGTCAATGTCTATCAGTATCTGAAGGGAGGGTGTGAAAAGGATGGAGCTTGGCTAGTTTAAGTGGTGCCCAGCAATAGGACAAGAGGAAGCAGTCAAAAACTGATGCGCAGAAAGTTCCACCAGAATTCCTTTACTGTGCAGGATTGGCCGCAGAGGTTGTGGAGTCTCCCTCACTGGAGATATTCAAGAACTGTCTCTGGACACAATCCTGTGCTATGTGCTCTGGAATAACCCTGCTTGAGCAGGGAGGTTAGGCCAGATGTCCTGCTGTGGTCCCTTCCAATTTTGTTCATTCTGTGATTCTGTGACCTTGTTCTGTTGGAAGACACAACCTTAACTCTAGGGTGACCATCTGAAATTATGCTGTCTGAATTTCTGGCCTATTCACCAATTCTGCTCAAATCTATTGTACCAATCTGTTGTTTCAACTCCCAGGTTATCCTTGAATGAAATCTACATAGGGAACAACAGGTCATTAATAGAAGAAAACAAACAGAATACATGCTTTTAACCGTAGTCTCATTCAGAATTTAGAGGACAGTCTTCTTTACGTTTATTGTGTTGATGTTAAGAAAGACATCTCATTGAAAACTGATGATGAAGAAAATAACACTTTGTAGGAAAGATCAGAAACATTTATCAAAAGTTAGAATTGCAGAAATCCCCATCTAAACATTCACCCAAAATTAATTTAGACACTTAGATCAAAGGAATTTAATTTTCAAATCTGTAGATCAAGCAGAAACATCAAATATAATCCAAGAGAACATTCATCAATTCTAATTCATAGGCAGCTATTAAAACAGAAGTAAATATGAAAATATGTTCCAGCTTTTATACCAGGTTTTGTAAAAAGGATAATTTACCAGAAGGTCATTAATGTTGATTCTCTAGAATAAGAAATTACCTGTGGGTAGACAGATACAGGTGAAAAAGAAAAATCATTAACATATGGGATTAAAGCATTACAGTAAAATTCAAAAGCAGTATTAACACTAGTCCTTTTTTCCACTTTAACTCCCATTTAAGATAACCCATTCACAGTGGGCAGATGACTAATGGAATCTAAACTAGTGAAAGTTATTTTTCCCCTCAGAGTGCAATAAGATCTCTCCACACAGGCAACTTGGGTCCATTCTAGCCGTAGTGAACACCAGCTCTGACCTGTGTAGTCACATGAGGATGGTGCTGTGTTCATTCTAAGGTGCTCAGCATCCCAGGTGAATGTACTAGCTCAGGTGACCATTACTCTAACACAGTTGTGTGGTGCTTGGTCACAGCTGATCAGGTCTGCCACCTCTAAGTGGGGGCATAGTTATTTGTATCTGCTTGTAGGTCTGTTTAAAGATATCTCAATTTACATCAAGGCTGTCTTTTTCATACAGCACAGAGTGTTTCTAAGTAAGAGTCCAAGTAAAGAATGGGAAGTATGTTTGCAAAACTGAGATACTATACGTTAGTGGAAGCACGTATAGTACTTGAGAATTGTAAGTATATCAGCGCTTATGTAGAACTACAGATACCCAGAGGTATAAAGTGAAAGGGATGAAAGAGAATGAAGATTCTCTCTAGATCTTATTAATGTATAGGTATCAGGATTCTCATAAATATATTCAATAGACTGTGCTGTAAGATTCAGTTGGAGGTTAGGACAGCAAGCAGACTTTGCAGTGTGAGGTGAGATAGCTAAAATTGGTTTACAGAACAGGCTAATCCTCCACTGATATTTCTGAAATTCTTTGTAACTTGTCCTTGTCATTTTCTGATGCCGAGTAATTTCAGCCATGTCCTTTATATGCTGATTGATTCTGGAACTCATAATCCATTTTCCATCTTTAGCTCTTTATTTTCTCACACAGCCTATCCAAGGCACCTAGGAACTTCTCCATCAGTGTAATGCACACTGTCATCATGCAGCCAGCCATAGCAGTGTGACAGGATTGCCATTAATCAAAATTGACTATATCCAGAAGTGTAAGTGGAGCAGGAATTCTGAAAATAGCTGTAACAAATCTCTTTCAAATCTCCTGTAACAATGGACACCGATTTGGACACAATGGACACAAATATCTTGCTTATTTAAGCATCTCAAAGAGTAAAACCAAGTGGATGAGGATGTTACTTGATACTGCTAGTTGTCTTTGAAGGATGCTTGCTGCTGAGGGACTTTACTGAAGACCTCACAAATTCCTGTATTTCAATGAACTACCTTGGTGTTTATTACTTGACTTGCAAAGAAAAAGTGTTATTTTTAAACAGGATTCCCAGTGTATTCCACAAGGAAAGATACCAGTTAAGACTGCAGGGTTACCTCAGATTAATTTTACTTAAATACTGAACTCTGAGTATTAATTCCATGGTCAGTCTCAGGGTAGCCTTTGGACAGAGAAAAGTAAAGGGTCCCTGGGGAAAAGACTGAACATGCAGAAGATACTTATGTAGAAGCATTTTCCTTTTGCACTTTTCCCCACAGCTAGTAGTTTTCCCTAATTATGAGGCCAGCACAAACAGAAGGGAAAAGTAAATAAATACACAATTACAGACTACTTCAAGCTATAGTATGTGCAATGTACTAACATTATGGGAATTATGTGTCTAGTTATGTGGTTTAGCTTTCTTTCCCAAATTCTTTCTTTAAGAAATGGCTTAAACACATGTTCTACCATCTATTTATACATCTGCTGTGAAAGCATTAATCAGAGATTGCAACTTTGCTTTTCTGCCAAGCATTTTAAAATTCATAGTGTTCAATCCCTGGGCATTGTTTTCAGTCTGCTCAACTTTTTCTAGTTGACAGATATCTTGGCAGGGGCTTTGCTCAACTATTATTAACTTCTTATATCTAGGATCACATGACATAAATGGCTTGAAAATGCACACTGATGACACTTCTTTGTAGTGGGACACTTAAACATCAGTCCTGATTTTCCTTCTTCTGTACTTCAATGAGTAGGTGGTGGATTATTTCTCTTGGGAGTTTGAGGGGATCTGTGATATCTGCACAGTTTACCATTTTACTGGCATTTTTCTGATTAGTTTTTCTCTACCATAAAATGTGGGATCTCGAAGCCCCCATTGAGAGGTTTGTCATTCAAGCCTCTCATTGAATGTAGTGGAAGAAAATCTTTAGAGATCCTTACAAATGTCCTCTATTCAATGATAAACCATTAAGTAACCTGGCTTCTAAAAATTTCACTTACTGTAAATTCACCCTCACTCAAACTGCCATCTTTCTTTTTGTTTCAGAGGATTTCAAGCCATTTATGTCTGCAGTCAGTTATTCAACCTGAAAATTAAAAATGGGGCTTTATACTGATAGCAAAGATAGCAGACTACTGATAGTCTGTAGGACACAACCCCCACACACACATTCGCCCACACACAAAAATCATGACGATTTTTTGTATTTTCAACTGGAGAGCCAAAAGATCTTCCTGTAAAGTATTGAGCTGTTCTCTTTCATTACTTTTACCGGTTGTTTGTAGAAACTGAAATAAGAAATAAAAATATAGAGGCCCACAGAACAGTGCTAAACTGTGATTTTGTGTCAAGGAGTAGACATTCATCCCTTCATGCATCCAAGAAAAATAAAATCCTCTCTCATATTTTATTGCCCAGAATTTCAAGGCTCATCACACTACCTGACTTGATGGCCTGCATGAGAGGAGAATGAAATGAGATGAAGAAATACAAAAACGTAACAAGGAGTGGAAGCATCTCCAAGCCAGGGGTAGAGTGGCAGTCTGATCAAGACACTTTTAATTGTGGTAAAAAGGCACACACTTAAGGGTTGCGCGCTCAGGATGAAATGCACATCAGCATATGTACTAGTCCTGTTGTGGAACTGGCAGCATGTCAGCCTCATGCATTATTATCTTTGTCTACACTTCCTACCACCTCATTCCATCACTCAATCTGTGCAGGATTTAGACACCTCTGCAGCTGCCTTGGCAGTAGCAACCCTAGCAATGGGAGAGTGGCTGGTGCTCAGCTTCCGTGAACTTCACCCCTCCTATGTAGCAAGTGCAATGTAAGCAGGAAGCTGCTGCCAAAAGGAAAGTACAGCAGATGGGAATATTAACTCTTATCAGGGGGTGTCATTGCCAAAGAAGGTGTTCACTACTTTATGCTACATTTAATTGGTTCATGTGGAGTGTGCTACTGATTCTTAGTGCACACCAATAAATACCTTACTTCTAAAACTGATAGTTTTAACATGGAAGGTGCTTACTTGTGTACATGCACACACCCATGCACACATGCATACACTTTGTATTTAATCACTACATGTCTCAAGAGGAAGACCAAATCCATCTATAATGAATGCAAATCCAAAATGTTTATAAAATTTGTGGTTTTGCTTCTTCCATCTATTGCTCATGTTATGAAAACACTAGCACATAATTAAAATAAATAATAATTTTTAAAAAGGAGAATGACAGAACACATTCACATTATGCTACTCTAAATCAGTAAGTGTGGAATGTTTAATCACCAGAAAGTTCTTATTTTGCAAGGGCACAGGAATAGATGGCTGTACTTTTTTTTTGACCCTGAACCTCTGGTTAGCCTGGGGGACAAGTTTATCTGGGCCAGAAACCCATGAGAATCTTAGGTATATACTGTGTATATAAACATATGTCTTATGCTTTAAAAGTTTCATAAATGACATGACATACCTGGAATGGAGAATACTTCAGGTGTTTTTTCTATTGCCATCTGGAGACAACCTTCTGCCCCATCCTGTGACTGCTGGGCACACCACCAAATTTCCTCTTCTTAAGCCTAGGACATCAGGACTAAGATTTGAAGACAGCAGAAGAAAATAGGAAGAGAAAGGATAAGCAAAAGTGTAAGAGTATCCTAAACCAACCATAGTATATTCCTTGAATTCACTGGTCTGTTTGTAACTCCCTTGAATGCATTACACAGATGACTGGCTGCTGCGCTGAGGTGAATTTAAAAGGAATTGGCAGAGCACAGTCACAGATTCACATCATGGTGCAGTTCTGCACCACTCCACTGTCAAATGATTTTACTTATGCTATCAATATAAAAAAATCTTTATGAAAACACAAAAAATTGCATCACATCCCTTAATGATCTGTATTTTATGCGCAAGCTCACTTTAGCTTATAAAGTGCCAATAATTTGTAACGAAAAAGAATACAAAACAATCCTTACAAAATCTGTACTTGGTAGATGAGCCACTTCAGCCAACATACTGACACAGAGTTCTAAACTCTCTGTAAGCTTTTTGAATTACTCTCTCACATCTTTACTTCCACTACTCCAAGTGCAGTGCTGCTGCACCCTGTTAATGACAGAGAAAGTAGCAAGTATCTAGAGGTTTTGTAAAATAATTTATTTGTTTCTTCAGAGAAAAAATTGTCAAAGGAGTATCAAATTACTTGTGCATTAGTTCTATTCATGTTCAGTGTAAATAGCTGGATTTGGCAGCTATGGAAAGCTGTTTGCTGACCACCCTTCGGTATACAGCCAGTGTCCCTGGCTAACCAACAGAGCAGCCACATGTCAGACCATGAGGAAAGGATCAGGAGAGCAATGAGTGAGGACAGAAGCACAAGTCAGCTATAGCAACCATCTGTTTCTCAGGCTGAGGTTGTTTTATGATCTATATTGAATCCTCTCTGAAATATGGGAGAGTTGGTGGAAAAGCAATGGAGAAAGTCTGGCAGCCTGACTAGTTTCAGAGAAAGGGTACTGTCTTTCTTCTGTAAGTGCTGGTCAGGAACTTTTAGATGAGTAATTAAAAAGATAAATTTCTGGTTTTTAGAAGGACAAGGCTGTAGAAGATATCTGAAGACAACTTTACCAGAAATTCTAAAAAATTGAATTTCTGCTTAGAAATAAGAGAATGTGTCACCATAGAAGAACTAATAATAATTTGCACAGGAATGAGAGTCTTCACTGTGCAATATCTGGACCACCACTTTGAACCTGAAACTTCATTCTGAGAGCTGAAGATGGGATCATATTTATGCTTTCGACCATAAATTTCAGCCTGGTTTTGGGACACTTTCATAATGAAAGATTTTTTTTAAATGTCAAGAAGATTCTCTAACAGAGAAAGACAAAGACTCTGATTACTTTTTAGGATCCAGTCCTAAAGAACATTTTTATTTTTCTTCACAAATTGAACAGAGAAGATCTAAGGCCTTGTCCTTCCTCATCAAAAGAGTCCCATGTTCTGGTCAGCTTTATAAAACAGAACACAAGCAAGCAATACAGACAAATAAACACTTGAGAAAGTTTAGTAACTTTCCTTTATCTATACATATGTTATTTTTTTTACCTCCATACACACGGAGAAAGACATAAAACATCCATATAAAGTTTTGGTTTAGCCACATGATTCAACGAGTTCACAATGACTTTCCTGTTTAATATAGTGTAGATTTAATCTGACTGTTAGAAACTGCCCTGTTTAAAACAAGGTTCAGGGCAATAACTCTTGATTCATACATTTTCCTTCACTTATTTATTCTCTAATGAATTGTGTTTCTCGTCTGGAAAGACAGAACAGCTTATACATACCAAGCAATGCATGTGAAATAATGCTAGAGACAGCCTGGCTGTAATGAATAACACTATATCCAACTGTAATTCCCAGATGAAAAGTTAATTCAATACTGTACCAGGTTCAGCAGATGGAAATTCTGCCTGTTCTGAATTATTCCACACACATTTTTATGAGAGATACAGTGATATTTCTGTGTTCAGGTTGATATATATGACATTTATTGGGAAAATAATTGCTACTGCCACTAATATCCCTTGTTGGTTTACACATTGGCTTAACCACTGATCAACACACTTTAAAAAATTTTAGTAAAAAACACCCCAGATTTTCTGTATTCTAGTGGTAAGTTTTTGCTTAATAAGTTTTTGAACATATGTAAGTTCATATACATATCTGGAGTACATGATCAATAGCAGTTATATTGCACTATGAAGAGACTATACATTAACTAGAGGATGGCTAAAGTACAAATATGAGCTCTATGACAGAAGCAGCTCACCTTAGTCTGCAGACTGCCTTGAAAAACTGACCCACAGAACTGCTACCTCGTAAAACTTCAGACCATTTCAGCATAGCCAAAGATATTTTCCTATATTATTTTCAGAGTACACAGATCATGGGTGTCAAATATTCAGTGTCTTACTGGAGAAAATCAGTCTGAAGCCTGTTGCTTTCAAATTTATGAAATTGAGATTTTCCGATTACTAACATATTTTTTATGGACATTTTTCTTCAAAACTTGCACAGAATGACACTACTTGCTGCTTCTTTGCTCTCATCTGACAGACTACGTTTATCCTGACACAATGGGTGTGCAGCTGCATTCATTCACAAAGTAAAGTTCAGAGAAGTTAGAATAAACTTAGTCACTGCCTCTGTCTTGCCAGGGAAGCTCTTTCCCTGGAGCTCCACAGCAGGCAGACATGCCGTAGTATCATCCAGAGTATGGTTAAAGAGCTCTGGTAACAATTAAAGGTATTATTTTAGGGTTTTAAACATGGTAAAGTAATTGATCCCTTTAAGCCTAAAGAATAAAAATAGTTAGCATTTTATTTATTTATTTATTTATTTGAGCAACTGGTCTGGAAAACCAGGAATATGATTGTATTTTTGTTTACAAGGTAGCAAAGGTTTTGTACCTCGCAAACGGAGATGTAGCATGTCTTTGCTGGTCACAGCTGTTTCATGGTAACCTGATGTTTTACATTGTTTGGCAGACAATACTGTGGAATTCTTTGATTATTCTGAAGACCATGCTTTATTAAAAAATAAAAAGTACAAAAATTGAGCTGAAAAGAATGAATGAGACAAGATGACTTAAATCTGGTTACATTAATAAAGTACACTGACATACAGTCCAGGATGCCATCTAAAACTCTTGGAAAAAAGGAGTACAGTCAAATGTATGGTAACGCCAGGCTATCCTATTCACACAACAAAACTATTTTATCTTTTCTTTCTTTATATGAATGCATTTGAAGGAATTTCTTACTTTAAAATTGAATGAATAATGTTATTGGCTTCATAAGCAGGCTCAGCTGCTGCAGCAGTTCAGTTACATTGATCATCTCTTCTCTGGAAGGAATTCCGGAAGGAAGGAATTCCGGAAGGAATTCCGGAAGGAATTCCGGAAGGAAGGAAGGAATTCCGGAAGGAAGGAATTCCAGAAGGAAGGAAGGAATTCCGGAAGGAAGGAATTCCGGAAGGAAGGAAGGAATTCCGGAAGGAATTCTGGAAGGAAGGAAGGAATTCCAGAAGGAAGGAATTCCGGAAGGAAGGAAGGAATTCCGGAAGGAAGGAAGGAATTCCGGAAGGAATTCCGGAAGGAAGGAAGGAATTCCAGAAGGAAGGAATTCCGGAAGGAAGGAATTCCGGAAGGAAGGAAGGAATTCCGGAAGGAAGGAAGGAAGGAAGGAAGGAAGGAAGGAAGGAAGGAAGGAAGGAAGGAAGGAATTTCCGGAAGGAATTCCAGAGGAAGAATTCCAGAAGGAAGGAAGGAATTCCGACGAGGAAGAATTCCGGAAGGAAGAAGGAATTTCCGGCAAGGAATATCCGGAAGGAAGGAAGAATTCAGAAGAAGAATTTCCGAAGGAAGGAAGGAAATTCCGAAGGAAGAAGGAATTGCCGAAGAATTCCGGAAGGAAGGAAGGAATTCCAGAAGGAAGGAATTCCGGAAGGAATTCCAGAAGGAAGGAATTCCAGAAGGAAGGAATTCCAGAAGGAAGGAAGGAAGGAAGGAAGGAAGGAAGGAAGGAAGGAAGGAAGGAAGGAAGGAAGGAAGGAAGGTAGGAAGGAAGGAAGGAAGGAAGGAAGGAAGGAAGGAAGGAAGGAAGGAAGGAAGGAAGTTAGTTTTGAATAAAGGAAGGAACAAAAATAAGAAGGAAAGAACAAAAGAAGGAAGGAACGACAAGGGAAGGAAGGAAGGAAGGAAGGAAGGAAGGAAGGAAGGAAGGAAGGAAGGAAGGAAGGAAGGAAGGAAGGAAGGAAGGAAGGGAGGGAGGGAGGGAGGAATAGACTGGGAAATCACTGTTCATCTTTGAGGAAGTAGTTTCTTAAGTCAGTGCCCTAGTAGAATATGTACATTAGTCCGATGGAACAGCCATCTCTAGCTCTCAGCTTTACTGAACAGACCTCAGTTAAATATCATAACTAAGGAGACTTTTTGCTGTCTTACTCCTAGGAAGTAAGAATGTCACTTGTTCTCACTGTCTCTGAAAAGGCTGGGAGTGGTACCACAACTGATTAGGTTACCTGAATATCCCCAAAAACTCAGCTTTGGAAAGGCTGGAAAATAATGCAGCCTTTGTGGAAAATTAATGCTGTGAGAAAACAAAAGATGAACATAAATCACAATATATGGAATCCACAAGTGAATAGGTTCAGATAAAGTGACAACAAATAAAAATATTCCTTTATGGAAAGTCTGAAGCCAAAAAATTTAATTAAATTAATTGAAAAGCAAATGATAGAATTAGAAAGCACAACAGACAGAGACAGGTTATGCATGCTGACTTTGGATTGAAATGCCTTAAGCTATCCCAGCATAATTTAGAATGTTTTGGATGAAACGTGCTCTGCTTTCAGCTGCTTAAAATTATCCAGCATCGTGATCTGGTATAATGTTTGCCAGGATTAGAAGTACAAAACTAAAAAATGTTAAGTCAGTTCTAAGAAGAAAGGAATGAAAATAAGCTGCACTGAAATTCCACAGATATTTGTCTTGCTTGATGCTTTAAGTCACACAGCACTACTGCCCTTTTGTAAAGAATGAGTATTACACGTAGTAATAAGTGAAAGTCAACATTCAGAAATAATATTTTCATATAGTGGTTCTTCTGGGAAGTGAAAATTTCTTTCAAAAGGGAAAGCACAAGGTTGCTAGAAAGCATGGGAGGTTAAGAAATGTTGCAGGTTTTCCTTGCATGTGACTGCAAATTGTACTCAACTAAAGTAAGAATTCAATTAGTATTTAAGATTTCATCTTATGCTCCCTTCACAGCACTTGTTGCATTTCAGAAACAAGTCTTTAAACATTTTTCTGAGTTTTATTATTTTTTTTTAGATCCCTATTTCAGTAAATATTAACTTTAGCAATTTTCCCAAATATTCTTTCTCTGA
Source organism: Eopsaltria australis (assembly GCA_034509425.1). NCBI lineage: Eukaryota > Metazoa > Chordata > Aves > Passeriformes > Petroicidae > Eopsaltria > Eopsaltria australis. The sequence goes on along the minus strand of JAVTVJ010000629.1, from coordinate 125,024 downwards.
GTATCAGCAGACTGCTTTACGTCATTTGGTGTTTGTGGGGCAACAAGCACCAGCATATCACAGAACCTGTGGAGAGCTGTATTCCCATCCCACATCTCATTTCTGCTAGGGCCACCTACATAGTGAAATTGATTGGAAAGCATGTAGGGCAGGATGTTGTGGAAGTGATTGTTTTCAGGAAAACAACAGGCACTAAGGTCAAATTGTTCGAGATCTAAAAAAATATAAGAAAAGAGAGATCCAGAGAAAAGAAGACTCAAAGAAATACATATGCTCAACACATATATGAAATACATGGTACCATAATTCTGTAAGGAAACAGTGGAAATCATGTAGGCTGCATAAGTATATACATTTTGGAAAGACAAAAGGACAGATTCTATAAATGCAAATTTATACATTCATTTCACCCTGCATCATAAACAATGGCATCGGAGATGTCAAATGAAAGACCGTTCGTTTTCTTGACTGGTGGATGAACTGGAACAACTTTCTCATTTTTCTTTCTCAGTACTGATAGTAACAAATCCTAATAACATTAGGACTTTCATGAACCATTAAGATTTCAAATTCTACTGTGCATATTCACATTAAGTGGTACTTTAGTCTGTGCAGAGCTGAGCAGTTATTGGTAAAATTTGCAAAATAAATGCAGAGGTAATATAGATGATTGCACTTATCTTTAATAAGGGGTTTGAATGTATTTTAAGGACTTTCTTTAAACAAATAATTTTTAATCAAGGAAAAAGGAAAAATACAGAAATATGACTGGGAAGATTTATGGGGTAAGGTTTTAGTCCACAAGAAAATTGGGGAGAATGAATCTTGTCTTGAAAACTGATGTTAAATGCTGTACAACAACTATTATACTGCATTATATATGTGGGTCAATAATTTAATAATATATATTGTCTACAAGTGTATTTCAATAAGGAAGGATCTGTTTATAAGGAGTAATAATACATATTATTAGACCACCTATGCTAGTTGAAGAAAAAAATAAACTTTCAGACTGAACCCTTTTCAATAAACCATCTTGCGTAGCTCATGAAACACACACATACACACATACACACATTTACATCTCCAAATGTCGTGTCTACTGTTCTCAGCACTTTTCTGCCTCTTTTGCAACACATGAACTTCCATAAGATGAAATATGATAGGTGCTACACAAATAAAAGGAGCTCTGAATTTGGATGAAAGGGCATATTTCTGTGTCCTAAACTGAGCATAGGGAGGGACTTCCAATAATTAACAGTGGATGACATTGCCTGAGTCCCACTCTGGGAGTTCACTGAAGCTGGAAAATAATGTGCTATGACTTCATCTACCAAAAAATATAAAAATCAGTCCAACCTTGTCCTATAGGCATTTCTTATGTCAATCAGTAACATCTGTGATTTCCATCAAGAACCAAGTCCAAAAATAAAAACAACAATTTTAAAAACAAAATCTAACAACTGTGGATGGCATAATATCACTTCATGGCATAATATCACAATTTTGGGCACTCATCTGTGTGAAAAATGGGAACTCTGCTTGCTTTTGCTGGCTTCTACTTCACTGGATGCACCCACAAGTCTCAGAGAATTGCTTGCTAATAAGGTTAGTGTCTTAAAGTTCCTGCAGTATTCTAGGAGGCACAAGGACACACTCATCCTTCTGGACTTACTTTTGAAATAGTAATGTGACTTCCACCTTGGATATGCCAAAAGGAGGAGACATTTCCAGACAACCAAGTCAACCACTGAAAAAATAATACAAAAAAAGCAAAACATACAAAAGGATCTGGAACTGTTTTTAAAAAAAAACACATTTTTGGGACACCACTAAAGAGCAGGAATTCTTTTTTCTCCAATCAAGCAAAAATAATGCATTGTCATTACCATGACTTAGGGTGGAGTCAGTGAGTAGAACAGAAAGCAGAACAGAAAGGTGTTTTTACAGACCTAAATGTACATACAGAAGTGCTGACGATCCTGATGAAGGAATTATTTCTCCATCTCTAGCATTTTTTCTAGAGTACATTAACCTTTTGTTATCAAGTAGCTGTCTTTATGGCAAATTTGAGTACTAGAAATTTTGTGATATGTTTTGTCTTCCTTTGGTTTCAAACAATTCACAAATCACCAACATGAGAAAAGTGAGAAATATGTCATCTCCTTTACAAACACAGAAGACAAAGCTTTTTAGCAGGGTCAACAATCTGCCACAGGCATCTACTTATCAGTTGATAAAAGGGAACTTCCTTTGTGGAATTCTATTAATCCCTTCACCAACCTGCCAATAATGTCATTTTCTAGAAATCTGGTTTTATTTTTTATAGTCTGCAGAGTGTATTTTTTCACCACCAATTAAATAGAACAGTTCTGTCAGGTTAACCATATATATGAAATTTCAATAAGTTGTTATAAAGAATATATTTGATGCTCAAATTAAAATATGCTTTGCAACATAAAAGCATACACATTAAATCAAAAATGTATTTAAAATGCTCTTTCAGAGTTGTAGATACATAACAATTTACTGAAAATACTGAAAATACAAGGCTGGTTTTGCACATAAATGTAGGAAGACTTACATGCATAAATTTCTATTAAATTTTTTTGAATGGTCACCTCATTAAAATATACAAAGTATGATTCACCACAAATCCCGTATCTTTACTACTCAAGCTTCAAATATATTTATCTAATTGTAGTTAGTAGACATGGTAAATAATTTTTTCTCTTTTGAGTTTACAAGTTGGTTTCTTTTGTAAATATTGAATTTAATGTCTATTTAATGGACTGGAAGGGATACTGAGCAAGTTCACAGACAACACAAAACTGGGAGGAGCTGTTGACTCCTTCGAAGGGCAGGGAGGCCCTGCACAGAGACCTCAACAAATGAGATGGCTGAGCAATCACCAGCTGTATAAAGTTCAACAAGAGAAAGTGATGGGTTCTGCACCTGAGCTGGGGCAGCCCTGGGTGTAGGTACAGACTGGGGAATGAGCAGGTAGAAAGCAGCCATGGCAAGGGACCTGGTGCCCTGGTCAAGGTAATGTTGAATATGAGTCAGTGGTGCCCTGGCAGCCAGGAGGGCCAAGAGTGTCCTGGGGGTGTCAGGAAAAGCATCACCAGCTGGGCAAGGGAGGGGATTGCCCTGCCCTGCTCTGCTTTGCTCTGCCCTGGGGTGGCCTCATCTCAAGTCCTGGAGGCGGTTTTGAGTGCCACAATGTAAGAAAGATATAAAGCTATTAGACAGTGTCCAAAGGAGGGCAACAAAGATGGTGAAGGGCCTTGAGGGGAAGCCGTGTGAGCAGCAGCTGAAGTCAGGATCTGAGGGAACAGCCTGAACTTGTGTCAGAGGAGGTGTAGGTAGGGTATTAGAAAAAGGTTCCTTATCCAGACGGTGGTTGGGCACTGGAAGAGGCTCACGCTCAGTATATAAAGCTGAAGGGAAGAGGGAGAAAGTGGGGAATGATGGTGCTTGTCTTTCAAGTGGCCATCATGCAGGATGGAGCCCTGCTTTCCTGGGGATTGCTGAACACCTGCCTGCCCATGGGAAGCGATGAATGAATTTCTTGTTTTGGTTTTGCTTGTGTGTGCAGCTTTTGCTTTACCTATCAAACTCTCTCTCAATTTATGAATTTTCTCACCCCTATCCCACTAGAGCAAAGTGAGCAAGTGGCTGTGTGGGGCTTAGTTGTTGTCTAGGTTTAAACCATGACACCATCCAAAGGCCAAGCTCTTTTATACCCCAGTAATCAATGGGAGAGAGAGAGAACACATACATATGGTATCTATTCCTGTTATATTACACTTCCTAATACAACATGCTTTGTTTTGTCAGAAGGACCATCTACCTGTTTTGACAGCAAATCAAAAGTAATACCTGGCTGAACATGGGCTCATCAGATTAGCCTGACTCTCTGCATCCAGACAATGAGGCTATTGGAACTGTTCAGCCACTTTAGCCTTTTAATAAATAAAGGATGTACAGTGCAAAAGAATAGTTCATCTCCTTTATTCGAGGAATGGGCATTGTCTATCTATCTGTCTGTTAGTGATGGCGTTCACATTATAGTGGGAGTTTGTATTTAACACAGGTAAAGCTAAACTGGAAAATTTTCACCTGAGAAATTTTGGCAATTAAAGATGAAAATAAATTGTTCTTTTGGTTAGGTGGTAGAATCAATAGAGAAATTATCTGGTGCAACAGTAAAAAGAAAGTCAATTATTAATGTGCAAATATGACACTCTACAGAAAAATTTAAAAATTAAAAATGCAACAGAATGCAACAGAAATGATAGAACTTTAATTAAAGGCTGGAATTTTTTCTTCTTTATAATATAAAAAACTAATAAAATATTGATGATAATTTATTAGAGAAGCCTGCTATGGTTAACTAAAAAAATTCTACTCTACAAACATTCTCTCTGCATAATTTATTTGGCTTGTAACTTTGCCAGGTTTGACAGAAAGAATGTGCATTGGGTCATATTTACTTGAGATTCACATGAAGAACTGGAAACCTTTCCTAGCAAAGAGCCAAAAGGACAGTATTAGTTTCAAATTCTATTGTGACTAACTGGTTTTCCTGTAGAAGCCCTTCTTAAGCCCCTGCTCAACAAACTAGTCTGGTGAGGTCTGTGAGGACTAAACACGTGCCACAGGTTTGAAAACAGTTATTCTTACTCTAGTATATTAACACAGTGGTATTACTGAACTTCCACAGAGCAGGTGGTAAGTAGCAATATTGTTCAGAGCTGATCTCTGCTTTGCTTGCTATATTTCTGCAAAGATAACTTTCTTATTCAGAAGAAATATGAATCATATAATAGTTGACAGAAGGAAAGGAATAAGGAATGGAAACTTCAATGAAACCTGAAATGTTATTATAATAACAATTCTTCACTTATTTCATCCCAGGCAGGTGTACAAAATGGACATTCAAATAAAAATTTGGGTAGTTAGAAGTCTTGATAGCTAGTAATTTGGAAGATATTTCATTTCTAAACATTTTACAAATCAGGTAATCAATCATGATGTGTATGTTTATATTTCAGAGGTAACCACAACTCAAGGTAGACTGTCTATGCTTAGTAAAGCTAATTTCAGGGGACCATGAAAAATACCAACTATTAAATTATGGAAGGTCTAAGTCCAATGTCCACGATACTTTCAATGTCTTCCTGACTAAACGGTTGCCCAAATGCACTGTGTGAAGAATGCTGTTAGATATCTGTACATTTTTAAAACAATCTCTTGAAGCACTTGGTCATGTTACCCAGCTAAATTGTCAATATATTTAATGTCAATATATATTTGGCTCCAGATCACTCTCTTTTTCTCCCTCTTCATGCAGCCACCCTTGTCCTTGTTTAATTTATTGGAAAACAATAAGCATCAACAGGTGCTTTACCCAACATTTCCGATACAGTGAATTATATCCTTAGAATGCCAGTCTCTCTATGTTAGTCTAGAAAACTCAACACCTGCTCTAAATCACTGGCCCTGATTCAGGGCAGTGCGATTCCACCCTCCAACCCTACTTGTTTTTATCATCCTCTGAAAGGAAGTGGCACTGCACCTGAATAATGTTCTTGACCACAATAGTCTTCCTAAACCTTATCATGTGGCATGTGAGATGTTAATAAGTCTTTACTGAGTAGTGCACTTCCTGTTACATATATTCACTGTATTACCACAAAAATATATGACATTTATGGCATCAACATATTGAGGATATCATATAACTATTTGGTAACCATCCAATCATTTATACAGTACTGTCATTAGTCATGGTAAGTTTAAATTTCTGGATGAAAAACATATAATAATCATATCCACATACAGCTCATGGCTTTACCTGGCTACAGTTGAACCTCTTGTGTAGTATAGCTTTCAAGGTTCTCAATTTGGAAAACCATTCCCATTTCTCAGTGCACCTAAATGTGTGTGTTTGTCTTTAAGAATACACACTTATACTGCACAGTGTCTTAACTCTCCTAAAGACAAGGCCCCTATATTTGGAGTTCTGTCATCTGACTGCACCTGATGTGGCAGTATTTTCCCACTTCTATTCCCGTGCTGGTTTTCTCATGTTATTCTCATGGCCTTGCAGATGCCAACTCTAATGTTGTATTTATGGCAGATTCTCATGACAAGCTACTTCCATTGGCATGAGAAACATCTCCCCTACACCCTTCCCTATCCCTTGTTTTGTGACTTTTAGTTTATACTGCAGGAATACAGGACTTAGTGAGTAACATTCCAGGTAATATTCATAAATCACTGACAAGCATTACCCAACCACACGCAGGCCCAAAACACAGCAAACCAATTTGTGTGTAACACTTGTGCCTAATTAAGCATGCTCCCATCAGTGCTAAAAGCATAACAAACAGGGAAAAAAAACAGAGGAGAACCATACAGTATCAGAGAAAAAGCACATCTGGAAAAATCACCATGTTTATTACTTCCTACTACACCATTGCACTGGAAAAGATATGTAAGAGAGGATTATGTTCTGGGGACCCAGCCACTGAATTTACCAGCTAGCCACAAGGGAAAAAGATTTCTCCCTTCTCTCTTCCTTTTTTTCATTTTACTTTACCCTTTTTTTTCTCTCATCCATATGGATTCCTTCCTCCCTCCTTCACTCCAAGTAACTTTAAAGTCAATTTATGACATCATCTGTGGACCTAGAAAATAAAATTTTATGCACATATCTCATCAACCTTTCAACAGCACTTAAATATTGATTAAACATGAGAATCTAAAGATGTCCTAAACAGGGTTAAATTAAGCACCTTTAGATGCATTCCATACTTAAACTGAAAATCTGATGCAAATCTCATGAGCAACAGGCTTAGTGATCTAAATAATCCCAAAGATGGCACCACAGGGAGTACTTTGCATAAATAAGCCACAAATGAATAGACAGTGGTGGATGAGATAAGGTTACAAACTAAGTGCTACAAAGTCAGAGTCCATCCAACGAATAGCAAAGGCTGACAGATTTTGAATTATTTGAGTGCTTCCTCGTGTGTACTGCTTTCAGAAACTGCCAGTGTACCAGTACCTGTAAGTCATTAGGTCATGAATGCTGTGAGTAGCTGCCAAATACGATTTTTTGACCCTCTGAACATCAAATTCCATCCAAGAACTCCTATTAGACTGTTTCAGATAAGTGGATTTAAGTGGATTACTCTACAGGTCCTGAACGGAGGACAACACTCACCATCTTAAAGAGTAGTCTGAGGATGGAAATCAGAATAAGAAAGCACTAAAACAACAGTGGGGAAAGGAAGTGTCACCAAATGAGATACCTAAATTTGCATGTCTATAGGTGAGCTAAATGTTTTCAATTGCTAGGTATTTAGTCAGTAGAGACAGCAGAGCTAAAAGAATGTGATTAAACTCAACGTGAAAGTTGATGTCTATTAGCTAGCCAGATGAATAAATCCCTAGATTCCACTGCATGTATTGACTGTTGACTAGAAAGGAAGTTTACACAACACAGACATCTCCAGTTAGCAGTCTTAATTTCAAATTGAATTCTGTCCTTCCTGCCTCCTTGGGTTGTGTAAAGCAAGAAACATTAAGTACAAAACATAATAAGTAGTGTTTTATTAAGTATGGCCACTATTAAAAACCAAACGTACAACATTGTAGTGCTGGCCTAAAAGATATTTCAGGGGGAAAAAAAAGAGAAAAGAAAGAAAAGTATTCTCAGAAAAACTATAACCTCAGTCCTAAACCAGATGAAGAACAAGTACATGTGCTTTCATACACGTGAAATTCATTTTAAAACTCCCTGACAATACAACCATGAGAAATGTTAGAATTTCTTCTTACTTTTTTTCCATGAGAGGAAATACTTTAACTAGTGATAACACTAGTTAAAAAAGAAAAGTCCTTTTCTTCCGAAATCATTATGCAAGATATTTAGAGCCAAATGCTATAAAAATTCTAAATGGACAAACAATCCATTTGGCATAGCCTCCTGGAGCCTCATGCTTCTCTGATAAAAATAATATGATTTATTTTCTCTTAATTCTATACATCACTAAACATCATTGAGAAATGTCCATGTGATGAAGATAGTAGGGTTTGATTGTGAGATAGAATTATGCATTGTTTCTAAATCAGTGCAAAACATGATTTTTCTTTTGCTATATTTGTGTTTGAGCAGGTGTAGTGGTTTGAGTTTGACAATTCGAGTTAGGTTTTAACATTTATTTCATTTTATCCATTATTGACAGTTTTTGTTGGCAATAAGTAATTTTCACAGCAGATCAGGCTGGAGAACTTAACCTCCTAACATCTGAAAGATGAAATACAAAGGTATCCAGAGAAAGGCCTTGAACTGCTTGAACTCTAGCAGTATAAGCTTTTCCCAAGCTGTATTTTCACTTCAGTGTGATAAACATAGGACTAAGAATTTTTTCTTTTCATTTCCAAAGGGAAACTATTCTTTCCCCTTCCAGTAAATAACAAGCCTTTTGCACAGGTGGTTGTTACTTTGGTAATCATGTTGCTTTCCTCAATTGTTATTAAGGCATTTTAAAATGTCTTCACAAAGTTCACCTAGAAAGAAAACTTTATGTATTCTGACGATTGAAAAAGTGCTCTGAGGTACAGCTTTCCATTGCATTTCTCTGCATGGAGATCCGTAAACCACTGATCAAGAACTGCCTAATTGTCACTTGATGGAAGGTCCTGAGAAGATTGTCGGATTCAGCCTCCAATACTTTGTGTCACTGCATTCTAATGAGTTTCTGAGGGTGTCTCCAGTTTGTAGCAGTTCCTCAGATGCTTCTGATATTAACATACCAAAAATACTGGTACTCAGTTAATATGCATGGACATGAAGGATTATTTTTCAAGAAAGCATGCAAAAAATATTAAACATTTAAAATACAGCTCAAGGAAAATGCTGGTTCACTAATAAAACCAAGATAAGTCAAAGAATTACAATTAGTAATTTAATTGGTGAGAAAAGATGACTGTTAGAAGTTATTTGATGAATTAAATCAGTGCTGATTAAAGAGAGGTAGTATATATACCTCAGAGTAAGCAAGTTAAAGGAAGGAATCATTTAAGTCTGCATTGAATAAAAATTATCATTTGAAAGGACTTGTTCAAACCCCTTTTGTCTACATTGCTTGAATGACTGCCAAGTCTGACAGCTGAAGTTCCCAAAATTCCCTGTTGATCTGCCATCAGAGGTTGTAGAGACTTGTTGCTATGTGAAAAAAGAAGTGCAATAAGCCTCCCAAAGGCCATCCCGTGCTGTTCTGTGGTCCTTCTGCCTCCTCTGGGATTGCACTTGTTATCTCAGCTTAAATACAGTTAATGGCCACATCACAGTAACAACGGGATATCAATACTAGGTAAGCTCTGCTTGTAAAAAGAGCAGCTCAGCCCTGAATACCCAGAAAATTAATAAATAAGAGCTTGTGTTTTGATCAGGCTTTTCCAAACAGAGTGTGAGTAGCTTCTCCTAATGCTTCTTGAAGCCTAATGCTGAATGAAAAGTGGCATGCACAATGCTCTGAGGGCCAGCAAGCAGCTACTCCTCAAAGTCATAACAACAGAGACTCCTCAAAGCAAACAAGGCTGGTATTTGCCCATGGTAATGAGCTCACTGCTTGCATGCAAAATTACGTTTTAATTTATTTTAAATCTCTTCTGTTTCATCTTGGTAATCCAAGATAGTATGAAACAAAAAGGGAAGAGAGAGAAAAGTGCTAGAAAACTTTCAAAATGCCCTTTGTGTTTACGTACTGTTACAGGTTTTCTTCTGCTCTCAGAGAGAGCTCATTACTGTGCAGCATCAATATATTTAAAGGTAAAATTAATTACAACTAAGTGTGAGAATAAAGAAGAATAAAATTCATTATAAAGCTTATTCTCTTAAGTTAGTATTGAGAGACCCTAAGGAAGTTCCAGTCTACAGACTATGCTGCATAGCTTCAAAACTTAAAGCATCTACTTTAGCTTGCAGCTCCCAAATAACTTTTACTAGAAGTTAGTACAGCTGTGGAAGAGTGAATTACTTCTTGAATATCAGTTTATCATTAAAATAGAGCAGTGATAAACTTTAAGGAAGAGTTACCTAGAACCTGCATGTTACTTCTTCATCTAAATTTAGAAAACACTAGATGAAAACTTAAAACATTAAATAACAGGACTCATCTTTTCAGAGAGGTTAATAAAGGAGCAACTTACTAGAGGAAATTCTCTATGTACTTAAGAATAAATTTAATGTCCTTTTCTTCAAGATAAATAAGTCTGTAGTCATTTCCAAGGAGTCTATCTCATTTCCTGTATTTCAGATAGGAAACACATGTAACACCATAAGCCACTACTAGCAAAAACTAACGACATTGCTCTTTCAAACTTTGTGCTTCTTTCCCTTCTTTTAATAGGAATCAGCACCCCAGCTGTTGATATTTACAAGAGGGGAGACTGTATGAAGTAACATACAAGAAGAGAGGGTTCCACCTCCTATCAGTAAATTATGTATGATTTTTTTTCTGGAGTGCTTGTTGTTGAGACATAATTGAGAGAAGGACAGTAAGACAAGCCTTTTCATTTAAACACACACTTCAGCCAAGGATTTTTAGCCAGGAGAGTATATTTCCTTTGCTGTGATCAGCTAAGCTGCTAAAACTATACATAATCAGAGGAATCTTCAAACACAATTCAATGAGCTATTTTTATTATTTGTGATCTATAATTTCATTATTGGTTTTTTTCTTTATATGAATATTGTGCTAAAAACAGGGCTATACACAACCAGTTCTTGCAGATTCTCACCTTTGAAACTAAGAAGTGAATATATTCTAAAGATTCATTTTACACTAAAAAACTGCATCTTGAATTGCTGAAAGGGGCATATACAATTTATTTTCCATATTTATCCAAAAGAAGGATATTTTAGCAATATTATAGGCAAAATAACTTTGTATAAGCATAGTTTAAGTAAGCTATACTAAACCCAAGTTAGTCAACTCTTCCTAACATGTTTTATATCAACTGTCTTCTCTTCCCCACCTCCTAATAATCAAAGGGAAGTTTCAGAGCTTCTCTGTCCAACCATTTAATTCTGCTTTACCCTAAATATTTGAATTCAGTAAAATGTGGTCTCTAGAGCCAGCTGTGATGGATCTTAGCTTTGATGATTAAAAATAAAGTAGCAACAGAAAATAATAGGAATAAAGAGAAAGACTCTGTTACTAGAAGGTGCTTGTCAGCAAGGATGGCATTAAATAAATGATTACAGAGGTTCAGTTCACCTGGGCCTGGATCAAAAACAAAACCTACTGGGGTATGACTCATCAGTTTGCCAAATGAGAGCAGATGCCAGGCTCCAGGAAGTCAGCAGGATCAAATGCTTCTGTGCAAACAACAGAAACCTGGCAGTAACCAAACATAGGCTAAATTCACCATTTAAAAATATTTTTAATAATTTCTAATCTGATTGTCTACTGTGCATTGATACTGTGGATTATTTTAGTAATACTGAGTCATTAAGTTTACATTTCATCAATTAATGTTCAAGAATCCTACATTGTACACCTCTTACATCTTGCCATATCACAAACCTACTGGAAGGTTTTAAGAATAAAACCTAATAGATGACTGCAATTATAGTTTCTCATAGAAACAAACTTCATCAATAACCTAGTCCAAAACTCTAGTGTAATTTCATTCACTTTCTTTGTGGGTTTTTTCTAAGGACACAATTAAGGGACAGTTCTCTGGTTGTAATGAGAATCTGAGCAACATTAATTAAAAATGCTTGGAAAGAACTTCTCTGAACCGTAGGTGGTTCCTTTCTCATCTAAGCTTAGCAGATGAAGAATTAGCTCCTTCATTTAAGCCTGTTACCTTTGAACCCCATAGAGTAAATGCAGAGGCACACATGACTGAAGGGATTTGCTCCATTCTAAGGGAGCTGTATGAGGGTGGGATCCAGCTCCAGATTATGACATCTAAATTCAGGTGACAGCAGGTAAACTAGATGTCCAAGCACCCATTAAACTGGATAATTACACTCCTATTATCTGCAGACTCAAAGCCAGTCTACAAAACCATTATGCAAAAAAAAAGTTTCCTGTGTAATTCTGTTTAGATGCCCAATTTTATCTCTGTCTTCTAATGAGGAAGAAAATTTAAAACACCTTCTATAAAAAGCTGTTTAGCCTAATCTGGATATGGAAGAATTATTACTCATTAATCATAGCCCAGTAGTTATTTCATAGCCTTGTAGATATTGTGCGGCACTGTTCCAGGGAAAAAGAAAAATTGTTTTCTGCCATCATTTCTTCTCAATTTGACTCCAGTTCTGGACTTCCTGTTTTCACAGTGCTTAGTTTGGAGATTATTAGAATAACTCCATAATATTTTTATGCTTTAGTCACTAATATATACTTGACTTTTGAACCCTTTGAACTCTCTTTTACTTGAAAATAAGAGCTGCACATGAATAGACATATCATGTAATGAATAATTAAGACATATCTATAAAACTAATTCTCTTGCAGATGGATCCATTCCTACTTCCACTGCAAGCTGGTGTGATTTAGTGTAAATTCAATTGAACTACTGCTCTGCCTTCATATCCCATGGATTTAGTGAAATAGATAAGATACAGTCTCAATTCAGCAATTTACAAGAGTTTTTTTCCACTATTCATTATTCTGGTGAGTTCTTATTTTTCAGTAATGTTTCTGGCCCCTGAAACGATGTAACAACATCCCCATTAGCTGAAAGTATATTCTCCATGTAACATCTCTTGTATATCCAACAGATTGACCATCAGGTCCTTGTGCCATAGTACTTTCAACCAAAGTAAAAAATATTCTGTAGCAAAATACTTTGGAATGAATCTGCTTTGACAGTCATTAGCTGTACATCTGGTCAAGATAATTTCTGCACGTTCGCTTTTGGAAAAGAAGTTCTCATAACTAACAACTATAACACATGACTCAATGAAATACTAGTAAAATATTTGAGTTATTCATTGCCATTTAAAAATGTCCATGTGGGTTTGTCAGTACAGCTTTTGAAATGTAATGAATTAATATCCTTATTTTGTCTTAATTTGCAGACAGATGGTGTGAAGAGAGCTGAGTGATCCACAGTGCTGTCCCTCAGCTTGTCAAGACTTATTTACAGTACAGGAGCCATCCTCTGATGGCTGATTATCTGCTTCATTTAGTGAAAGTGAAATTAACCTCTGGTTTCTGTGCTGGTGACTCAGCAGGTAGTGCACCAATAATGCAAAAAGTAATACCAGAAAGACATTGGTCTTCAACCTTAACAAGGCCCATTAAAGAGCCAAATTGCTTTATTAGACCCCAGAGATAGAAGCAATCATTTCAGTCTACTAACTGGAAATAATAAAGTCTGAGGGAAAAAAAGAGAAGAAAATTAGTTTTCTTTCCATTGCCTGATGAGAAAAAAAAAAAATGCATTTGGGTGAATTTTTAGAAAAAGCTCATAATTCTGTGATTAAGTTCATTGGAAGCAGATTTGTGCACTGAAATTGAAAAATCAGAAAAGATACAAAAGCTTATATACATTGTTTCAGCTACTGCGGCTTTTGCTTCTTGGTTTGCATTATCTGGTACAGAATATTATGCACAGTGCATCTCTAACGAGTAATCTTGGTTAAACAGCTTGATGTTAAGTACACCTGATGCATGATTCTTTATGCCAGTTAATAACACGACAGCAGTAATAATCCACACGGAAAAGCAAATTAAATGCTTTCAAAAATGTAACCTCTTTTAAAGGTTCTTCTAATGATAGCATTTATGAGCTCACAATGGAAATCAGCACAGAGGAAAGGTAATGATGAGCAATATGAACCCTGTTTAATTGAATGTTCTGAGAACTATCTGAATCTCAAGGGCTATCTGTCAACAGGAGGAAAGGACAGGGTACTTGAAATCAAATGTACAGTATATTTCTGCAACAAAAGCTTCTATGGTAGCTCCTTTCACAATATATTTTGTTTGATCACATGATGCAGTTACTCCATCTGAAAATATCCTCTTTAAGCAGTGACGTATATTAGAAGTATTAAAAAGAAAACAACCTTTTCTTTCTATGCTGTGCATGCACAAAGTGCTTCAAGTGAAAATATTGATTACCCACGGGTAGTTTTTGAGAGCAAGTATCACACAAGAACAGGTATCAAGCATGATACCCACTCATGCTCAGAAAAGCAAGTGCTGAGGTACACACCAGATGGGAGATTAAACAGAGAGTTCAAAAGATTTTCCTGAAATATTGAAAAAGTGCATATATGGAGCACACTGAGGAATTCTTGTTATGGAAATTTCATGGTGATCTTTGCTTAAAAGTATCAACTCATTCTACAGATTTTTTTTAACCCTATCTTGTCTTTGAAAGCAGAAGTAATTTTCATTACTTCAGAATATTTTCTAAAAGAAATGTTAATATTTTATCACACATTTGACCCTGTTGGCATGTTAAATTCCCTGTCATTTGTTCCTGAACATATTGGGATTTATTTGAGTCCACCAAACAGAAGTCACAAAAGTCCCTAGAGCAAGACTCAGGACTTGCTGAATTAAACTAAGATAGCAATCAATGCTTCTATACAAGAAAGCATCATTGAAAGCTGGAATCACCTTTCAAAACCTAAACAGCTGTAAGGAACATTAAAGATGAGAAGCACATGCTTTTTCTGTACGCCAAGATGCTTTCCATTTTTGTCCTTTTTCCTCTGAGATTTCTTGCCCGACTAAAAAAAGCCCCAAAACCTACAGAAGTTTTTTCTTGATTGATTTGATCAAAGCTCCAGGACTGTTCAGGGAAATTTGCTGAGCAATATATTTTCAGTGTCTGCACAGGGATATGAAAATTTACCATGCCTTCAGATTAAACTTATATAGAAAGGATCTCTAGGGTAGCTAATAAATAATTTCAGTTTCTTTGTATCCAAACTGACCTGGGTTGAAAGACATGCCACAGAGTCTAGAAAGGGATTGTCTCCAAATTAGTATTTATCTTATTCCTCTCCTGCCTTACTTTTTACTATCCAGGTTACTTTAACCATCCATGTAAACTAGTGTCTCATATGACTGAAAGTGAACAATGCTGTTGTTCTATCAGGAGATCAAAGACTGTCAAAGTGTCATTACAGGTCTGAGATCTCAGGGTAATTGTAAGACTGTGCTGGACTCAGGAGAACTCTACATCTTGAAAAGAGTGTATTTGGAAGGAACATTTTGACCACCTGTATCCTCATGGAAAACAAGTATATCATTCTTATTTTGTAGAGGAAAGACAAGGTACATAACTATTACATGTATCTAAACTTTCCCTGGAAGCTGAAAACTGCCATATTACATTTAACTCGAACTCCAATATCCATCCCACTCTTCATATTTCTATCATGTCATCTTACCAAAACATTCTGATTTTTTTGCCTTCTTTGAAATTGCTGCACCTAAAGTTTTTCATAGCCTGAGATTTTGCAACTGAAGAGATGATAATTTGCATGTCTTGTATGCCATATTATACCAGCCTTTCCCCACTGAGGTATCTCCCTCTTGTCACAGTCCCTCCCAGTTAACAGATCACCTTCTCTGAATTTTCTTTAGCAGTTTCCTGTCTGTTCAACTGTCATCTCCTTTTTCTACACAGATCAGTTCTCTTTTACTTGCCATATTGCAGTTTTCTTCTCAGTCAGATCTTTTGGTGGATCACACTGTTCCCATTTAAGAACTTCATTAATCGTGTCTGTGGACAGTAGGATTCAGTCTTGGGATCATCTTCCCTGATACTAACCCCCTTTGATCATATTTATCTGTCGTAGCAATGCATAAGCATTACACTGATGAAGGCATTGGACTGTAACAAAAACAATGAGCAGCATCTTCCAGGTTGGAAAGAGATTCAAGTCACATTCTGAAATTTACTTGCAAATCTCCTGCTCTCAGTCAGACTGCAGATTCCTTTCTGGCTTTGAGCTTCACATTCCCTCCAGCTAAGAGCAGGAAAAAAATTAGGTCTCAATAATGATTACACATCAGCTTCTCATGGGAGTCCTAAGAGGAAAATCTGTCATTTCACTTCAACATTTACTGTAGCAATATTGACAAAGTGTCCTTGTGCCACTAGCTCAGAGCACTGGATACATACATATCCTCACCCAGTGTGTGAACAGGAATGATCCTCATCCACTGCCACTTCTTTAAGGACTGTATTCTGTGATTGAGCAATCTAATGTCAATTTTGTCCAATATTTAGACTGAACTATATTTTTACCCAAGCACGAGAAAAGTTTATTCCTAATCTTTTCGGTTTCCTAATGACAAAATGGCTTTCTACAGTGCTGAATATGTAATGCTATAAAAAACTAATGAAGAATGCTCAATAAATTCCTGTAACAGTACATATCACCTATACTGATGCAGTTTGTCTAAACTTAAACAAACCTCCGTCCCATGAAACTTCTTTCTACTATTCCAGTAGACTAACGATCTTCTCCTGAAATTTTTTGTGTTTTTATTTTTTTGGATATATATGATATCTGAAAGGCTAGGCAGTATGTGACTCTGTCTCCTGGAATCTCTTGCAGCAAGAAACTTACTTAAAATGTCTAATATTCATTGTTTGTCAGAGCAAACTTATTCTAATTGGCTCAGGTTCTTGAAGTGGTCACCCTGGAATGCTTTTAATGTCACAAGAAGTCATTCCTTCCAGGAACTAGTTCTTTTAATCTCTTTAAAATTTTTTTCCCTAAGGTATCTAGGCTAAATACATAGTATTTCTTGTCCACATGTGTCTACAGTATGCACCTGAATCTCCCCAAAAAAATCTCCATCAAATACTCTTTGAGTTTATTTTTTTATTAGCATTTCAGCAATCACAGATTGCAAATTTTATTTGCAATATGGCATAAGACAGTTGCTGCAACAACACCTTCCAGATCATCTGAATCAATAGCTCAGAAATATGGATTGTCCATTTTTTTGCTCACAAATTTATTGAGAAGAACAGAGTCACTTTTCCAATATTTAGTATTTAACTGAAATACACCACTTAGTCCTTAGTCTTTTACTCTTCCAACAGTTACTAATTACATAAGCTGTCGTAGTAGTCATTATGACTCAGCTACTATGTTTCACTTAAAATCCATAGAACTGAAAAGCCAGGAACAATATATAATATCACTTATCAAGATGAAGAATATGTGCAGTAATGTACTGATTGGGCTGTTCTCTTATGTAAAATAATTAAAGTTCTTGCATTTTAAAATTAATCCAATTCTTCTGCAGGTCTAAAGTGTCTTTTTAGACAATTTAGTGAACTGTACATCAGGCTCTGGGGAAAACGAGGTTTTCAGCTGAAAAGCAGAAATACAACACATTCCCACTTTTAAAACAAAACATAAACATGTCAAGTCCAAGACCTAGAGTAGCCCAGATGTATGTGAGCAACATTGCCCACATTTAGGAGAGTAGAAATTAGTTTTTTAATGGCAAACACTATTTAATGCTAAATGCATAAACACTATGAGGGGGAAAAGGAAACCTAAATCATATATAGCTTCCAAGCAAACTCCCTTGTCTGTAGGGCTACAGAATCTCACATTGCTATTTCTCCCCTGCAGGCATGGTTTTATAACCATCTTGTCCACCTTAAATGGATGGTGTATGCTCTAGCAATTAGAACTTCCACTGAGTTATCAGATGTAGGCAACCATTAGCCCCATTGAGAAGACCTGGAAACCACGAAAACATCTTCCTAGCCAGGATCTATTACCCATAGACTGAGCTCCTCAAGCTTTTAGGTAGCTTCTGGGAAACAAATACTTGAGCATCAAATGTCCTTAGGAAGCAAATATATGCCTAAGGACTAGAAAGAGGGTTTCCAAAATGAAAGCAGTCACAAGCAGAAGCAGAAATAGGGAAAGTAAGCATGAAATTTTTGCATGAAATCGCAGCAATCCACAAGGTCAAGGGCAAGCTTATCTGGGGAGTTCTCGGACATTAATCCCTCAATCATGCTTTCACCAGCTTTTAGATCATTACATTTTGATTCTTACACTGGTTCCTTTTACATATACTTTGGCCCTCTCCAGTATATTTTGTAAAAATTTTGCAAAGCTAGCTGTACATTCCTGGTCTTCTGAGGCTTCTCTGTTGCATGCCCTAACAAAAGCAGCCATATTTTTTGCATATTCAGCTCCCAAGTAGCATTACTCTTCACTGAAAAAGTTCACTTAACTGGAACTAACTTTTCTTTCCTATGCTCTTGTTATTTTTATGTTTATTAAACTGCATACAGAAATGCCGCAGTTCATTTCAGACGAACATTCCCAGTCTACAGTTACTCACACCACCTGGTGACAAGTGCATAAATCATTTACTCCCAATCATTGCTCTCAATACACACTACTATGAATATTAGCCATTTTTCTTCGAACTTGTATTTACCACAGTTCAAATCTAGTGTGAGGCAACAAGGATTTAAATTGGGGATAACTATCACTGGATGTTTTCTTCATAATTTTGCTCATTAACATAATTAAAATGGTGATGATGTGACTTTTTCTGGTTCAAGAATCTTATATCCATGGATTAGGCAGACATATTTCTTTTTTTTAAACAACCAGCTTCAGATAAAAAGGATACTAAGAATGATATGAAATTGAGTTGCTTTCTCCTTTCAGGCTTTCAGTAGTAAAGCATACACAACATAGCATGGCTTTGCTTTGTGCAGTTTATACCACACAAGTTCTATCACAAAATGTACATGTAGGAAAATATTACTGTGTATATCTAAACTATGGTCAAACAGCAGCCCTTATTTAATCTTGTTCCCATCCAGCCTTGAATCCTCTGTGTGACATTAAAGGCTTTAACAAAATTATTTCAAAGAAAGGTATAATGATAAAAAAGGTAAAAAGTCTTCAAGTAGGTTGTCATTAAACATCAGAAGTAAGCAGTTACCTATTTCTGTGTCAATGAGTGAGTAACAGCAAGCTGCTCTTCTTTCCTAAACAAGTCAAGAAACCTCCACATTTCACACTAACATAAATTAGCCAGGTATCCACTAAAACAAGTAAATCAAGTCACAGAAAAAATGCATATACAGTCACTGTATTATTAAAATTATAAACATAAGGTGAAAAAGCACTTCAACATGAGCTTGGTAAAGCTAAATGCATATGAATGTAAGTGGCATTTTCTTCTTCATCTTGTTCCTGAAAATATTTCAAGCTATATCCATGGCATTAGCAGCAATAATTTCTTTTTTTTAACTCCTTACTGTTTCTCAGAAAATGTGATACTTTAGCATCACAGATGGCATCTAACTGCAGTTCTAGAGACATACAACTTCAGAATCTACATTGACAAATAGACCACATTTTTATATTAGGTTAGAATAAATTTATGTATTTTATAGAGTTTTTTTTCACTGATAATTTTCCTTAAGCATCTACAGATTCATTAGGTTAAGGTTGAAAAATAATGAAATAAAATGCAACCAAAACCCTGGAGATCCCAGGGACAAATCTTCCTTTTTCTTCTATGGCTACTAGAAACAGATTTTCAAATCCTGGAGATGATTCCACCATGAAGTATAACTAGTCATGATTATAACACTTCCCACTCTCAAAAATCCATCCCAAACTCCACAGAACTTGGTAAACTCCCAGTTTCATGTTTACATGTGAAAATTTCAGTTTCATTTAGTAAAGAGGTCTTCACAGTTTTAGGGAATAGGGTGAAAAACAAAGCCTAGAAAAGAAAGGGTGAATCACTAGCACAGTTCATTCATGTCTTACTTGCTCAGCCTTAACATTAACCATATTGTAATGAATCACCCTACTGATGTACCAAACCCCACTAATAGGAGACAGATTTACAGGAATATAGTGCAAAGCAGAACTGGAATACTTAACTGGAAATTTCTTGAGTAATTTACAAATCCGAATTAAATCAATTTCATCCTCCTTTTGCTTTTTAGATAAGATCAAAACTCTTGAATCATATCTTTTAGTATCATCAGCCAAGGTCTGTGTTTTAACAAAGGAATTAAACATCCCCAGGAACAGCATTGCTATGGAAGAGTCATTGTTGTTGGTAAATTCTTTAAAAAAAAAAAAAAAAAAGTAGTTATATACAAACTGTCCACTGTGAGTAGCTCCTGGAAGGTCTGAAGTCCCACACCATGCCCAGAATCATTTGGGAGAGTGCCTGACACCAGGAGCCAAAAGCAGACTAGCAATCATTCTCACAGCTCAGCAGCACAGAAGACTACACTCTACTAGACTTTGCTTAATCTACTAAAATAGCCCTAAGGAAGGAGCCCAGCAGAGTGCTTCATTCATTGCTGCATAACTTTGAGCCTCTGCATAACAAGAAAAGCAGCTACAGCTTTTTAATTGTCATTTTATTTACATACAGGCAGACCCATTTTTCCCAGTCTTATTTTCAATATGGAACACAGTTAAGGGATAAATAGCAGAGCTGCTTCAACTGTGCAGCTTTACAGATATGCAGGTATACAGACATATTATAAACTAGAAAAATGTTCTAAGTTCCCTCCTGCCAATGCTTTGGAAGTGTGATGGTTGTAAAATGTCCTACCCCAGGACTACCACACAATGGATTCACGACAGGGGCAAAAAAGGGTGAGTTCAAGTTTCACTGATTTGTACGCATCAGACACAGAGATGCTGCAACAGTTAACACACATAGCTCCTCATACAGCTGAGGTCTCCCACAACAGGAGCATTTGAGCACTCCAATTTAATGGATTTTTTTTCACAATATTTTTACTCTCTTTTTGGGAAACTAGAAGATATGAAAATAAAGATAGCTTTCAAAGGCTAGCTTGCCGAGGGTGACAGCAAGATTTCAATTCAAAGCTCAAAACCACTATCATTCTTTAACTATTGTTTTCTCCACATAATTATTTCCCAGTTCCTGCCTGCCGAGTACATGCAGATACCTTTACAAATGCTTACAAATATGTACAAAAAATTGCATTGCTGCAAATAACGAAGGAAGATTTTTTTTTTCCAGAGAATTTCTTCATAGCAAAGCTTGTCAGGTATTGTCATGTACTTCCCAGGGAGGTGGTGGAGTCACCATCCCTGGAGATGTTCAAGGAAAGACTGGATGTGTCACTTAGCGCTCTGGTCTAGCTGGCAAGGTGGTCACAGGCTGGACTCAAAAGTCTGGGAAAACTTTTTGCAACCTAAATGATACTGTGATACTGTGAAATACTACAGAGTTTAAAAATTGGAAAAAGGAGATTGATCATTAATATTTCACATCTAATTCAGACTGTGAATTTGTCAATTAGATTCTGAAAAATTTTTAGCTTAAAAGAACAATATAGAATATATGAAATACCACTGTAGGAACACAAATTTTAGAGAACAAGTTTTACTTTGACTGGATTTTGCAATTACTTTAAACTGTGTAATTTAAAAGAAACAATGAATTTTTGTGCCTTTTATGGAGAAAATTTATTGTTTATTTTTCAATCACAATTAATTTGGAAATTGCTTTTGATCATGGATATGAAAATTATAAGCAAGACAACCCAAGAAATGTTAGCCTTATTTTACATTGCAAATTGTATTACATGGCAAAACATGAATTATAAATATAAATAAATTTCACAATGTACAGAAGAGAAAAATTCAGGGCAATGAAACTGCATTTGACAGCTATTAAGACATAAGTCTGTCAACCTAACTCATTCTTTATTCTGATCATCTTATTTGAAATAACACTTTTATTCTACATACATGAAAGAAAGCACTAAGTCAAATTTTATTTTTCCTCTTAAACTATATGAACACAAACTTACTCAATTGTAGTCATCCCCTGGAGCCAAGCTGGTATCCAAATATCGTAAAGAACAATATTATACAACAGGAGAGAGTGCACAACAATCATTATGAATTATACACCACGCAAAGATAAAAAAAATGTAAAGCAAGGCTTTGCAGTCTGCTTGCTAGCGGTATTAATGTTACTGCACTTTCTTACCCAAGATGTAATCTCTGAAAATATATGTTCTCTCAGGCCCTTATCTTCTTGAGCCCACCTCAAATTAACAGTAATTAGAGAAATCAGATCTAGAAAGGGAGGAGAACCATTCCCCTCTAGTAAAAAGGTTCTCCCCTCTGCCTAATTTTCTGCAACATTTAGAAGAGAGGCATGACCTGTACCAGGCAACTGAGAGGGGATGTAGGGAATATCTTAAATTTACCACTACATTTCTTCTCTTTTGTGAATATGAAGCAAAATTTAAAATCACATCAGATAAGGAAAGTCCTCTCTGCTCCCAGTCTTCTCCAGTGTCTCTGTATTGCTACTGCAGTCATGCTATTTGATGGAAGCCAGCAACATTAAAGTTAAAATCAAGTGTCAGAAGCACATCCTTTTTTGTGTTATTTACCTGACAGAGAAGTTAGTGGGTAGTTCTTGTGAAAGTTTGTAGAGGATATTTTTGGCATGAAAATCAGCTCACTGAGTATGGCTGTTCTCAAGTGACACAACAGGGAGCGATACCACAGAGCACAAAGAAGACCGAGAAAGAGTTTTTAGGAGCAAGATGGAACAAAGCTTTCTTTCTGCATTATATGCCTCACTTGCAAGGTTTCAATGAGTCATTCCTTCTATTTTCAGCCTTGAAATTAGTCATTGCATTTCCCAGCTGTAGCAGTCCTTATTGATAGTGATACGCAGTGGATAATTCACTAAACCCACCAGAATGACGATGCCTCCTTTTTACCCCTGGCACTAGGCTGAGCATCCAGTTGTGAAACACAAACACAATTCTGGGTGGTCCTGGTCTAGGATCCTGGAGTGGACCAAGGTGTGCAGAAACAAGGAAGTCCCCTGTTTTTTCTTTTATTTTTTCTCTTCCCTCATAGATATCACCTAATCCACTCCCCTGAGCTAGGTCATGGTTAAGCTCCTCCATTTAAGGAGGCAATTTTTATCTGGATGCCCTTGCTATGTACGATCATAGCTGCTACCTGGCACTGAAAAGATGGATAAGGGAAAGTATAAATGTGAGCTTTGCTCTTGTAACAGACTGAGTGGTTCAGTACAGGAAATTTCAGCAGGTCTGAAACTGTAGTTATCCTATTTTTGATGTATATGCTATGTAGTAGAAATTTTAAAAAGCAGTAGTCATCAGTTTGTAACATTTCCGTTGCTCCTCTTATTGCTGTTGTTCTTCCTCTTTTGGCTACTAATGAGTTGGCCAGTAGATCTACTCTTACTCAGATCACTGAATTTGTATTGCAAGAGATTGCAAGGAATTGCAAAGGATAACCCTGAAAAACATAACTAAACACCTGTAATGCTGTAAAACTAATGGCATTTGTTTACCTGTACTACAAAACCGTAATAAATCAGTTTAAATATGCTGCAAATATGTGAATCACCTACACGTTAATAATTCAGCAAGACACATTTACACAGGATTTCAGATATATTTCAGATGTGTTTGCAAATGAGACTTCAATGATGAAAGAAACTGTAATTAAATCATTTTAATAAAAATGTGGAAGAAGTTGCATAATATTTTTTTCCTTCACTGAGGTTAAAATAACTCAGAGCCCATTAAAAAATGAAAGACAGCTGATGCACAGTGTGAGTAATCCTGGGCATGTACCTGCAATTTCTGTGGAACAAAAAAAAAAAGTTAACATAATTGGCACTGAAAAGTAAGAGCAATGAATGAAAATGAATGAATGAAAATATTGTTTACATTCCAAATGCTTAGAACGAAACTAGATTAACTGAGAGTAAATGTTACTTTTTAAGAAACACATATCAATAGTACCACAAAAGCAAAGTTTGGGCTTTTTGAAACAGATATTTAACATTATTTATTCCCATTCCTATCTTTTTCTGCCATTTTGGAAGTGTGCTTCTGCTTAATTTTACCATCATCTGAATCCTTTTGCTTAAAAAGAAGAGCAAAAAGAAACATTTCTCCATTAACTACTTTTTTTCTTAAGCTTTAAATAACAGAACAGTGTTTTCCAAAAACAAAAGAAAAAACCCAATTAAAACAAACATCAAAAAAGCCAAGAAAAATCCCCCACAAAATCCAAACAAAACCAACAAAACTAAATGCAGATTGTCTCTCCAACTCTCTATCACCCTATGCAACCTCACATAACACTAAGGGGAAAAAATCAATTTCAGATTTGTAAACTTACCTTTTATCTCAGGAATGAAAATATTGATTAAAGCTAAATTGTTTAGACAAATTTTTACTATAAGTCTAAATCATTTGTAAATAGAGAAACTTCAAAGGACACCTGAAATCAGTTTTAAATTCTTTCAGTGTCATACGAATAATAAAAATACAGCTTCCAAACATACACATTGATTCACAGTAGTCCTAAAATGCATGCCTTATGATCATGATAGATAGATTTCAAATAGAAAGAAAAAGACATTTCTTAAAATGTATAAAAATATCTATGCAATTTACTAGTCTCGCAAGGATATCCCCATAATTGGTTTTAGCTGGCAAGACTGGTCTCTGCAGAGCCCTTTATTCACTGGGAAGGGAAAGACACAGGCAGAGAGTGGTTGGAAACTTCTAAAATTAGGCTCCAACTCTGAATTTCTCTGCGAAATTGTATTTCTCTCCATTAACTATAAAATATAGCCTGGTGGCTCTGTGTGGTTTTGCAGCCACTGTCCAAGCCTCAACAAGGCAGTCTCTTATGCGTTATTCTCAAAAGTGTTGAAGGGCAGTAGGAACACAAACCATTCTGACTGACAGTAGGTACTGTGGAAAATGTGTCTCTTTTACTATAAATATTTAAGCTTTGAGAGAGTTCATTTTAAAGCAACAACACCCTGAGAATTCCCACATGGAACTGCTAGGATTACTGAGTGGTTTAAGAAGTGACCATGCAGATTTTCAGTAAAATAACTAATCAAGTAAATAAGTATGGGAATATGAACAACATGGAGGTCATCCCTTCGTCAATAACAAAATCTTTAGCCTGACAAAAGTTTGTGATAGTTCAGTGCAAAAATTTACTCATAAAGAAAAAGTAAGAAGGATACTTAACATCTTTTCCAGTCTGTTACTGATGAGAGAGATTTAGACAAATGGTTTTGCTTGCTAGCCAAGGCTCTTGACCTTCAGTCTTCTCCCTTGTTTGTCCTAAGATTAAATACCCAAGCTTCAGCTCTTCCAATAATTAGAGCTTTTTCTGCAAATCTGCAAGCTCAAAATTCCCTTGCTGATTCAGAGACAAATAGAAATAAGACATTCAGTATGAAAAAGAAAATAACAATCAAAGAGGCAGCAGAAACTGTCTGTATTTTCTGGATTTCTTTTTCTGGTCTACTAAATAAATATTTTTCCACCATTGAACTAAAATGAATTTTAAAAAGCTATCCTGTCCAAGGATATTCCAGAAGCAGAAATGTACTTCTCTGCAGGGAGCTAGCTTCATGAGCAACACCAATCACCTAACAGTATATCCTTTTAATTGCAACAAGCTCTTGGAAAGGTCTGAGAGTTGTCTTGCTGCCCAAATAAATTTCACATCAGGAAAATATCAAGCATAGATAAAATAGAAACTGCAAACATCTGTACCATAGAGGTACTAGGGACAGCGTTCAAAAATTTCAGGTAAGATGAGCAGCAGGACCAGGATTCTCCTATTAGTATTCCTAACAGCATCCTCAGTTCAAGAATGCTCACACTCCTCATGCTACCAAACTGGAAGGACTGCAGTTTATTCCTCAGCAAAGCATTCTAATAAATGGTGCCGAAAAAGTCCTCCTAGGGCTACGCTAATTTCCATGACTGTGGACAAATTAAGTGAAAATTGCTGTGAATGTAAGGCAATCATCTGAGCTGGTTATGTTTTGAAAATAGTTTTGGCAGTAGAAAAGAGAAGCTGTGAAGAAGCACCCCTTGCTTAAGGGAGTACTGTTAAGACTACTTCTGAAATTGTAGATGGCACCAAATGGCCTATTTTGCTACTTTTGAAAAAGAAAGCTTGGTTAAAATAATAAAGTAGCAACAAAGTCAAAACAGAAACATTGGAAAGAGCTAAACAGGACTAGATGCTGAGCTTTTGCTGTAGCCCCACAAGGACAAATTTGCAGTCCATGAGCTCCTTAAAGGCATTGATCCTAAGAAATAACACAGAAACAGGGGGGAAAACAAAGTAAAGCTAGGAGAAGAGACTGACCTACTAACTCCGTAAAGTCTTAGAAATCTACCTTTTGTAAGTATTCTTGTGCTAATCATTGCCACACAGATGTTTCTAAACATTTGGTGCCAGACTACACCGGGAAGGAGGGAAGTCTGGTGTTCCCAGACCATTACACATTCATAGTTCTGTCTCAGCTGTGATGAGATTCACTCAGGCTTAGCTTCAGGTGCAGGTTTTCTCATTCATTATCTTTGGTGGTGGATCCAGCCTTCTGAAGGGCATCTCATTTTCTAGAAGCCGTGGAGGCACCTAGAGATGATCCTGTTCAGCTGCTTTTTTGTATCTAATCTAAACCAGCCATTCAGGACCTCATT
Source organism: Eopsaltria australis (assembly GCA_034509425.1). Lineage (NCBI taxonomy): Eukaryota > Metazoa > Chordata > Aves > Passeriformes > Petroicidae > Eopsaltria > Eopsaltria australis. The sequence continues at coordinate 98,429 of JAVTVJ010000629.1, read as the reverse complement.
ACTGTCAGGGAGAAGGAGTAGGAGAGGCAACTGTTGAAAGCCCTTGTCCCACACAAAGTGTCTGTAATGTAAGCACAGAACTAATTGCCTCCAGGGGGCTTAATTATATAACCCTGGACTATAAAGAGAGTCTGGGTTTCCACCCTGAGCTGAAATAATGATTCTCAAGAGAAAAACGCTCACAGAGACCAGAGCGATTCCATAAACAGAAATTTCATGGAAGTAAGTTATTTCAACATAGAGGTGGAATAAAAATAGACAGAAGATTATAAATCACAGGCAAGATAGCAGCACATTTTATGTGGCTGGAAAAAAAACCAAAGCCTAACAAACAAAACACAAATCAAGCAAACAAATCTGCAAAAGAAAAGCAACCACAATTCTGTTTTCCTAAAAGTACAATTCTTTTCAGATAAAGGATATTGTCAAAAATATTCAGCAGTTTGCTTTAACCTAGACATGGCTTGGACATCATCTTGTCCTTCCTTCTTCTAGCAGCTGTGTAAAGCAGCTCAGCATGCTGACCCATAAGAAAATGTCTTTGTTAGGGCTTGTCTGTAGCAGATGATGCTGATCACTTACTTTCTCTCTAATGATTTATTCATCCCATTCCTAAGGATTAATTGTTTTATTCTTTAAAATAAAACAATAACAAGAGGACAATAAATAATTACAGGTACCATAGAAAGATGAACAGCAACCAGTCAATAAAGAAGGTAGATAATACTTACTGTGTTTGAATTGTCTATGTAAAGAACATAGCTACTGTAGTTATACAGATATTTAAAATATGAAAAGATGACAATATTAACGACAATGTGACAATTGTAATCCAATTCCTTGCATCTAATGGGCCTTTTAAATCTTCCTTTATGAAAAGAGTAACAACTGTTCAGCTATTGTACATTAAAAACTTCAAGGCAAAAGAGAAGTTTTTTGTTGGTGTCATCTGGAAGAAAAGACACTGAGAACTAAACGGAAGTCCCAGGTTTCTCATTCTACATTTTTGCTTCAGCACATGAATCTTCCCCAAAGGAGTCAAAATCTTCTCAGTCAATATGCTGGGGATTATCTTCATTATAAGTATGATGATGCTCTATATTTATCCTTAAAACATATTCCCTAGAGCCCTTTCACTGCACTAAACTTGATTAAATCCAGGAATGCTCTCTACTGTCAGAAGCCAGCTTCTGATATTCTGGAGTAGCAAACCTGAAGTAATTAATTTCTCATTCTTGACTGCATTCTTGATAATATGGTCCAATATATGTGATCAGCTATCTCTGCCATTCTGGCTAAGACACTGCATATGATAAAGGGTTTTGCCTGCTAAAAACAAGAGAAAAAAGTGAGTAGGAACTTTTGCAAATGCAGGAAAATGGAAGACTTTTCAAATAACTTTTCAGTTAACTTTATTTAAATGTGCTATTGGTTTGGATACTCTGACAGTATTTTAGTGATTTGCATTGTCACGGATCCATAGGTTAACTCACAGAAGTTCAGTGAGTGCAATATTGTTCTCTGCAAGAAAATTGAGAACCCAAGAAGAGGTCCACAATAGAGCTCTATGAGTATTACTTTTGGCTGGTAGTATTTCTAAATGCTACAATGCATAAGGAATCAGCACAATTGTTTTCTGGTGTAACGAAGAAACAATACCTCAAGCCATGATAGTTTTTCCTTTATGATGAATATATGGGAAATTAAATGTGTGTCTAAAACACATTTGCTCATATTTTCTTCTTATTTTGTTAAACTACTCTGTATTCACCCAAAATTAATATATACAGATTTTCTGGCAACAAAAGAAGCAGGAAAAATCTTGACCTGCATTAGAAAATTCTCTAAGAATTCATCAAGAATGTTTTTCCTCAATTAGTCTTCTCCTTAGGATAATATCCTCACAAGAAATACTCAGTGTCATCTGAGGAGGTACAAAATACAGAAGTACAATATGGCCCAAGGATACAGTCCTATTATCTTCAATAATAATTAATATTCATTACTCTACATCGTTCTATAATCTTCAGCCATCTTAGATTAAAAATCATCTTTCATTTTAATCAAAATCAATTTTAACTATATATTTTATCACAGAACAAGGAGACAAACCTCTGAAATGAAAAGAATCTTAGTAGAAGTCCCAGCATAAAGACCTTTAAAGTTTACTGTCAGAGATTTAATCTACATTTTATAACCAAGTCTGCAAAGATGCTTATCAGAACCAGGTTTAACCCAATTAATTTTAATATGTGAAATTTGCAAGACATTTAAATTTAACACAAGAAAGAAACCATATGAGATATCAGTTTCACAAGCTCATTTTCATGAGAGGTACCCTGACCCAGGCAAATAAGAATGTGAAATACCTGGTCTCCAGGAATTAACCTGGGATCTTTCATTTGTAGTATTATGTGAGTGCACTGATTAGAAAATAAAAAACTGTAAAACAGATTAATACTACATTCTAAAAATCAAAATCAGGCATCCACTAAATCCTTCAAAAATTCTTTAAAGAGGTATGAGCTACGCTGTAGTTAGTACATAATGAATCAGTATATGGTGGGGTTAAAAAAGTTATTCATCTACAGAAAAGTGAAAGGATAATAGTTTTCACGATGAATGAGCATTAATCAGTTTTATAGGTCACCAGCAAATATTAAAATAAAAAAAGCTGAAACTAAACCAGTGATAAGATTAACTGCTCAATATTCCAAATAGCAACAGGCAGGAGAGTGGGCTCAGTGTGTGTTCTGTCTGTCCTCTCTTTGCACAGGAAGCTCTGATCAGCACACTGCCACTGCAGCTTATTGGTTATATTCTCTATTCCAAGGCACCCACAACACTACAATGCATTAAGGGTCTTTGCAGCATTGTCATTGTATAGGAACAGCATGGATTTTGTCCTTAACTTGAAGGGTGGGATAGCAGAGAGATGGTAATATGCATTTTGATCATGGAACTTGTAAATTCTTTTAAGGTTTGAAGGTCTTTGTTTGGCTGACAACTTTCTCCCAACCCTTTAATGTAAATTGATGGATTATGCTAAAGCTTGACATTGTCATTTCAACCTTAGAAATGAAACATAGGGAATAACAAGAAACTACATTAAAAATAATTATTAAGGTTCTCTATAGAAAATGAGTCTATTAAAGAGGTCATGGAACACTCTGAAAGTTGGTATCTCAGATAAACATTTAGATATCACAAAAGAACTAGGAGATTAAAACATTTAATCATAAAAGTGAACAGTCTAGCTCAGCTACAGTAAATTGGGCAATGATATGCTTGTTTACAGAAGATGGAATCCAGAGGATAGACACAGTCATTATTTCTTCAGAGAGCTGAGATATCTTGTGATGGGCATAGCAAAGTTGATTTGGGCTTTAATCCCATCTTTGGTGCAGTGACTAATTCAGACAATTGGTTTTTAAAGATTGGTATATTACAACTGCTGGAAGGCACTTGCTTAATGGATATTCTGTAATTCTTCAGAAGCAAATCCAAAGTTAAGACCAGGCTTGGCACTCCTGGAAAGCCTGGAAGGAGCTCCCTTAGGGTTGATTGAACCAAGAGCATTGTTTTTCTACAGCATTTTCATCCCCCTGAAGGTTTACACCAGTCTCCCTTAGCTCCAGAGGCATTCATCTCATCAATTATCTAGAACAGGAGCAGAAGGAGGGAAAACAAAAAAGGAAAAATCTAGGTTTTTTCACTGTTATGAAGGTTTGGTCATATGTCTTTACATTGGGTTGTCACATTTCTGTCATTTCCTGCTATCTTTTTTAAGCACTGTGCTAGTTTCCATCATAATTAAATTTCTTTTATATTTACAAATGGTAAGTAAAAGAAAGAATCTGGGACAGGTCTTGCAGCATCTATATGCATATATATATATGCACCAACACACAAAAACCTATTTTACATCTATTTTACACTGTCTCAAGTTGTTTATTTAGTTAGTTCAATAGCTCTTGGGTGTTTTGGATGACTTTTTCCTATGAGCATGATCTATCAATTTTGGCATAATGAACTCCTGCAAAGGTCAAATTTAAAGGATAAATGCTGCAGGAAATGATGACTCTACAATAATCCTGTTATCCTCCTACAACTCTAATTTCATTTTATTGAGTTGAACAGTGTAAGGGTAAAAGGGTAACTACTTTCTCTCTGCTAACACCCATGTACCCAAGTCCCCTGAGAATGGTATTCTGCTTAATCATTTCTACAAATATATTAGCAATAAAGATCTGTTACAAAAATAATTGTTATCTGGCTTTTATTTGTTTAAGGTGCTGTTTGTTGGTTTTGGGGTTTTTTTAATTTTACAAATATCAGTAAACCATGTTGAAGAATTTTTTAGCTAGCTTTTTTTGTAGGGAGACAGGTCATGGCCTAAGAGGGAATTTTATCCTGATAAAATACTGTAAATGGAAGGCAAACTGTGCTGTGAACAACAATGTTTTTGTGGCTGTTATCAATTGTTCATACTGCTACTGGGTAGATGTTCTGCTAAATATTTTCATATACAGGATGGAACAAAACTTTCAGGTAATATTTTCAAAAAAATTCCTAACATCTGCCAAACCCTGCTCAGGGCTAAAATTTGCACAACCTTATTCCTCCAAAAAGTTTGCTTGGTTTTTCTTGTTTTTTTCTTTTTTTAACATTTAGTAGTTCAACTAATTCCTTAGTACTTGTCATTAACTATGACTATTCTGTGGCTGACATGTCCATACTTTCTGTTCTGGTAACGTTAAAAAAAAATCCTGGATAAAAATGTAGCACACACAGGGCATCAGAAAGCCCTGTCTTTTCTAGAATGGTCAAGGAGGAAAGCAAGGCTTCACTGTTTTCCTGTTAGATGAGCCCTTTAGTCCTACCACAACATAATTATGTCAGCAAATGCATTCAGTAGCTTACCGTATTCAAGTCAACGTGTACATTACTTTATCCTAAGGCAAGAGCAACACTTGAGCTGTTTAAGAAGCACTTCCCCTGCTTTGTAGTTCTCTTTCCAAACTATAGTTGTTATCAAAAAACAATTTAACAGGTATCTATGTGATGTGATATCCCCCCTCTCTACTGCCTGATGGTTAAATGTAACTCTGCTTCTCTAAGGGCATGTATCCGGTGGTATGAGGAACAGACCAGCTACAGCAATTGATATCTATATGTGAGAAGCTTTAAGTTTTACTTTTATACATCTCCAGGGTGGCCAAACAAAATTTCAGGAGGTGCTGCAGAAACCAAATACAGAATGAGCAGAAACATAAAGTCAATTAATTTGTTAAAATCATTAACATATTCTTATATACAAGTATTCTTGTTCTCAAACTTTTAATCATATCAAATACCTTGATATTTGGGTGTCCTGTGTGCACTGCTAGGATAAGTAATTTAGCCCAGTCTAAAGTCAGAACAGAAAATGTAGGAATTTTTCAGCAGTTCACTAGCTAGAAAGACTTAGGAGGTACTACAAGTGTTCAAAAGTGCTACTGAAGTTGCCATAGAATATTCTTTCCTAGAAAACTCCCCAGTGACTACAGACAAGACAGACCACAAAGAAGATAAAAGCAATTTCATGTCATTGTCTCATCTTGTTCTAAAACATGCGCAGTCCCGATGTAAAGGACCCATTTCAACAGCTGTGGCTATTAACTCTTGCCTTTTATGTTTTCATTAGGTGTGAATCTCAGCTGAAGTTTGCTGCTTTCTTTGTCAGCTTGTGGCAATAGGTTGAAGAGATGAGTTTGTTTGGATATTGGAAACAGAGAAACTTGAAAACACATGAAAAATTGCAAAGACAAGGTAGTAATTCACTGCTTCTGATGTAGTGAAATGAAAATCTTGCCCCATGCACCTAATGTGTCTGCATAGGCAATAGATTCCCACTCAGAGGCTAGAGTGATATTTGTTTAAAACTAGCTTTCATCCCTCCATAAACAATATAAATGTCAGCTTCCCCTAATCTTCCTTGCACACTTTTGACCTGGCAAAAATGTTGTACAAGCAAAAAAGGCTTACAAAAATTTTCAACTAAAGTTCACCCCCAAACCCTCCAAAAGGTCTTTCACTTTCTGGGTATTAATCAAGAGCTCCTGAGCCCAGAAAAAGCAACATGTGGTTTATTAAGAGTAGTACAGATAGAACAATACAGCAGCTAGACAATCATTGCCTAACACAATATATGTCTGCCATCAAAGCAAGCTGCTAACAAAGTCACCCTTAGTTGTACAAAAATTTGATCTACCGCATGCAGCCCAAGCCCCTCCCCCCTCCCCCATTATTAACCTTCTCATAATCTATGATGAGGACTAATTCAAATTCACTGAGATATGCATCACAACTACCTGTTGGGAAGCAAAAACTCAATCAATGAGAATAGTGAAAGAGATTGTGGCTTTGAGATCATAGAATCGCAGAAGGGTAAAGGTTGGAAGGGACCTCAAAATCACCTAGTTCCAACCTTCCTGCCACAGGCAGAGTCACCTTTCACTAGACCACGTTGCTCAAAGCCCCATCCAGCCTGGCTTTGAACAGTTCCAGGGATGGGGCATCCACAGCCTCTCTGGGTAACCTGCTCCAATGCTTCACTGGCCTCACATAAAAGAATTTACTTTCTTTCATCTTAAAAGCAATCCCCCTTGCCCTATCACTACATGTGGTTGTAAACAGACATGATAGCCTACATTTTAGAACTGATAAAAAGATAGTGTCTAGCTAGTACAAAAGACCTGTGTTGGGATTTTATTACATGAAAAACCGAAGCAATGTGTTTGGATCCTGGGAACAGGGTAGAGTTCAAACAGAAAGCTCCTGGTCAGGATAACAGTGAGTATTTGAGGGGTGTTAACAGGAGTCTCTGCAATGCCCTTGTGAAGGCACCCTCAGCCAGGTGGGCAAGACTCCCCAGAAGAGGCATGCTGGCAACATAAATATGCCCTGTGTATCACAAATACATATACTTTATGTATGACCAGCTACCTAACTGGAAAAAGTTTCTGTATTTTTCTCAGCCCAAGCACAAACTGGCTACACTTTAGGTTACAGGACCAGTAAAGCAAGTTAGGAACTCTTTTCCATACACATCAAAAGATTATATGAGTTCATATTATTGGGTTATCCCAAGTTATATAAATTCACACTCATATTAATGTAAGCTTGACTGGGCAGAGGAGGCAACGCTGGGCATACTACATAGCACTGAGGGCAGATTTTCAAACAAAATTCTTTTCTCACACTATTCTTCCCACTTGGGAAAAGCTCTCTCTAAATTTAAATAAGTCACCTCAGTATTATCCTTCAAGTCCTTTCTTAAAAATCTTGTTTGCATACAACCTATCTAGACTACACATTTAAAGGAATCTGGTTATTTACTTGTGTGAAAATAGACTATTCCCTTCTTCTCTGTCTGAAATGGATGCAATGTAGACTTTAAAGGGCTTCTGGACAATCTTCTAAAATGTGCTGATGACCATAATTCACACAAGTGTAAGTGACATAAAACAGGGTAGAAGAGACAATCCAAAGAAAATATTGAGCTGTTAGTTAAAAATTACAAAATGATTCTTTAGATGTTCCAACTGTCATTGGCAAAATAAGATTTAAAAAACCCAATGATACATAGTAAGAAACTGGTGTAGAACAGAGTAGTTTTAATTCATGATGAGCTGAGGAAATAAGGAAATCCTGCACTACTAGTTTGTGTGTGTAATCGCTCCTTTGCATGGATATCACAGTTTGTAACTCAGAATTTTCTTACTGTTTATCATGCTAAGAAAAGATTCAAAATTTACCTTATAAGAAAACAATTGTTAACTAGAAGCCAAATCTGCATGCCAGTAGTCACAGAAAAGAGTTTTCTTTTATGTCCTACGGTAGAGACTAGACTCTACCTAGAGGTAGAGACTTTCTACAGTGATATTCACTAGAAGGAAAAAAGGGAGACTTGCTTCACTTTACTTACAAAGAAATTGCTGACAGAAAATTTTTATCTGTGGGAGGAGCTGGAAAGCACAGTGCAATGTCATTTTTTAAGAACAAGGTTCAGTTTAATGTTCAGTCTTTTTGCAGCACTGTTGCCAATTGGATAAAATATTTAATGGCATTGTATTCTGAACTATATATTCTTGACAATGTATTTCATGCCTTGTATGCCACTGAAGTTATGAGATTGGAGTGAATAATGAAAGAGTAACTCAGCATTCTTCATGCCATTGCATTCAGATTTGTTATTTTTCATTGATGTGCCACTAGCTACATCAAGCCTTGATAATCCATAACCATTTCTCACTTTGTAGGAATTGTATTAAGGTACAAGAACATCTTAACCTCCTGTCTTTTTCTATGTAATATTAAAATCATATTAATATTTGAAGCTTTGGTATCCATTGCAGGAAATAAAATTTTAAAGACCATGTACAAATCCGCGCTACAAAAATTTGATTTAAGAGCTTTAGTTTTCACACCGATGTTATCTGTTCACAAAGTAATTCATCCAGGAAAAAAGAATAGTAAAGTTAGAAAAAGCTTTCAAAATGTTTATTATAGTGTTTTTAGGAGCACTATAATTTTCAAAACCAAATATATTGCAGAAACACAACCTTTTCCATGATGATATGAAGAGACTTATATGAGCACATAAGGGGTTTGGAGGATTTCAACACCATTTGATTAAAAAATATAAAAGAAAAAGTTTGAAAGTTACTAAAGGGAGAGATGTAAATTCAAGGGAAAAAATGCTGCTCTGTGTCTGCAAAGCATTCTAATAGTAAAGCAAATTATAGATGGGTTTTGTACTGTTTGTTAAGGTCAAATTTCCTGCAGTCATCTACGTCTTCATATTGACCCATTCTGTGCTCCACTGGCATCCTTTTGGAATGTCTTTATGATTATGTCATAATCATAAAGAAAGGCAGGACAGTAAGAACAGTTTGTAGAAGACTTTCAGATAGATTGTTCAGGGACACCTAAGAATGAAAAGAAAGCACACAGCTGTATGATTGTCTTGGATCAATCCCTAGGAGTTCCTCCTGAAATTACTAGCTGGATAAATCCAAGGGTGCACATGGATATGTACTCAGGATATGTGTCTAGAATGTTGATTCTTCTTATTTAGGGGAGTAAGACATTTCACTTTTTAAGTGAAAGGCAGGTCACGTATGACAACTAAGAGAAGGACTGTTAAATATTCATTTCAGTCAGCGTAGGTATCATATATCTAGCAGACTTGCAGAGCTATAGAAACCAGCAAGTTGATTCAAATATTTGAAAACAGGTTTCTTAATTAAAAAGAACTTCTCATCATTCACCCTTTTCCTACTCTCCTTTACCTGAAATTTGTCTAGGTTTCCACAGTAGCAAGCTGCATTTCTGGTAAGGCACATATTGGTCAGGGATCCAGGACCAGCACTTCATCTAAAGCTTTAGGAACAGTTAAACACATGCTCTTGGTGGGCAGACACCAAGATGAGGTGAGATCATGCATGTGATGAGGACGCAGGACATCCTGGAAGAGGTGAGCTTTGCAAACAGAGGATGGCTGCCTGAGCCCGTGGATGCCTCTCCCTGCACAGGGATGCAGCTTACTGCAGCACTGCCCCACATCAGCCCTGAGTTTGCACTGTCTTTGTCCATAGTTTTCCTTCTAATCCTTGGCAACCTCCCAGATCAGCAGTAAACACACACCACCCCAAAAGCTCACAGAATGATGCTGCTTATGGTAGACCAGTGTGAACTGCAAAATACTCCCTAACCAGTATCATAGTAGCAGGGAAAATGCTGAGTTTTTTCACTGAGCATGTAACAGATTTAAGTATAATGCTGAAAAAAAACCCCAAACAAACCATGAATGAATCCTACGTTGTTAAATTAAGTAAAATATATTTAAGAAAAATATGGAAAATGGTAGTAATGAGGTGGTGATAAGAGGAGAGGATCAATGTCGCAAAGTATTAACACAAATCACGTCATTGCATTTTAAAGGAGAAATAATACCTCTCCCAAGTTAACAAAGTAATAAAATTTCAATTGCAAAAATGTCTTTGTCAACTTTCTTTTATGTACTGGATAAACCAAACTCCATTTATTTTTCCCAGTATTTAACACCCTGATAAAGTTTGCTTTCCTGACTTCATCATATGCAACCTTTGAGTGACTATGGTTAATTGTGAAGAACAAATACAAATACTAAGGGGAAAATGTGGAAAAATTCTGTGATCAGCTGCCCTAGGTACATAATTAATCAAATGACAGCTGACATAAATCCAAAGCTGTTGATCTGCTAACACAAAATCACTAACAGATATTCTATCTCTCTGTAAATTAAAGAGAATCTTTAGAATTGTAAGATATTTACTCAATCACTTGTAAAACAATGACAGCTTGGATTAACTGTCAGTATGTGACACCTTCTGATGCTAAAGCCATGATAGCAATCATGGGCATGATGGATTCCACAGAGAGACATAAAGAAACACAGGTTTCCATCATATCAAAACAATCATGAAAAAAGCACACATGCTGACACTTTAAAAGTATATCATCATATGGTATTTAAAAATTTAAAATAACAGATTTTCAAAGGATAGGTGTTCATTAGAATCCCAGGGGAAAAAAAAAAAAGAGGGAAATAACAGCTTCATGACAGGTGTTTCATATCAAATACTCAAAATGTAGAACCAAGAAATCACTTTGGAAAATCTGCAAGACTGTAAACAAAGACATCAGAAAGATAATGTCAAAGTGAGGGGAAAGCAATTGAGATCACATTTTATTATCTTCATCTTTAGTTTTATAATTTTTATTTGCAATCTCCTTCACATTTCTTATTAGAGGAGTGAAAGTCATGTTGTTGGTGGAAAAATGTTTTTAGAAAGACATTAAGTGACTCTAAAATTCTACATGTATCATATCAATATTTGTTTGTCACATTATGGAAGGGCAATTTTATTGAGTAAAATATTCTTTTCTGACATGCTGCATCACTTTAATGGCTTCTTATTTTCACAAGGTGTTAATATATATCCATTTCATTGTATATATAACCTGAACAACTTCTCTTGCATGAAGAATTACTTTGAGGTTAATGTAAGACTATGTGATAGTTTGTTCTTGAGAAAAAAATTTAAACAAATTGTTGGGTAACGTGAGGACTAAGTGAGTAATACCTTGTGAAGTACCCTTGGATCTCAGTAGTTAAGGTTAATAATCCCTCCAAATAATGGCATGTACGATGATAATTTTGCTAAGAAAATAATAGGTAGTAGATAAATAGGATTTCTACTTCAGCAACCTGCCGAGGACACATGCAGCTTAACTTCTGAGTGGAAAATATGGATTGCAAAAAGTTACGTTCAAAGAAACAGTAATGTTATGTTTAAATATGTTATTTCTACATTGTACCTTCATATTCTTCATAGCCACTGCATTATACTTGGACTCCTGTAGGGCTGCAGAAGACAGTGGCTTTCATTGTGAGGAGTCATAAATACTCTCCTGCTGTGCAATGCTTTACAGGGTTGAGAGTAATTGTGTGAAGCTTAAAAACACACTGGTAACATGACCTCCAGACCCTATGAGCTCAACACAGACAGAAAAAGAACAAGCTAAGTAGGAATGGCCCAAACTTTATTTACATTTTATAAAAGACAACAAAAATCTTTTAGATATTTAACAGATTTATATTTGCTGTGGGCTTATGAGAAGAGATTTACACCATTTAAAAAAATGATCATGTTTCCATGTTTCTTTATTTGTTGCAGATCTTGTGTTTCCTCCTATTTGGCCTCATCACCCGAATTTTGCCCAACATGAATATATCATATTTTGTTTCAAGTAACTGCAGAGGCCATTTTAAAAAAAGAAATAGACTTAAAAATTGAAATATGAGTGGAATACATTTGCTTGAACAGCATTTAGTGGGAACTGGGAGGGTTTTTACTTTCCCAGGCCTGTGGATTACAAGCAGATCACACTTGTTGGACACACTAATTTTTAAGTGTCTCTGTATTAGAAATTGCCAACCCAGAGGTCGGCAGGACCCAGGAAGCACTCCTGATCCAGCCATGAAGATGTGAGACATTGGCAGTACCCTACCCCCAGGCCCAAGCAGTGTCAAGGCTAAACCCAACATGTACCCATGTGATTGCATGCACACACACACACTATAAACACACAGCTGGATACAGAGACCAACACAGACAGAATAATGAGCATTTTATGGCATCCACTTAAGCACAAAGAATGCCCACACAAACATGGGCAGTGTGAAAGGCTCAGCCCTGGCCCTTTCCTATGGCTGATCAGACCAAAATCAGTTAGTGGAATATACACACACTGGGGATCTTGCCAGAAGCTGGTCCTGGATATTCAATCTACCCAGCAGCAGTCCCCAGGACCTAGGTCTTCCTGACTTTCTGTAGCCTCAGGCTCTGAAGCCTCTGAGACTCATAGTCCCACTTTATTTGCTGGTTATTGGATGTCTTAATCTATCACCAACCCATCCAGGTTGAATTTCTGTAACACCCACATTTATTAAGACAAAACAACAACAACAACAAACAAACAAACAAACAAACAAAACAAAACAAAACAAAAACAACAACAACAACAAAAAAAACCAAACAAACAAAAAAAAACAACCTCCAGGGATTCAGTAAGAATATAAGACAGTTTGCAGTGATAAAGTAAAGCACAGGGCTTAGCCAGACAAATGTAATGGCAACCACTGTTAACAGTCAACTGCCTTTTTACCCATTCTCCTTTCTTTAATCACACTTGTTCCTCCCCAACACAGTCAAGAACCACCCTTTCCTTTCCCTTTTTTCCATTCACTAGACATCCCATTACAAAAGTGTCATATCATCCCAAAATTCCCAAATTTAAAGCATCTGATGATAAATATCACAGCATCACAAAATACTTTTTCCCTTGCCTCCCATCATAGTCCCTGTACCCAGTATTCTGCAAGGCATTCAGAAGAGGCAGTTCCTTGGTCTGACTCGGCTTGGTGGGTTCCCCATCAGGTCCAGGGGTTCATCACACACCATGGAAGGTGCTGGGAGTGACAGGTCAGGATACTCCATTAGCATTTGTTAGCTTCTTGGGGTCCCTCTACCTGCCACAGTTCCCTTTGTCCCTAAGAATCTTTTTGTTTAAGGGCATTAGCCTTTAATCATATAATCTAATACTCTGAGTTCTAAGTCTAGAGCAGATGAATGTCAGAAAATTTCAGGACACTGTGCTGCATGGGGAAGCAAAGACAAATTAACTTGAAAAAATTTTGCATAAGTTATAAAACTTGGCAGTGTTTCACTGTCTACAATGATTTTGTAAGTTAGAGCTGCAAAACTCAGTCAGAAACAAAACGCCACTGGTAATCTCCAGAGGCTTTCTGACACGCCCAAGATACAGGAGAGAAAAAAACATCACCTCCTTGAAAGAATTCCTACTCAGCCTTTGCTAGTACTGCCTGAATATTTTCACCAATAAACCAGTATATCTGGGGAAAAAGGTAGGGAGAGGAAAAGCAGACTGCTCCAGAGATGGCATTGCCCCTTTCAGGGTATCTGTCAAACCAGGCTCTGGGTATTTCCTCATTTTTTCACTGTCAGAGCCTGCAGGTTCTGAAAGTTGAATTATGCTGTCATTAGCCTGGTCTCTCACAGCTCAAAGATGAGTCTTCACTAATTAAAAGGTAAGCGCAAGAATTTTTCACTGCAAATTTATTTATACACATTTCTTTTACCAACACAGAAACCTAGTGAGGAACAAGGAATTGCAATTCCACTCAGAGGTAAACTGAATAGGGTCAGCCCAGCAAGGTAGCTTGACTGCCACTGGTATCATGTAGATATTTCATGATAAAAATACAAGCACTCTATCTTCATCTGCATCTTTCAATGTATTGTCACGTAGCAGTGTTCTCATTTGTAAAAGGCACATCTTTTTATAGGCAGCAACAAAACAGCCCCCAAGTGCCACCCACAGTATGTTAGTCCAAATGAACAACAGGAACAACAGAAAATTTTAAGCTGAGAGCTTTGCACCTTTTTTTTTTTTCTTTCACAGAGGCCTGTGCTAAATAACTTCTCGTACACCACACATTGGGAAAAAATATCACAGATAGCATATGGTAGCCTTCCTGAACAAAAATGTCAAACAAAATACACTGGAGATGAATAAAAGGCAATCCAGAATAGTGCTCAGGGAATGTGGATGATTCTGACATACGTAATATTTGAAGCTACAATGAATACCATAGGGAGCATCCTGAGACAGAACAAAGTGAAAATGCAACATGGTAATGCACAGGGACTGGATGTGTTACAGGTTCATTCTCTAAAACCTGTATAGAAGAAGATATATTAAAGCAACACTGAAAAAAAGGCATAAGCAAGTCATTTTCCAGACTCAGGAAAATAAAGCTTAGGAAGAGACCAGAATTCCCTGACAGCAATGAGGAAGGGACTGCATGGAGGAAAGACGAGTAAGGTGAATTGCTGCCATCAAAATGAGTAACCACAGAGTTTAAATAAATCCACAGCTGTAAAGCAGCCCTGAAGGAGCCCCAGTTCTCAATGTCAAGAGTTGAAAGAGACACAGCTAATGTTCACATCCATGAATATTAATATGACATACCTACAATTACCAATGTAAAATTCTTTTATGCTTCGATTACCTAATGTAAAGCAAATGGCTTTTTAATAATTTACTATCAAGGAGAAGAGATCACAATAAAATTAATATATATCATATATAATAAATATGTAGTAAATATATAATATAGCAAATATATTCAGCATACATATATTCAGTACCTTCACATCAGGCTGTCAGACAAGAGTGATTTAGTCCTACAGATAATTCACAAAGTAGAACTATTTTATTTCCAGGGTGCTTTTAGCTTTCACAGGCAAAGCAAATGCTAGAGAATGAGTTAGCAAGGATGCCAGCAGAACAAGCTCATTATTTCCAGAATTCTGTTTCAAGTCAGCCAAAACTTTTTTTCAGTTGTTAATTATATAATACATCAGTAGCTTTTATACTATTATATCTAACTTTTCTGAAAAGGGTGTGTTGCTCATCCCACTGTGCTAACTTTGAAGTTTGCTGTTTGTACTAAGAATAATCTTGACTGCAACACAAACAGTTCATTTCAGGATTTCCATTCAACTGGAAGAACAATTAGGAAATTCACTGAGGTACTGAAGTAAAAGAAGGAAACTAGAAAATTGAGTCATATTCTCTCATACATATTACACCAGTTACCAGGAAGTAACTGGAGTCACTGTGAATAGTATAAATTTCCCTGTGATGTGTCTCAAATATGCTGAAATACATCTCTTTCACAGCAGTAAAAAAATTGAAGATTGAGAGAGTTTTAATAAAAATTCTCTCTAGAATGTTTAATAATTAGTGTCTAAGTCCTTCTGAATTGCTCTGAAAATGCTAGGAATTTTATGATTAAAAAACTCAAATGTCTTCAATTACCTCTAAGTCCAAATGAATATGAGGAACAAACTTTGTTGAGAAATGGATTGATAGTTTTCTTGGAATTAATAATTTTTTCAGTTGCAATTTCAGTCTCTATGCACTCGATGTACTTAACAAAAAACAATGTGACAAAGACAAAACAGTGCAAGAAATACTGGGTATAAAGATATGAAATGCCAACTTCTATGTGCTTTCCTTGAAAGGATTATTTTTCCAGTATATCCTTTACATAATAGACTGTAGGAGGTAGGCATCCCTGCTATACTTGCTCCAATTTCAACACATAATCTGTTTTTCCAGCAGAAAGCACTGGGATGCCGAAAATGTTTTTTCAGTATATCTACTGAACTGAGAATCCATGGGGTTTATTTATATAAGAATAGAACACAAGTAAACACAATGGACTGGGAAGCAGTTTCTGCTTTATATGCACCATGAAAAAAAAGAAAGGAGCAAATGATATTTAGCAATCACATTGGTCTATTAATTAATTTACTCGTTGTAAGCCTCATTCCACTCATTTGCGAACCACCAACACTCGTCTTTTAATGGGAAAAGGGGGTGGTGTTAAGATTTCTCTCTGAGATGTTTTTATCAATAATTCTTGAAATGTAGATTGTCAACTGGTTTGGTTCTTATAGATAAGCGTCAAAATGTCTAATGCAATGGTTTTCATTAAATAAACAGATCTTGTTCTAGGTTGTTTTATATTACTGTTCTCACTTTTCTTCAGTTTTACATATTTTAAAATGCTATTTACAGAACTATTTCTAATTTGCTATATTAGTACATAAGTACATGTAAATAGAGCTCAAAGCTTAGCCCCCATAAAGAAAGTTGGACATACATACTTGTATCTGGTTTTTAGTGGTAAATAGAGACTGCAGCAGGGATGGGCACCTGACTGCAACAAACATTCCATCTTCTCAATGAAGACTTCTGAGGATAGGAAACATGACCTAGAGTCAGATTTCCAAAAGGTATAGGAGCATATCACCATCATAGAGTCCTGCAATATCCTGAATTGGAAGTGACCCACAAGGGTCATTGGCTCCAATTCCTGTATAATTGTAATATTAAGTTTTTTTGTCTACTTTGAAAATGGTTTAAGTGTAAATTAAAAGCCAGATTTCAAATTCACATTTTCTTTATGAACAGGTAGAAATTTACACACTATGCTAAGATCCTTGCCAATCCAACAATTTTTTCTTATCACCAAACTTAACTAGGATCCTAAAGAAGTTCAAATCTCTTAATAACACATGAGTTCTTAAATCAAAACAAAAGAGGGTAAAAGCATCGGTTAACTGTGTAGTGGTCCTAGTATTACGTTATATACTATTCACCTCAGAGACTTTTGCTCTACATTGTACTTTATAATTTGGTCTTGCTCCTCAAATAAGACTCTCTGATGCTCCAGTGACTAATAAAGTAAAAAGTTGTTGTCACCAACAGCTGGGACATGATCAAGCACAGTCCTCCTCATGCAAATAGAGCCATCCCAGGCCAATGGCATCCTGGCTTGTATCAGCAATAGTGTGCCCAGCAGGACCAGGGCAGTGACTGTCCCTTTGACTTGGCACTGGTGAGGCCACACCTTGAATCATGTGTTCAACTTTGGGACACTCACAAATAAAGGACATTGAAGTGCTGGAGCAGAGAAGGGCAGTGAAGCTGGTAAAGGGTCTAGAGACATTTAGGGAAAATGCATAGAAATTGTATTTTCTTTACACAAAGGACTGCAGGAGGTTGACATCCCTCCTATACTTGCTCCAATTTCAAGAAATAATCTGTTAAAAGTGCTGGGTTAAAAATTGGATTTTGACAAGAATTTTGTCTTGTGTATTTTTGGGAGCATCTTAAAGGATCAGGGCTGATAGCTGTTGATAATTAAGAAATAGCATTTGGAAAACATAGTGCTTTTTGCTCGCTACTAAAGCAACCACTTTTGAAAAATTTAAAGTGGGAAGTTATTACTGTAGTCCATAAACCTCTCCTCAGCCCTGAAGGCAGAAATATCTGCTAGCTGTTGTAAACGAAGTCTGCTTAAAAGAAAACTCCCAAATTATCATTACTGGTCTTGCCTAGGGAATGTCTCTGGAGTCAGTAGCAATTACTACAATAGGTTTCACAAATGGAAACAATTTGCTTGTTAGTGCCACTTGGGTTTGTGCTGGACTTGAACTGTCAGTTTTTAAAACAGCAAATGCTTATTATAAGCTCTGAGAACAAAGGCAGGAGAAATGACTACTAAACAAGAGAGTGTTCTAATTTTTATTATTTTTACTATTATTATTATTACTAGAACAAATTAGAATCATTTATCAGCAGACAAGATGTTTTTTAAAATAGTGTGTCAACATAAACAAAAGTGCAACATTATTTCTTTAGGGTAAATGTTTCTCTAAAGAGGTATTTCAAGGATCAGACAATATTTCTGTAGAAACGTCCTTTGAAAAGAATGCACATAATCAGTCTGTACAGTTTAAGGGGTTTGGGATTAAGAATTTTGATTCAGGATCATCCCTAGGTATAAAAATACTTTTTTCCTTTGCCTTTCAATTACCTTTCAGAAGCTCAGACTTCTTTTAGAAGGATAATTCTGAGTGTGCTTAGTAGACCCATGATAAATATATGTCAACTAAGAAAATTAATTCCCCAGTGGTTGACTCTCTATTAACTGACTGACTGAGGTTAAAGGAAGGCACAGACACTTAAAGCAGGCCACTATTTATAACCCTTACCTATATACTCTCAGAATAAATTATGTCTTGGATGTAGATACTACTCTCTCATCCATTCCATGGCTGTGAAAATATCAAAATCCAGTGGCTCAGTTAAGGGTTGCAATAAAGAGCAGGATTTGGGTGATTACAGTCTGGTCCAGAGGCCACAAAACCCAGTATGACTCACATCCACACACCTAAACTTTCTTCTTCCATAAAAGAGAATGGCCACACCCGAGCCAGGAACAAAGCCCTGGAAATTATTTCTGATTTGTAGTAACCCAGACCATGGCTGAGTGTTTTCGGGGGTGCTTTTAGCTTTCACAGGCAAAGCAAATGCTAGAGTATGAGTTAGCAAGGATGCTAGCAGAACAAGCTCATGCACACACTTGTGTTTTGGCCTTGTTAATCTAATGCATGCCGACACTGCATTGTCCCTCAGACAAAAATGTACCTGATCACTCACTTCACAAGTCTCATCTTTGGCCATTTGGTTATACTGAATCCACTTATTGTCTCCCCATAATCCATGCCTTTCATCAATCCAGTCCCACTCTTTAACTCAGTCATAGATCCTGTGCCTGACAAGTACAGTTTTAGTTTTATGTTTTATCTTTGTTTAATTTTGGGGGTATTAACAGGTGGGCAAGTGAGAACCTCATTAAGTACAAGGCCAAGTGTAAGGTCCTACAAGTGGGTCAGGGCAATCCCAAGCACGTATACAGGCTGGGCAGGGGATGGATCAAGAGCAGACCTGAGGAGAAGGACGTGGAGGTGTTGATTGACAAGAAGCACAACATGACCCAACAAAGTGTGTTTGCAGCCAAAAAAGTCAGCCGTGCCTTGGGCTGCATCAAAAGAATCTCAACCAGCAGATTCAGACAGGTGGGACTGCACCTGGAGAACTGTGTCAAGTTCTGAGGCCCCAGAATAAGGAAGACATGGACCTGATGGAGCAAGTCCAGAGGAGGGCTATGAAGGTGGTCAGAGGGCAGAAGCACCTCTCCTGTAAGATAGGCTGAGAGCATTAGGTTTGCCCAGCCTGCAGAGGAAGAGGCTTTGGGGAGACTTCAGAGCCTTCCAGTACCTAGAGGGAACCTACAAGAGAGCTGGAGAGGGACTTGTTACAAGGGCTTGTGCTGATAGTACAAGGTGGGAAGGCTTAAAACCAAAAGAGGATTAGATTGTACATGAGGAAGAAATTCTTTACCATGAAGGTGGTGAGGCACTGGCATGGGTTGCTCAGAGAAGTTGTGGATGCTCCATTCTTGGAGGGGTTTAATGCCAGGCTGGATGGGGCTTTGGGCAACCTGGACAAGTGAATGCTGTCTCTGCTTATGGTGGGGGGGTTAGAATGAGAAAATCTTTAAGGACCCTTTCAATCGAAAGCATTCTGTGATTCTGTGAATTCAAAGACAGCAATGGTTAAGACGCTTTGCTTCTGGAAAATCATTAAACCTGTCTAAATAAATTCACAAAATAATAGAATCGTTTAGGGTGGTAAGGCCTCTAAGATTAACATACTGTTAACCCAGCACTGCCATCTCCACCACTAATCAAATGTCACATCCATGTGTTTTTAAAAACTTCCCAGGGATGATGATTCCCACAGCCCCCTAGGTACCCCTTTCCGTTGCCTTTCTACTCTTCCAGTGAATAAATTTTTCCAAATATTCAACTAAATCTCCTCTGGGACAGCTTGAGTCTGTTTCTTCTCAACCTATCATGTTATCTGTAATGTTGCCCACATCCACTAAGGGGGTCACCTGGTCACAGAAAGAGATCAGGTTGGTCAGGCAGGATCTGCCTTTCCTAAAGGCTTCATAAACCATGAGGCTGGGCCCAATACCCTGGTTGTCCCATACATACCCCAGGATGGCACTCAGGATGATCTACTCCATGACCTTTCCAGCACTGAAGTCAGTCTGAGAGTTTTCCCAGATCCTCTTTACACCCATTCTTGCATATGGGTGCTACATTTGCTAACTTCCAGTCAACTGTGAGTCAACAGGGTTAGCCAGGACTGCTGGTAAATGAGAGAGTGGCTTAACCAGCCACTGACTTAACAGTGTTCACAATATCACTTGCATACTATTGTTAGAATTAATATCAAATAGGAAGAATACAAAAAAACACAACCAGTAATAATTTTAGAAATGTTTGTCATAAAAATGAAAAACAGTGGAAAAGACATGAATAAAAACCTTAAAACTAGCATAATATTCCTTTTCAGATTGAAGTTCATATTTCTGTCTGAACTATCTTCAGGTTCAATCTGTCCTTGTTAAGACATTTAGTTGCAGGAAAAAGTATTTTTAACACGTAACTGATCTTTCAATTATTTTTAATCAGGTCTACATCTAGAATGGTAGCCAGTACAAAATAATACTTTGTAGGCTTCAGGAAAAATGTCAATGTATAATTGCACTACACCTACACCACACCTGCTGATGTAGTTAGTCATGTTTTACATTCCTCAAATAGAACAGCTTAACAGAAATACCATGCAGAAATGTTTACATTTTTAATTGCCAATTATTCTCTGACTTTTATGTCAAAATTTTCCTCTAATGTCTATATCTGATCCTACACATATGTTTTGCTATTTGTGATTATTTTTGTAACATCATATGGGATGGTGCATTATGAATAAGAATTATTTGCAAGAATTTTTCCCAAATTGTCTTAGAATTAGAAAGGATACCATAATATCCTTCTCACTGTCAAAGAACCCTTTTGCAGAGATGGACAAAGTCATGCAAAGGCAAATCAAACATCTGCATAGCATTTGCAAAGTCTGTCAGTATTACTTCTGATAGCTTCCTTCCTAACACTCCTTTCTACTGAGCTTATATAATGCTAATTATGTAAGACCTTTTCATAATCACTCTCTCAAGCCATAATGTTTGATCAATAGGATTTAACCTTAGCTCATCTAAATTTAGCACAAGGCCTCTCTCTGATCTGTTTCAAAAACAGTCTCCCCCATATTTGTCTCCTAGCAAATGATAAGTTTGTTTTAAATCACTTGGCTTGTTCTCTAGGAAGAGGAAAGTCAGGATGTACAAATTACTTAAAAGTTATGATGAAGTAGGAGAGGAATAGAACCATATTAATATATATGCAAATATATCTTTCTTCCCCAAATTATATTTTGCACACATTCACTGATCCTTTTTTCTATTGAAATCCTACACATTAGATGACTCCTGGCATATTTGTTATACCAGTTTATATACAAGACTCATTTACAAATTAATTTATTACACTTCTGAACTTAGTCTAGAGTGTCAAATTCAGTCTCCAATGGCACAGTAGAGATCTCACAGATTTCAGCATGCATTTAAATTTAAGGGTAAGGAAAATACTTTTTACATTAAAAAAAAATATATATTAAATAAGTTGTTCAAAAACCAGTGCAAGTGGTAAATGACAGGTAAACTCATCCCAGTTTAACATGAGAATGAACTGAAACTGGTTTGCACACTGAGATGAAGCAGGACTGCATGTACCAGAAATTTAAGCAGAAAAATCCTCCCCTATATTACACAATACTACCATACAAATATTCATTATACATCTTATGTTAGTTATTATACCTGCTCCACTACCCCTTCATTGTAAATTTACACCTACAGTAAAATATGTAAATTATGATTGCTTTAGGTACATGGGCAGCTATATGTGTATTTGTCTCAAAACAGAGATGAGTTTGCCCCACAAATCTCAGAAATTTTTTTACATGTTTTAAAATTAATGATTTCTGTACACTGGATATGACTAAAGTAAATTGATATAATTGTTTCCTACTGACACAAATAACCAATTCAAAAGAAAACACAGCTATGTACTTTTATAATGCCAGAAACTATAGCATGTTTTGCTTGTAGAAAATCTTATTGACATTAGATTTCCAATGCTAATTATGTTATATTAATCAGAAATAAATAAAGACAATATATAAAATTCACCTGATATGGAAGGCTGTTTCTGTTTGCATTTTTGCATTCAGTGGAACAGGAACACAAAGCACATATTCAGGATATTAAATTAATTTTCCTATAATTAAAGTATTAATTTTCAGATTATTAAAGGCTGTCTTTCCAGAAATTTCTGGTTTAAATTCACAACACTCTTTGTGAAGACAATTGCCCAATAATAATAGAAAGTAGATTGGTGCCTGAGAACTCTGAACACTGTGTTTCACAGAAAGGTTGCTCAGACGCTTGAGACTCATGTTGTAGAGTCCATCAGAGTAGGAAATTTCCACAAATATCAAGGGTTTAAAATTAAATTATTAGCTCATCAAAGAGAATTGTTTTGTTCTGCATTGGACACTATGAGTAGCCTACACACAGTTAGTGGTGCAACAGTGCAGGGTGCAGCATGCAGAGACCCATGCTTTTTCTTTTTTGCCTGTTGTGCTCTCAAGGTGGTGCGTGGATAGCTGGGAGTGATGGGGAAAGGCACTGGGCTGGAGCACCCACACCTTTCAGGGAAGACGTTTGCAGCTGTGGGGAGTGTTCCCTGAAGGGGAAAAAGGGCCTAGTGACCCATATGGCTGGTCAGGGGTGCAGTGAACTGTGAATACAGGGTGGAGAGTATTAGACTTCTGGAGATTCATTATAGAAGGTATTTGAAAAGGCTTTTATTAACATTTTCACATGTCTATTATTGTTGTTTACCTGTTGCTTATATTGGACCTGAATTACATCTTGCTGATCGTTTATTCTGTGTCATTAATAAACCAATATACAACTTCTGTCATTATTTGTTACATTTTTTTTAATTTTTTTTACATAAATTGAGCAGGTTTTTTTCCACATGGTAGTCCATACAAATCATCTCTCAAACCTCTTTAAAAGAAATAATCGCTCTGATAGTAAGAGTTGAGAAGACAAGACTATTGCATACAAAAGCCTACAAAATGTTGGTAGAGGGGCAGATTTGATTCAGTTCTTGCTGAAAGAATGTTTAGGAAGATTCACATCAGGTACTCATGCAGTGTTTGCAGATACACTGGGCTATGAGAGGCACACAGGTCCCAGGGAGAGCTGTGAATTATGTGGATTCACCACCAGAACTCCTGTGCTGGATCTGACACCTGAGGAAACTTTCGAAGCCTTAGGCTTTTACAGAGAAAATTTTAGAGGTAGATGCTACACCAGAAAAAAAAAGAAACTTAACTCATTATACTGAGTGCAAACCCGAAGAGCAGCAATGTCCCATTCCACACTTGCAAACACTCACTCTGCTGAAATCTGCTCTAGCTGCAGGTGATAGATGAACCTTTTTGGCAGCACACAATCAAGCATACTGCAGCAATTCAACCATGATATCAGAAAGATCCATGTTACAGGTCAACTTGTGAGAGAGAAATGTAAAGTTCTCATCAACCTAAAAGGTTTAAAAAACCTTTAAAAGACATTTCAAGCTGTGACTGACAGATGATTTTCTGACATTCACTTTTGATCAATCTGTGCAAATAAATTTCAAGGCCAGCATAGTATCAGACCTGCAATACTGTATTTTACACTATATCATTCAAAGGATATATAGCACTGAGGGTAACTAAAAAGTAGGATACAGGTTCTCTACAAACATCCATTTTACCTCTCTGAAATGGCAATAGCCTAACAAGATCTGAATTAGATCATGGTGGTTTTAGCTGAAAAATGAAATTTTTTTCCCAAAACTTTAAAGATCTCTCGAGCCCCTAAATATTCTGTGGACATAGCAGAACCTGACACTATAAATTCCTATAAACCTGTTGGTGTCTTCCCCTACTTCAAGACATTCTAACAAATACTCATTCCTTCCTCAGGGAATTCCTTTGCAAACAACAAAGTGAGAGAAAAAGCAACTGAGGAGTAAAAGCAGGTTGAATACACAATATAGAATCCAGAATCAATGAATGATTCTCTAGGCATGTTCTCACCCTTCCCTTTCTCTTCTATGATCTTGTGCCTCACTTTAATCCCAAGTCATTCCCTCAGATATCTCCTGGAAAACTTACCTAATTATAAGAAAAGCATTTGTAGCAGAAGAGAATGCTGATGTCTGTTGAATTGTGCCATTTTTAGAGCTGTTTAACTTAGTAGCAATAATAAAATCTTAGGTGAAGAGAGGAAAGAGTTGAAAAATTGAAAGAAAATTTTAAAACTAATTTATTTAGATGTTTTCTTTGTTTGCTAGGACTTCATCCTCTCCATGTACTTAACCTGCCCTTTCTGCCTCTATCTCACTCACAGCACTGTTGTTTCTAGGTGACATTTAGAATGTCTGTAAGCAAAATTATCACTCTTATTTTAATGGGGAAAAAATCGAGCATGACATATGGGTAATGCAGAGAGCATTTACTTCACTGTGGGACACTCTAACTTCACTTGTTACTTTAAACAATTGGGAATATGCCTTCTCCAAACTACCAGCTTGCTAATATTTCAAGTTCTATAAATCTATGTTTAATCCCTGCTTAGGAAAATCTCTCTTCCTTCTTTCTTATAATGAGGCTCATACTGAACTGTATTAGTATTAGATATGGTCTCAATAATATTGAGACCATTTTAACAGAATAAACTGACTAGCTCAGTGCAATAATGTAGTTACTTACCCCACATTAACATGTCATGAGCAGACCTAGATTCATTCTATCTCACTTTAGGGACCTAAACAAAGTGACTAACCACAATATGCCTATTGCCAGTTCAATGAAACAGACACCTTCATACGGTATATCAGATGCTCAAGAAGGTGCCTCTTTTTCTGTCAGCTGCTTGAGTCCATAGGGCAGCTCTGTTCAGAGTGTAGGCCACTCAGTTCTGTGTCTAATGATGCACAAGATGAATCTGGACCTAAGTACCTGTAAACTTTTACATGTTCTGGAAGGTCATACCCTGTTAGTGCTTGGAACAACATTTTCTGTAAAATGCCAGAAACTACTGCAAGATCATTGCCAAAATTACCGAAGTAAAAAGAATTTGGAAAAAAATGGAGGAAAAGCCATAGCAAAACCTATTTCTGGAATAGGTGGTAGGAAATTTTTTGAGGTATGGCAGGAATATAATGATGCCTTGAATAAAGGGCAGCAAATATTACAAGTAGGATGATAGAGAGCACCTTATATAGAGAAAGGCAGAAGAGTGACTTGTAAGGACTTGAAAGTCTCTCTCTAGGGAGAGAGAAATGGAGAAAAAGCTTAAGAAACTGAGGTGTTTTCTGATTTTGGCTGTAGACAATAGAAAGAAGGCAGTGAAAAGACAAGTAAAAATTATTATTTTATTTTCATTCTTTCCTTTAGTCCATGATGAGTTTTTCCAGCTTGTCTTTTGTGAACTCTTTTTACCTTGGGCCCTGGCTGTTGGAGATGAAAAAAAAACCAAGCAACCAAAACACTGACAGAAAAACCAAGCAACCAAAACATTTACAGAAGTTGATCCTGCAGGGAAAAATCTAAATAGCTTTTTCTGACTCACTTAAGGGTAGGCAGGAATGTAGTATACATTTTTGTGTATGAACATGCTTAACAAGCTGGCTCATGTACCAGAAGCAGTCAAGATCAGCCAGAGATAATTTACTCTGTGCGTGGGACCTGGGGAAGAGGGAATTTAAAACACAGCCTTAGTTAAAGGGAAATTTCCATGTCAGGAAAAATGGTCTTATCAGAGATATTTCTCAATGTTGCATTTTTGTAAATAATTTCTAGGCCCAAGGAAATGGCTTTATGTGCTGCTTTGCTTTTGCAGTCAACAAGCATTTTCTTGCATAGTTTATCAATGATAAAGATTACATATTTAAGTAAGGAATATTTCTGTTAGTAAGGGTCTAGTCAGCAACATGGGCTAATTCATCATGCTGTTTCATTTTCTGGCAGGAAAATAATGCTTAAGTGCTAAGTATTTAAGAGTGAGGTAGACTTTGTGATAAAT
Source organism: Eopsaltria australis (assembly GCA_034509425.1). NCBI lineage: Eukaryota > Metazoa > Chordata > Aves > Passeriformes > Petroicidae > Eopsaltria > Eopsaltria australis. The sequence goes on along the minus strand of JAVTVJ010000629.1, from coordinate 72,277 downwards.
TTCTGTTCTGAAATGCTACCCTTGGTGTAGAGTCTGGTAATGAAGAGTCAAGATTAGAAGGTTAGACTTGATTCAGTGTATAAGTAGTAAGGATTCTCACTTCAAACATTTTATTTCTGTTTCAGTTCAGCCGACAGTTAGCAAACAACTTTGGATGTTAAGTTAATTTCTATAAAGATATTTATATTAAGGTATTGAAAAATAGGATTTTATTCTCCAGTTGACTTCTTTTCCAGCTGTCTCCACTTATTAATGTTGCCAGGTCTGTTGGATTGCTAAGTTCACTATGGCAAGTCTCTAACAGTTCAGTTTCAAGCAATCTGCTCTGATTAGATCTGAACTATCCTTTGGAAACGAAAACAATTTACATTTTTGTTTAGGTACACAGCATGATAATAGATTACAGGTGCCAGATTGAATGAGAAACATTGGTTTAATTTCTCACATGGCAAGTTGAAAAAGCTTCTGTAGTTTGCTTTCCCCAGCACAGGGTGTTATGCTGTGGGATACCCAGGCCATTCATCCCCTAACTGTGTGTCCCAGGAGAGAGAAAAATGGTGTATTATCTTCAGCATAGTGCAATATTAAATAGCCATACTAAATCTGTGAGACAACAGACCATTTTGACAGTACTCAAAGCACTGGTTCCCTGTAGATACACATTTCATAAGGTTACATCACAACAGAAATTTTACTGATAGATAAATTGAAGAGAACAAGCCCTTGGTCATCACAATGATGAAGGCAGGTAGCAGGCGATAATAAGGAACTGCCATATTAATTTTGGCAGGCCAAGAGTCAGAGAGTCAAAAAAAATTATTTGCATTCTGATCTATGAGTTGTTGACATCCATTCTATATGTTTTCTGACCACTCTGTGTTTGGTCTTTTTACATACAACTTTCCTGTAGAATACATATTTCCCTGTCTGGCTCATAGTTCTGAAACAAAGCACACTTTAATGAAATTGTAGCACTGACACCATCATCTAAAGAACATCACTAAAAAGAGGTTGTTCAGATCTCTGCATTTTGACTCAAAGAGAAGAAAGGCAATTTATTTTTTTAGAAAGCAATCAACTAAAATCTTTTAAATGGGCTCCAAACCATTTCACTGCTCAGCTATAAAGAATAACATCTAAACTGCTTTCTGAATAAAGTTCTATAAGAGGTTAACAGAAAATCTTGAATGGAATTGCCAGTTCCATCGATTAGATTAAATTTACGATACCATCAGAGTAAAACCTAATTTTATTTACTTATTTTGTCTATTGTTATTCTGCACATCAGTAGAAGATTAACCCATTTTCTCTCCTATATGATCCTATTATCAATAAATCAATAATTTTCAAATTAAAAACGCAGAATTTCAAAATAGTTTCAATCTTGAATCTTTCAGAAGTCAATCTGTTCTCCTTGGTTTTGATCAACAGGTAAATAATGAGGAATAAAACTTTGGAACAGCTTACGTGAGTTAAAAAATCTATAGGTGAAGTCAGCTGTTATTTAACACTCGGCATAACAGACTTCAGACAAACCTACTAAAAGAAGCACAAATGCAACATTCATATTTTCACCATAAATGACAACAAACCATTTCCCCTCAGGTTTTAAAAGTAAAATGTGCATGAATCCCAGCTCCTTTACCTAGAAACTACAATGAATTTCTAGTATTTAATCAAAATTATCATTGCTTTTCAGTTTCAGAACTGAAAGGTAGATCAAAAAGTAATTACTAATCAAATATGAGAGTTGTGGCTTTGACACTGGTTAAAGGTTTAACCAACCACTCACTGACTGCCATAATATGCTATATATTTTTAAATATTAAAATTAAATACTATTGAAGAAAAGCAATGTGGTTTGCAGTTATATCATGTCAGGAAATTTTTCATTTTCAAACAATTCTGTCTGTTACCATTTAACATTATCTGTAAAACTATCAGTAAATTGGGAGATTTATTCAGACCTGGATGTCAGCCTCTAATCACAGAGGAGATTACTACAATTTCATTTTTTCCTGCTTCTATCAGCTTCTTTATTTCTCAAATTGCAGCATACAATTATTCAGCTGCTAACCTTTCAAGCTTAAATGTTTTGGGTTTTTTTCTTATAATGGTAGATCTCTTTTAGAGGATTTTCCTACATGATCACCATCTTCGGTTGACATAAAGCAAGTTTTCCATTTAAAGACATGAAATATTCATCATGTCAGCTTTCTAGTATACTTATAATATGAACACTCTGGGATTTTGTTCTTTTCACAGTTTATTCCGTTATTCTATTCTCAGCTTTAAAATATTTGTCTGGATTGCAACAGTTCCATTAAGAGATAAAAGTCCAACATTTTGTTATTTTTTTCACCAACAGACAAGTATCTGGCTAAATGAACATCTGGTAAAGTATAAAAATAGGAATGAAGAGATACAAATGTACTTAAAAATTCTGTGGTTTTTACTTCCATTTAAAATTTATTATTCAGTAATTAATTTTCCTTTTTTTTGTCTCTAACACTCAAGTCACTCACCCAAAGATACTGCTTAAAGCCTGAAGTAGTAACAGTTGTAGCATCACTGAATAGTATCCAGCCATAGTACCTAAGTGTTTATAGTTCTAGAAAACACAGTTATTTTATTGCACATAAATGTCTTTCAATTATCAATATATTTTCTTTAATATTGCTATATCTCTACTGCAACCACAGAAAATAATGATGAAAAAAATAATGCCAGCTTTCTACGGCACCTTTCTAAGTGATCCATTGTGATCCAGCTGAGTTCTCAAGTGAAATTCTCATCTGATAAAATCTCAGAGTAACAGGATGATCACTTGTGAAACTCCCTCTTTTTTTTTTTTTTCCTTCTTTTTTTCTTCAGGTTGTCCATTTTTCTGAAGTACATTAATTCCCTCTTTCAAAACTGTTAACATTGTCCTTATGAAACAGGTGATAGAATTGATACTGCAGAATAACAAGATAATGGTAACATCCTTAATGACCTGAACATGCATATTCTAGGCTGCTCTCCTCTGTAGTATTTTTAAATCTATGGAAGTTTTGTATTTCCAAACATGAGCATAAATGAGCTAAAATGGCAAACTGGGATTCATCATCAGTCCAGTTTGAGGCAGGATCAATAACTCTGAGTAATGGCCAAATTAGTCTCTGTAAGTACATTGTTCAAACATTAGCAATTAATTATGATATTACACATTTTGAGCCCATAGAGTAGAAACATACTGTTTCAGGCAGCAAGAAAACACAGAACAGAGGGGATGCTGTAGGTGAAGTGACAAGAAGCATTTTAAACCTTTTAAATATAATCTTTAATGTGACATTAGGATGCAGCAACCCAACACTGTGGTGGCTGTGGCTTTTTGTGATCATCATGGCAAAAAGAGTGTGATTACATCTGTGTATTCACAGCTCCATCTAGACTTCAATCCACCCAGAACTGGGTTTTCCAACAAGAAATTCTATTACCAAAATAATTCACTCCAGGAATGAGTAGTGTGTTCATTCTCCGGGGCAAGTGTCTTTTTTCTGCAGCAACAGGAAACTTCTGTGTCTTTTCACCACACCTGCAACTTTCATAGAGGCTCAACCATCCTGTACTCCATCCTGTATGACCATCCTCTACTATTTTTCCTCTACAAGCTGTAATATTCCACAAGCCCAGCAAAGGAGCCTTGCAACCCAAACTCTCATTTCATGGAGTCTCTTTGAATTTCTGAAGCAAACATTCAATATTTCATAATTTTAGAAAGCAGACACTGTTAGAGATTCTGCTTCTAGGGTTATACCTCCTTAGTGCTTAACCATATTTAATTAAATTGCCCTGGTTTTAAGCCTGAGGTGATAAATATGATACTGCTTTCAAATTTTCATGGAAGCTGTTTGAAAAATCTCATCAGTGGACAAGTAGAGACTGTTCTTAAGCAGTAGCCTTTCTTTCCAGGCATATGGCTGAACTATTCCAGGAAAGTAGTTTATTATTTGCTAAGAAAACCAGAGAAGATAAGAATATGACAGGACCAGGATGAAATCCATCTGCCATTCAAGTGGAACAGAGGTTGCCCAGGGCTCTGTGTTGCCTCAGTTTGTGCACTGGTGCATTCACTGACATTACCTGCAGAAAGTATATTTGCTTTTCCCAACAGAAATCATAGGCATATAGCAAAACAGTGTGGAGAATACATAAAAAATGAATATACGAAAGCTAGATAAGAAAGATTGCGGCCCCTTTATGAAAAAGCTTCATTCTACCAGCCACAGCTCTTACTAATTACTGGTGTGAAAGACAGCAAGCACAGACACACACTTTGTCGAGCCTTCCTTAGTGATTAGCAGTGTTTTTTTCTTGCAGATCCATTAAGTCCATTATCACCAAATTTTAGCAAGTTCCACACATTTTATTTAAACCTCTACATATACATGGATTGAGAGGGCTGATTTTTTTGCTGCACTACTGTAGTGACTACTGACTTGTAACATGGTAGACAATAAAAATCATAACCTTTAAGAACCTATAAATAAGACTTCTTGAACTCAGCAACATAAACTTCATTTATTCATGGGCCTGAAGTTGCCAACTCTAGAGGCACAATTTTGCAATAAGCTTTAGGAACCTTGGTCTCATGAGAGCTCCTGTCTGCCACACTGCTGCTCCTTATATGCATGGCACATTATCAATGGCACAGGCAAATGAACCTGCAGTAAATTAGCTTCAGAAAAACATGAATTAAAGGAGAAAGGGACCTGGATAAAGGAGGGTGCAGTTGGCTTGGCTTTTCCTATAATCACAACATTAGCAAACAACACATTTTAGAATCTGGGGTCAAAAGAGTAAGAATATGAATTTTGGATTAAACCATCAAAACATGAACATTTTAGAAATTAGGTTCTGGATATTGACCCCTAGAGTTGCAACACAATATAGAGTAATTATACCAATCTTCTTCATTCATAAATTCATTAAGAAGTGTGTCTTAATTAGGCATAGCATGCCTCCCTCTGTAAGGCATTGTTTGAAAGTGGCTTCTAGTAGAACTGAGAGGGTATGTGACAGGAGAGCTGGCTGAAATTACAGTTTCACAGCAAAGGTGTAAAAGGACTGTTGAAATTAATCCTGTGTTCTAGGACACCACATTGCCTGCATTCTTTACGTAAAATGTCAGGATGTTTGTAATACAATCTAATGCTACTGAACTGAGCATAGCCAGTGACTTTTGCTGACTGCAGCAGGGGAGGATGAGCAAAGCTGACATTAAGATAAAGACAGTGAAAATTCCACTGCTGGGGAAAAGAAAGGAAAAATGTGAAGAGGCAGAGAGGCAAACAATATAGATCAGAACTGTTTTGAAGAGAGCATTCAGAGTTCTAAAAACATTAAAGTGAATTTATCACATAAAACAGAATAAACAAATGAATCTATAGATGCACACCTTTAACAGTCTGAGCTTGAATATACCTATTGAGCAAGCAGGGAAAGGACTAAAAGGTCAGGACTCATTCCTGAGAGAGTGGCAAGAAGGAAGCAGGTTAGAGACAGATTAGGACCACATGTTTGTCTTAAAGTGCCTGGTGAGGCAGCAGAAGGGAGGGCAGTAGGGACTGCAATTTCCCATGAAGAAGAAAGAAGCCTGAAGGCATTCTGCAGCAGTGCTTTCCAACTTCTATTCATAACTGCACAAAACAGAACTACTATTTTTAATACCCATTAAAAATTGTAAAGAGGCTACAAATTTCCAGTTTATCTGTTGTTGATTATAATAGTTTTATGCCAACATTTATCTTTAGTTTGCTTTACAAAGTAATGAATGCTCCAAGAGCTACAGAGGATGTACAATTATAAACCACTATGATCCTTATTAGAATAAACAATGTATCAGCTTTGATAAAGATAAAACTCATAACTGAACTGTTTTATTAGACATTAGAAAAATCATTATCTTGATAAAGTTGAGAAATAACATGAGAGCCACACCACAATCTGCTATTATCAGGTAATGAAAAAATAAGGTAGCAGAATTCCAATTTTATGTCAGCAAGTGGACATACAACTGCCTGGTTACACCAATAAAAATATGAGTGTGCTTGATTTGGCTGTTGACACTGTGATCATTATTCGAGATATAAAGGAATTCAACAACTTCAAAGACAGAAACAAGCTGGTGCACAATGAAAGCTGCCAACAAAACATGGAAATATAAATACATACACATACAGGAAAGAGAAAGAAAACTATTTTTCTTGCCAACTTGAGAAAAAATGTGTCATTCTGTGTTTTCTGAGCTTAATTTTGTTTTATCCAATCCCTTGTCCTCAAATTCCTTCAAGGACTCACTAAGGGAAGTTCTGAAAGATGTGGAAGATACACAATTTTGCAGAAATTGTCAAGCATGAACATAAACTTGAAATTTGGTGGCCCTAAAAGTTCTCATTTGAGATGACCCAGCCTTGTTAAACATGCTTTACATTAAACTCCAGACCAAATCATCTGACATGGATTGAGGTTTATCTGAATTATTCTAATATTCACAAGGGAAAAAAAGTTCAAAAACACAGAAAGATGGAGATTTGGTCACTCAAAAGAACAGAGTTTGCAGTATAAAAAACTTAATTGTCTAAACTCTCATTTTAACATTGTGTAGTGGACTAAGAAATTAAATCCTATATTTTTCAAAATAATTTATATATATAAAAGTGAACATACAGGTTGCTGGAAAAGAGACAAGTCAAATTGGAAGGAAATATTGTCATAGTGTTACCCTGATGAAAATATTATCCATCTAGCCTATGAAGTTACACTAGCAGTGAATATACTAAAAGAGGGTAACTTTTGAGACAATTTTTACTCTTCTCTAAAATTCCATTTAAAACAACTTTTTAAATCAAAAACATGATTCTATGTATGATTCTTACCGCTTCCTTACAAAAATTTCCAATGATTTTTTCATTCATTTAACAAGATCTGAATAAATTTACCAAAGCAGAAATAAATACTCAACTACACTTTTTTTTTTTTTATTCTTTGCATTAAATTCTAATTAGGAGCAAAGAACAAATATGGCATGTTTTCTATTTTTGTCATCTCTGTAACAGAATCTGTTATGTAATATGTAAGGAAAAAAAGATGCACAAATTCCAGTAAAATAATTAGCCCTATAGCAAAATCATTGCAATGTTTTCTTGACACATAGTTCTGGCTTCTCTCTCTACTTTTGGGAATTCTGTCCACATGAAGAACAAACACAGCAAGTTATTTACAAACAAACAAACAAGAAAATTAGCCAATCTATCTAAGCCTTTCTCCTTTAATAGATTTTATCCTTGAAAAGGGAATAGGATGGCAGAGAAACATCTTGTTAAGAAAGTGTTGCCATTTCTAAAAATTAAATAAAACTTCAGCTTTCATCACCTAGACCATACATCAAATAGAAAGTGTTGCATTTTATCTTTCCACTATTTTCCACTTTAACAAAAGCTAAGAAATCTTGGTTAGGTCTTAGGTTACACAATTTTTAGAATATTTTGCAGTCATCCAGGCCTGATTCCTTACTTTCCATTTGGAAGTCTCTGCCTCCAACCTCAAAGCTACAGACCCAATTCAAAGTGTCCCGAAAAGAACCAGCATCCTTTCTAGTGGATGCCTGATCCATGGCATTGGTTTGGAAAGGAAGTGAGTGATAGAGATTGTAACCACATTCCTGTGTTAGGAGCCTGACCTTATTTTTTCTTCAAGCCTAAATCCATAGCATATCCAAACTTCTATTTTCTTTTTTTGATAGAATAACTTCTGTAGAATAGTGATCTTTAACCAACAACTATGTTTTCTAACCACTAAATGGATTCTCAGAGGGACAGCTTGGGGTTTTCATAGGCATCTATCCCCATGGCCTGTAAACATATCCCCATGAGTACTGTAAACATAGAGACTTGAACTAAGAAGGGCAGAATCATCTTTGCCTCCCTCTGAGAGCTGGATGATTAAACTGCAGACAAAATAAAGCCCACATCAGGGGTATAAGATCCCAAACATTTTTCTCATCTAATTTTTCTGAGGTTAGGGAGGCTACAAATTCCAAATCTCTGTGGGGTTGCATTTGGAGTATAAACAAATACACTGTTCCTTCATTTGTTTAGGAATTACTGGGAAACTATTCCTAAAACACCGAAGAATGAACACAGAGTCTTGCCTTGAAACCTTTCTCACTTGAGCAATCTCACTTGAAAGCAATGAAAACATTCGCCTGAGCAACCTATGAGACCAATTGATGCCAATTTAGAGGAATAAAGAGAATGCTGTGTTTAAGGAAGATGTTTACTTCCACATGGTTCCACTAAGAGGACATAAGGTATATGTGAAAATAAATCAATGCGTTCCATGAATGCTCTTCTTATAACAACAAGGTTTTTGTTTGTTTGCATGGTTTTGGTTTTGTCAGGCATGTAAATCTCACTCCTGTACTTTGGACTGTAAGCAGGCTTTGTCAATTTAAACTGTATTTAACATATATTCCCCACCCATGGGTCAGTGTTCAAATGGAATTGACAGAGAAAGCTGAAAAACAGAAAGACATTTTGTGTCCTTATGGTTATCTGTAATGAGGTATTCTCAATGACTATTTTCAGAAGTTGCTCTTTATGTACTTGTGATTCTGAACATGTAAAATGTGTTCTGAAGGATGACTCTTAGCATAAATAATGCATAATTTAATAGACAAAAATAGTCTCAGGTGGTTTTGATGGGGAGTTTTGTGAATATTGCAAGATAGATCTTCTGAAAGCAGACAGTAGCAGTAGTGAGGCAGGTTTATTTTTTTAATCTATTTTTTCTAGAGTTCTCTGTCCTTTGGGGAAAACATGCACAGACAATGACTTATTGCAGTAGACACTATCATTTCCAAATCTAACAGAAACAGTTTGCTCAGACACAGGAGTCAGACTAAAAATGTTTCATTCTCAAAAGCACTGACATTCTGTTGATAGGGATTTCAATAAACAAACAAGTGAAGCTTTTTGATAACCATCTTTCTATACAGTAATATTTCACTGCAAAGGCAGAGCTCTTTACAGGCTCACTGCTGTGAATGAAAAAAGATGACAGTCAGATTAAAAGCTTCTAAGCAAAACTTTCATTTTATGCCAAGATAAAAGCTGGTGAGTTTTATTTACAGTTCTGTGTCCTTATTCAGGGCATGCATGTTAATCTAGACATATGATTAGAAATGTTGAACTGAAATAGTTACTGCTTTTCAGACTTCCACATATCTCTAATTTATGTGCATCCTTGAAGATATTCTTCATATTCCAGAACACTGTAGATATAAGTCTACTGAAATCAACTCTTTTTCCTTGAAATAATATTTACAGAAAGTTCTGTATCTAACAGATAAATACATTCAAGGTTTCATCTGTTAAACAAAAGTCCTAAAATATTCACTCTGTATACTATCTGCCTCTTTGCTTTAATCTATAAATGCTTTCACAAATACGGTTTGTCTGCAAGAAACATCAGCTTTAAATAGACCTTTTTTAGACAAACAAACACATTGAATTTGCACCAGAGCATTCCTGGAAGATTGACATACCTCCCTCTTATGCAACTTTTTTCACATATTCCTACTTTTTTGTTTTATTTACTCACAGACAGGCTAAGATTCATATCTCCCTTTATAGCATGACAAAAAATGGACCAATACTTTACTGGTAATTCTCTGAGTGTAACAGATATACACAGTCACTTTTTATCCCAAGGAAACAACAGTTAATAGGTTGCAGAAGAGGTCTCCTGACAAGAATTCTCAATTTTCATTTCAAACTCTACTTAGGAGCTCTTTTATAATGTGTGGTACCGTAGATGACAGCAGGATCAAGACCCCATGATTATTGTTAAATGGGGATAAGCTACTACTGCAGTATATGACTGTAAAAACTCCACAGGTAAACGAACATAAAAACAGTTGGATGAGAGACATGAAAAGTAAATATGTATCATGTTAGCTTGCAGTCACTTGCATCTTATTTCTGTTGCTACTAACAGAACATTTCAGAAACATGCTGTACGTGTATTTCAGAGCTTTGGTTATGAGAAAATGTTGTCTCTCAAATGTCTAGGAGGTAAAAGGTTTTTGTAAATGGTCTAATTAAAATATCTGTTTCAATAAATACTCATTCTATATTTTTAATTTCAATTTTTACATATCTCATAAGCCAAAAAGTACGTCTTGTCAATGCTTAGGGAAATGCTGCTAACTACTATAAAACACTTAAGTGGCACGAGAAGTAATGTGAGCTACTAATGCGTATTAATCATATGTTGTCAACCATTTGTAACATATGGTATTATAATTATGTCAAATATGTTTACAAAAGACATGAACAGGTGCTAACGCTTGTGTTCCAAATGCTGACAGTCCTTAACAAGAGGTTCTCTGGTTACCAAACTGTGTCCTGCAGACAAGGCAAGAAAAGGACCGTGAATTAGGGTCAAAAATCTTTTCCAGTAACCTAAACTTTTTACCATACTTTTATGAAACTTGTTGCTTTCAATCTAATTTGATATAGACAGTCAAGATTCTACTTTATACATGAAATATAAAAGCAATTTCTAAAAAGTATTATTCATTCCAATGCATAAGGTGAACGTAGTACACATCTACTGCTAATACTGTTACCACTAATTATTATTGTTAACATTGTGCTGGATTGTAGAGACCCTGGCAGATGTGACAATCACAAAGCAGCTATCATACGTTCAGACAGAGTCTTTTATGTATAGGAGACACATGTCTACAGAGTTCAAAATCTCAGAAAGATGCACAACAATGAAACACAATTAAAAGGAAACATAATGAAATGATGAAACATCACTTGAAGAGAAAGAGAATTTAGAACAGTTTTATCCAAGAACAGTGAGGGCTTATTTTTATAATTTAGTTCCTTTAACTTTATTAGTGTAGTTGCCTAAAATATCTATTGAACCAAAATAGACATAACTTTCCAGTAAGACAGGAAAGATTACTGTACAAAAACACTTATTAAAAAATTAATTTGCTCTTATTAGTGTTTAATCTAGAACAGTAAGCATAAGATATGGCTCAGTTACAAAAATCTTTTAGTAGTAAGTAACAGAACGTGTGACTCTTCTTAAGAAGACAGAGTGTGCAACACTATTTCAGGCTGTTGAATATTTTAAGTGTAAACCATTTAGGTGCTGTGCTTATAGGTGCAACTACAAAGGCAAAAGGAATGGGCTGTCTCCTCTCTTAAGAATTGATTTAAATAAACTGTCATTGACTTTATATCATTTCCATTATTTCATTCTGCTGTCGTTGCTTTGCTTATATCATTACCCCTTAGAAATGACACGTGATTCACCTGTATTAAAAGGTTCCAGGCCAGGTTAAAAAAATAATCAAGTGTTTACTGTAATTAACAGGAAGTGTAAATGCTTAATTTACACTCACATAGGTCAAACTAAGGATTTTCTATTATGTTGATTACTTCAAGTGACAATTTTTCACTGTTTTAAAAAAGATGAAAACCTCTCCAGTATGGCATTCAAGCATGTCTTCTGCTCAGTATGCACATGAAGCTGCCGTAAGCCTTTGTGAAACAGGACTGACAGCACATTGTGGATTTCTGGTTTGCATTATTTAGGTGATGTAATTCATTATTTTACTAGTTTCTAGTCATGTTTAGGTTATGGGAAAAATGTGGAGCTCAGTTCAAACATGGCCTGAGCCAAAACAGAGAACACCTGTAGAACATACAAATATCGCCAAGATATGCAGCTGAGGAAGTTCATTTGTCATTGCTTCATAGTGTATATAATTTACAGCTGGTTTTAAGCCCGTGCTGAGAAAGGTGATAGAACATTTGTTTTATCACTCTATCACAGTGTGACATTTCTGTTTAAAATGGAATAGTAGCATATTCCTCTGCAACTTGGTCATCTCAGATTTAAGCTATTACAAAATACTCAGAACGTCTTAAAACTGCTTATTAATTGAAGCATGTATAATTTCCTCAGCTACCTTTGAAATCACAGCCCCAGGAACAGATAAAACTATATTCTAGAATAACAAATGCAGGCAGTGCTTACCCATCTGAATGGCTAGACTGATTTACTACATGCCCTGCTTCTCTTTGTGCTATACTGTTATGACTGAGTGACAATGTGGTTTTGTGCCATGTCTTTCATTATAATTGAACATTTTTAGCTAATACACCATTTTCTACAAACATGTCTTCATGCAGTATTAATCTAAACTTTCCCCTAGGTGTTCCCCAGATGTTCACATCCATGAGATCTGATCCAAATGTCATGGTAATTTAAAGCGCAATCACAAAACAGAACTTTCAGCTTTAATTATAACTTAGGTAAACTGGCTGGAAGATGTATGACATTCAACAATCTGTAAACTGCTTCTCTTAATACAAAATGTATGGAGAGGCAATGGACTTCCTGTAAAGTCCATTTTTACTTCATTTTACTATCAAGGCTGTAAAAAGCACAAAATTTAACTCAAGTTCACTTGCTTCACCTATAACTATATTACATAAATCCAGCCGCAGCAAAGGCGCATCTCTTTCGGTAACCTGTCCCATAGCTCTTGGTCACTGCTGACATCTCTCATGTCAAGTAGCCACGCCATTCATTTCCACTGCCTGTACTTGTGGGGACCAAGAAGAGTCCACTACCAGTGGTTTGAGCTAAGGTCTGCCTTTGCTTCATTGTCTCTGCCACCTTTGCCATGCAGCCTGAAGCAACAGACAAAAGGAGTACAGTGCATGAAGTAACACATTCATCATGCCAAGGAGAACGCGAAAGAAGCTGCTTAAGCTTCCAGACACTGTTAAATTTTAAATTGGAAACTGCTTTTACCCAGACCCGGGTAAATAAAGAAAAGGCAAGTTGTAATATTCTGTAACATGAAATGCTTAAAATATTTTACAAATACAAAATTATTTTTCATTACAACATCCATTCTTAAGGCAACAGGAAATTTTAGTTATGTGAATCCATAGGAGAACATTCAGACATCATCAAAATGCATTTATTTTTTTCTGAATTTGTAAAGTGTTCTTGTTTTTGAATAGAAAACAAGAATAAGGAAGAGGCAGTCTATTTTTTACTCAGAATCACAAAGGAAATTAAAAAAAAAAAATGGAGAAAAACTAACTCATCTATATATGAATCTTTCTATATTTTTTCCTGGATGCTCTTTCTCCTTTCAAGACAGAATATTTAATTTTAGCTCAAAATAAAGAAAAAACACAGTTTTTTGCAGTAAAATTAAAAGTTTATTGTTTAAAATATTGTTCATAAAATTAATTCATATGATATAAAATATCATTCCACTCCTCCTACTAAGATTATTTCTATAAGAACTGAATAGATTATAAATACATACATTGATTAGTTCATATAAATTACCTAAATATTTCTAAAAGGCTTTAAGGAATAACTAAATTAATTTCCTTTTTAAATTCCCAAAAACATTGAAGGAAATGTGTACAAAAAATTGCTATAAAAATCATCTCATATTATAAAACCAAAGTTTATGGACTATCTTTCTCTCAACAGCATCAAAAATTTTTAACAGATTACAGTATTTTAAAGGTGAAACAAAGAGTATAAAAATATCAGGAAGATTGAAGAGATGAAATTGCAGGATAGGTGGAGGAATAACTGTCTGGAATACTAGAGTGGAGGTGAGTACTCATACAAACAACTAGGCACTGATATTTTGGGGGAAGACTCACAAAATTCAAGTATTTTTTAGTAATATTATTTTTAGAATGAGTAACTTTTTTGGTCAGTCCTGAGTGTTTCAATAAACACAAAAATGCAAACATTGCATGCTGCATTAACACACACTACAGGTATTCTGTCCACAGCAGATAAAAAATGAGATAGATATATACCCTAGATGTATTCTCAAGTAGCTCTGCTTCAAGCCTGAATTTTATCCAAGAAGTAGCTTGAGAGCTATCAGAGAGTTTCTCTCTGATATTTTTTTTTCACAGAAATTGCCTTTAGCTTTTTACACCTCAGCCTTCTCACAGACCAGTGCCCTCCCTTCACTTTCCCTCTCTCTGCCTCTCCCTCCCTCTTTTGTGCTACACATATTGTAAAATAACTTTCCCAGGCTGATGTTCTTAGTATATTTTAGCTGTGAGACTGGCACATTAGTAGATGTCAAATGGCCCAAGTCACAAAGCATTTCTCATAGTCCTAATTGGCTGAGTCTAACCTTTATCAGCTCACCTCCACAGAAATTGTTTCAGAGATGATTCCTCAGACAGGCAGCCTGCATTTAAACTGATCCCTCTGGTCAACTTGGAGAAAAAAACCAGAGAAAAATAAACACTGTGGTTGCTCTGGCAGGCTGGTTGCCTACCACGCTTATTACTTTCTGAAATTCCTTTGAGAACTGTCTTATTTTATTTTCCGTTTAGCTCAAGTAGAGAATTTCCCATTTTTAGAGGGTTATTTTTCCCACTGATATAAAAGCTTCCCTGTGCCAACAGGCTATTTTTACACCATAATATTCCTGTAAAGAAACTTACACATACTCTTCCCATATGTGTCCAGTAGCTAATTATCATTGCAATTTAATACCTGACATTACATAAGTGTATCCTGCATTTCCAAGAGAAAAAAGGGTGTTGTTTCACATCTGCCTGAAGCCTGTTGTAATCTCAAACCATAACATGGCATGCCGATCCTAACAGTCACACACATAAATTGTTAGCAGTCTATTATTCTTCCCTCCCTACCAGATGTCTGGAATTTACTGTAATATTAGGAATTCTCACCTTGTAGCGAATAATTGTCTCCTGTTTTCACAGGAGAAATTTCTTTTATTAGATCAATTAAATTCCACCACCAGTCTAAAAGATACGAAATTGAGGAGAAAAGGGCAAAAGACAATCAGAGCATGGCAGTAAATACAAGAGGTTTTGCCAAGGACTTTTCTTTATAAGTCCCTTTCAGTCTTTCAGGAATGGCCAAATATCCCACATTTCTTTGCTTTCATATGGAGATATAATGAGTATTTCCACCTACTTTCTCTTACACATGAATAATTTCCAGGTTAAATTGGTGAAAGTCAAAGGGTGTCAGCAAATGTAGAAACTGTTGTGCAAACACAAAACTTTTCTCTGGATGAGCATAAAAAATTTATGAATGTACAGCTCACAATACAAATGAGAACTAGATGGGAAGCTTTTCAAAACTGAGGGTGAGAAAAATTCAGAACAGTAGCACATTTGTAGAATACAGATTTCAACCAAACATGTGGTGTTTCCTTCTTCAGGCACTCACAGTTTTGATAAAATGTCACCAGAAGAAGTTCAGTAATAGTGGTTTGTAACCAACAAAATGTCTTGTTTTCCTAAACAACTGGGCATACATCGGATTTTTAAAAAAGTTTTTTTTTCCAATTAATCAAAAAAATTTTAATTATAACTTAATTCTATTTAGAGTAACACGCATTAATTATATGCTCAAATAAAAATATGCTAAATAAAATATTTAAGTTTTTTTGCTGCATGACTTCAAAAATTGCAATTATGAAGCTGAAGGAAAAAAATAGAAAGTTCTACTCAAAAAATTTCAAACTTCAACTATTTTCCTTTTCACTATTTTCACAGTTCTAGTCTGTGATCTCACTTTGGATAAGAATCATTCTTTCTAACTTTTCCAAGTCTACTAAATCAATTTTGAGATGGATTGACCAATACATCACTCAATATTTTACATTTGAGTGCATCGTTTACTTATAAACCAATTTTCAGAACTGTTCTTTCCACTTAATTCTTTTCCTAATGATTCCTGACACTGTATTAGATTTTTTTAGGCACAGCTGAATTTTGAGCTCATGTTTCAAAGAAGAATCTACAATAATTCTGTTAATGCTGATTTAGACAGCAGGATGTACGCAAAATTAGTAGTTCAGCACTTTCATAATTGGTTCTCTTTAGCTTGCATGGCATCCACTCTTAGTGCTTTCCTAGCAATCATTGTATTGATTTTTTCTGAAATCTCTTATGCAAGATTAATTTAATATTACTCTTGATATCTATTTTCTGTACCAAATGGTTCTAGTGCAGCAGCATTTTCTATCGTAATTTATAGATAGAATTTCCCTATCATTTAAAATAATTTAAAATTATTTTTACGCTCTTTCAAAAATTTTTAGATGCAGCTCAAAATATGTCTTGATTTTAAAAAATACTTTTTTAACCTGTCAAAATTTGTATGTAATGTACCTTTTTTAAATTAGACAAGATCTGCACTTTTCAATAGAAGCAAAATACTCTGGCTCTGCTCTTAACCTAGTAAACACTTTTGTTCCTCAGAGAATCTATTGGTCATTTTATATTTTTGCTGTGTCTATAAAGTAGAACTTTTGAACAAACTTTACACTATCTATGAATGTTTTACCTTCTCAGCTCACTATTTAACTTGTTCTCTTTTGTTTTAAAAGTAATTCATATAAACGTTTTCCTGTAATTTTCCATTTCCATATTAAATTTGCTGCCTTGGGTTCATGTGCTTTTGCAGTCCTACTTAGGTGTTACAACTCTGATTCCCCAAAAGCTGCATGAAGCAATTCTAGACATGGGTCCTTTGTACAACAAAAAAGTAAATCAAGTCTCATGCCTTCTCTTGCTCACTGGCTGACCAGTTTTTCCAATAAGTAAGCATTCAAAGGACGTAAAATGTAGAGCTTGCATCACACATGCTTTGTTACAGAGTCAGCATAGGAATAAGCAAACTGCATGGTACAGTTAATTTTCTGCCTTAACCACACTCAAATTTCCCTTAACATCTCATGGTTACCGTTACTGTCAGCCCAATACAGCCTAAAACTGTACTCTTATTCCTTTGGTGTGGCATTTGAGCCAACCGAAATTTTGTTAAATTTTGAAAAACTCATCTTGCTTATTTTTTTATTTTATACAACATAATTACTCTAGGTGCTCTAAATGCTTCATTGGAACATATTTCATATTGTTTGTGGGATCCATAAATATGTATAGCAACCTGGTCAAACAACCACAATATCAGCTTCTGCAGCGGAATATTTTCCCCTCTTTTTCTTCAAAGCTAACAATTCCTATTCCTCTTCCCAGTCACTCTAAAAATCATCTCATCTTGACCTTAGAGTTCTGAACCACATCTCCTCAGAAAAACATCACCAACTTTCACTACCTAGTCTCCGTGACCTTCAATAAATCAGTTGCTGCAAACCATTAAAAGCAAAATAGAACTGTATATATGGAACAACAACAGGCTGGATAAAGCAATACGTCTAGAGTTAAAGTAATTAACAAGTAAAGAAAAAAATCAAAAGTAAAGCAATTAGAGAAATTTTATTTCTTCATGTGACAAGACAATCTTACATACAGCACCCATAGTCACAGGTATCTCTTGGGCAGGATCTCTATGCAGGTAGTTGCTGCTTTGTTGATTTTCTGGGTCCCTCCAGGCATTAGCTCTTGGCTGGACATTTGGTTACCCAAGCCAGTCTGTGCTGTAGAAGTGTAAGAGACAGTTAAATCAGAATTTTTAATCACAGTTCTGGACTTGCTGCTTGAAGTATCTTAGATTCATTTCTTTTCCACCTAGCCATACAGGTCTGCTCAGGTAAGTTTCTACATTTTCCTAAAACATTAGCATTAACTATGACAATAGTGCTCTAGACTAAAATTTTCAGTTATGTGAAGAAAAATACTTACATTAGTGAAGTATTCAAAATAGGATGATCTAGTAAGGCCTACTACAAACACACAAAATATATTTTCTGTCCCATAGAAGCAGTGCAATGAAGAGTCAGATATCTGGTCTTCTTTTGAACAGCAGTTTCTTTCTTATGTTAGTTCAAAGCTAAAGACCAATTATCGGTTGGTCTCTATCGATAATCGATATCAATCAATATCGATTTCCCATGCTTCAGAGTAGGTCTTACACTTCAGGGAAAAAGACACAAGACATTGCAATTCCAAACTAATAAAAGAGATATTTCAGTAGTTATAATTTAATTATGTACTTCATTCCTAAGACAAACTATAAATGGAAATAACAATCCTTTTTATTATTTTTTTACTATTAACAAGCAATGCAGTAAGTTTTAGAGCCAAATTATAATACAGGGTTTACAAATAAGGTCAGATTCCAGCAGATGTCTTCCATATGCATGTAACATTCAAAATAATCAGTATACAAACACCATCATTTCTCTAAGTAGCAATTTTAAATTCAGCTTTGATATTATGTAAATTTTTACTCAGTTCTTAGAATTTATGACTGTTTAAAAAAACTCTTGTTAGAAACAAGACCTGACTTATTTTATGAGTCCAGAAAGAAAATCAAAAACTAATGTCAGAAATTATGCTGCTTCTGTTGGAGTTTCTGGTTGAACTTTAAAATATGTATTTCAAGCTTTGTCCTTCTATTTGACATTAAAAAAGATTATTACCTTTTCAAATTGATTTGCTATTAATCAGAAAAAGACCTTTCCACACAAAGATTCTGATAAGACTCATATTAGTCAAGCATGCACACATTTCATGCCCATTTCTTACTCTGCCAAGGGCATAGAATGTGCAAAAAAGATCATTGCAAGCAACCTTTGACACTTTTATGTTTTTTTCCAGACAACAAAATATCATCAAACAGTTTGAACTAGTTATTGAAATTATGACATGTAAATATAAATAACTGTATTTTTAATAAAAAAAGACTGCCAGGAGGGGTGGTGGACAGGGACAAACCAAGTTCTCCTCAAAACACTTGCTACTGATTAAGAAACTACCTACAAATTATGACTACATCTTCTGTCTGCTTCACTGTTATATGTCTGTCCGTCCAAACAGGTGCATCACAAGCCCCTCTTCAATAAGGAATGTGGATTAACAATAGCCAGAAATATGTCGGTGTTACAGGTTTTTCCTTTTCAAGGGTCTTAATTTGGAATGAAAATTTGGAATGCTTTTGTTTGCCAAAGACTTGATCACCTAAAACTGAACTACTAACAGCTCTCAGAGCACAGTTCACATTTGGGATAACCTGCATTCATTCACAAGACTTTTGCATGTCATAAAGAAAGAAAGACATTTTCTGTTTTATGTGTGGTTTAAGGTCAATACCTCTATGCCAGATTTGAATAGGATATGTTGTATCCTAACCTGACCATGATTAGAAATTCCCATAGCAATTTTATGAACTAAATAAATAAGCTAATTTTTTTTTATTTCTGCAACTAACTTTACCTGGATATAAAATTTTCCATTTTGAATTATGGAGTATATTTTATGTTATACTGTGCCCAGTATCACAATTTGTTATACTTCATACTCATTTCTATTGCCAGTAAGAAAATTTCATGGTTTAAACCAGTGAGAACCTAAGCACTCACTCCTCTTTCAGTCAAATAGAGAAGTGAATCAGAAGGGTAAAACTGAGAAAACTCATGGGTTGGGATAACAGGTTAAATAGGTAAAGCAAAAGCTACACATGCAAGGAAATAAAACCATGGAATTCTTACACCACTTTTCATGAGCAGGCAGGTGGCTCCATCACATGTAATGATGCCATCACTCTGACTGTCTTGCCCTTCTTTCTTCTTCCCCCAGCTTTTGTTGTTGACCATGACTCCCTATGGTCTAGGATATCCCTGGGGCCATTTGGGGCCAAATGTACTCCTCCCAGCTCCCTGTGCATCCTCAGTCTCCTTGCTGGTGAGGAGTGAGGAGAAGGAAAGACCTTGACTCCATGGAAGCACTGCTCAGCAAGAGCAGTTACAAACACCTCTGTGTTATCAACGCTGTTTTCAGCACAAACCCAAAACAGAGCTCCATAATAACAACTGTGAAGAAATTTCACTTTATCCCACCTCAAACCAGGACAGAAATTAATTTCTCTGGTGGGTGAATTATTCTGTGCAATCTGTAGGCCTAGAAGTAATTTTGGTTTTGTTTGTTAATAGCATAAAAATGTTTGTGAATCCATGGAAGATTTATATGTATGTAATGGCATGATCTGCCCAGTATTTTATAAAGTGTTTGAGGAGTTATTGGGATAAAATTAAGTACATAAGATTTATTTGTTTAGATGTTTAAGAATTTGAAGTGGTTTAACATTTCTCCCAGCTTCATGAGCTCACTTGATTGAAGAGTGAAAAGTTAAATATCCTGAAAAATTCCAATAGTCTCTAATTAGCAAATGCTCCTTTACAGGGATGGGAGATGACTGCTGTGCTTTAAGTATTGCTATTAATTATAATGTTAGCTGAATATTTGTAATCACTTCAAAATTAACCTTTGTATCCTCAAGAGGTTCTTGTTTCAGAGAGTCACTCAGAACCTGAGAGAGAAACTAATTAGTCAATGACTGATAAGTGCAGAAGGAACACAAATTAATTCTTTGTTTACTGCTTTATGGTTGTACTGCATAACTTGTATTGAAATTAAAATTGGGTTTATATTGTACAAAGAAAAGTGTATAGTCCTTGGATAATAATACTATTTTAGTGATACTGACATTTCATTAGTGTTGTCTATTCCTTGGCAAGTTCAGAGGAAGCCTTTTGGTAAATCTTTGACAAGAAATTTTCTGCATCTCTTGACAGAGTCCAGTTTTGAAAGACACACATTATGAAGCATAGAGAAACATATTTAATATGGAATAGCTGAGTTTCAGCACAGCTTCAGACAACTCCATTTGCCAAAATCTTTTGTTCTTAACATTCACTGGCTGCATCTTGATGAACAAGGCATTGACTACTGATGTCATCCTCTCAGAAAGATACCCAAGGCCATTCCATTAATTAATACTAGCATGTAAAATATTTAACTGAAATCTATGAGATTGTTATAATGTGGTATACAATAAACTTATATAATAGATTTATACTACTTGGATTTAAAGCTCTAGGAAAAATCTACAAGTTTCTACTAGCTGATATGACCCACAGTCCTACAAATTAACCCTGCAATGAGGGTTGCATGGATGGAAATCTAGGAGCAGATCTTAAAAGACCTCAGCTGAAAGATTTTTTTCACACTTTAATTCTCTTACCATGCATACTATGATTCTCATGTGATACTTTTTTATCATAACTATTTCAAAATTTCTTAATATATGATAATTTATTCCAAATTATCATCTTGGTATGGTTCTTGAGGTGTCCTGCACAGGGACTTGATGATCCTGATGGGTCCCTTCCAACTCAGGATATTCTATAATTCTAAAAAGTAACATTAAACTTGGTCTGTTAGATCAACTTACAAAAGGTCAGAGTATCCTAGCAACTGTCCTAAATATTTTTATACCGCCTTTATTCTTTCTTCCTACACTAGCTAACAAAAATGTTTGTAATTTGATTCTAATTTTCTGATAGAAAAATTACATAAACAATGAGGTTTATGGTAGGAGGTGTAAGACTATACATCTGCTGCCTGGACAGATAATATTTTCACTGTGATCTTTTCTGAACAGATATTAACATATTGAGAAGTCTTTACTGAAATGGAGTTGGCGGCATAGATTTCTGCTAACTGTTCGTAGGAAACTCCAGTACTTTTTGTTGGGTAAGATATAGTTTTTTGGGTTCTAGATATAGTTATACTGCCTTTTGCTCTCCACTGAGGAGCTCACAACCCTACTGTCCCTCAAGAAATGCATACACAGGCCAAAGTTGGCACCTTTGGGACCAGCAGCTGATAGTCTGTCACAAGGCAAAGCAAAACTCAGCTGCTAATAGAATTTAACTTAACTAATAGAATTTCACCAGGTGTTCCAGAAAGGATTTTATGCAGCTCTGAAGAAGTTAATAACCAATTAATGAGCATACTGCTGATCTTCTTTCCAAGTGTTGAACCTGCTCTGCTCCTTTCAGCCTCTCAGCTCAGTCCTTGGCTGCTGCACAGGCCTTCACATTCCATGACTCAAATTCCAAAATCTATGGTTTGTTTTGCATGTCTGCTTTCATATAGAGGCTTTTTAAAAATTCCTCTTTCTGTCCTAGACACCAGAATTTATCCACAGATCAGTTACAAGCAAAACACCATGAGGGCCAGTTACTCCCTTGGGTCAGGGAAACCTGGAGCTGCGAGCTACCCTGATGCCGGCCATGCCCTTGCCAATTGTTTCTGTCCTGTGGGCACTGAGCATAGTAAAGAGAGCCAGGGGCTACTGACATCCATCAATAGTCCCAGACAGGGCGAGGGATGAACCAGGACTGGGGTCCAGCCAGGAGAAGAACACAAAACAGAACAGGCTGGAGAGAGCATCTCTCTGAGGGTCCCTCCCAGAGGGGACACCCCAGCCCATCTGCCATAAGACAGGGTTGGTGGTCAGGGCTGAGCTGAAAAAGGTTCCCAGGACTGTGGGAAATGAGAGACATGTGGTCCACAATGGCCTGGTCCAGGCCAGCCTGGCCTGTGCGTGCCTTTGCCTTTCTGCACTGTTGATGCAGAAAGCTCCTACTTCCTCCTGTCTTAATTTGTAGATTATCTTTTCTTCAAACTGATATCTTTTAATAGCTCTATCATATTTCAGTGTGTGGGGACCATTTTTTCACAAAAGAAACCAACAATTTTTTTTTTTTGCAATTCTCTGGGACTGAGTTTGTCAAAAGTAAATGCAGAAACCTTTATTTCTCAAGAAAAAAAAAAAAAAAAAGCAAAAAAACAAACAAACAAGGAAACCTAACAAAAAAACCCAGAAAATTATTTCATTTCATTACAAATATTTTTCAAATCTTTCTTGCCTCAAAAAATATTTAATTTCCTTTGAAATTGCATGTCTCAGTCCTTTTGAGACAGAATTCATCAGATCCAACATTAACAAAACTTCCAGAACATAAAAATATAATGTAAAATCTTTCATCTCAGAATAGGTCCACTTCCTACTTTTATATCCCTGCTTTCCTTGGTCTTTAGCTCCTGACAGTTTTCTATTTATTGGCCTTTTACTAGCATGAAGAAATCCAGTTAAGAAGTTAATTGTAAAAACTACAACTTTAAGTCAACCTCCTAGATCCAAATATAGGAACATAATAGCAATAAAATTTTCAATAGTTTTGAGTACCCAGAAGCCTTGCATCCAGTTCCAAAACACTTTCTTTCTTTTACCTTGGTTCTATTACTAGTATCTATTACTATTTCACTGTAAGGATGCGAGCATTGTTGTATCACTTCTGAGGTAGATTTTACGTAAGTAGGCTGCTGGAACCGTGAGTCCAGTTTTCAAGAGCTGTAACCTATTTTGAAATAAACATTTAATGCAGAAGGTTTTGTTGAACCTCCATTCACGGAGTTTCAACTGAGTGCATAGCAAAGGACATTTTTCCAACCACATAAAATAGATTCATAACAAATCTCATGACCAAAACCTACAATCATTATATCCAAAAGGAAAGAAGTAAGAAACATCAACATTTTTGAAGAAGTAATCATATCTACCTGACACTCAGGGTTAGAAACACTCACCTTCCCAAGACTACATCCAAAATAAATCCACTGGAGTTATTTCAGTCTGCAGCAGCAAACTGAAAAGAGTTTGACCACAAGGCCAGAGTTCAGCAGCATTGTTAGAACTGTCTTATACTTCAAGAAACCAAAGTTCAAAAATCTCTGGTAGCTACAAAACATTGACATCATCTACTCAGCATGATGATAGGTAACATGCTGATTCTTTTCCAAATTTAGTGGACTTTACTGTTATTCTCTTGTAAGTACCTTCCTAAAATAATATTTTTCTACCAGTCTTTAATGTGCCTCTATCCAGCTGGAGAAATGTGTGATATTTTCTTTTAGTCAAAGCTATTTTCAGAATATTTTGATTATTCTTTCTTCCCCCACATATTTGATGTTTCTAATTTAGATTTTTATACCAGGAATAAAACTAATTAGTAGGTGGAATCAACTGATATGCAACTTAAAGTCATTCATTGTTTTATTTTAAGAATATCTTCTGATATCTCCTGAACAATAATTGGGCCACTGGAGAGGTTAATTAAAACTTTGTAGACTAATTAAACAAATTCCAGCTACTTTTCTCTAATTTAGTAATTCTCAGTTAGATTAATTCTATTAGTTGCACTAATGTGTCTATAATGTTCCAAGGACTCAAAACCTTATGTTGTCATTAGAAAAATGTTCTTTTACTCTCAAAACTAAGAAGACAAAAAAATATAAAAACTTTGGCTTAGTTTGAATTTTATTATGGTGATATTGAACTTTCTTTTTCTTCTATGCTTTTTCAGTTCTTTTAGTGTTAGAATCACAGAATCCCTCATTCTGGAAATGGCCATTAAGATCATCAAGCCCTCCTGTGATATACTATATCTCTTTCACTAGAAAGAGTTGTGTCACTGCCTCCATACTACATAATTACATATGTTGTTTTCTAGTTATATGACTACATAATCACATAGATCTTAGAACATTTCCTGTGGACCAGGGAAGTTTTTGCTCCAGAAAGGCATGTTTAAACCTCTTTCCCAGAAGGGCTCTACTTCCCAAATAATTGTCAAGCTTACAAATGAACATCAAAACTACTTTAATAAGAATGAGGACGTTGCTGCATTGCCCAAGCAAGTGAGACAGCTAGATGATTCTGACCACATGTTTGAAACATGTTTGAGGGACCTGTAGAAAATAACTTCTCTGTTCTGTCCCTGGGATGAGAGATAAGCATGCACAGAGAGATTTTCACTTAATGGTGAAGCTCCATCTTAAAACTTTTTGAAACATGACAATTGTACCAGCCTTGAATGCAGTACTATCAGTGCAAATTATAAATGCATTATTGTTCCTATACTACTTTCTCTAACAGAAATACCATGAAATAATAATACTTAAAACTGCATTTATATTTTTATATCATGTCAATGGTTCAATACCACATTTACTAGTCAATAATATCCAGGTCTTTTTCCCTGCCATTTTCCAAACCTAACCATATTACAGTAAATCTTCTACAAAGGCTAGATTCAAGAAAAGACTGAGGCATCTGAAAATACCGTGCAGTGAGCCACAACTCCTGATTAAATGGTTAGATTCCTCAGTTAACACCAAGGACTTGATAAAATGATTAAAATGAGATCCAAAGTCCAAGACATGAGTAGGAGTTTGCTGAGCAAAGGGGTGTTTTTCAAATCTGATAGTCCTCATGCAGGGGTGTTGGGAGGTGTTGTTATCCAGCTGTAAACCATTGACTCGGAATCTCTTCCTAGGAATGATGCTTATAATGTTTTTCTAAAGAGCTGAGTGACTTTCAGTCAGCTGAAGCACAGTGAGAAGGGTGTGAAGGTGCTCACTCTTGAAGAGCCAAGAAAGGAGGGTCCTGGGTGTATTGTCCTGCTCCTGCTGAGTAAACTCTGATACCCACTGCTCCTCTCCAAGGAGAATGCCCTTGCTAGAAAGACTATAATGGGGCTTAACTCAGTATCCAGCAGCTCTGTAGAGCTGTGCAGCAAAGTGTTCACAGCTCTCTCAGTCAGAGAGGAAAAGCAGGTACATAAGGAAGGTAAGAATGTGACATGATACAAAGTGACATTCCCCAGGAAGTTAATATAGGTCCTGTCCCTATATGGTTTCTATGCTTTGTATTTAAATAAATAAGCCAGTTTACCATTTATGTAAATTGCTTTTATCAGTGAGTCATAACACATATGAGGTAGAAGTATTTCAGTAAAGGAATCACTGTATGTTTTATTAATGGTGCTTCTCTCACAAAGTGGGCACAAAGATGCTCAGCACAAGCAAAAAAAAAGGCACGCTAGGGAATGTTAAGATCCTGCTAAGAAATAATGAGGTATTTAAAGCACTTCTGCAGCTAGACTTGCACCCACTGCGGAGTCAGAGTTATATGCTTGGACATTACCTTTCACTTGGCTTTCCTAATACGAGCTTGAACTCACCAGTAAGTATCAGGCCTTTGGTTTGTTTGGGTTTTTTTTGCCTTTTGCTAATATTCCTCTTCTTATTTCTAGTTAAAAATTTATTTCTATTGACACTGAACCAAATATTTCTAAATCAGAAAACTTAATAACACTTTTAATTTTAGTACAATTGTGAAAATATTGATCAAAATTGCTCCAGATACCAATCTTTAAAGTAGTCCCTGGCAACTTCTCTTAAGCCCAAGATCTCACCTTTTGTCACAGCATGTGCTGCATTTTTTTCTATACCATATGTTATACTGAGTTCCTATTTTAATTTGACTAACAGTTTCCAGTGAAGACACAGATCAAATATTTTGTGGCAAACAGATTTACCACCTCCCTTTATGTAAGGAACTATTTATTTTAATCAAAGAAGGATAATCTATTATTCAGACATGAGTTGTCTTTGATGTGCTATGCTTAGTTGTAGTATGCTTTCTTTTCACATCCGTATCATCAATTTACTTTCCTGAGAAAGAGTTCTTTAAAAATGCACACTCTCTTTTGAAAGTGAACTGCTGAGTCACTATAGCTTCCTTTTTCAGCAGATACAATGTTATTAGAGATTCATTGTTAACAAAAGTGATTCATAAGCACACAGATTTGTTAAAAATTCTGACTGACCTACAATTTGATTCACTGTGTGAGCCGAATCCTCAGTTCTTCTTGTGTCAAGCTGTCAGAGCTTTGCTTTTCATGTGTTACTCACTTTTTTCTGTTCTTTGTTCTCATTAGCTCTGCTTTCACCCCCATGCTCTAAGTCAGTAACTGTACTGAAAACAGAAGTTTTCTCATGCCTCTAACTTCCCTACATCTTTAACCTCTGGCCTGTCATCTTTGTACTTACCTTTACCCTCGTGTTCTACATGTTCACTAATATTAGTCTGACTAAGACAAATTTACTTACTAATTTTATTTCTTAATGGAAATAGAAAGTCAACATTTCCTGATTTTTTAAAATTATTATTTTATCTCCAAACTCCTAAAAAAGAAAAAGGAAAGAGAGATTGTCACTCAGTTTCATTTTCATTCATATAGATTTCTTCCCCAATTTTTTTAAGATGATACTTTTGCTAGAAAAAGTTGAAGTTTTTTCTTTATGGTGGATAGCTTTCAAACAATTTGCTTCTAACTTGTACATGGAAGAATATAATTTCTCCATGTGTCTGAATCAGTGGATAGTAAGCATTTCCCTCAAACTGATAGAGTTTAAATTTCAAGGATTTAATTTATTTTTAGAGATGTTTCTTGAGCCTCAAAACTTTGAGGTTTTTCAAGAAGTCCTGACCTATTAAAAGTCTGTATCACAACTGAGTTAGTGTTCCCCTAACAGGTTCAGAAGACAAGTAGAATATCACAACAAATGCAAGGTCTTCTTTCTACTCCTTTAGGTTTCAATGCTCGATGACATAAATCTCCCAATAGCCAGCAAATTTTTTACACAGGTGCTCAGGATTAATCCAGTATGATTATTTGTCCTCTTAAGGAGAGCTATTATTTTGGTACTAGCATCGTAACTAAAGCATTACAAATGCAGTCTTTCACAGGTCAAGCCCTCTGGAGCTGTGCAAAACTATCTTGCTGGGCATAATGTCAGTCAAGGGTAATATGCTGGTGACCATGTGCTTTTGTTTTCCATTTCACAGTTTCAACATGGCATCATTTCACTTTGAATTGATCCACAAGTCTACAAATTAAGGATTGCTCCGGATCAATCACAACCAATGGCGCAGGCCCATCTATAATGGAACTAAGAAAAAGATCCATTAAGTACAGATAATAGCTCAAAGTTGGTATTACACATAAGCACATTTCAGTGAAGTCTTTAAGAAATCATTTTATTGCACTTCTGGATTCCCAAGCACCACTACTTCAAATAGACACAAACTGTACCAGCAAAAAAGGAAATCTAAGTTTTAAACTTATTCTCGTATTTTTGTGCTCAGTAGTGTAAGGGCATCAAGGAGAAAGTTTCAAAGTTTCTGACAAAAGAACTACATTTTCTTTCTATTCTCCAGAATTTTCAATTAAATATGTGCGTCTTGATAGTATTATCTTGATTACAAAAAATGGAACCATGAATATTGCCATATTTTGCAAAGAAAAGATTGTTCAATAGATATGATGAATGCCATGGACAAAACAGAGATGTTAGTAAATGTAAGAAGCAAAAATAGGTGTAGAGAAAAAAGTAAAATATGGGAGGACAGAATTTAAACTACAAACAAAGAAACATGAAAGTGATAAATAGAGAATATTAAATTAAAAATACAAATCTGACAATTGAAGGAATAAGGTCACGAAGAATATAGAAAAGCTTAGACAAAAAGTCTTACTAAAATCTTACAGTAAGAGTTGTGTGCGAACACAATATTAATATTGCTGTAGAACAAACATAATTTAGGTCTGGATTGAGTTTTTTGTTTCTTTATTCACATGCTCATAACTATTGATTATATTTTTATCTTGAACTAAAATTTAAAAGTTAAACAAATGACTGCTATTCTGTATGTCATCTTTATTTTATTTTTTTACCAAAAAAATGTCCCACTACCAATATCTGAGACAAGTTGTCAAAGCCTTCCTCAAGGAAGATTCTTCTGCTCATAAAATAACTCATAAAATATTCCCCTGATCATAAAAGTAACCTGCTGTCATTTTGCCTCATCATTTTTCACTAATCGTGATCTTTTAATCACAGCACATTATTGTTTTAATTCCCAAATAAATATAATAGAGAATATTGAATATCTGTCAATACAGAAGACAGAACAGACAGAGAAGTGTAACTTGGTGAGAGAGGATAAACAGAAGTTTGGGTTAAAAAACTAACAATGAAAGCAGGAACATTGGGGAAAAGATGGAAAAAGAACGAATCATCCAAAGGTTATAACTCTGAAAATAGCCTTAGTTATCCACTTAAATTTTGTGTTTATAACGAGAGAGCTCTATTTGGAATTAATTTGCTTTTCCTTGCCTTCAACAAAGCCCTTCATCAGTGGTATGTATCAAGGAATTTCTTCTGATGGCTGACTGTTGGAACAGAATTCATGAGTTGTACACACCTTGAGGCAGGAGAGGCAATGAAGAGAACGTACATTTCATATTACACTTTAAAAGGGTTCTCAGCTAAGATGGGATACCAGTAACCCCTTGTGTTCCATTAATGTTTCTGAAACAAAAGCATTCTGACCGTGAAATAAGGGAAGCACAACTGTCACAGGACAACCAACATGGCATCCAAATAATGAAAATAATGATCACCAAACATAGTTTAGAAACAGCTACAAAAATACCTTTCAAATTAAATAAAGGTCTCATTTCCTGTTTCCCTGGAATTGCAACAAGTATATATTTCAAAAATAAAGAATTCAGAGTAATAGAATTTCAACATTTAACTTACAGACATGTTGTATTTTGTATTAAATGCAATCTCAAAACCAGTTACCCTATAAAGCCTTTTTACAGATTTTTATTTTCCTAAGATTTTTTTTAAAGATTTAAATGTTTTTTACACGGATACCCATGAGCTGCCCAGGCAAGCAATAGCGGTTCCATTTTCTAAGTCAGAATAGCAAATGCTGTGTAATCAGCTACAAATCTGATAATAGGATTTTCAGCTTAGGTCCATTATATTCCAAACAGTAAATGTGCAAAAAGTGGTAGGTGATGGAGGGAGTGAAGGATTTTTCATCAACAACCTCTATGTCAGAGTGCTGTGATAACTGAATGAAGTTGTGAATTATTATCTCACCATTATACCCTATTTTGAATTATTGACAAAGGCAGCCACAGTCAACTTTGTGCACTTTTTATTTCTCTTTTTTCACATTAAATTGAAAGTAAGTGCATGGACAGGGAGAAAATAGAGAAGTACATTACCATGGACAGTATGGCTAGAGAGGGTAAAGAGAGTAATAGCAATTCAGGGAAATAATCTTCTTGAAGACCTATAAAATGACAACAAAATACTTAATGTCCAACAAATGTAGAATTTCATAAATATAGTACAAAATATATTGGCAAGTATCATAAGTAAATGTTGTGTGTCCTGAGGAGTAAATGGGAAATTTAAGAAAAAATTTAAAGAGAAGGCCACTAAGGACAGCCCGATGTCGAGAGACTACTTCAGAGGCCACCTACTGTGAAATAAATAGCTGCCCACTTATTAACTTTTTCTTTGAGGTAACAAATCTGCTGTTGGAACTAGACAGCAGCTATCTAATAAGATATTAATGGTGAAAATTATTATAGTTTGTGTTATCATTTCTATTTCCCATGCTTATTCATTTATTCTTTTGTTGGTATTTGGTTTTGGTTTTTTGGTTCATCATGGCTGTTTGCTTTTTTTTAAAGTAAATATCTGCATCAATTTCATTTAAATTACTGATGTAAATCTACGTCATTTTGAACTGAAAGCTGCGAATTAACCTAAACAAGGATGAGATAAAATAAACTTCAAAACTTTGTCTGTCCATGAACTGGGATTGCTGGTTCCACTGCCAGTTTACCTGACTGATGTTTATATTGCTAAAATTACAAGGGAAAAATCACAATCTCAAATCCTCTTACCATTGTAAACAGTTTCCTGTAGTCTGTGTACTCAGGACATGGATCTGCAACATTTACTCCCTAAAATGGCTATCACAGCATATTTTTTACTTCTGACCCTCTGCAAAAGATACTTTGGAGTGGTGGTGTTTAGCAGTTTACCAAGGAATGTAATTATAATTTGTAGCCCAGGTGGGTCATCTCTGAACTGTATTATTGGCTAAACCAGCATCACAGATACTAAAGGACTGAGGTCCACACTGAGGTATTTCAGGATGTTTGATTTGAGACTTTTTTTTAGCGTGGCCCTGTGCATTGAACTGTCCTTATTGGTTTGGGTCTTGAAAAATGAACTTCAACCTGATTAATCAGGAAAGCATTCAAAATTCTAATCACTGACAGTCTGCAATCTCAGTCAGAGGATTTCCTCAGAACTCCAGAATTTTGTGACATTAAGGTTTTATTTCACAACTAGGAGCTCTACAACTTTGACATCTTAAGCTTGGAACTAGCAGCACACTCAGCAGTGCTCATCATGCAGCAGGAGGTGCAGGACACATGGCAAGCCCTTAGCTTTGTGTGCTGAGGCTTGGAATTGAGTGCACCCTTCTAGAGACTCAGGATCCCACACAGATAGGACTTAGCAGTCATGGACTGGGCTCTTAAAACTGTGTTCTTCAAGGTATATAAATTCTCAGCTTCATGCATGCCTATAGCTGTACCTTGCTTTGGGGCATTTGTTATGAATTTGAGGCAGCCTAGTAAGTCTTTGAGGATTTGGTGCATGATTAGACATCACACAAGAAGCTCCATCCTTTTTTTTCTTTTTTTTCCCCTTTTTTTTATTAAAAGGTAAACCCAGATGATCCTCTATTTCTAATATGCTTTTAATGCCTCAAATTTCTTCACAGCTGAAAAGACTAATTTTTCTTAAGAATCAGAATTTTAAAAATTTCAAAGCCTAATTTTCCTGCAACACAGAAATTAAATGCTCTCCACAGCATTTAATTGTTAATTGCAAGAGAAAGGCACGGGTGTCTGTCTCATTCTTCACTGTAGCAGCTCTACATGCACTTACCTATATCTCACACATACACCTACCAAAGGCTAATGAAAACTCAAGAAATTATCTGTGATCTTTAAGACATTTTCCACATACAGTGCAAGGACAGAGTAAGCCTAGCTTGAAAGGAACATGAAGAAATTGGGAAGCTTCACTTCTTTTTCTATTGAAATTAAAAGCTACAGAGCATGAGTAAAGGGAAGCAACAACTCACAGCGAAATTAAGTTCATAGAAGAAATAATACAAAAGCTATTATTTTAAGCCCAGCAAAGCATGTATGAGAATGTATTAAGCAGGAATGATGTTTTTCAAACTTATTTCCTGTTGACAAAAAAAAAGTTTGTCAGCAGATCAAGGGTTCCCTAGATGAATTCATTTATTAAAATAATATTTCATACAACTATGTTCTGCCCTGTGGATTGATTACCAACATCACACTTTGAATATCTCATATCTCCACAGAGAAGGCTTAATTGGATATATCAGTCATTTGGTACGTACTTCTTTCCTGTCTAGATTATTTTTGCTTTTCAGCAGACAAGTTATAGTGAATGTGAATAAATTCAGAGAAGAGCTGAAATCAAAGTCAATATTGAGAATGAATGAGAACAGAAGGTAATATATCTATTCGGAGAAAGAGAGAGACACATACATTGATAATACAACATTCATGCACGCAGTCCCAGATCCCTAATATTTCCTTCCTGTTGGCTCAGTGTGCTTCTTATACTGCCTTGAAACTGTCCAAAAGTACTCATGGATTTTCTACAATTTCCTGCACAGAGTCAGCCTCTCCCTTTAGCACTCAGTAGCCACAAACCACTAGTTTGATTTAAACCAAACCAGTCTCTCAATTGCACTTATTCAGGCAGGATGGCTAGTGAGAAATTTAGCAGTGTCTACCACTAGTTAGAGTACATATAGGACCATGAGGCCTGGATTAGGAATGCAACCAGAGAGAAAACAGCAATCTGGTATTGCCAACTATTTAATGACTGAAGTAAACAGTGTGTTGAAAACGATTATCCAACAAATGTAATAAACTTCCAGTTGAAAAAAAAAAATCTCTATTCCAGGCTAAATTGTGTATTTAACTTACTCTAAAGCAAAAGAGGATGTGCTCCACGGTCTTACATGCTTTCTTGTTGACAGACACCTTGTCATTACACTTGAAGACCAGTAATCCTTCCTCCCCTAGCAGGTGTCTGCCTTCTAATGAAGTTCCTCTCATGGTGTAGGAAGAAATAACACTCATTTCTAGCCTTCTTTGTAAGTACTTTTTTATTCATCAGGGTTGGTGTTACAGCACCTCAGTGGAATGGAAATCACCAGTTAATTAAGGTTCTGGAGACTTGAGGCGTCTACATCCTCCTAAAAATTCTTTTGCCTGGCAATATGTAAGATGTCAACATCCCAACTAATGTTGAGTTTATAACTGGAATTTTAAGGTACAGTCACAAGAATAATGTAAGAGAACTATGCCAAATAATCAAGTTGTGCAGATCTTAAAAATATGCTTAATGGAACTTGTTGCTCTCAGCCTTATACATCTGAACTTTGACATTCAATTGTTATGTGCAAGCTTCCTAAGGGACTTGCATCACAGTTTGAAAGAAGTCTGGCAACATTTTGTATGAAGCATAAATGAATCGCCAATAATGACAACCAATGAAATAAACCATAATTATATTGGACACTACTTAGGAGGTCAGTGGCGATCATTAATTACTTTGGTGAAACCAAAGAGCAGATTGAATCAAATCTTAACAGGTGAGCATCATCATCAAGGCTGTCACACAGGTCAGTTCTTGGCTTTGCTGGTGACAGTGAAGTACAATTTCACCCACAGTCCTTATATTTTCTATTAAGATTGAATGCCCCCATGGAAAGTGAGTAACTTCTCTTTTGAGATCTTCCAGCCATAAAATACTTGTTGATTCATTGATGTTTTCCTGATTTACAAAGCAATGCAGATGTTTGATCCCCTCAGAACCAATATTTCATTCACACCTCAGACAGCAAAACTCTTTTGGTCTTCCAGGAAGATAGAAGGGCTGCCGTGAAAAGCCTTAAAACACCTCAGCCTGACCCTGTCTGAGGTATTTACATGGACTGAGAAAAGCACATATAATCACAGAGTAATATCTAACCCTGTGATTAAAATCTTATTCTAAATGAAAACAACCAGCTTCTGCACAGTTTTTACAGTGTGATCTGCTACAGGATAAACATTAAGATGAAGATAAACTTTGTATTATGATGTTTATTTTCTTATTAGTTAAGAGAAGTGGAAATATTTATTGTCCCTTTTAGTATCTGACATTTGAACACATTGTACCTGCGCAAAATGAAAACGAGGACACATCGATCAAGTTATTTGCTTGAAAACCTGATTTTCAAGCCCTGTGGTCTAAGTAGAGCCTTAGCAGATTCATTCCAGCATTGTTACTATTGACAGTGAAGTGGATTAAGTTTTTCTGGCAACAGTCAAGGATATTTTGCTTTCCCTGCTAATCAGCTACTCCTTTCACTGCAAAGCTCTTCCAAATCTGCAGGGTGATTTGGCACTCAGCTCCCTTCTGCTGAGGGAGGTAAGAACACAGGTCCAATCCCCCACTTAAAAGCTGCTGGGGGGCTTACATAGGCTCTGGAGTCATCCAAAGCCCAGGACTGAACTTCATTAAAGGCTGTCGACAACCACCAGGTTCCAGTTTGTAGCAGATTGAGAAGAAAATGCTATTAATTCTGAATATATCTACTAAACATCCATACAAGTAAAATAAAACACACATATACACAACATAGTTATCTTTTATTGGATAGTTTTTAGATATATTGACTTAAGATATTGTGCTGTATTTGTATATATGTATATCATAATGCAAAAAACACAGGTTTGTTAGGCTATATAAAACTATGATTATAGCCTCTTCCTTTCAAATCTGTAGATATTTTTAGGTCTTAACTTTTTGAAAATCTTAGCTAAAGACTTAGGATTTGAACTGCTTAGATACATACTACAGAATGAGTCCCTGCAGTTGGAGTTTGGGATTTACTGTTAGGGGAATACTGGAAAATTATGTGTGTTAAACTCTTATCAATGGATAAATAGAAGTTCAAAGATGCTGATCTGTCTGTTTTAGCTCATGAGTAGGATTTTCCTGTGCATGCAAAGCAGAAAGACGGAACCCAGAATCACAGGTTACCAATGTGTTAACAATGTAACCTCTTGATTGTTCCACTTATACAAGATTTAAGATATGCCACTACAAAAATGAACACAACATTAGGTATAATAGAGACACAGAGATAGGCTTTAAACAATTTTTTTACCACAAAACCCATACAGACCAAACCAGAGGTCCCTTTACAAAAAAATAGAGGGTTGCTAGATGAATGTTATTTGGCTATATCACAGACAAACAGAAAGAAATTAAAATCCTCAGAAAACAGAATTAGTAGTGTGTAATGTTTATCATACAGAACACATAGAGCTACTGAAAAATAATCTTGCATCAAAATTCCTGATTTAAAAAATGAAACAATAATCACTCTTTTTAGCATTCTGAACCATGTTGCGTGCAATCACATACACTGATGTAGAGTAACTAAAAATTTAAGGTCTGGCTACCTGAGGACACCATGCTGTTAGGGTCATCCTCCTTCATTACCTAATGATCTGCATTAGGTAAGGAAGCTCAGCAGTTATGCAGCCTATGACAGTCAGACCAAGATCCTTAGCAGAGGTGTAGTATTGTTTTGGAATCACACTTTCAATTTTTGCTCCCCCAACAGCTGAATATCATGTCTACATCTGAGTACCTGGAATTTCATGCTCAAGAGTCTCAAGCATTCAGTATGGTTTTGTTGAGTTCACTAGTTCTTTCTTTCTCTACCCCACCCTTCTTCTTCCTTCACCTTTTTCTTTACTTCTTTCTCATATTGCAATTAAAAGGAGCAGAAAAAAAAGTTCAGTTTTCAGTTTGGCTTATTACATCTTCTTCAACCTTTAAGCCAGCTCACTGAGGCTCACATCATTGTGAACTCAATTTCTGCCACAGTGCTTAATACACACACCCACATTACCTCTCTAACATCTTGTTTAAAATTGCATCCTGCTAAAGGGTACCTTTTAGACTACAGATATGCTCTTCATTATGCTCTTTTCCGTATTTCACTGATACCTGTTCTCATAAGTGACTGTTTAAAGCAATTTTGATTAACAATTCCTGATTGATCACTGCGCACACCTAATCATAATTGAAGAATGCTATGATTTATGGAAAAACTAAGCATGTAATAAAGGTAAAATGTCAAAGATGACAATATACAGCTTTGTCTGGAGTTATTATTCCATAGTTAGACAGGGGGATCTAGGGGGAAACAGAGTTTATTTGCATTCTAATAGAAGAAGAATCCTTTTCTGAAACCTGCCAGTATTTCATTGTAAATTAAGACATACCTGAATAGACTCTTTTCAGCATTTCTTAGACACTTTTAAATTACCATATCCATTTAATTTTCTCAACTGAAACTCCAGTATGATAGCAACATATAGCATGGGGTTAACACACTGGGATGCTCAGCAAAGAAGATAAGAGCAATGTGGCAAGATGGTTCCATTGCACCACTCAGAGAGGTTTTACCAGGCAAGATAGACTCTTACTCTTCTAAATGGTCAGACCCCAGTGAGCTGTGATAGGGCTGACTACAGCACATTGCTCCTCTTTGGAAAAGGAGGGGAGGAAGAATGAGACAGGGAATGCTGATTACATCTGCATCCTTCTGAACTAAAATGAATTGATTCTGTTAAATATTTCATTTTTTGAAAAGGCTGAGTAAAGAATATTCAAATGCAAAAGTATGCAAACTGTGTAAGCAAGGTACTATCTATATAGTAACAGTACCAGAGAGTTAGAACTTATAGTCATTCCTGTGAGAAAGTAACCAGAATATGGAAATTTAGTATTGCTCCTGGAAATATCGTATCAGTAAGAGTTCAAAAATGCTTACTCCAGATATTTTTTAGTGATATTTTTTCTTCTGTGGAAAAACACCCAACAAAACAAAACAAAACATACAAAAACACCCAAAACCATACACATAATCCCACCCCTCCCACACACACAATAGAGAGATCTTTTCTGTTCCTGCCATTCTTCAGGTGTAATAGCAATATGCAGCTGGTTATTGATCTACTTCCATGTCACATGCTGCTTTTCCTCATGCCAATAGGTAAAGCAACCCTAAAATAAGGAGTTACATCTCAATAGGATGAGTCCTAGGAATTATTATCTTGCAGCATAGCAGACTGTAATTCCAAGGAAGATTCAGAGAATGATTCAGAGAAAAAATGATGATGTCTGTCCCTTGCCCACAGAGCAGCAAACTGAGCTCTCACCGGCTGTTCACTCACAGGATGTTCCTAACTTAAAGGGACAACCCAGTGATGTGTGCAAAAACAAAATATTCTGAGGACATTTCACAATTTAGGAATCCTCTGGAGTATCAGAAGTCATTTGTGACCTCTAGCATGATGTTACCAATATATAGTTAAGTTCATGTGCTGACTGAAACTAACACAATTTTCTCATTTAATTTTTAAATTTAATCCCCTGCCTGTCACAGGTTTCCCAAAGGTTGTATTGTAAAATAAGGGACTACCTCACCCCTGAAAAATTATCCCCTAAGTCTAATTAATTACAATTTATACAGGGTACTCTTCTTGGACCAGGATTGTACTCTATTACACACTGCAAAAAAGAAACTAACAGACAACCACTGCCCTTGTATCAAATAAATGTAAAAGATAAATATTAATGTAAACCAGCAGGGATATCACAGGAAACAATGAGATATTATCGGTCAGGACATTAAGGGATGATCTCAGTATAACATCTTAAAATGCCATACTTTTAAAAGTATCCTTAGGCCCTCTTGGCAAGAGCATTTTTAGGGGTCAATCTGGAAAAGCTCAAGAATGGAAACTGCAGAGACCAAAAAACACAGAGATTTACAGAACTTAGTGGATAATGACTGAACATATTTCTTGGTGCTCAGTAGAAATCAGCAGGGCAATTTAGTATTCAAACTCTATGATTGATCACCAAAACCTCATTATATCGCTTCTTTTTTAATTAGAGCTTTCTAATCAGAAGACATTATAAACTCACCAAAATTTTTTTTATAATAAGAAGCGTAAGCAGGTAGAATAGCAGATCTAGTGAATGCAATTAGACTCTCAAAGTTGCCTTTTTTTTTTTTTTTTAATCAGGAAGGTATTTTGGTGAGGTATATAGACATCAGATTTTTCCAACATTAAAAAAAAGTTTAAGTTCACTACAAACCAGTTTCATTGACTTCGTGTAGCACATAGTATTCTGCTTTCTCCTGCCACATTCATGAAAAGTAATTGCATTTTCATATACATGCAAAATTCTTTTCACCACATTTGAGTTTCATTTATTCTGCCTACAGACCATACCTTTCTGAGAAATAGTACACTCACAGAATATAGGCCCTTCTGTAGCTGAACAGGCCTGCCCACACAGCATTATACAATTCAGCCAATGTTATCTCATCCTCACTGATTCAGCTCTTCCATCCATTTTATCCTTTACCTAAAATTATCACAGAAGAATAACAGAATTTACACATAGTAGTTTTTCAAAGAAGAGACTTCAGATTTGGGGAGAACTGTTCATCATGATCTTCTAGGAACTTTAACTGATGTAAGCACTAATGGAATCAGGAGTCTAAATAACAGCTTTTGAATTGACCTGGGAAGACTTAATGGACAGTCTCTCTCCTACAATAAATAACACAGAGACAAAAAAGGTTCACAAATATCAGAGGAAGCATACATAGAGCAAGGAGAGGAAACATTCATTTACAACAAGAAATAGAAAGATTGATTTTTTTCATGTGACTTTGTATACCAAATGTGCACTCAGAGACATTAAAAATTAGGCATTAATATCTAAAGAGCATATTGAAATAAAGGAGGGTATGCAAACACTCTCAAATCTGAAATCTTTTCTTACCTAGACTCAGAGAATGGCTTGGGTTGGAAGGGACCTTAATCATCATCTAGTTCCAACCCAACCCTGCCATGGGCAGGGACACCTTACAGTAAGCAAAGTTTGTCAAACCCCCATCCAACCTACCTGATTCAAAAAATAGCAAACAGATCTTGGTATGATAGGAACCTGACTCATCACTCAACTCATTGAGCTAAAGTCCGACTTTTCCTCAACTTCCTTACACCTCTCTATATCTCCAGACTTCTTCCCCACAGAGAGCCAGCACATCCAGGCTGGGTGTGCTCCTAGCAGGGTATCCTGTGACAAGAAGAGAGTGCAGTGAGCACTGTGCAGAGGTAATAGGGATACAGACACCATCACAATTCAATTCATGCCTACAACTGACCAACCATTGGAACTGAATTAACAAAACTGTAACAGGAAAGAACCATTATAAGCTCAGGGGGGAGATGCCACACAGTGGTGCCTTCCCACCACTCATAGGGCTTGTTTGTCTCTTCTTCAGCCACCCTTGGAGTGGCTTCAACCACCGCAACAAATTCATGCTTAATTTAGTCTGAAGGACTGTGCAGAGAGCTAGACTGTGTCAGTTTATAGAAGCTGATTGATACTTTTATTGACTTCCAAGGCCCTGACTCAGCACACAATCAGATCCCAGAGTTTTAACTCAAATGATGTTCTCAAGAATATATACTACTGCAGCAGGGCCTTTTTCCTTATGCCTGCGCATCAGCTTAACACTGAAGCTCTCCACAAATCTGTGTTTTGTTGATGTGCATGAAAAAGCTGATATAATGAGAGAGCAATTTTGGTGAATGGAAATATTAGCTTAATGATAGTTCTTCATTACATGGTTTCATTATGTAGCTGCACTTCGTTTTTAAAGGGTGTATGTTCCCACTAATTTCAGTGTAGAAACACAGGATTTAAGGCATCTGAGACTCTACAAGATTTGAGCAGATTAATTGCAATCTCCTTTTATATTCTCTCAATTGTAATTCTCTCAATTACAGATACAGCAAGCTACTGTCCACATCTCCTTGTATCTGTAATACCAGGTGTATTTTGAAAGTAGACAATTTACATTAATATTAGGTTTTGAGAAGCCAATTTAGATATTTGCTTTATTTTATATTTAAATATTTGCATTATGAGTGTAATATAGCAAATATCAAGGAAGGACACACACAGGAAGTGCAGAGTGCTTGAAAATTTGTTCCTTTCATATCAGGACAGTATCAGGACACAGTATCAGGACTCAGGTCTTGTAGCTGAATACATTATGATGCATTACACTGCTCACATGCACACTTCTAGTTTATGGCAAATGCAACATAATTCAGTTCAGCCTTCTTTCATTGCAGATTCCTGCATTTATTGTGTTTTCAGGTTTGTGCACTCAGTCCTACTAAGGTCACTAGACTAGTTCTTTTGCCTCTCATGGTAAGAAACGCCAGCACAGGAATTTTTGCAGTAGCCAAGGAAGAAATCCTGCCTATGAAGGATGTCTGTTTTCCTCTCCCCCCTCCCCTACTATGACCACATTACAGCAAATATCTTCTGTATTCTCCTTTGGGGTCTCAGTAATCCAGATTTTATAGGAGCATATTTAGAATTAGTCCATATTTGAAATCGCTTAGAGAATGCTATACAGACCAATGAAAGATGGTAACAAGACTCATCAACAAGAATAGAGATGAGCCATGAGAGTTCTCTGCAATGCTGGAGGTTAGATTTAAACTTCAGTTTGAAAACATCAGATCATAACTAAAATCACTGAGTAGAATTCTTCAAGAAATATTTGTATCACTCTCATTATTAACCATTAAAAAAATTATCAGATTATGGGAATAGAAAAGACAAAGTGAAAGGAAAAAAGAGAAAAGACAGCGAAAGGGGATGATTTGAATCACATCATACAGAGAATGAGACCCATATCTGAAAAACAAGAAAAAAAATCAGTGGAAATCTCCAGTCATCTCATTTGGTACTTAAACAGAAAACCCAGATTCTATTGCCATGCAGATTTTAAGAGCCTAAACAGCAATTTCAGATGGAGTTCCAAAGGATTTTGAAATGTCAGTAAAAGTTTTCTAGGACTGAAAAAACAAGATTACAAAAATCCCTGAACAGCACTTGTAAATTCAAATATTTATTTTGTTTTTAAAACATCAAAGGCATTAAGACAGAGACAGAATAACCTGGCAGCCTTTTTCATGCAGCTGCTTTATTTTTAAACTTACTAAGGAGGGCTCAAAAAAAGAAAGCATTAACTGCACTTTAAGGATTAAGTGTTAAGTGTCATTCACTAGGGAAAGTGGCTTGAATTTCCCCCTCCCCATCCTCCTCCAGTTCAAGATTTATTTAAAGTGATCTGACTGAGATTGATCAAGGCAGAAGACAGAACTGCTTGCATGCACATTTGGTCCCAAATTCCAGTGACTCACAGGAGAGTTTCACTGACAGTAAAATGAAATTCATTAAATACACTTACCTGTCTTCTGCCTTTATGATCAATCTTTATCCCACAGTATTCATGTCTCTTAGTATTAAGCAAAAAGCATGCAAGCAGGATGCCAAAAAAATCCACTTCTGCAGCTGTTTGGTTGCTTTCTATAGCCAGTCACTGAAGAGCCATCATGGAAACTGATTATATGCAGTAATTTATTATTTATGAGCAGTAGTTCATTTCCCATGAACCTTTCACATGAGGGCATAGCTCTTGGTGGAACATAATAGTGCGGCTCATATAAATCTCTTCCATTAGCTTTGGGTACAATCCCCAAGTGAGGGCAATTGTCTCATATTGTCTCTTCCATCAAAACTCCATTTCAACACAAGTTAAGATCTTATTTGTGTTGAGTTTTCCGGTCTCTTCCAGACCCTCCTTTAACTTTTGATTAGAAGCCCTCTTATTTTGAGCCTAAATATGAAACTTTGTTAAACCCTGGGCAAATCTGGTGCATAAGATCAGTACTGGGAGGATGAAGTGTTGAACTCCTTTGAGGTTTTGAGAGAAAGTTATTATACCCCTTTCAAGTATCTCTTTCTGTGTTACGGAACAGAGAGGGCAAAATGTTCTCTCTCTTCACAAGACGTCTGTCATCTGTTCTGTTATCATCCTGTCTTCCTTCTTCCAGATCCCAAACACAGCAGAATTCCTCTTCTGTGAGAGAAGTGTAGGCATGATATTCCCAAATCCCAGCTACTGGACAGCAGATTCAATACTTCTGTACCTTTCAGGGTGAAATCCTTTGCAGTACACACTCTAGGATAATATTTGAAGAAATATTTTTGAAGAAGACATGAGAAATCAGTAAAGCAAAAATGTATGCCTCAGTCTCTGAAAGTTCATAGAGAGATTCAGGATAGTTTCTTGTCTTCTTTCTTCATAATTAAGAACAATATTCAGAATGCCTAGCTAGAGACAATTTGTTCTCTAATATTTTAGGAAAGAGCAACTACAGAAATCACTACTGAGTCCACTTACAGGGTTGAAGAACAAACATCTAATGTCAGTATTCTTGATCTTTGTGAAATTAGGAACTAAGAATTGACTTTTGAATTAATGAATAAATAACAGATGTTCAAATAGCTGAATATATTACGTAGATGAGCAGAAAAGATTTTTTCAGTATAGCATATTTATTAATCCAAGAGTAATTATGCTTACGACATTGGCTTGATCACACTGTA
The DNA here is from genome assembly GCA_034509425.1 of Eopsaltria australis. Taxonomy (NCBI): domain Eukaryota; kingdom Metazoa; phylum Chordata; class Aves; order Passeriformes; family Petroicidae; genus Eopsaltria; species Eopsaltria australis. Next base: position 29,957 of record JAVTVJ010000629.1, on the reverse strand, counting down.
ATTTCACAAGCTGCCAACCACCTACTTATAGACTGAATTCAAACTTCTTTTTTAATTAAAGGCAAAAATTAGTCATTGTATCATCACTGTCTTGCCAAGCTGAGACAAAACCCATTTGTAACAGCTGAATCAGGAGGGTCTTTACAAAATCCAAAACTATAGCAAAGTTAAAGTGGAGTAATTAACTTTATTTCTACATCATGAGCTAACATTGCAGTCTTCATTGTCTCATACCTGCATCCATGCTGTGTATTCACAGCAGGCTCAATCTGCCATCAATACAAACAGAAGTGCTAATGTTACTAGAAAGAATATCCACACCTTAGTCACAATCTATTGCACATTTTATATGCAAGAAATTCCCCAGCACCATCTATTCTTACCCCCTCCCTTAACTCAGAAATGCTTTTTCCTTCTATTACTTTCTGAAACTTCATATGCTATTTTACATATTTATTTAGGAGACTCTGAAACAAGTTACCCAGAGAACCTGGGTGTAGCTGATGTGGATGTGTCCTTGGAGACCCCAGGGGGAGATGAGTTAGAAAAGGAGAAAGATCACTGGTGGAGAAAGTCCAAAGGGGCTAGGAACCCCCTGGAAAGTGGAGTGACCATGGTTTAACCCAGGACAAACCAGAGTAGCCACTGCTGGTGTCCATCATCTCCTCCCTACCCCCAAGAGCCTTTGTACTATTCCATGTTATCTCCTGGGCCCCTTTCCGTCCCCATCCCATCGGACCAAGTAACCCTGGACCTTCCCTATCCTCCCCCCTGGTGATTGGTTGTATGAGATAAGTCTTAAGGCCGTGTCTGAGGGCACCTCGCCCTCTTGGATTCCTCCCCTCTGTGTGGAGCCTCCTGCAATAAAGCCACTCAGAATTAAAGGCACACCAAGGGCCCTCTCGTTATTCTCTTCAGTTGATAGCTAAACCGAGCTCAGTCCCTGCACCACCAATGCAGGCCGCAGTTTCTCTGGCTAAGTGTCTAGAAGATGCTGCCAGAGTGCCCTGGGGACAGGGGCATTCCTGGAAATACAGCCAGCTGGAATCTGTCGTACTTTGCCGGGCTGGACAGAGGAACCAGCGAGCTATACCTGGGGATGCCCCATCCCTGGAAGTGTTCAAGGCCAGGTTGGATGGGACTTTTAGCAACCTGATCTAGTGGAAGATGTTCCTGTCCATGGCAGCAGGACTGGAACCAGGTAATCCTTATGGTCCCTTCCAAACCCAAACTGTTCTGTGACTCTGTGCTTGAAACAGTGCTTGAAAGCAGAAGCACATCACACGCAGACTTCTGTATAACACCTAGACTGAATAACATAATGCATGGCGTTTCTACATTCAAGATTATATATTCTTCAGTGATTGGTAAAAAGGTCTTTTTAATTTCCCATGTTTATACAGTGAGACAGTCGTAATAGTGTTTTCCCTACAAAATTACAGAAACTTTAAATTTGGACTAACTTTTCCAAGTAGTATTGTAGTCTACAGGCTGGGTCATCCTCATCCTCTCAGAGGAAACCATTGAAGTTGTGTTTCAAGTACTGCACATTTATGTGATGAAAGTACCGCAAGGTACTAACCATTATTTGCTCAATACCAAGCAGATCTCTAACTGGTGTTTTCTTGTGCATAAGGACAGCACAATTATCTCCTCAGTCTTTATGTAAATACATATAATTCTTTAATTTCCAATGCTTTGTCTTCATTTAAAACTCCTAAAAGATACTATACATTTTTCTGCCATCTTCCTGAAATTACTCTTTCCAGATTTTAGATTCTGAGAACTAGAAACAAAAATAAAACCAATTCATGCAGAACTAGGTTTTTTGCATTTGATTATTTTATTATAGTTGTCATTCATAGAATCATATTTTTGAAAACCTCCCATATTTCTAAGTCCCTGCAGCCGAGGAAACCATCTTTACAGCATAGTAGCAAAAAAAAGTTCAGAAACTACACTCTCTAGCCCCAAACAGCTTATAACCTAAAATACTGACAACATCAACAAAAAGGATTCAGGAGCACAGCAGAAGAAAAGAGAAGCTAGAAAGCTTCTAACAGGGGAAATAAATGATGTACGATGGATTTTAACAAGAACAGGGTCTTAATTAGGGAGGGATTTGGAGAGCGAGAGAGAAAAAATCCTTGTAATAAGATAATTAGTGGCAGTAGTTTACATCAGCACAAATTAGGACAGGCAGTTGGCAAATAGAAAATACTGCTTCCTTGGTGATGTCAGTCAAGTGGCACAGAACAGCAAACATTTCTAAACCCAATAAAGTGCCAGATATCAGCTGGAAACAATCTTCTCTCTTTTTGTCCCCATAGTTTTGAAGCCCTGTAGTACTCCTTTTCTTTCAGTACTTCAAAAATGAAATGGAATACTTGAAAACAAAATACTAGATACTCCCTAAAAAGGAGACAAAAGGATGACTAGGCAGAGAGGAGAGTAAAAGGAAGCTGTCAGATTTTCAGTTTGCGCATCCATCATGTGTGTTCAGATAAGAACCATTTTATGCCCAGGAAGGGGTTAAAACAGAAACAACACAGTTGAACATAGATTTGTTAGATTATGCATAAAAGGTTTACTATCTTTGATCTTCGAAGAATTTAGGCAGCTCCTGCATTTTTGTTTTATTGAAACACATACTAACATATTTACCAAAGAAATGACAAGATAATTTACAACCAGCTAAGCATACCCTCTCTGTCCTTTGGCTCCCTTCTGAAATGGTTTTAGAGTCTTGCAAGCTACAGCAAAGCATCCTGTTTTCTAACCTGTCAGAGGCAGCAGAATATTCACTATGGACTATGCTCTCTACTCTTGGCACTTGGTAAATACAAGATTTTTTTTTTTTTTAATACAACCTGTGTCTGTGGTCCTCTATAATTTCCCTGTCACGGTGACTGCCTTGCATCACAGTGAGTCTATTTTGGATGGGTGCTCTGAGGTGTGTGCTGACTGACACACAGCATATTGGCAGAGCTTTCTAGAAGCCAGTGACCCAGAGCATCTCATGGTGCATCCTACACCAGCCCTACAAGGGTGGTTGCCAGCTTTGTGTTTAGTTGCAAAAGAAGCATTCACAATTTCTTGCTTTTCATGAAAACCATGCATTAGTCCTAAGCTGGTGAGGGAAATCTTCAAATATTAAACCAACAGCTTCAATTGCTTTAGCCCTCTGTTACCTATTGCATTTCTCTAATATGCCTCTTTCACCACCATATCCTTTCCCCTTTCCTCATTCTACTGAGATCTCCCCACAGAAATTCCAAAGTGACCTTTCTCACTACCACTCATTCATCCCTCCCACCTGCAGCCATGTACTCCCACAGACCACAAGTCTTGTCTGAGCAGGAAGAACTTGAGCAGGGGCCACGTAGAACCATGTTGTTGAGCTGAGTCTGCCAGTGAGGACTTCCATCTGCATGGTACCAGTTACAGCTCATGGGCCTAAGGAATGACTGGGATAAATTCTGTCAGTTATTAATGTCATACTCCTAGTCAAGCATCTGCAGCAGAGTGTGCATTACTGGTTGGCACTACATATTTTGGGGCTTTTCAGATGCTGGGACATTCCAGCTGTTGAGGATGAATGAGGACAAAAAATGGCATAGAAATCATTCATACATTTACAGTAATGGGCTAACATAGAAAAAAACTATCAGTGGTATAGCTTGTGTTTCTAAATGGGTAAATGGGATAGCTCAAGGGCAAAGAGACAACCAAGGATTATAAACATCAGGGACTTTCTTGAACATTGTGTTAATTGAGGCCATCAGTGATTTTGTGTGTTCGGTTGTCTGGTTTTGTTGTGTAGTGATCCTGAGGTAGAAAACATACTCAAAAAAAGGACAACTAAAAGTTCTGCTCCCAGAAGAGTTTAATTTAAAAGGAATACCATGTTAGTGGAAGCCAGTGTCACACACTGAAAGGAAGGCAGGTACTCTTACAGACATTACATCCTGTTCTGGGTAGCAGCAGTTGGTCCTCCTGAAAGTAAACTACCCAGTTCCTAATCACTTCTGAAATTTAGGCCACTGCCTTTAACTTACTCTTCTGGGAGCAGTCAAAGATTATGGAAGCAGCAGAAAGAATAACAAAAGAAATTAATTTTAATCTTAAAATGGCACGAGGGTTTTATCTTAATACCATTTCCATTTGCAGTTTCTATTCACAAGGGGATCTGCTGTAGTATTTGGCATATTTGATACCAATGGCACTGATGATTCCAGGAGCTGAATCAAATGACGTAGAAAACTGCCACCACAGCACTTTGCTGGAATGAAGAAAGCTTCTGAGACTCAAATATCTGATGGGCTTTACTTATAACAACAGTAAGACTTTACTATGCATTAATGTTTCAAATACTCAGTCTACTAAGCTTTTGAAAGTTAACAGCACACAGAAAATCATTTGTTCAGGCATAGAAAGATAATCTTTGAGACACATAAATCCTCACACACTCTCTTCCATTCTCGTCTCCTGTCTTTCTCTTGGACTATACCAAACTTACATGAGAGGGGGAAGAAAAAGGGCTAAAATTTATTTAGAACTAATTATTTTGTAGCAGGTAGGAAGAAGCAGCACTCACCTTCAAAGCCTGCACACGTACATGAAAATACTTTAAAACAAATGTAATGTTACATACCTGTTAAAATTTCCTTCCACTGTAATGACTCTTTCCATCTCTAATAACCAAAAGCTAGATTCTTTCTTAAAATTACAGTTGAATGAGAATTACAATAGAGAAAATTTCTTTTACTGTGGAAATAGAGGTGTCTGGGAACTTCAAAGGAGAATAATTTTATACAAGTTCTGTTTCCATCAAGCCCAAAATTTCTTTTCGTAAATGCCTTGGTGACAAGTAATCTTCATTGCACTGAAGGCAAGGTTTCAAGGCAATATTGTCTCTATTTACCATCCGAGTGCTACAAAGCCGAGCAATGTGGAAGTGGTGGCTTTCTGATCTTGTCATAAAGAAAGTAATAATATAGAAAGAGCCTCAAAACTTTAGCTTAGTGAATACACGCTCTGTCAAATATGCCAGAAGGCTCTAATACCTCCTCTATGACTTAGTCAAAAAATCAAAAAATTTCAAAATATGCAGGGTGCACCAGGAGCTGCTCAGAACACCAGACTTCCCTGGGAAAACAGCATGACTTTGTCCTTGATATTGAATAATCCCTTCCAGTTTCCCAGAAGAGAAAAGTACTTCAAAGATTTGGAGGAGATTGAAAATTTTTCTTATTTGCTCTAATTCAGAGTGAATACAAAACAAACAGAACAAAAGAAAAATTCATTGAAAACTAAATATTGCTCAATGGCCAACTGTGTAAGGAAAGAGACATACCATGTAGTGTAGCAGGCAGTGGACATGGGGACAATGACAGGACAGAGCCCTGTGGATGCCTTGGTTACCTCAGGCCATCCCTAATGACACTGACTCTGTATGTAGACAACATATCTATATGCTGAAATAACTCCAAATTAAAAGATATAAATGTTAATCTCTACAAATTTAATGTCTAAACTCCCACTTTTACAGATACAACAAATGGAACACTTCAGCTCATCATAAAGTTCTAATTTAGCATATGGTGACATAATCATCTCTCTAGACTCCACTGGCTGGCTTGACTGAGTATTTGCTATAGCACAAGTTTGGACCTCACTGATCTGTACACCCATAATTTTAAGTGTCTTAATCGCTAATTTTAATCTTACGCCAGTGATAAATCCCTTGTCCCTTCAGAGAAGCAATTCTCATGCTTCCAGTTGAAAGCACCTTTTCAGACAGATGCATGTCTCCTATGACTTTCAAAGTTAGGGACATATAGGATCCATCCCAAAGTTTGACCAGAACCTGATTTATTTCTCAACCCAGCTAAGAACGTGTGGATTGAACATCCTCAGTTTATTAGATTGGAGGAAGATATAGGAAATGCAAATAATCAGGGTCAGTTAAAAACAGTTTGCATAAAGCAGAAATAAGCAGATTAAGGTTCAGGCAATATCTCAGCAACCACAGGGCGGTTTGCAGAATTAACTCAAGAGCAAAGGCAATCTGTACATTTCAAGGTGAGCTTGTACATAACAATTTGGTGTTCACAGAAAGATATGTCTACATGGTGGTGACAAAGATTCATGTTGAAGGGCACACTAGTCCTGTGTTACAGCTAGAGTATGTTTCATACTAAAGGTCAGCACTTTCAAATGTTCCACTTATTTTGTTACACGAACATCATTCTGAGAAAGCAGAAAAATACTATTTTTAGCAATTTTCAGATATAGGTTATACCTGTTAGTCTATTAAAAAAAAAAAGCACCAAAAAACCTAATAAGTAAAATCTCTCTTGTAACACAGAGAGAAGTACTATGAGAACTCAGCTCACAACGAAGGCCTGTACCTTGAGTAGGACAACAAACACCAAGTAGAGTTCAAGGTGAGCAAAAATGTAGAATTTGATCTATAGGAGTAGAAAAGAGCAGAAATAGATAGATGGAAAGAAAAAAACAGAAATCACATGTCTGGAAGCACTTTACCTGCTTCTCATCAGATTCTAATGCACCTGCTCAGGTATTCTGATCTCCTGAAAACAGTGAAATAAATCATCTCACAAGAAGCACCTAAGAATAATAAATCCACATTTTAATGGGACATATGAATGACTCTCCTAATGAAAACTGGTGTTAAATTTAAAAAATAAAATTTACTTTCTGGTATGCACCATCTGCAATAAAAAAAATCCATCTTTGGAAGTTTGAATGCAAATCCCCAAAAGAGTCCAAAGTAAGCAATCAAAGCTCTCATATGACATGTCTATAAGTAACTCTTCAGACCAATCTTTGGACAGGGTAACATCACACTTGGGCATTACAGTTTGATTTTTTAAAAAGTCTCCCACCTGAATAATCTATATCTGGTTTATGTTTTCCTCCTCTACACTCCCTTTAACACCAGATACCTGGCATGGCTGGATGCCAGGTACCCACCAAAGCTACTTTACCATTCCTCTCCTCAACTGAGCAGGAGAGGGAAAATATCACAAAAGCTTCATGAGTTAAGGGCAGGGAGAGAACACTCACCAGTTAGCATCAGGGGCAAAACAGTCTCCACTCAGGGAAACTAGTTGAATTCACTACCAATTAAAATCGGAGCAGGATAGTGAGAAGCAAAACAAATCCTAAAAACACTCTTGCCACACCCCTCCCTCCTTCCCCGAGTTAATTTTATTCCCGATTCTCTACCTTCTCCACCCCACTGATGCAGGTAGATTAGAATGGGTGTTGCAGTTAGTTCATCACGCATTGTTTCTACTCCTGCTTTCTCCTCAGGGAGAGGAGCCCTCCCCCCGTTCCAGTGTGGGGCCTCTCCACAAACTTCTCTGATATCAGTCCCACAGGCTGCAGTTGTTTCAGTGTGGGCCCCTTTCCATTCCTTCAGGAGCAGGCTTCTCCAGTGTGGATCCCCCCACAGCGCCACAAGTTCTATCAACAAACCTGCTGCAGCGTGGGCTCCACTCTCCATGGGTGCTCAGGTCCCTGACAGGAGCCTGATTCAGTGTTGGCTTCCCACAGTGTCACAGATGCCTGTCAGGCAACCACCTGCTGCAGAGTGGGGCTCTTCCACAGCCAGCACATGGATCTCTGCTCCCCCGTGGCCCTTCAGGGGCTGCAGAGGCACAGCTGCCTCACCATGGTCTGCACCATGGGCTACAGGGACATCTCAGCTCCAGTATGTGGAGAACCTCCTCCCCACTCCTTCCTCACTTGGTGGCTGCAGAGCTGTTTCTCTCACAAGTTCTCACTCCTCTCTTCTTTGGCCACAAATGTGTATGTGGAATAATTTGGTTTGGTTGAGGTTTTTTTTCCCCTTTCTCAAATATTTTATCACAGATGAATTTGGGTGATCTGACCATCCTGTTTGTGCTCAGTTTTCACCAGCAACAACCTGTGGAGCTCATTATACTGATCTCAGTCTGACATTGCTGACTTCAGGGTTTACTGTTTATTTTTTGTGTCTTAGAGCTGTTGGTCTGTTAAGTTTGCAAAGACATCAGAGCGCTATCTAAGGTTAACCTGCAATTATCAGGATTTTGCTGATATCTCTATATTTGAAGGGCTACTGTAGTTTATACAGTCACAGAAACAGTATTTCCTATTTGAGGGCAACGAAAACTGCCCAGAAACAAGTTTAAAAACTATCTTGAGCAGTGCCATTGGAAAATACACCAGGTACGTACCCTGCAATTATACAGTCACCAAGAGGAGATAGTAATAATTGACTTATCCAATGGCCAACATAAAATCTCAAAGACTAAACTCTATTTCCAAAAACATAAGTGATCCTGGAGGAACAGTGCATGACTCTGACTCTATCAGAAGGGCTCCCAGCAGCTACAGGTCAGCTAAAGTCTATGCCAGACAAATTTTGAAGCACAAAGAAACCTGAAATGTAGCTACAACTATATAAGTCATTAGTTCTCAGGCTGCTCCCAAGATTGATCCAGCTCTAGCACAAGCAGGTGTCACTCAGTTTAGATCCTGCAGTCTGAGTGTCCCACTGCATCTTGTGGCAGATGCAGGCAGATGTGCCAGTGTTGTCCTCTGCAGCCTGCACAGCAGCTGCTGGGGCTCTCCATGCTGGACACACCTAGGATTCCATTTCAGAAGATAAACAGGAACACCCCATCACAGATTTCAAGACTGATGCTGTCAGCATATGACTTGCTGTTTTGCCTCAAGGCCAAATTGAGGATGTTCTAAAAAGGAGTGTAAATGTAGACAATTGATCCAGAAAGACCTGACCAAATGTCAAAGCATTTTGCTGGTTTTGTAGATTGAATAATTACAGTCTTACACTACACAGTTTCCCCAAGGGGTTACTGTAGCAGAGAAGTGTAGCATTGGCTAGAATAAAAGGGGCTTTTTAAAAGCCGCAGGAGACTTTTGGTGTTAAGTAACAGTAGACACTAGATACTTAGCTGGTATGGTTTTGGTAGAGATTGAAATACTTGTGAAACATAGAAGGTTCTATTATTAAAGAAAACAGAATTTGTGGGGCTTTTTTGTGCTTATTACGTCCTCCTGTTTTGATATTGACAGTACAACAAAGCCAACCTTTGCCTTCTCTGGACAACTGAGCTCATAAAGGTATTCTTTGCACTCTCTGAGAAACAAATCAGTTCTAGTTTTCAATTCATACATGACTTTGGACTTAGGGCATTTGAAACAAGAGACCCCCTTATCATTGCTCCTATCTAAATATCTTTATCAGACTTCTCAGTTCTCTCTGTGTTACCATCCTCCCTTCTGTGTCTGTTCTTCCCCTAAAAACAAAACAAAAAACCCACCCACAAGGCAGAGGCACCACCAAGATAACAGTTTCTTAGACCGTGCCCTTCAGTCCTGCACCTCAGGATGTTCAATCTCTGAGGTGAAAACTTGATACGCTTGGTCAATGCAGACTAGTGACACCAGGAGAGTGAAAGCCAAATTTTCCTGTGCTGAGACCAATAGGGACCATTCACAAGCCTGATTGTCTGTTCTTACCAACACCAAAGGAACTGCATGAAAATATCTAAATTCAAGATTGGTATTTTTACACTGATTGATTTTAACAGAGCTCAGACAACTGAAAGGAATCAATTGCAGTTTTCAGAGCTAGGTCTGTGCTGAAAAAACAGTAGAGACAAAGAGCATGATGAGAAGGTGGAATAGTTTGGACGTGTTGGTGTGGCAGGAGGGACCCTAGCATGTTTCTTTAGCCATTTCCTATTTCACTAGCAGCATTATTAGGAACGAGGTCAGAGTGACATTTTCAATATTATTGCAGCTTGTTCTCTGTTGTGGTTTGACCCCAGGTAGCAGCTAAGCACACACTCAGGTGTTCATGCACTTCCTGCCCCCAGCAAGACCAGGAGAAAATAGGAAGGACAAGAGTAAAAAAACTTATTAGTTGAGACACAGTTTAATGAATGAAGAAAGGAGAGGGAAAAACAAGTGATGCAAAGGCAACTCTCCACAACCCACAAGCAGATCAATGTCCAGGCAGTTCCTGAGCAACAATTAGAAGATATATCCCATGATTTTTCTTCCTACCCATTTTACTGCTGAACATAAAATCTTATGGCAAGGATTATTTTCAGCAGTGGGGATCACCTGTTCCAGCTGTGTCTCCTCCCAATTTCTTGTCTACCCCCAGCTACTCACTGGGGTGGGAAGGAGCAGAGAGGAAAAAAGGAAAAAGCCACCAACGCTCCGCAGGTACTGTACAGCAGCAGCCAAGCACCAGGTGGTTTTAATCACAAATCCAAACCAGCACTGAATGAAGAAATTTTACTCTATCACAGACAGGTACAGTGCATTATCTGTGGGGATTAGAGACAAAGGACACAAACACATGTTCCCCCTTCCATGTGTGGAGAGGGGATTCCCGCACTGAAATAGGAGTGATTTGCTCTTCACTCTCTCATTTCTTTCACTGTTCACTAGCTACACTGTATTTTTAGACTACTCTACCCCAGGGTGTCATTAACCATCAAACTGGCACCACCTTTCCAAGGAGAGGACAACTAGTCTTTACTTACTCTGCTGTTTGATTATTAAAGTACACATAACTTCTGGTCCCACATTCAGTTGTCATTCATCCAGTTCACTTCATAGTATCTGTGATCAACTGGCAGGCTTCTAGAAATATAAATCACTTTATACAATTCTTAATGTGATTACCCCATTTGCAAATGAATGTGAAATGGCTAAAAGTCACTCTTAACAATCCTGCTGAAGTTCAAGGAACAGGAAGAAAAATACTTTTCTCCTATTTTTTTTATGAGTATTTTTGCTATTCTTACAGTACTTATATTCTTTCTTCACAATTTGAAATGACTGAACAAACTTTGAAAAGGTAATCTCATACCAGGTTTTAATCTGAACCTGTGGGCAGAGAAGGGTAAATTACAGTTTTCATCTTCATATAATTCCAAAACTCTTTGAAAACTGAGGTATTACTTTGGTTACCTATTGAAAGTAGTAAGCATAAGGTTAGATATTGAGATGGACAATACCATGGGGAAACCTTAAAAATAAGTTCTGAATATGTTTCACTGTCTGGACCCTCTTACTGTATCACACCTTTAAGATTCTGTTAACTACACTGAACTTTGCATGAATTTGCAGTCAGTGAATCTCTCCAAATGTACAGCAACTGGAGAGCTGGACCATTACTTTGAGAACACTTTCTGTTGCGGAATACCAGAGTAACTGTTTCTGTAGGAAGAAGGGTTCAGCAGCAGAAATGAATGCAAAATCACCCAGTCTCATACTATTTATTGTATCTCTTTATCACTTGATGTAGAGAATAAGCTACCACACTATGTGATCCTTTGTGGAAAAGCTTTGTGACAGATGCTCCCAAGCATGCCACTAAATCTGAGAAAAGCCATTTCAATGAATTGAATTGTGAATATTTTAAAACTGCTGACAAACACTTTTAAGCTGAAATGCTTATTAGCATATCCAAGTCTGTTCAAAAGGCATATCTTGTGAGCTGTTTGAAGGGGAAGCTTTAATAGAACAGTCAGGCATGTAGTTTCAGTGGTACTTGATGGTTCCTCAAAATGACCTAATTTCTTTTAACTGACTATCAGATTGTGTTTTCAATCCCACTTTAACATTTGCAAAAATCTGCTCTTAATCCTTACCCACTATTCCAAACAGAAGTGTAATTGACATTTCTCGTAATCCCCGCTTTTCATATTCTATTAAATGCTTCTACATCTTGCAAAACCTGATGTTGAGGATGCTTTTGGAAAATAGATGATGTTTCTGTTAAATCATTTAAATAGAAACATACATTTTGAAAATTAAAGCTGCCGTAACCTTATTCCCTAATCTTTGCAACATTGCAGGTAAATTAAAGGACAAGACTTGAAAATTATCCAGCATCCTCCTACAACAGAATGGTGTTTTTCAACTTAGGTTCAGAAACATCTGCAGGACTGTTATCCTTACATATGCCTTAGGTGTTAATGGACCAAGCTTCACTTCAAAAACTTAATGAGTCATAAAACTCAGACAGAACAAACTGTCCTCACTGAGTGACACCATTTAACTTTCCATAGTCCATGTAAAATTTCACCAGAGCAAATGTACTAATAAGAGGAAATGTCCATCAACAACCTGCAGCAGACACAATGCCCCCTTTTAACATTTGGTTTCACTGATCTATAACTTTTTTCCTCATAAATGAAGCCTCTGTAAGGCATTTCAACAACAATCTTTATTGCCAGCATCAATGTGACATTTGATTAAACTAGTCCTTCTGGGCTTTATCTTTGAAGTTACTGGATTTTTCAGTGTTAAGAACTTAATCACTTTGTTTCTGATGTGAGTCCATTTGTAGATTCAACTATCATTTTCTGTTCTCTGGATTACTTTAACTCATTCTTTTTTCATAAACTGAATCTACTTATGACACTGAATCTGAGAGCTAATATACTATATTTTTTTAAATCCCATTAATTTACTGTGAGTCTAGGTGTATTGTAAAATCCAGTGTTTACTAGAGGTACAGTGCAATGCCCACACCATTTACTATAGCTGCTTTGATTTATGCCCATTATAAAACAGAATAAGCTTTTTAAAGACAACATTTTAGATAGAGTCTGATTCTGAATAGCAGAACTGTGAAAAATCTGTTTGATTTTCTGTCCAAAGACATGGAAACCTAGACAACACATGTAATGACCTGCATCCCTTCACAATAACAAAAACAGTAACAGACATTCAGCTCAAGAACCTTGACTGGTAAGTATCTGCAAGAAATGGACATCAGCTCAAATCTCAATATGAGCCAGATGAATTTGGAAAACCATGGCTTCAAAGCATTTTTTTATCAGCTTCTATTATCTCTGATTCTCAGGAAGACAGAAAATTCTTTAGATTTGTCCTTCCTCTCTGAGTTCACTGTGTGCAGCAGGCTGCTTAGGAACAGTCTTCTAAATTCTCATATTCTCTGTTCAACAGAGAACATAGATGTTTCTCATCTTTTTTGGTACCTATAATTAGTATAGTAGTTTTCTCATGAAAGAAATCTGCAAGGGGGAAGCTTCACAAGAGAGAGGATAAAGATGTAAAGGAAACATCCTAAAGCAGTGGTTTGTTATTGGAAGAGAACTCTCAGTGCCATGAACTGACATCACCAAAATACTCTAAAGGCACTGTCGTGGTGAGGGAATAAAAAAACTAAGCTTTGCAACAGAAAAGCTGAACTACCTTCTGAGTATCCTTCTTGATTTACTTATTAAGAGAAAACTGACAACTGCAAAGTAAGTATATTGACAAATAAGGAACAGGAATACAAAATAATAGGAAGGTGGTCAATTAGAAAATCCATTAATTACCCAGTTAGCAAATGAATACCCTACTAGCAGGTATTGAGAGATGTGTAGAAAATGCTGAGAGATGCTGAGTAATCTGACATAAAGCTAATAGAGAACTAGTGTTCAAAAATATATACATGAACCCAACAGTTATTGCCTGGAAACCCTCACTGCTGGTTGAGAAAATTAGGTAAGTAATCTAAGAAATTCCTCTGTTCCAAACATTAACTGAACTTAATAAACTCTTGCTTTATTAAAAGTCTATTATGTTGGATGAAATTAGTATGTTATGGGAGTATATAAGGAGGCAATTTTCAATTTTAAAAAAGTTTTGCTAGTATTTTTGGGATAGCTGTTGGTTTTCAAACAATCTGTCCTAGAAATAAAACAGGTATTCATCAGAAAACCAAATGAAGAAAACACAAGCAAAAACGCAATAATACAATAACAAATAACAATAAAATTAATTGGAGGGGTTTTTTGCAAGTTCTGCAAGTGTTGGATTTGTATTCTTTTAACATACCATTTCTCACTGGCATTGAAAATGGAAAAAATGTAAGACATTCATCTTCATTAGCAATCAGGAAGAGGTTAAACAGCACAATAATTAAATTAGCAGATGATAATAAATTGGGAAGTGCAGTAAATGACCTTTCTACAGCAAAGGCACAGAAATGCGGTATGGAATTTCCTTCTGTTCAACTAAATATGTAGAAGATGAAGAAACTAGATGAAGTTGTTTTTCAAAACATAAGAAAAGAAACTGGACCACCAATATTACTTCAGTACAGTAAAGTGTGAATTACAGAATACCATACTGCCCAGAAAGGACACTGTGACTTTGAGCAGCATGTACAGAACTACCTTGACTTATGGAAAAGAAAAAATATTTCGTTCTACAAAGTTAGTAGAATTTCAGTCCTAAGCACAGCCCAATAGACATTGAAAAGTTGAGGGAACCAAAAGCATGAAGGCAATAAGAGTGCGTGGAGAGAACAATTTAACAAAAAAGACTTAGAGCATGAAATATCCATAGATCGATTAAGAGAAAATGCCTAAATAAGTTAAATGAGTTGAGAACTTACTGAGGTCAAATTAAGCAAAATAAGTAAGTTGGGTTGCAAGTGCTTAAAAAATTTTTGGAAGAAATGAGGTCTTTCAAGTTGTGTTTTGTTGGAAACCCTTTCTGAAGTTTAGAAAATAAATTGTTGGAGACCATTTTACCTTTGCCAGGATGTTAATTGTTTGTTACCTTATATCTAAATCCACCCACACTGACAAATTTTTTCCATAGCCTTCAAAAAAAACCCAAGGAAAGGCAGCCAAACAGAAAACCCTGAGGGAAAGAAGTGGAAGTAACTGAGTGTCTAGCAAAAGTACTAGATTTGCAAATATGTAGTAATGCCCATTGAATTCAAAGGTCTCCAGCTTACTTGCTCTAAAAATTAATTTAAGTAGCCTATCTGACTCTTTGGCTCCTTATATGTATCTAGAAAATTATTACCCTAAAAACATGCATTGGTTTGGTTTTCTTTAAATATGAAACTTCACATCTTTCATCATTTTTTCACAACACTATTTTACATCAAAGTGCAGAAACCCATACTACAGACTGACTTGACAAAAAGGCTACAAACTCATCATGCTGATCCAAGACTGATCTTTCAGCAGAAAAAAACCTTTTTTTTTTTTTTATTGTCCATAAGCTAGTCTATGGGTCTAATTCCAGAAATTTCCTATTCTTTCAATTTTTCATAATATCTTGCAATTTTAAAACTTACAGAACATGCTTTTGTTGCATTGTTTCCATTTCTCATACTATGTCAGAAGTGGTACTTTGAATAATAAAATTATTGCATGTCTACTGCAATAAGCAAGAGTTTCAGATAAGAAGATACTGTTTAGGTCATTAAAACTATAAAATATGCATTTTATTATGTGTTCTAAGAGAATTATAAATATTGTACAATCCTTGCATTTGTAGCTCAATGTAAATTAAGATGTTTTATGTTTAGAAACTATCAAAACCAGATTTTTCTGAAAACCTTCAAGATAAAGTCAAGACATTTACACCAAATACACGGCATGGTTGAGTCCCATAAAATTGTCATTGCAGTTTAGGATGCAAACAAAGTTAGCAGGAATTCCTTATACTACTATAACAACTAAACATTCATGCTCTAAATAAGGAAATATTCAAGGAAAATACCTGCAGCGAAATGCCAAAATCAACCAAATTTCTGAAAAGTTAAGCACATTTCAATCTTTCCTTCCTCCTCTGTTCCCAATCATGTCTACCAAAAAGGTGTCCGAACTTAGCAAGTTTTATTTTACCAGCACAGCAGGTGCCTGTAACATCAGGCTCACCACCAGCTGCATAGGCTCAGCTGACTCATTAAGCCACACTAATTCAATCACTTTCAATCATGGTCACCTGCCTTCAAATGGAGATGAGGGCTCCAAAACAAGCACAATGATTTTTATATCTGTATAAAGAAGCACAAGAGAGCACACTTTGAGAAGGTATATTATATAGTATTTTAGGGTAATGTAAAGTCTCCATAATTTTGAAAATACATGCAATTGAGTTGATTTAAGATGAAGTGTATGAGGGGGTTTTCCAATGGAGAATCAGTTGAAGTTCATGCTCCTTTTTTAAAATGTAATTCTGTGCTTCCTCTGCTTTGTATCGCTTAAGGGTCACATTTGAGAAGCACAGCCTTACCCAGCCCACCCTGCTGGCCTGGCTAAGGCACTCTGGCTTCTGCTGCCCTCAGTACACAAAGGACTGACATGTTGGAGTGCTCCCGTTTCTAACTACCCTGTCCTCATTAGATATGTTCACAATGAGGCTGGCTGGAAAGATTTGATCTCCAATTGGTCTCTTTATTTCCTTCCAATGATTCATCAAAGGTAAGGGAATTACCACTGCCCAGGGCCACACACCCCATTTTTAGGAGCATGTTTACACCATGTTTACACAGGTCCTTTACCAATTCAGAGCCACATTTAACTGCTTATAGCATTTCAGAATGGAGTTAGCGTGCTAAAAAATATTTAATAGACCAGAGTCACTACAGGCTTAATTGACTTTTGTACAACTGACAAACAATACTCTCATAAAAGTCTTTTCCCACCCTAGAGAGAATGAATTTTTACACCATATCAGACTTAACAGTACCAAGGTAGAAATGCCTCCCCCCTCCTAGAACAAGGACCTTTTGCTGTACAATGAAAGATTTTGTATTTGAGAAGAAAAGTTTCTGACCTTCATGCTCGCTAAGAAAACAGCAAACACATGGATGAACTGCCCCATTTTTTCCAGCTCTGAAATCTGAAGATGACAATTTAAAATGTCAGCGTTGTTAGCTACTCTAGTGCACAAAGTTCTATAGATTCAAGGTTATTAAAGCCAACAGGCATTAATGGGCTAACATAATCTGACCTGCATAATATATGTCACTGAATTCCACCCATCCTTTCCTGCACCAAATCAGAAATCCCAGGCATACAGGTAGCTGTACCTTTGCAGCTGGTGCCTTTACCTTTAGAAAAATATTGAATTTATTCTGAAAATTTTCCATTATAAACAGGCCATCATATTCCAGAAAATGTTAGCCTTGCCACTAAATAAAAATAAGTCCACTTGTGTTTCTATTATTTTCCCTTCCCTTATCCTTTAATTAGCAGCTTATTTTCTGATGGATTTAAATTACTTCCTCTATAAAGATTTCTTCACCACCCAGGAAGCTACAGGATGTGTGTGCACCACACAGCAGAACTCGGTGCAAATATTCCCAAGTTAATGGACAGGCAGCAAGTCCACATGTTTCAGCTTCTCAGTAGGGCTTTTAAAATGCAGATCAAGAGCCATATGAGCACAGCATAAAGGCCAGAAGCATTCTCTTGCCTCAAACGTATTTCATGAGTCTTTGGATCTGTCAAGTCACCCTGCAGCTACACAATTCCAGTGAAAAAAAGCCATTGTCTCAGTTATTACATCAATTTCCTCTATTCTTTATGAAGTTGCTGCAACACTGGAAGATTAAAATTAAAGAGAGTTTATATCCCATAATCCTGAAAATAGTATTTCTCTTTGTTCCTTCATGAAAAACTGCAGTAATAACACTATCGCAGTCTTCCCCTACTCTGAGTCCAAGGTTTCTTTCAAGAGGCTCTTGGCTATCATTGCCCTAATCCTTTCACTGAGCAGTTCAAAAATCTACTTGGAGTCAGTTCTCCAGATTTAGCTCTACACCTCCATGTAGTTTTCCACTACTGAGCCTCTTTCTAATTAAGGAATTACAGAGTAGGAGATTTCAAAGCAGTTAGATGTGCCAGAATGCTTACCTCTCTAATGCATTCATTCATTATTCTGCTTCCAGGTTTCAGATTAAAATAAATGAAAATCAAAGTACCCTCCCTTCTCTCCAGTCTCATTCCAATACATATGTACTGCTATCAGCCTTTCCCACAGCAGCAGCATTGTCCCTGCCATGGTAACTTGCTTTTTTCTCCCATCTTCTTTATTTTCAACAGTCAGTTCTGAAAACTGATGGAGGATTTTCTTCCATCGTTTTCAATATGTATGTGGGACTTTCTGTCCAGAAATCTGTCTTTTCCTAAGTATCGTTCCTCCATTGATGAAGGCATGTTCCCTTTGCAGCTGCTGTTTTCTCTCACACCTCTCTCCCCCCTGCTGTAAGTCTCCTTTGACTGACTGTTGCTGTATTTCATATACGTGCAGACTAACCAAAGAAAAGGTCTCCTAATCTAAACTGACTCCCTAGTATGAGAATGATTTGCTGTAATTGCTGACAGTATTCAACCCAAGCATGAACATATTAGCTTTATCTTCCTTTTCCAAAACCTACCTTCTGGAGATATTTTTCCTACTTTAAGTCACTACTGAGTACGAAAGAGATACATTTCTAGTCCCACCCTTGCTAGAAATTCAGACTACAAAAGCAAAAACAAGTTGGGTTTTGTCTCTAAAGAAATGTTATGTTAGAATTTACCTACCAAGCTGAGCTAAATGATATTATGCCAACACCAAGAGCCTGTCATTCATAGTTTAATAATAATGCAGCTTGAACAGTCATTTACTATAAAAAGATAGTGATGTGAATGAAGCTCAAAGTGGAAAGGAAAATTATCTCAGACAACAGCAGTTTTAATAAATCTCATATTCACTATGGCCTAGGATTGCTTCTTTCAGCAAATCTTTTTTATAATATCCAAATGACATTGGACCATGTGACAGGACTTCCACAGAGCCAAAGCTTCGATATGAATTTCCTATGTGTTATAGTAAACACTCTTAGGTCTCACAAATCTCAGTCTTAAAAGATACATTTAATTGAACTCAAATCAGAAAAATCTAACATTTAAAGTAGAAAAACTGATCTGCTGAGTGAGGGGGGAAAAAAACCCAAATTAAATTCCTTGTGTACTTTCTAGATCAGTGTTGTTCTCAGTCCAGCAACTTGTAAAGGCTTTCTACAATACACAGCCTCATACCTGGTAACATTTAAGGCCAGGCTGGAGAGGGCTCTGAGTATGACCCTATTGATTGCAGAAGTTTGTAATAGGTGAGCCTTAGAGGTCCCTTCTAATCCAAACCATTCTATGATTCTAGGATTTTCCTCTGGTCCATGGGGAAAAAAACTACTTTCCTTCACAACTTTGGCTATGTTTCAGTCTACCTTGCTTTTCAGTAACTGTCCAGTCTGGTTGAATCTGGAGCATCCTGCAGATGTTGCGTTCCCTGCTTTGGTCCCACCCTGGTACCGGCGGCGGAGTCCCAGCGCTACCCTAGGAAGCCGTTCGCGATCGGGAAGACTTCCTTGGAGTGCCTACTTCGGGCACAGCTGGCCCGCGTTCGGTCCGGGGAGGTGTTGCCCCCGGAACATGGTGAAACAGCAAAGAACTACCAGAGAAGGAGGTCTCTTGGTATGTGATTTCGGTAGGTTTATTGCCTCCAAAGGGAGCACATGGACCAAGAGCCAAGAGCAGCTTATTACATCGGTATTTAAGGGAGGAACAACACCCAATAGGAGGAGGGCAGGGGACAATACAGGGGAGGGGCTGGGGTACATGATCAAATGGGGTTTAGGGAGGGGAGGGGAACAGAGAGAACAACGAATGAACTATGGAGTGACAGGGAATTTCCCAGAGCGGGAATACATAACAGACAAGTCCAGTAACCAATGGCAGGAGCTTGGGTCCGTGGATTGGTGGTTCAACCGCTGCCCCTGGGAGCTCCGGGGGGAAACCCTCTGTCCGTGGAACCTGTCCGGAAGTCCTCTGGTTCCGAACCACCGCAACATCTCCCCCTGTCTTTTTACTTAAAGAAAGTGATTTGTTAGTACAATGAAGATAATAACTAAAATCCAAAGCAAAGTCTTGAAAATCTGCAAATAACCAAACAAACATTGTTAAATCATTGTCTCTCTACAGGACTGGGAATGATTGGGGTATGGGAGGTACATGGGGTAGGTTTCAGGAGAGTCTAAGGGGAAGATCTCAAGAAGAAGGGTCTCAGTGATTTTTCTTGATGACTGTCGAAGTTTGGAGTTTTCTTTTTCCTTCTCTTCCACGCAGATCTCAGTGGAGCAGCGTCTGTTGGTGGATGTGACTGGATCTGCTCTGGTGGATGTGTTGGGTGGAGAGTTGTGACACCTACTAACTTCAGCCATCGTGGTTCAAGTGACTGGTCATCTGGGATTGCCTCTGATGGGGTCTCTAGTGGCATGGGTGGTGATGGAGAGCAGGACACAGTGGATTCAGCTTTTGGAGCATGTGGTGTCCAGGAGCCTGTGGAAGATTTAGGTGGAGGATGATTAGAACTGTTCAGCAGGCTTTGAAGCTACTGCTTCCATATCTTTTCCCACACCCAATACTGAACCTTAACTAAAATGCCTGTCAGGATTGTTTTTATGTCAGATGGGACCAGCACACCTTTAAAGTGAGGAGAATCTCTCCCAAGCTCTCTCTCCACCCTGCTAGGCTCTCGCAAGGCTGCAGGTGACTGTGATTCCCATCGTGGGTTGTTACCCTGAGGGCTGTGCACACCTGATGTCACTGCAGGGTCTGGCTGACTGCCTGCATCGCAGGCTTCAGCCTCTCCACTTTTCGGCCCCCAATCTCGGGGTGTGAACGAGGGAGCGTGGGGATCTGGAAGTGGGCGGTGGTTAGGGGCGGGACTGCGGTTGATATGAGCAGTCCAGGCTTGCGGTGGGGCAGGGATCTCCCTCGGGCTGGGGCAGGGACCTCCGGCGCGAGGGGAGGGACCCGACGCGAAGACATCATCGGCCGCGGGGGGGGGAACCCGACGCGGGGCCAATCGACGCGAAGGGGAAGGAGCCGTGGGAGGGGTTGGGAGGATTCGCGGGCTTTTGGCGTGAGGCTGCGCAGTGGGTGCAGGGGTGTAGGCACGGCGCCACGAGGCCGCCGCCATCTTTAAACTCGGAACAATGGGGGAGCGCAGCCGGCGCGAGTTTGACTGTGGGCTCGGAGAAAGGGTTTGGGGTAGAGTTCACTATGAGGGAATCAGTCTCATAGCGGGGAGAACTGAGGGGCGCGCTTCCCTGCAGTGGGGAAGAGGCATTGGGAAAAGGGGAATTAGGAACGTGGGGTGGGTGAGTCGGGGATTTCGAACTTTCAGAACAATTACGCAAAGTATAGCAAATTAAAATCAACAACGGGAAAAATTTTCGGACAGAAACATCACCCCCTCTCTCCACTGCCTCTAAACGTTTTTCTACTAACTCCCAAAAACTCAGAGTTTTAACAGAAGAAGCAGAAGCAAGAGGGACGTAGGCAAAGATCCATTTAACAAAACGTTTCCAAGCCCTCTTATTAGCATTCCCGTTTTTTAACTTTAGGGTCTCTTTAACTTGGACATAAAACTCCTGCTCTATTCGGGACAGCTTAATACCCATTGTCTCCGAATAAAAGCCTCTTTGCTCTTTTTATACGGTACAAAACTCTCCCTCGACCCTGATTCCCGCTGCCTATCGCGGATTAGACCTCACCGTCTGCGCTCGGATCTCGGTGGCTTTCCCGCCGCTATCACGGGCACCGAGCTTCGCCGCCGCGCGCGGATCCTGGTCCTTTCCCACCGCGCCCCGCAGCCACCAAACCTCACCGCTCCGTGCGGGTCTTGGTTCCTCGATCCCGGCTTCAGTTGCCGTCACCGGCTCCGGAGGGAGAAACATCCAAAAGAGCAAGGGTCTCTGGTCTCGTCAGTCCGCTCAGCTAGCGTACACACTTCAGATGCTCCAGAACGGTTGCTGACGGCCTCTGCCAGCCCCCCACTAAAACGCGGAAGTTCTTGCTAGGGGAGCGACGTCCCGAAGGCGCAGTCCGGACCGCTGCTGCGTATCCAGGTCGCTCGCAGGGAACCCCGAGAGGTCGGAGTCTCTGTTCGGTGCGCCACTTTGTTGCGTTCCCTGCTTCGGTCCCACCTTGGTACCGGCAGCGGAGTCCCAGCGCTACCCTAGGAAGCCGTTCGCGATCTGGAAGACGTCCTCGGAGTGCCTACTTCGGGCACAGCTGGCCCGCGTTTGGTCCGGGGAGGTGTTGCCCCCGGAGCGTGGTGAAACAGCAAAGAACTACCAGAGAAGGAGGTCTCTTGGTATGTGATTTCGGTAGGTTTATTGCCTCCAAAGGGAGCAAATGGACCAAGAGCCAAGAGCAGCTTATTACATCGGTATTTAAGGGAGGAACAACACCCAATAGGATGAGGGCAGGGAACAATACAGGGGAGGGGCTGGGGTACATGATCAAATGGGGTTTAGGGAGGGGAGGGGAACAGAGAGAACAACGAATGAACTATGGAGTGACAGGGAATTTCCCAGAGCGGGAATACATAACAGACAAGTCCAGTAACCAATAGCAGGAACTTGGGTCCATGGATTGGTGGTCCAATCGCTGCCCCTGGGAGCTCTGGGGGGAAACCCTCTGTCCGTGGAACCTGTCCAGAAGTCCTCCGGTTCCGAACCACCGCAACATGCAGAGTATGCCTTTCTCTCTGCCAGCTCCCTCTGCTCTGCTCCATATCCATCTGCCCAGATAAAGGCTCTCATCTTCTGCCTTGAAAGGACTCCACCCTCTCTTCTCCCAAATCACTCCCTTTAAAGCAATGTATTCAACAATTACATATAGCACATGATGAAGGAAGGTGTTCAAACACAGAATGTCACAAGCCAGGTAAATTCTATCCCCTGGCAAAAGACCTGGGGGACACATCTGCTCTCAGTACTGGAGGACTGTATTTGAAGCTTTTATAACAGTACTCAGGGCCAATCAAGATTAACGCTCAGGCCTTAGTAACACAACGGCACAAAAACTGCCAAACTAGGTCAGTCCTGCTTCCAATAGTAGTTTGCTAATAGATGCTTTGGGAAAGATTATATCAGGAAGAATAGGAGTAGTGTGATCCAAGCATAGCCTCACAGCTTGCAGCAATGTCTGTTTAGGGATTTCATGAGCTGGACATTGCATCTGTCCATCACATTTAATAGCTGCCAGGGGAACTGCCTTCCATGAGCTTGTCTAACCTGTCTTTGAATCCATTGTTACTCCACAAGTTCTTATGACAACAAATGCAATAATTTTATCATGAATTATATGAAAAGAAGAGAAGACAGACACCTGTCTCATATAAGAAGCTCCTTGCTGATGACGTTATCAGCTCCCATTCACCTTCTCTGAACCATGCATGGGTTTATAATCCTTCACAACATACCTTTTCCAAACTGGAATTGTCCTATATTTTCCCCATATTTAGAAGCTTTTTGTGGTTCTTATTAAAGAATGTCAGGAACAACTACTCCCTCCAGCAGCTGTGGACCAGGACTCCTCCTGCTTGACCACTGGACTCCAGCCTGGTCTGCCTGTGGACACAGGGTTTCCACCCAGGTTTTCAGGTTCAACAGGGAATGGAGGTGAGCACATACCCCACACACACACACACACACAAAGGCACACACAGGGCACTCTCTGGAGTTCCACACCAGCACAGATTTTCAGGTCTCCTGAATACCTGCACAGACTCTCCTCCAGGAGCCTGACCCCTGCCTAAACCCAAGCCTCCATGATTGCTGGCTGCTCCAGCCCGAGGTTTGCCGATGAATGACATTGTCACACCACACCCATCCCCATCTGGGGATGATGCAGACACAGTCTCCCCCAGAAGATGGCATGAGGCACATGGGCTGTCCCACTCCAGCACTGAGCCCTTCAGTAACCTCATTTACATTGGTCACCCACAGTAGCTGGGGTTTTTAGGAACACACATAAGAGAGAGAGACAGAGATGCCCCACTCCCTGAGGCAGCTGACACTGAGATCCCACTTGCTCCAGTAACTGTCACCACAGACTGTGGGGAACCCACACCCCCAGTCAGGCTCCAGCTGGCACCAAATCTGCTCGCAGTGACCGCCCCAGTAATTGGCACCTAGTCTTTGCAGGACACATGGGTTAGAGAGTGAGATGACACAGAGAGATAGTTAAGAAAGGATTAATTTAATGGTCAATCAATTGCTCTGTCTGAGGAGGTGTATTCTGCTCTTTGCCTCCCTTATTTTAATCTCTCAGGTTTGTGGGGTTTTTTTATGGCTTCTTCCTTTTCTTATTATCCCCTTTTGTATTGAAAAAGTCCTTGACCAGATTACCCTCAAAGGAGTATCCACTCTCTCATAAAAGGAAACAAAATTAAACCATTTATGTATTATTTTTACATTTTAAATGGCATTGTTTGGGAGACCCATATATGACTCCCTTAATTAGGCAACATGATTGCATTTCCAGTGGAACCATTTCTACCAATTTGTATTTGTTCTAATTTGACTGCTTGTGAGTAGAGATCTTGGCTATCCTTTTTGTGACTCGAGAACAGCCATATGTTGGTGAATGAGATACTGAGGAATTTCAGTAAAATGGGCTTTTCGTATAGATAAAATTTTGGGAGTCTGGAAAGGGAGAGACTGCTGCAGTACTGAAATTTAATCACTTTTCCACATTTTCAGTGGTAGAATTTCAAGATAACTATTTAAGCAGCATGACGGCAAACAACCAGACCAAGAAAGAAATCCGTAACTAATGGTAGTTTCAGTCATACATGACAGAATTAGGAAACAAAGCCATTATGAGATAAATTCAGAACAGTGAGAAACATTCATGCTATTTCTGCATTAATACTCATGTTATTAATTATTATCACTAGAGAAAGATGATATTAGGTCAAAGATTTTTACAAACCAAGATCAAGTGAAATCTTCCCTAAAAGATATCCTAATTCATGCAAAACACAATGGTTCAGAGAGTGGAAGGTGTGGGAAACCATATAAGCACAGAGGTGAACGTGTTGATTTGTAAACACCACAAATGTTTTCTGCACTGGTTTCTGGAGCATGTTACAGGCGTATCAAGTCTCACACTTCCTGTGATAAGTGCAGTTGTTCATACTTATGTTCTCCTATCACACAGTGATATTCCATGTTTGGTGCTTAGACACAACAATGTTTCACTCAGCATCTGTATCTTGTAGAGCAGTAGAGAAGATGTGGTGCTGTATTGCGTTTGGGAAGCTTTCCTAGCAGGGCTACCAATCAAAGAAAAACTCTGCTAAAAGATGCATTACCCATCAGCAGCTTTTTTTTTCCTGAGAAATGATGAGCATGGGCAGGTGCCTGTGCAGTCTGACAAGAAGTATTTCTTACAGTGGGGTTCAGAGGTTGAGATACTAAAAAAACAGAGAAAGGGGGAAGGAAACATCCCAGAAGGGGATGTTTTGTGTATGGAGAGAGAGGGAAATACCCTTGCTCTTTCTTAAGAAGACGCAGGAAAAAAATCACAGCCAGTAGAGAAGGTTGTCCAAGGAAACTCTAGTTTAATGCAATCTGGAAAAGCACTTCACCAGTCTCATCATCTGTCATCAATACAAACATTCACATTTTTTGGAAGCCATGTAAAATGCTATCTATTTTTAAAAAACAGAATTTGGAAGCATAAATCATTTGGCTAGTTTGCACAGAATGTTTTTATAGAGCTGCTTTAGCACAAAATAACATGAAAATAGTAAATTATTGTAAAGGCAAAATGGCTAAAAGGCACAACAAACTTACATGCATAATAAAAGAGTACTTTCTAATTAAAGTCATCATGTTTTCATTCAACATTATGTGAAGATTATAATTCATAGAATCATAGAATGCCAGGTTGGAAGGGACCGCAATCACTTTCTAGTCCAATTTTTCTTGGTAAAATCATGTTCTACATAAGATTAAATTGTGCCCATTAGTCCTTCTCTTTTCCATGTGACTCCACTCGAGTCTCCATCTTTATAAACATCCTTTAAATACTGGGTTATGGCGATAAGGTCTCCCTTAAGCCTTCTTTTCTCAAGCTGAACAAACCCTGTTCTCAAATTTAATTTTCTCAGCCTTTCCTCATATGACAGGCTTTCCAGTCTATTGATCATGTTTGTGGCCCTTGCCTGGACCTTCTTCAGCCAGTCCACGCCTTTTTAACATAGCAGAGACCAAAGCTACACACTGTGAGGCCTGATAAGTGCTGAGTGGGATAACATCTTTATCTGTTGGTGATGTTTTTATCAATGCAACCCAGCACCCTGTTGGGTTTCTCTGCTGCAGAGCTCATTGTTCACTCATACTGAGCTTGTTGTCCACAAGGGCCCCTAGGTCCCTTCCCACAGAGCTGTTCCCCAGTCAGGTAGATCCCAGTCTTTGCTTCACTCCTGGATTATGATTTCTATATTAAAAGCCTTGGGGAAATCCAGATGGACAACATCCACCCTCACCCAGTATCAGCTGAGTAAGTTATTTGTCCTAGAACATGATCATGTTTGTCAAGCATGATTTGCCCTTGTTGAATCCATGCTGCCTTTTCCCACTCATGTTCTTCATGTGACTTGTGATAGCCCTTAGGAAGATTTATCCCATAACTTAATTCAGTATTAGGTAACATGAAATTAGCAGCCCACTAATAAATGTAACTGAAAAACCAGCAGTCTGGAAAAACTGATATTGCCTGTAAAAGTTAAGTTTTGTTTCCTTCTGGAAGAGTGTCTAATTTTAAGTCCACTTTCCTGATATCAATACTTTCACAGATGCATCTATAAAGATGTTACATTTGTTTTCATTTTAGTAAACTCAAAGAGAAGAGAAAGAATGAAAAAACTGTCT
Source organism: Eopsaltria australis (assembly GCA_034509425.1). NCBI lineage: Eukaryota > Metazoa > Chordata > Aves > Passeriformes > Petroicidae > Eopsaltria > Eopsaltria australis. The sequence goes on along the minus strand of JAVTVJ010000629.1, from coordinate 3,358 downwards.
AGTAATATATTAAAGGAGAAAGTTGTTTGCTGTTAATAATTAGTGTTTTCCACTTCAAATGGAAATATATTTTATTCTATTAGAACTAACAGTAACAGAATTTTATTCTTTCTTGTAATTTAGTCAAGTTATTCTATTGACACTCTTAGAATGGTGCCGGAGAATTTCAGCATGATATCTTCCCATGATATTTTTGAGCATAGCAACATGGAATATGGTCTGTTCACTTACAAAAACTGACGACGTTTAAGCTTCATTCAAACAAGAATGTTTTTTCCACGTAAAGGCAGCAAAAAACATAAAAGTGTCTGAAAAACACTTAAAACTTACTACTCAACTTTGTAACTAAGTGTAAAATAAAATGTTGCCATTCACAGAGGAATATACTCAAACAAATGACAGGTATATACCAAACAATAATTTCATTAATGTCCTTTAGAGAACTATTTTTAATAGTTTATTAATATGTCAGTCACTGGAAAACAACAGACTGCTGTAGACAGGCAGCAGAGGGAATTCAGGTTTATGCTGCTTCTCAAAAGAAACACAGTACTTGGAGTTTCACAAGGGAGGGGGAACATGAAAAGGCAGTTTCTAAATCAGTTGCACATTTTAAAAATGTTACAACAGATTTTCAGGATTTGCACTTACAGTCTTCCAGATTCTTAGTCTCTTGTGCAGGAAGATTTCCTACATGATGGTAATGCTGAAGCTGAAATGCCACATATTCTGCTCTCCTGAGGAAGCATGGGGTAGACTTGTGGATAACCAGCTCCCACAGCAGAAGTCCTCCTGTCCTGGCCCACCTCACCTTCCTTGTGTTGGTTCCCTTCCCATGGGAAGTTCCCATGGGAACTGTTTCACCGTCCCAGTTCAATATCTTCCAGGTTGGACCACAAATCTTGATAAATGGCCACATGTTGTGGTTGTGAACCGCTGCATTGAAGGCCCAAAGGCCTCGGAAGGTCCCAAAGAGGATGGGGGAGGCCCTGGTGGAGGGCTCCAGGGACCAGAGAACTCCCCCTGGGGATGGAGGAGACAGTGGTTTAGCCCAGGCTTTGGCGGTTATGCTTAAGTCTCTCCCATTGGTCGCCCGGTTTGTCAGTTACCCCTCCTGTTCTAGAAAGTTCTTCTTTACTTGGTTGCTGATTTGTTGTTTCCCCCTAACTCCTCCCCCTCTCTCTCCCTATTGGATGGTTTACCCTGGACTTTCCCTAACTCCGTCCCTGGACCCTCGTTTGATTGGTTCTTGTTCTCCCTTATAAGCTCATGTCAGGGGGTGCTCAGGGCTCTTGGTCCCTGGGCTCCCTCTGTGCTAGGCTCCTCAATAAACCTGCACAGAATACCCACACCAGAGTCCCTCTCGCCTTTCTTCAGAGGTCAGCTGCGCTTACCCCTGCTCTTGGCGCACCAACTGCCAAGCGAGCAGCCCACTGGCAGGGTCATATTTGAACCCTCCAGAGAGTCCCAGCCCCTCCAAGGGTCAGGGATCGTGTCAGCCTGCGGTTGCCCGAATCCGGATGGGCACCCCAGTGGCGGACCCATAGCCACATCTTCCACAGATCCACTTTGGAAAACAAAAAAACAACTGTTCACAGTCTTTAGTATATTTCTAGCTTTGATCCTGGTTTACTACAAAACATGCTAAGTCATTTTAAAAAGCACAGTACAAATAGTAAGGTCAGAGCAAATTTAGCTTCATTCTCTTAAAAGTGATTTTTTCACAAAATACGGATTTGTTGAACCACAGCCTTTTTAAGTTTAATGACTTTTCTGGACACTGTTGTGTGGCAATTTGAAAAGTCCTCTACTGATTTGTTACCATTTTAGTTTTTTGACTAGCTGTATGGCTTTGTTTCCACCAGAGGATACAGTAGTTCCACATTGCTGTCGCAGACACGCCTGCCCAGCAATGGTCCTCTGGCCGCAGACCCGGTGTGTGCGACAGTGAAGTCCACTGCCTCTGGGCACGTTCCTCAGTCGCAGGGAATTAGCTCCCTGGCATTATCTGCTGCTGCTGGAATGGCAACACTGTGTCTGGTTGCTGGGGTTGCTATGGGAAGGGCCTTCCCCGAGGGGCGAAATGATACAAAGACACGAAGTCTGTTGCACCAGGGAGCCCAAGGTCAGGAAAGACCCCGAACACTTGGTGACCACAGCTTTTATTGAGGGTAGAACAACCAATCATAGGGAACCTTGGAGGAGGGACGAGGGAGGGACAAAGAGGTAAGGACCAATGGGGATGACAAAGGGGAGGAGGAAGGGTAACAGACATGAACACAAACCAACAACCAACCGAGTAATATAGAAACTTCTGGAACCGAGGAGGGGGAAACAGATGGTCAGCCCTATCAGGCCAGGGCGTCCGGCCCCTTTGCGGCCCATCCTACTTTCGGGCCCTACCACTAGGGAGCTCCACCTCAGGGGTGTCCCTTTAGGATTCTGCCATTTCCCATGGTTTGCTAACAGGGAAGGGCAAAGCGACCACCCCCACACATCGCCCCATTCATTATCTCCTTATCTAAGCTTGGTTTCAGTTTTGACCAGCTCAGGGTAGGCACTTTGAGCCATACTTCAGGACACACTTCAGATGGGTCAATTGAGTTTCTCTGAAGCTAATCTGGTCCTTATCTCTAGATCATGTGACTACACATCACAGAAACACAGAGTAAATTAATTAAAGGTGTAATTCCTCCAGCATTTCTGAACAGTACAAAGTTTCCCCTTTCTTCCTCTTATAGGAAGCTGCAGCATCTGACAACCTGCATAATCTAAATTTCCCTTCTCCATATTTCTTCTTCAGTTTTAAAAAATTGAGGGGAAAAACAGAGTGAAACAAAATTTCTTTCAAACTCAGAAGAGGGAATCTGGACCTTCTAGTCTATTTGGACAGCTTTGCCTTGCTCCTGCAACCAGTCTAGGGAGCCACAGAGTAATGGCCTTTGTAAGCCACAGTCTTCTAAAAGCAGAAAAAGGAAAGATAATATGGGGGGGGGGGGGGGGGGAAGGTTCTTTCTGGAAAATGAATTCAAGAGAAGAAACCAGCAGAAATTATTTTATCTTAACTATGGTTTGGATACAAAAGCTAGTGACAATAATGAAACATGAAAGAAAGCAGTACATGCACAATTTATCAAGAAACTTAATAAGATGGCTTCTTTGGCCAGTTGTTAGCCAATGATTACCAGTTTTCAAAAGCATGAGTCTCAATTCTTCAAGGACCGAGGTTCTTTCTTGGAGTTCTGAAGGGCAAGGAAGAAATCCTCTTACCTACTTTCTCACTGAAATCAGGCCTCTGCACTGGGAAGTGACAAGACAAGAGCATTGCAGAATGATGATGCATGAAGTACTCAGTTTA